>CM035346.1:16503555-17703555 GCA_020226455.1 Prunus salicina | reverse complement strand
GACATCTAAACGCCGTTTTGTGGATGTCTTCCTCGGAGATAAATATCTGGTTGTACCCCGCATGGCCGTCCATGAATGATAGGAGCTCGTGTTTTGCGGCCCCGTCTACCAAAAGGTCTGACATGGGCATGGGATACTCATCCTTGGGGGTTGCGAGGGTCAAATTTATGTAGTCGGTGCAAATTGTCAGGGCTCCCGTCTTTTTCAGTACCGGAACGATGTTAGCCAACCACTCAACGTACCGAGCCGTTCGAATGAAACCGGCTTCCAAGAGACGCTCGATCTCTTCCTTGATTTTTAGTTGTACCTCGGTCGAGAATCGTCTCGGCGGTTGTTGGAAAGGCTTAAATCCTTCCTTAATTTTAGTTCGTGCTCGACCAAACTTCTTGGTAGCCCAGGCATCTCGTGATAGTCCATGCAAAACAGTCTTTATATTCGTGGAGCAGGCCGATAATTTCGGCCGCTAACCCTGGATCTAGAAGCTGGCTTACAAAAAGAGGCCGTGGCTTGGCCTCGGTCCCCACATTTATTTCTAGTAAGGGGTCCTGAACCTCGGGGTAATCATCTTCCATTTCGGCAGGTGCTGTCTCCAGATCGTCGATGGTCAGAGTGTCCACCCCGCCGGCTTCATGGAGGAATTCGATGAGGTTGATCGGTGAGTTCGGCTGCAGGGATTCGTGCGCCCAATGCTCCAGCAACCTTTCCAGCAGATCGGACACGGCCGCTGCTCCTTCTCCAGTGGTTGTGTCCGTCATTTAAAGACTGGTAAGGTCGATTAGCACTTCGCGCGCCGAGTCCTGCCGAGCATTTTCGGCGCCTAGCTCCAATACCTTCTGGGCCGTCGTCCTAGTTGGTTGGCCATTTGCATCGTGGCCGGTGAGTACGACCCATCCCACGTCATCGTCGTAAATTCGTGCCTGCACGGCGTTGGTCTCGAAAGGTTTTTCGTCGGCCGGGTGTATGGACACTTTCTGGCCGTCCCAGAAAAATAAGAGTTGGAAGAGAGAAGATGGTATGCATCCGGCCTGGTGTATCCAGTCGCGGCCTAGCAGTATGTTGTAGTCCACGCTGGACTCTACCACGTAAAAAGCCGCGACCCTTGTCTGATCGACTACGGTGATCTTGAGAGGCAATACCCCGATGGTCTTGGATTTGTCACCGACAAAACTGCTCATGACGACGTCACTGGGGATGAGGTCCTCCCTTGTTTTGGCGAGCTTCTTCATTAGCGAACAGGGAAGGACGTTGACCGTTGCTCCGCAATCAACGAAGACTTTAGATATGGGTACACCCTCCACATGAGTCGAGATGTACAACGGCTTGAGGTGCCGATATTTGTTCGGGTCATCCCTGGGGATTACCTCATTGAACGCCATGGACAATAATTCTTCTTTTGTCTTCGGTCTCTGGCCCAGCTGTTCCTCGGCTACGTCTTCGTCCAGGCCGCCGACCTGGCCTCTTGGGGCCGAGAACTCGGGTGGTAGGATCAAGACCATGCCTATGGTAAATTCCGCTTCCTCCTCGGTCCCTTCTCCGGCTTTCCCTTCGGCCTCAATCGTCCTGAGGATCTCCTCATATTCTCCGTCGGAGGTTTCTAGCAGGAGGTCATCTTCAGGCTCATACCCGAAGAAGGGATCGCCGCGGCCCTCGACAATGGGCTTTTTAGTCGGCAGAGCCCTTTGCGTAGCCGCCTCGGTTTCGGGGGAGAGTGATAACTCATTTCCTGCCTCGAGGGCTCGCTGAGCTTCGGCCAGTGCATCCCGGGCCTTAAGGTAGTCGTCCAAACGCTTTACCCGGGCCCTTTCTTCGGTCGTTAAACCGAACAGAACATCGGCCGGAGTGACGGAGAAATAATGCCGGAGATACTGCAAATCGCTCCTATTGAAAGGGGCTTCGTCCTCAAACACTTTCTGATCGGGGTGATACCCTGGTGACCCCCTTGCCTTCGCCTCTCGATTTGCTTGGTAGACGGCCTTAATGGCCGAGTCGGACCCCTTGGTAATCAGGAGCCCCTCTGCTTTAGTATTCTTGAGAGCTAGCTCCACAATTTCGCGATTATCAGGGGTCAAGCCGTACAGGTCGATGGCCGAGTGGTCTTTGTGGAATTCCCTGAGAGAGGACAAGCCGTCGGCCGAAAACGGCGGGTCTCTCCCGCGGTAGACGTTGACAATACCTTCGTCGGCTTCTTCCAAGGCCGTGGTCTTCGGGTTAGCTGAGACGGCCTTCTCCTCACGGAAGTCCTTGTCCTTCCGAGGGCGCCAAACCCTCAGAGCCCTGGTGCCGGCGGGCTTTGTTGCCGGGACAACTGGCGCGGGTAAAGGCTCGCAAAGCGGTGCCGAACTCTCCCGGCGTCTGGATCCCTCGGCCTGAGTCCTCTGCTCTCGGGTCTGTTGAGCCTGCCTCTGCATTCTTCGCAGCTGGGTCTTCATCATTGGCTGGACATTGCCCCCATGCTGTATGTGATACCAGCGGTCGTCCTGTACAACCGGTGGTTTGAATGTCCTTAACGGCCTGAGGATGGCTTTACTTCTGTGGCCTACCAGGGTATTGGGGTTTCGCGCCCCTAGTCGATCGAAGACATGGCCACGTGCTGGCCGATGGTTACCTTGACCGCCAAAATGATTCGCAGTTGATGGCGATGGCTTGTTGTTGAACAAATAGTAACCTAAAAATTAAGCAACTATATGCACGTTTTAACTCGCAAGTGCACAAGATCAGATAAATAATATAGAAAGCAAATACGAGATCGTTCCCACGAGGATTGGATTAATTTGTGCTTAATTTATTTTCCTTAAACTAAATGGCATTCGGTGTAGACAAAGTGTTAAAAAATGATGATTTTCTTATGATGGTATTGAAAACTGAAAATTTAAATACTAAATATTGAAAACAGCGTTTGATTAAAAATAGAATTGGATTGAGGTTAAAACAATGAGAAAACTAGTTAGGGATTCGATGTTCACCACTAATCTTTTTCCTTAAGCAAACGACATGCACAATGCTACAAAACAGATTTTGGATGCTTATGTTTGTCAACCTAAAGGCATGATATCTACTCTTTAAGTTATTGATTTCCCTAAACAACAAGTTAGGCATGGGTATCTACTCTAACTCTTTTCATTCTTAAAGTGTTTAGCATGGTATCTACTAAGTTGTACTTTAAGAATGCATAACACAATGGAAATCGACAAACACACAAATTCTAGAACATGGTATCTATTCTAGTTATTCATGATGATTAATTTCAAGAACTTATAACTAGTTCTTTTGTTACTTTCATAGGTACAAGACTCGGTCATCTAAATTTACCTATGTAACAAACTCAATACATAGCATGCATATGATGATCAAGCATAACATAACGTATGTAAAGAGTAAAATATAATCTGAAATTAATCAATAAGCATCACAAAAGTAGTTTATAGCAAAGACATATCGAAATCCTTAAAGAAACATGATTAGGGCTTCAATCGAGCCCTAACTAAAATATTTAGCTATCCATAATTTGAATGGATAGCAAGAACATACAAAACAGAAAATAAAAAGAGAAATAAGAAGAAGATAGCTCTTTGATAAAGAAGACAACTCTTTGATGGTGTAAACAACTCTTTGATGGTAGACAACTCTTTGATGGTGTAGACAACTCTTTGATGGTGTACAATGGAAATGTAATTTATGGAATGATATCCTCCTTTGAATGAGCTGAAACTCTCTATTTATAGGCTTCGAATTCGTCCTCCCCCTTGGCTGGTCTCTTAGCTGCCCATGTGTGGCAGCTCATGCTTTGTCTCCCATGTGCTTTGTCTCCCATGTGTGGCAGCTCATGCTTTGCAGCTGCCACAAGCTTTGCCTCCATGTGTAGTTGCTTTAATCACATGGATTAACAGCTGCCCATGCTTTGCCTCCATGTGTGGCTGCTTTAAGAACATGGCTCAATAGCTGCCCATGCTTTGCTCCATGTGTGGCTGCTTTAAGCACATGTGATAGCAAAGGTTTGTCTGTGAACCAGATTCTGTTTTTGACATGCTGAGGGCTCCAAACTTATCCAATTGGGCTGAAATTTGGATATGTTATAGTAGACACCCATTGGAACAACTTCTATCAAGGGTGTCGCCCCATCTGACTTGTGCAAGTAGCTGAACCGAGGCCTGCAAACTGACCCATGAAAACTGGACTGAGGCCTGGATTGTCTGTGAACCAGGTTCGGTATTTGACATGCTGAGGGCTCCAGACTTATCCAATGGGGCTGCAATTTGGATATGTTATAGTAGACACCCATTGGAACAACTTCTATCAAGGGTGTTACCCCATTTGACCTGTGAAAGTAGCTGAACGGAGGCCTGCAAAGTGACCTATGGAAACTGGACTGAGGCCCGAATGTTTGACCTTGAGCTACTAAATCATGTATAACTTCCTCTAGAAGACTCCAAATCATGCACCGTAAAATGCTACGGAAACTAGACTTCCGTATCTTTCCAATGATGTATGATGCATTATCTGGTTCTTTTTGAGCAAGTACAGGTTAATCCGTAAATATGACTGATCTGCAGACATTGTTTTGAGCTAACTTGTCTTCAAAATGTAAATAATGAGTCTCAACCTTATTATACTGAAACATACACAAAACTTTATTAAAAGCACAAGTTTAACTCAAAAACATACCAAATCATAAGTTAGAATGGTACAAAAAAGATATGTAATTATGCACCGATCAAATACCCCCAAACCTAGATTTTACTAGTCCTCGAGTAAAACAAAATGAAAATAAAGATAAAAACGAACTAGACCACTTTCGTAGGTAACTCGATTGCATTGAGCACATGCAACAAGCCTTTAAACCTCTAGGCATCCCTAGTAGGAGGAGTTGTGTCTCCTGAGGGTTTAACAGTTACGATACCCACAAACGTTTTACTGACTCTACAAAACAAAAGGTTAGAAAACTAACTTTGAAAACAACTAATGAAAATGAAAGAAAACTTTAGTCATACCTCCAACACCATAGAGTTGCCAAGATAGATGATCAATAAGTGTGTACAGTGGAAGCTATAGCTCAAAGGCACACGGCTTCAAAGTAAACATACTCAAATCTTGAAGGAAGAACATGCTTCAACTCTAATTCTCACATATAGCACTCAATCACTCAGAACCTATGGCTTTATTCTCTCAAATAAGCAAAATGAGTATATGAAATAGAAGCACAATATTTGGTTAGATCTCATGAAGGGAATCAAATACTAAGAATAGAGATACACACATACATACCAGCACCCATGAATACATCCTCAAAGATCAACTAGGTCTTTCACAAGGTTGTAATGAAAGGCTAAGGTTAAGGGAAGTGAAAGAATTGGAAGGAACACAATGAACTTAAGGACATACCAAGGTTGCATTCTTCATTGATCTGCAAGGTTTCATTGATTTAGAATGGTATGGCTGCAACTTCATAGGATCATCTGGCATAGACCTTAAATTTCACATTTAGATCAAATCGAAACACTTTCTCTTCTTTTTTTTTTCATTTTTTTTTCATTTTTTTTTTTTTTTTTTTGTGACTTGATCTACTTCTTCTTTAACTTTATTGCACAGATTCACACCAATTTACATTTAGGAATGTGGTAGCAACTTCCTTGCTTCAAACTTTATCTTGGCACACCTTGGTATATTTCTAAGCTTTATAGGGTATGGCTATAATAAGTTTAAATATCTCAGATTGAGATACAAAGTTAGGGGAATCATGAGGGTGATAGAAGAAAATGGCTTGAAGTGTTTGGCTACAAGAGAGCTGATGGAACACACGAATGGGTAGGGTGAAAAGAAAGCACAGAGAATGGTTATACACACATGGCCTAGCATCATTTCAATGAGTTCATTCATGAGTGAGAGCATGCACCTGATATCTGCAAATAGAATCATCCTTAGTATTCAATCAAAATGGAACAATGAGATCATTTTAGAGTGAATTGAAGAAAATAAGTAGAGATGAGGAATAGAAACACTTTAAACCCTCTCAAGAAAGCAATTAGGCTCGAAATAGCTCACTAGGGTAGTCTCCACTATTATCCTTCAAGAACCTGAGCATGGTACTTTAGCCACCAGAATTCTAAGAGCAAAAGCTTTGTGAAGTGTAAAATGTTTGATATGAAAATCTCAATGGCAGCTCCATAGCATTGGTTGTATGACATTCTAAAAAAATTAGTAACAAGTGAACGAAAATTGGAAACATAAATGAACAAAAATTGAAAATTGAAAACACAAATTAACAAAAAAAAAAAGAAAAAAAAGAAATACAAGTGAACAAAAATTGAAAACCTCCATTGATACCCCCAGACCTGAATTAGACATTGTCCCCAATGTGAAAGCATATAAGAAAACAGAAAACATGGATTAAGGGTAACCTTGGCACTACACGGTTCATCCTTCAAACATAGCATTTCTCAAAATGCTATCGATGGCTGAGCTCACCCATGGCTCTTCTTCTGACTCACTTTCCGAAGGGTCTGAAACAGACGAATCATATAGGGCTCCATCTATCATCAACTCATCCATCTGCTCCACGAAGTCTCGGAGCCTTGTGGTCATGTACACTAATTGGAAGTGAAACTCGTCAAGCACACTTAAGTAAATGCCAAACTCGTCTCGAATGTTACCTGTACAGTACATGTGACTGCTCACGACAACAGTTCTTGCCACAAACCTCCGATCTAGCAGATATTCCCTCCAAGTATCTAGACAATGTGCCAGCGCTGCAATCTGCATCTCTTCCAATGCACAATCCAGATCCCAATTTGGAACCATGTCTTCAATTGCCTTTATCACCCTACCTCTTTGAAACAGAAAGGCATCTATGGTAACTGCTAAGGGATCCATGGCAAACACAACCACGAGCACCTCAATCACCTCAAACACCCGTTGCATAATGGTGTCCTCTCCCTTAGGATCTTCTGGTGGGATAGCTGGCAGTGAGCTCAACAAAACCATTGGGCTAGGCACCTTCACCATGCTCAATTCGGACTCCTCCTCCTTGAGCTTTCCACCGACGGCCTCCTGGAGTTTCTCCATTGACAAGATCTACAATAAACAACAATTTGGAGAATGTTTGGTTCGGGAGGAAGAGGAAGCTGAGATGTTCAGGGTTAGAGGGCGGCTAGATCAAATGAACAAAGAGAGTTTATTTTTAGGGTTAATGTAGGTAGTGTTTCAGAGAAAGAGAAGGTTTTTTTTTTTTTTTTTTAAATTTTTTTTTTAAAATTTAATTTTTATAAATTATAATTATTAAATATATATATTTTTTTTTGAATAAAACACACGAATATACAAGTGACTCATGGATTACCAGTTAAGAACCTCAGAAAACACAGCCAGGGGATCCGGGAAGTTTGGAGAGGTCACAATGGTCCCGCTTAAAACCCAAACTTCTTAGACACCCAAGGTGTCGCCTATAGAACTCCTAGACACTGTATTAACAGAGGTGCTCATTGGAGTTACCATAAGTCAACTCATATGAAAAAAAACTTTTCTTTTTTTTTTTTTTTTTGGTAAAAAGAAACATAAACTTAAAATAATAAGAACAAAAAGGGAAAGGATTAGAATGCTCCCCCTTGAAGCAATTAGGTCGAGCAAGATGTATTTGGATGTCACGACTTCCCCGTTTATGGGTAATTGAATGGGCTGCAAAATAGAAAAAAAAATTGCACGGGGTAAGCTCATAAGTATTTACGAAAAATAAATTTATAAATAAAAAATAAATAAAGAAAATTAAACATTGGGTTGCCTCCCAATAAGCGCTTGGTTTATAGTCGTTAGCCAGACTATTGGACTCTCATGCAATGTACTGAACAGGTTGGAGAGTCACATCCTCCTCTCTATGCTCAAAGCTCATCTCAATATAAGGCTTTACTCTATTCCCATTCACCATGAATGTCTGATTCTTCTCTTTGCTATGAACCTCCAAAGCCCCATGAGGGAAAACCTTTGTAACAACATAAGGACCATACCACCTAGACTTGAGCTTACCAGGGAAAAGTCTCAATTTTGAATTGTAGATCAACACCTTCTGTCCCACATGAAACTCCTTCCTAACTAGCTGCTTATCATGATACGCCTTGGTCCGCTCCTTATACAACTTAGCATTCTCATATGCATCACACCTCAACTCTTCTAGCTCATTCAGCTGTAACTTCCTCTTGTCACCTGCTTGTTGCATATCAAAATTGAATTTTTTAATAGCCCAATATGCTCTATGCTCCAACTCCACTGGTAGGTGACATGCCTTTCCAAAGACTAAACGATATGGGGACATGCCAATTGGGCTTTTGTACGCAGTCCGATATGCCCACAAGGCATCATTCAAGCGTAGAGACCAATCCTTCCTTATAGTATTCACTGTCTTCTCTAGGATGCTTTTGATCTCTTTATTGCTTATCTCTACTTGACCACTGGTTTGAGGATGATATGGAGTGCCAACCTTATGTGTGATCCCATATTTCTTCATTAAGGAAGCAAAAACTTGGTTATTGAAATGGCTACCTCCATCACTAATTATCGCCCTTGGTGTCCCAAACTAGTAAAGATGTTATCCTGCAAGAATTTCACAACAACTTTGTGATCATTAGTTTTTGAGGGGACAGCCTCGACCCATTTAGATACATAATCCACACCCACAAGAATATATAAATAACCAAAGGAGTTAGGAAATGGACCCATGAAGTCGATACCCCACACATCAAAGAGCTCCACCACTTGAATGTTTTGCAATGGCATTTGATTTCTAGAAGAGATATTCCCTGTCCGTTGGCATCTATCACAAGCCCTGCAAAACCAAAAAGCATCTTTAAACACATTAGGCCAATAGAACCCAGATTGTAATACCTTAAGTGATGTTCTCTTCGCTCCAAAGTGTCCTCCACATGCAAATTGATGACAATGTTGGAGAATGCTCATATGCTCCTCCTCTGAAACACATCTTCTGATAATTTGATCTGGACAAAATTTGAACAAGTAGGGCTCGTCCCAATAATAGTGCCTAGACATAGACACTAATCGTTTCCTTTCTTGGCTAGACATACCTGGAGGAAAAACCTTAGTAGTTATATAATTAACAATATCTGCATACCATGGAAGTTGTAAATCAATTGCAAATAACTGCTCATCTGGAAAGTTTTCACTCAAGGGAAGCTTGTTTTCTTCCTCATCATGAAGTAACCTGGACAAGTGATCTGCAACCACATTCTCACTACCCTTCTTGTCCTTAATCTCAAGATCAAATTCTTGCAGTAAGAGCACCCATCTAATCAACCTAGGCTTAGCATCTTTCTTACTAAACAAAAATCTCAAAGCAGCATGATCAGTGAAAACAATAACTTTGGAACCAATCAAGTAGGACCTAAACTTCTCTAAAGCAAATATAACAGCTAACAATTCTTTTTCAGTAGTAGAATAATTAAGCTGAGCATCATTTAAAGTTCTAGAAGCATAAAAAATAGCATGAGGTACCTTCTTAACTCTCTGACCCAGAACAGCTCCCAGAGCATAATCACTGGCATCACACATAAGCTCGAATGGGAGGTTCCAATCAGGTGCCATCATAATGGGTGCAGATGTGAGTAGCTCTTTCAATGTATTAAAGGCTTTCATGCACCCTTCTGTCCACATAAACTCAACATCTTTAGACAATAATGCACAAAGAGGTCTAGAAATTTTAGAGAAATCTTTTATGAATCTTCTGTAAAACCCTGCATGCCCTAGAAAACTTCTCACACCCTTCACAGATGTAGGAGGAGGCAATTTTGATATGATGTCAATCTTTGCCTTGTCCACCTCAATGCCCCTGCTAGAAATTACATGACCTAAAACAAGACCTTGTTGTAACCATGAAATGGCACTTTTCCCAATTCAGCACTAGGTTCATTCCTCACATCTCTTTAGAACAAGCTGCAAATGGTTAAGACAATTATCAAAGTTAGAACCAAAAACACTGAAATCATCCATAAATACCTCTATAAATCTCTCCACCATGTCTGAAAATACGCTCATCATGCACCTTTGGAATGTGGCAGGTGCATTACACAAACCGAATGGCATCCTTCTGTATGCAAATGTGCCAAAGGGGCAAGTGAATGTGGTCTTCTCTGGTCTTCTGGTGCTATAGCAATCTGATTATAACCACTATAACCATCTAGAAAACAATAATGACTATGACCTGCTAACCTTTCTAACATCTGATCAATAAAGGGAAGAGGAAAATGATCTTTCCTGGTTTCATTATTGAGCTTTCTGTAATCAATACAGACTCTCCAACCTGTGGTGAGCCTGGTAGGAACAAGCTCATTCTCTTCATTCTTTATTACTGTGATTCCACTCTTCTTAGGCACAACATGAACTGGACTCACCCATTTGCTATCTGAGATGGGGTAGATAATGCCAACATCCAAGAGCTTAAGAACTTCTGTTCTCACTACTTCCTTCATGTGTGGGTTAAGCCGTCTCTGAGCATCTCTGTTAGGCTTTGCATTATCTTCAAGGAGGATCCTGTGCATGCACTTGGATGGACTTATGCCTTTGATATCGGCAATGGTCCACCCTAATGCAGTCTTGTGCTCCCTAAGAACTCTCAATAGCTTCTCTTGTTCCACCAAACTCAAGTTTGCAGCAACTATCACTGGTAATGTCTGGTTCTCTCCCAAGTAAGCATACTTCAGTTGTTCAGGTAGTTGCTTCAATTCTAGATCTGGTGCCCTGACAATGGAAGGGACAAGAGTAGTATTAGTAGACACAAGAGTTTCAAAGCGAGGTACATACTTACTTGGATAAGGCATAGAAGCCTCAAGAGAATGCACAGCTTCATGGAGGTCTATCTCTGTAACATCACATCCACGTTCATAATTCATCCTTGTGAGGCTGTGGGCTATGCATGCCTCCAATGGTTCAATGCTATGTACCTGAAACACTTGCTCCACAACACTTCCTACCACATCAATCTTGAAACAATCATGGTTATCATGTGGCAATTTGATAGTGTCAGACAACATGAATTCTATCTTCTTACCATCAACTTTCATGCGTATAGTACCCTTTTTTACACTTATCTTTGTATCAGCAGTTATCATAAAGGGCCTACCAAGAATAATAGGTAATGAAGATGGCATAGGAGAATCTTCCATATCCAGAACAACAAAATCAGCAGGCAAAATAAATTCATTTACCTGAACCAAAACATCCTCTAAAATACCTCTAGGTCTTCTGATGCTTCTATCGCCAATTGCAATGTAATTGAGGTTGGTTTGAGCTCCCCCAACCTCAACTCCTCATAAACTGTATAAGGCATCAGATTGATGCTTGCTCCTAAATCAAGCAAAGCACGTTCAAATAGACGGTCACCAACCCTGCAAGGAATTGTAAAACTACCTGGATCTTTTAGTTTAGGTGGTAATTTTCTCAATAAAACCGCACTTACCTCCTCAGTTAATGCAACTTTCTCATGTTCCTGAAACTGTCTTTGTGTGTGCAACAATCCTTTAAAAACTTAGCATAAGAAGGAATTTGTTAATTGCATCAAGTAAAGGAATGTTGATTTCTACTTTTCTCAAAGTTTCAAAAATATCAAGAAGATGTTTTTCTTTCTTTTGCTTAACTAACCTTTGAGGGAAGGTGGAAATATCACCTTCTCCTTCTCACTTACCTTTGTGGCTGGAGAAGATTCAACATTTTCTTGTTCTTTCTTATCTGTCCCCACCTTGTTGTCAACTACCTTGCCACTTCTAAGGACTGTCACAGCCTTGAGCTGCTCCTGGCCCCCTGGATTAGGTATGGTTTGTGATGGAAACTCTCCTTTCTTCCTCTCACTCAACTCCTTTGCCAATTGCCCTACTTGTGCCTCCAATCTCTGAATAGCTTGGCTAGTTGTTGCTTCTAGTTTCTGAATGTTCTGACTAGTTAGAGCATTTGTCTGTTGCTGTGCAGTCAAGAATTGGAGTATGGCACCTTCAAGATTATTATTCTTCTTCTGGTCAGTATTTGGTTGTGCCACCTGTGATGAAGTATGATAATTACTTCCCTGTTGGAAGTTCTTCTGTTGCCCTTGTGGATTAAGCACATTTTGATTGTTGCTCCAAGAAAAATTTGGGTGGTCTTTCCATCCTGGATTATATGTGTTCGAATATGGATTGTTCTTGGGATGATAGTTGTTTTGCCCCACATAATTAGCTTGCTCATGATCTGTAAAACAAGACATAGGACAAGTCTCAGTAGTATGATTAGAATGAGAACATATAGCACATACCTCGATTTTAGCAACTTGTTGAACTTGAGAGATGTTCTGAGCTGACATTGCTTTCACTAGTATATCTAACTTCTTCTCCATTGCTGCCATTTGACTCTGGACTCCATCATTTGTGCTAACTTCATATACACCTTTACCTTTCACTCCTTGTCTCCCTCTTGATGAGAATTGCTGAGAATTTTCACTTAGGGTCTCAAATAGCACAATGGCTTCATCACTACTCTTTTCCATAAGCACACCTCCACAACCTGAATCAACAAGACTTTTGTTAGTATCATTTAAACCTTCATAAAAAGCTTGTACCTGATCATCTTGAGATAGATTGTGGTGTGGACACTTGAGAAGCAACTCCTTGAAATGCTCCCATGCCTCAAAGAAAAGATCTCCATCCTTCTTTGGAAGGTTTGAATCTCCCTTTTAAGTTGTCTTGTCTTTTGGGCTGGGAAAAACTTCTTCAAAAATTTAGTGGCCAATTGTTCCCAAGTAGTAATGGAACCTGCAGCCAGAGAATTCAACCACAACTTAGCATTATCTTTTAAGGAGAAAGGAAAAAGAATTAACCTGATTCCTTCTGTTGTCAAGCTTTGTATGTTTTGAGTCTTGCAAAGATCAAAGAAATCCCTAATGTGCAAGTATGGATCTTCAGAAGGTGTGCCTCTATAGTGTGGCACCATGTTAAGCAATTGAGGTGATAAATTGAAGCTGCCTTGCACATTTGGTTGGTAGCAATGCATGATGGTTGATTAAGGTTTTGAGGGACAAAAGAGTCCTTCATTGGCCTTCGAACATGTTCATCCCCCCATTTCGTTCACAGTTTCCCTCTCAGCTTGCTTACGAAGACGTGTAAGAGTTCGTTCAATCTCAGATTGTAGACAACAACACCTAAATTTTGGGATCGACGACCTTGCATAAACAAAATTCAACCTGTAAAAGAAACAAATAAAAAAAATAAAATTCAGCACAAACTAGTTACACAATCCGCGGCAGCGCGCCAAAAACTTTTGAACAAATAGTAACCTAAAAATTAAGCAACTATATGCACGTTTTAACTCGCAAGTGCACAAGATCAGATAAATAGTATAGAAAGCAAATACGAGATCGTTCCCACGAGGATTGGATTAATTTGTGCTTAATTTATTTCCTTAAACTAAATGGCATTCGGTGTAGACAAAGTGTTAAAAAAATGATGATTTTCTTATGATGGTATTGAAAACTGAAAATTTAAATACTAAATATGAAAACAGCGTTTGATTAAAAATAGAATTGGATTGAGGTTAAAACAAAGAAAACTAGTTAGGGATTCGATGTTCACCACTAATCTTTTTCCTTAAGCAAACGACATGCACAATGCTACAAAACAGATTTTGGATGCTTATGTTTGTCAACCTAAAAGGCATGATATCTACTCTTTAAGTTATTGATTTCCCTAAACAACAAGTTAGGCATGGGTATCTACTCTAACTCTTTTCATTCTTAAAGTGTTTAGCATGGTATCTACTAAGTTGTACTTTAAGAATGCATAACACAATGGAAATCGACAAACACACAAATTCTAGAACATGGTATCTATTCTAGTTATTCATGATGATTAATTTCAAGAACTTATAACTAGTTCTTTTGTTACTTTCATAGGTACAAGACTCGGTCATCTAAATTTACCTATTAAGTAACAAACTCAATACATAGCATGCATATGAGATCAAGCATAACATAACGTATGTAAAGAGTAAAATATAATCTGAAATTAATCAATAAGCATCACAAAAGTAGTTTATAGCAAAGACATATCGAAATCCTTAAAGAACATGAAGGGCTTCAATCGAGCCTAACTAAAATATTTAGCTATCCATAATTTGAATGGATAGCAAGAACATACAAAACAGAAAATAAAAAAGAGAAATAAGAAGAAGATAGCTCTTTGATAAAGAAGACAACTCTTTGATGGTGTAAACAACTCTTTGATGGTAGACAACTCTTTGATGGTGTAAACAACTCTTTGATGGTAGACAACTCTTTGATGGTGTAGACAACTCTTTGATGGTGTACAATGGAAATGTAATTTATGGAATGATATCCTCCTTTGAATGAGCTGAAACTCTCTATTTATAGGCTTCGAATTCGTCCTCCCCCTTGGCTGGTCTCTTAGCTGCCCATGTGTGGCAGCTCATGCTTTGTCTCCCATGTGCTTTGTCTCCCATGTGTGGCAGCTCATGCTTTGCAGCTTCCACAAGCTTTGCCTCCATGTGTAGTTGCTTTAATCACATGGATCAACAGCTGCCCATGCTTTGCCTCCATGTGTGGCTGCTTTAAGAACATGGCTCAATAGCTGCCCATGCTTTGCTCCATGTGTGGCTGCTTTAAGCACATGTGACAGCAAAGGTTTGTCTGTGAACCAGATTCGGTTTTTGACATGCTGAGGGCTCCAAACTTATCCAATTGGGCTGTAATTTGGATATGTTATAGTAGACACCCATTGGAACAACTTCTATCAAGGGTGTCGCCCCATCTGACTTGTGCAAGTAGCTGAACCGAGGCCTGCAAACTGACCCATGAAAACTGGACTGAGGCCTGGATTGTCTGTGAACCAGGTTCGGTATTTGACATGCTGAGGGCTCCAGACTTATCCAATGGGGCTGCAATTTGGATATGTTATAGTAGACACCCATTGGAACAACTTCTATCAAGGGTGTCACCCCATTTGACCTGTGCAAGTAGCTGAACGGAGGCCTGCAATGTGACCTACGGAAACTGGACTGAGGCCCGAATGTTTGACCTTGAGCTACTAAATCATGTATAACTTCCTCTAGAAGACTCCAAATCATGCACCGTAAAATGCTACGGAAACTAGACTTCCGTATCTTTCCAATGATGTATGATGCATTATCTGGTTCTTTTTGAGCAAGTACAGGTTAATCCGTAAATATGACTGATCTGCAGACATTGTTTTGAGCTAACTTGTCTTCAAAATGTAAATAATGAGTCTCAACCTTATTATACTGAAACATACACAAAACTTTATTAAAAGCACAAGTGTAACTCAAAAACATACCAAATCATAAGTTAGAATGGTACAAAAAAGATATGTAATTATGCACCGATCACTTGTCGGCCCCGCATCGTCCGACCTCGTATTCGCATCGGCTACACAGCACCGGCCTTGTTCCAGCTGGCGGCTCCTCCCCCTCGGCTGGTTGGTGTTCGTTTCTTCGCCCAATCCGAAGCCGGGCGTTTACCATGTTGATGGTTGGCGGGGGAAAAGGTTTGGAGTCGACCTTCATGGCCGGCTTCTCTGGGAACTGAAGCTTGCCTTCGTCTATTAATTTTTGTATGACGTCCCGCAAGACGACACAGTTGTTGGTGTTATGGGACCAAGAGCTGTGATACTTGCAAAACGTCTTTCCTTTGAGCTCTTCTGGCTTTGGAATCTTATGGCCGAAGGATAGCTTGACCTTCTTTTCAGCTAGTAGCAAGTCAAAAATCGCCTCGGCCCTGGTTAGGTCAAAGGTGTAGGCCTTCGTTTCCCGAGCCGCAAACTTAGCGTCGGGAAGTTTAGTGCGGCTGTTGTCGGTCTTGACCAATCCCTTGCAGACGAATGGCTTATCGATATTGACCTCAGCCGAACTTACGTCAATCTCGTCGTTCTCGGCCTGCGCCGGGCCGTCAGTCTCGGCATAGCTAACGACGGGGTTTCAATAGTAGGTCCCCTTTGATGCCGCCTTTTTCTGCAGCTCCTCTTTCAACAAGGATGCGTATCGATCCACCTTGTTGATTAGGTCGTGCATGTCTCGGAACTCAATTCCCTGGAATTTCTTCCGGTACTCGAACTCCAGACCCTCCTCGGCCATTTTGACAAATTCCTTCTCAGGTAGGCTCGTGCGGCACCAATTCCTGCAGGTTTTGAACCGTTGAAGGTAGTCGCGGGGTGACTCATCTGTTGCCTGGCTCATCCTGGCCAGCTCGGCGACGGTTATTTCACGGTTGGTCTGGTAGAAATGCTCGTGGAATGTTCTCTCCATATCAGACCAGTCCCGAATTCGGCAGGAGGTTTATGAACCAAGAAAATGCCGCCCCAGTCAGGTAATGGACGAACAGTCGGAGCTTATGGGCGTCAGAATCGGCCTCTCCGCATTGGGCCGTAAACCGGCCTATGTGCTCGATAGAGGAGGTGTGGCTGTCCCCGGAGAATATAGTAAATTATGGTAACCGGTAATTTCGGGGGAGTGGGGTCCGGTCAATCTCTGGCGGATACGGCTTGGTATACCTTGGCGCTTCCTACCGCCTCTGGGCCAAGCCGTCCTCGATCATTCGCCGAACATCCTCGAGTCGAAGTCCTCGGGGAGGGGCCTCCGCCTGGGCCGCGGCCGGCCGCTGGTTTTGTTGCCCATCGTTCTGCGGCCTTTGTTGCTGGGCCGCCTGGATGGGGGGTTCGGCCGTTGTCGTTGGGCCGGTTGGTGCCATGTATGCGCCCTGGGCTTGACCAAGGTGCGTGTATGGTGCCATCACGTTGGCCGCACCGTAATGGAGGTGAGAATCCAAGGGAAATAACGGCGTTTGCAGAGATGAAATGATCGTGTTACTCTGACCGTACTGTTGTAATGAAGCAACAGGCGTGTTGCTCGCGCCAGGATGAGTGTGGACAGCCGAGGTGTGAACCGGGCCACCGTGCTGGATCGTAGAATGCATGGGGCTGTTTTGCCCTAGCGTGACGGCCAACGCGTGGAGTGGGCTGTACGTTGCTTCTGACGGTCGAGTCGGTCCGGAACTCGCCCATGCCGGCTGGGACTGCCCCTAGCTGTTCGTTGGTTGCTGAAGATTCGGACCGTTGCCTGATGTTGGACCGCGGGCAGGGGTGCCGTGACTACTGCCCTCGCCGTAGGGTTCAAACCTCTCGCTCTCCTGGCTTCTCTGTCCAGCTCCAGGGGTTATTGTGGATGCGGATATCGGCATCCTTTCTTGGAAAAGCGTGCGAAGCTCGGAGGAAAACCTATCCATTGCGGCCATAAAGGATGTTTCTATCCTGTAGGCCTGCTTGTCCATTAGATTTTCCACCACCGCTTGCTCCTGTGCAGATTCAGCCGTGCGCTACATTATTATCGGTTCGCTGGCCGAGCTTCTGACCGTAGATTCGGTCTCGGTAATGGTAACTGGTGACGTGGACTCAGGAGCCTCAGAAGACATCTCGGTTGCTTTGCTCTTGAGTTTTGCCTGTGCCCTCGTTTCCACCATGAGTGTGTTGACAGTTGTCCCACCGGGCGTGCCAAAAGTGTTGGCTGCGCAAATCTCTCGGCCTGGTTCTCCGGGTCGAGGGGACGTGCGTTTAACACAGAGTCCTACTTTTGGATGCGGTGCGGTTTGTGCGCGGGCGTGCCAGCACGGTCTACCGTGCGTCGAGTTCGGTGAAGTGTTTGGGTAGAAGGTGTTTGGAGTGTTGCGCCTGTTTGGTCTGGACTTCTTATCAAACGATTGTGGCCGAGAAAGGAACTGGTCTCGGCCGTCAGGTTCACGGCCTGAGCTACAAGGCCGTTAGTGGTGGTGTAGATGGTGGATTTTGGGCGGTGCTCCGGCGCGTTGCTCGGAGAGCGACGGTCGTATGACATATGGGGTGAGTGAGGCGATAACAAGGATGGTGCTCCGGCGCCTTGAGAAATCAAGGGTCGTATGATATATTGATGAATGGAAGTTGCTTACAATCTATCACTACTCCTAAGAAAGCATGTAAAAATATTGAAAGTACATGACAGAAAAATAAGTTGCTCTGTGGGAGGCTTTTGGTTTTTGGTGTTGGACCCTTTGCATGTGGTCTTGAGCTTGATTTTTATAGTGGGAGCCCTGGAGAGACAATCGAGGCTTGACAAGACCTGCATGGTGAAGTCTAATCAGGGCAAGCATGGCTGGGTCTGATCAGCATTTGGGATCGTGAAGCATGGTGGTGTGACCCCCATAAATCTCGGCAGATCTCGGCCTTTACCCAGATCGAGGGCTCTGCACCTCTGGCCGTGGGAATGCATTAAATGCTCTGGTTTAGTGGTTGGTGAAGAGACTGCCAGTTGCAAGAACCTCTGATGGAATGTTTGTTCCTAACCACTCTGATTACAAAATCTTGATTTCAATCACTTCCCTTCTGCCCTCATGCATTAAATGCTTCATGCCCTAGTGGATTTGCTGTGGTGGACAGAGGCGTTACTTCATTAAATGAAGCGTGGGACCCTGAAGCCACGTGATGATTTGGTCAGTATCTCTTTCAGCCGAGCCCTGCGTGTTTCTCGGCCTCGGCCCGTGAGGCTATTCAAGAGGCCGAGAAAATCTTGCCTTAGCGCTTTCTCCTTCGTTGTCAGACAACAGGAAGCAACGAAATGTTGCCGTTTCTTTGAGCCCATGAGAAAAGGCCACGGCCGAGAGGAAGATTCCTCGGCCATAAAGGCCGTGATTGATTAGGCACAAACAGTTTCACAGATGCTACACACTTCCTTTGAAGGGTTTCTTGAGTTCAATGCAAGGAGGGCATCTAGCTTTTGTTCCAATTTGGAAATTTGCAAACTAGAAGAATCATTAAAACCACCAGCAATACGTTTACCTCTTGTATCGATGTGTTGGGTCTCCATTGCTATCCCCTCAAAGAGTTCATATGTTTCTTCTGGAGTCTTAGTCTTATAAGAACCACCTGCAAAATTAGTGACAATATTATGACTAGAGGGGGTTAGTCCTTTATAAAACATATGCATCTGAAGCTTCAATGGAATCCCATGATGAGGACATTGATTGAGCAGCCCATTGAATCTCTCCCATGCTTCACAAAACGACTTATCATCTTGTTGTGCAAATAGGAAGATCTTGTCCCTAAGCATGTCGGTTTTTTGCGTGGAGAAGTATTTCTCCAAGAACTTCTTTTGAATGGCTCCCCAAGTCGTGAGTGTACCAGGCTTCAAAGAATTCAACCGATATTTCGCCTTATCTTTCAAAGTGTAAGGAAACACTCTTATTCGAAGTTGATCTTCCGTTACACCTGTCAAGGGAAAAGAGCTCACAACATTAAAAATATCCTTTATATGAGTTAATGGATCTTCATTAGGTAAACCATAAAAGGAAGGCAGCATATTAAGATAAGAAGATTTAAGCTCATAGTTTCGGGCTGCGGTGGGCAGCAAGATGCTTGAAGGGGATGCTGGAATTGTTGGGATATCAAGGTCTCCCATGAACTCATTGGCAGCCATCTCTTCTTCTTCTTCTTGGTCTGAACTTGATTCCGAATTTGAAGGTGAAGAACCTGGGAGGTCAGTGTGGATAGCAAGACCTTCAAATGTGGCAATGACTTGCTCTTTTGCAGTTGCCAACTCTCTTTCAGAGATCACCTGGTTTGGTTGCAAAGATGGCCCTGCGTTCAAAGATCTCGAACGTTGGAACGAAGACCTCACTTGTTCAAGGAAGGGATTTCTAGACATAAACAACCTGAAACAGAAAATAACTTGAGTTAATTAGTACTACTAAAAGAATGGGGTACCCTTGGGCACATAACCAGGGAAGAACTTTCGTTCAGTCCCCGGCAACGGCGCCAAAATTTGTTTGTTAGAATGTTAACTTGCAATTGTACGGGCCAATTAGTAGTATAGCAAGACAAGTACGAGGTCGTACCCACGAGGACTGAGAAGTTAAAATTAGTTATGTACTTAGATTACCAAATTCAAGAAAGTAGGAGGTTAAGTCTAAAACAGAATTTAAAGCAAGAGTGATTGTAATTGTTGAACAAATGAGGCAAAACGAAGTTTCAAACAAAAGCAAAGTGAGCAAATGTAGCAAAGAGTATTTTTGTAGGTTGGAAAATAGAATGGGAGACTAGGGCATTCGATTCACCATAACAATTCAATTCTGGGTTATAAGGCGTCAAGTGACAAGTCTAATTCGGATTCAAAGATTGATTCTAGCTAAAGTATGATTAGGCCATGGTGTCTGGTCCTAACCTTGTGTTCCTAATTCCCTAACTTGATCATTTGTTGTCTAACCTAAATTAAGCATTAGGAACCCATTAAGCATAGAAGAACAATTTAAACAACCAAGCATGTATCTAATCCCTTGTTGTCGAATGTCCATATATACTTTTCTTATTCATAGTTCAATTCGAATCAAAGCATGGTGTCTACTCTTGATTCAAACCAAGATAGCTAATAAACAAGTTCTAATGGTGATCAATCATCCAAACAAGCATATTAACTGATAAGCATAATGAATAAGAACATGAATCATGAATCAAACTTGAAACTCAAAACTTCAACTTATAAACCCAGAATATTCATGTTAGGTTACATTGAAGCCCTAGTTATGAATTTAGCTACTCATAATGGAAATGAAACTTAAACAGAAATGAGAAAACATAATGAATGCAACAAGAGTAGAAAAACCCATTTCTGAAGTTGTTTGTGGTGTCCAAGGCTTCTCCAAGTGCTTCTCCACGTCTAATGCTACTCCAAGAGCTTCCTCACATCTAGAGTATGGCAACTAAAGAGGTGATTTGGGATGAGTTTGGGTGAGTGGTGATGGAAAAGAAAGAGGAAATTCGTAGGGAATTGGAATGGAGGCTTGTTGGAGCTATTTTGGTGTTTTGGGGATGAATGGAGTGTTTGTGGAAGGATGAAGTTAATGAGATGAATTGTGAATGATCTTGTGTTTAGAATTGGAGTGCTATTTATAGGGAGAATGGGAGGGGAATATCTGAATTGAATATGGTTTATGCCAATAGCACTTGTAATTAAAAACTCATCTTTTTAGCTAGTGCACTTCACCAACAATTCCCACTAGATAGCACTTGTAATTAGAAACTCAATTCCCACTAGATAGCACTTGTAATTAGAAACTCATCTTTTGGCTAGTGCACTTCACCAACAACTCCCACTAGATAGCACTTGTAATTAGAAACTCATATAGCACTTGTAATTAGAAACTCATCTTTTGGCTAGTGCACTTCACCAACAACTCCCACTAGATAGTACTTGTAATTAGAAACTCATCTTTTTGGCTAGTGCTCTTCACCAACAAATCCCACTAGATAGCACTTGATCATGCATGACATTGTATTGCAGTCAGCTTGTGGGCAGTTTTGGGCTTGTTATACACTCCAAACAAATCTGGAAAAATATGGATATTCAAGCCCTTTGTCTTATGTTTCCAAGCATATGCAGCCCAACTCAAGGAAACATCGGGAAGACCTTCAAATGTCATTTGTGGCCCAATAACGCAGATGCTGCCGAATTTTGACATTGATTTACTAAATCATGTATAACTTCCTCTAGAAGACTCAGAATCATGAACCGTAAAATGCCACGGAAATTAGACTTCCGTATCTTTCCAATGATGTATGGCTCATTATCTGGTTCTTCCTGAGCAAGTACAGGTTAATCCGTGAAATTGAATGATCTGTAGACACTGTTTTGAGCTAATTTGTCTTCAAAATGCATGTAATGAGTCTCAACCTTATTACACTGAAACATACACAAACTTTATTAAAAGCACAAGTTTAACTCAAAAACATAACCAAATCATAAGTTAGAAGGGTACAAAAAGATATGTAATTATGCACCGATCAGTTTTCAAACTTAAAGCGTAATATTGAATATGTTTTTGGAATTTCGTTTTCTGCGTTTTCACGACTTGGCTCACTGAATGCATTTTGTCGTGTTTTCATTTTTAGAAAACGAAAAATGGTGCCGAAAAACATTTATTGACGGCACCTAACTTTCTTCACTACAACTCTTCCTCCAAAATGTTGATTTTTAATTTTCCTAAGTCAAAATTTGATTTTGGCGCTTTGTAGTTGAAGATGATGTCGTAAGGAGTTTTTAGCAATTTTCAATGTATTATTCTGATTTTTTGTGAATTGTTTAAGAAAAAAGAACAAAATAGAACAAGGAAATCTAAATAACATGTGGCACCACCGGAGAGTGACACATTTAAGAAGAAACTGGTGGTGCACCACTCGCACGATGCCATGTGTTATTGTCTTGAATTTATTTTTATCTTAAATGTTTAAACTTCCAAAATTCATAATAAATTCATAAAAAAACCCAAAAATCAGACGAACTCGTGATATTTCCTCCATCTTTGACACTTTAAAATATAAATATGACATACAAAAAAATTCAAATAATTTCTAAAAGTCAATTTTAAGATGGATTTCTCTAGCCTACGTTGATTTTCCTTTCCATTCATAGTGAATTGAATTACATTGGTGACTAGAATCAATTGCATGTTCAGTGTGCGATTGGTAGATTATGTAATCCAATTGGCTTTGCCTTATGTTTCATGTCGTCAATTTTTTATGTACCTGGGTAATTTGCACAATTGATTGTTATTGTCAAAACATTTTCCTTCCTCTTCTTAGTTAATTAAATTGGCCACTAGAATCAATTGCATATTGACATGCAATTGCTACATTATGTGGTCCAATTAATTTAACATTGCATTTTTTTTTTCAATTTGTCAATTTGTCAAATTTTTTTTTAATCTATTTAGGTCAACATAAGGAGTGAACAATAATATGGAATGGAACAATTGCATACCATAATGTACATATTTTTGTCGCATAACAAGAAACACAACACATTTTGCTTCCTCTTCCATATCGTAATATTCTAATTGCACATCAGGGAACCATTTGCATCGTCACACATTGCAGAGGGCATCTTATCAGCCCGACAATAAGCCAAAATTCCCCAGCGCAAAACATCGATATAAAAATTCGAGGCCCAAGATAAGTTTCGAACCCTCACATTTGATTGGTTACAGAGTCATATCGAAAGATCTCAAAAGAAAATCAAAAGTGAGAGAGTAAACACAATCCAACAAATTCATGTTTAGGGTTTAGGGAGCAAGAAGATGTTTGTAAACATCAAGGGAAAGATTAACTCTAGTTTACAGGAGTTGGAGAATATTCAAAACTGCAGGTTTGGGGATGTGAATTTGGGTAGACAATTTGAACTAAAAAGTGTGGTGGAACAGATGTAGAAAGAAGAATAATTTTATTGGAAACAAAGGTCAAGAATTAGCTGGTTGAAAGAAAGAGATGCAAATACTCGCTTCTTTCATTTGACCACAATCCAAAGAAGACAACAAAATAGAGTTTTAAAATGGAAGAATGAAAGGGGGAACTGGATTGCTGGAGAAAAGAATATTGCAAAGGAATTATATAATTTCTTTAGCAACTTGCTTCGAACCGCTGGCCCTAGAGACTGGGATGAAATCATTGGTAATATCCCGTCAATTGTGACAGAAGAGATGAATAGTGACCTTCTTGCCCCAATTACAGAAGAAGAAGTTAAAGCAGCGGCTGTGCAGTTGGGTGCTTGGAAGGCTCCTGGCCCAGACGGGTATCAAATCTATCTATATCAAAAATATTGGAAGATCATGAGCAATATTGTTTCAAGTACTGCTATTGATTTCCATAATGGTTTGTGCAGCTTGGAAGAGATAAATAAAACCTTTATTGCCTTGATTCCAAAGGTCCAAACCCTTGAAAACACAGGTCAGTTCTGTCCTATAAGTTTATGTAAAAGCTCTGACAAGATTTTTGCCAAGTCATTCCTAATATGCTAAAGAAGATTCTACCAGAAATTATTTTGGTTTTGGGATGTGTTTGATCTGTGTCATTCTCCGTCATTTTAAATGGTAAGCCGGTGGATTTTTTGCCTATCGAGGCTCAGACAAGGAGACCCACTTTCTCCATACCTTTTCTTGCTGGTCAGTGAATCTCTTTCTCTCAATTTATCGAAATTGATTAGGGATGTTCATATTCAGGGCATTAAGGGACAGTTTGGGATTGATGTGACTTTTTAAAAATTTGCTTTTTGCTGTACTTTGAAGATAATAAGCTGTAAAGTGAAGTAACTCCATGTTTGTTAAAGTATTGTTAGAGTATTGTTAGTAAAAAAAGTAGTGTCAAAATTGTTTGGTAAATTTTAAGAAAAAATAGGTTTTAATCATAAGATACTTTACTAATAAGGATTCAATACTTAGAGTAGAATCAAATTTTGTTTTGGATTTGGCCAAAAAGGTGGCTCAGATTCATTGGGCCTGTGTAAATTATAAAGGTAAAATACGATTTTACCCTTTTTTAAATCACCAAAATCAGATCTCACCCCTCTCTCTCTCTCTGTCTTACGACGTCGCGCCGAAAGCAACGCAGTCATTTTTAGTATCATCCAGAGAGCTCTATTTCTTCTTCCTTGTGCCAAGTCTGCTATGAAATTTCTACGTTATGTTTCTTGTAGTTCAAGTTATGTGTGCAAGTTTTGCGTACATTAGTTGAATATAATGCTTTAATCACCTGCATTATGAAAAAGAAACTGCAATAGATGTAACAAAAACTGTAATGCAGAAAAACAGAAACTGCATACATCTTCTTGATATATATAAATTGTTTTTTTATGTATAACTCTATAGCATGAGGGGTTTGGTACAAATGTTGCGTGAATCGGTGACGAAAGGAAATTTTTTTTTTATATAAAACCGTTGATTGTTTATATAAATATTGTGTAATTGAATAAATATCACAAAAACAAGTTTGGTGTAGTGGTTTATGAGTGAGGCTTCCTCCTTTGAGGTGTTCAAGTTCCTTCAATGTCACAAAATCTTCTATTTTTTTAGGGTGAATAAAGGGTAACAGTGTTGGTCCCCGACTGGTTGGTGATGGTTGGCCAGTAATAGGCGGTAGCGGTAGGGGGCGGCTGTTGAACAAATAGTAACCTAAAAATTAAGCAACTATATGCACGTTTTAACTCGCAAGTGCACAAGATCAGATAAATAGTATAGAAAGCAAACACGAGATCGTTCCCACGAGGATTGGATTAATTTGTGCTTAATTTATTTTCCTTAAACTAAATGGCATTCGGTGTAGACAAAGTGTTAAAAAATGATGATTTTCTTATGATGGTATTGAAAACTGAAAATTTAAATACTAAATATTGAAAAGAAAACTAGTTAGGGATTCGATGTTCACCACTAATCTTTTTCCTTAAGCAAACGACATGCACAATGCTACAACAAAACAGATTTTGGATGCTTATGTTTGTCAACCTAAAGGCATGATATCTACTCTTTAAGTTATTGATTTCCCTAAACAACAAGTTAGGCATGGGTATCTACTCTAACTCTTTTCATTCTTAAAGTGTTTAGCATGGTATCTACTAAGTTGTACTTTAAGAATGCATAACACAATGGAAATCGACAAACACACAAATTCTAGAACATGGTATCTATTCTAGTTATTCATGATGATTAATTTCAAGAACTTATAACTAGTTCTTTTGTTACTTTCATAGGTACAAGACTCGGTCATCTAAATTTACCTATGTAACAAACTCAATACATAGCATGCATATGATGATCAAGCATAACATAACGTATGTAAAGAGTAAAATATAATCTGAAATTAATCAATAAGCATCACAAAAGTAGTTTATAGCAAAGACATATCGAAATCCTTAAAGAAACATGATTAGGGCTTCAATTGAGCCCTAACTAAAATATTTAGCTATCCATAATTTGAATGGATAGCAAGAACATACAAAACAGAAAATAAAAAGAGAAATAAGAAGAAGATAGCTCTTTGATAAAGAAGACAACTCTTTGATGGTGTAAACAACTCTTTGATGGTGTAGACAACTCTTTGATGGTGTACAATGGAAATGTAATTTATGGAATGATATCCTCCTTTGAATGAGCTGAAACTCTCTATTTATAGGCTTCAAATTCGTCCTCCCCCTTGGCTGGTCTCTTAGCTGCCCATGTGTGGCAGCTCATGCTTTGTCTCCCATGTGCTTTGTCTCCCATGTGTGGTAGCTCATGCTTTGCAGCTGCCACAAGCTTTGCCTCCATGTGTGGTTGCTTTAATCACATGGATCAACAGCTGCCCATGCTTTGCCTCCATGTGTGGCTGCTTTAAGAACATGGCTCAATAGCTGCCCATGCTTTGCTCCATGTGTGGCTGCTTTAAGCACATGTGACAGCAAAGGTTTGTCTGTGAACCAGATTCGGTTTTTGACATGCTGAGGGCTCCAAACTTATCCAATTGGGCTGAAAGTTGGATATGTTATAGTAGACACCCATTGGAACAACTTCTATCAAGGGTGTCGCCCCATCTGACTTGTGCAAGTAGCTGAACTGAGGCCTGCAAACTGACCCATGAAAACTGGACTGAGGCCTGGATTGTCTGTGAACCAGGTTCGGTATTTGACATGCTGAGGGCTCCAGACTTATCCAATGGGGCTGCAATTTGGATATGTTATAGTAGACACCCATTGGAACAACTTCTATCAAGGGTGTCACCCCATTTGACCTGTGCAAGTATCTGAACGGAGGCCTGCAAAGTGACCTACGGAAACTGGACTGAGGCCCGAATGTTTGACCTTGAGCTACTAAATCATGTATAACTTCCTCTAGAAAACTCCAAATCATGCACCGTAAAATGCTACGGAAACTAGACTTCCGTATCTTTACAATGATGTATGATGCATTATCTGGTTCTTTTTGAGCAAGTACAGGTTAATCCGTAAATATGACTGATCTGCAGACATTGTTTTGAGCTAACTTGTCTTCAAAATGTAAATAATGAGTCTCAACCTTATTATACTGAAACATACACAAAACTTTATTAAAAGCACAAGTTTAACTCAAAAACATACCAAATCATAAGTTAGAATGGTACAAAAAAGATATGTAATTATGCACCGATCAAATACCCCCAAACCTAGATTTTACTAGTCCTCGAGTAAAACAAAATGAAAATAAAGATAAAAAAACTAGACCACTTTCGTAGGTAACTCGATTGCATTGAGCACATGCAACAAGCCTTTAAACCTCTAGGCATCCCTAGTAGGAGGAGTTGTGTCTCCTGAGGGTTTAACAGTTACGATACCCACAAACGTTTTACTGACTCTACAAAACAAAAGGTTAGAAAACTAACTTTGAAAACAACTAATGAAAATGAAAGAAAACTTTAGTCATACCTCCAACACCATAGAGTTGCCAAGATAGATGATCAATAAGTGTGTACAGTGGAAGCTATAGCTCAAAGGCACACGGCTTCAAAGTAAACATACTCAATTCTTGAAGGAAGAACATGCTTCAACTCTAATTCTCACATATAGCACTCAATCACTCAGAACCTATGGCTTTATTCTCTCAAATAAGCAAAATGAGTATATGAAATAGAAGCACAATATTTGGTTAGATCTCATGAAGGGAATCAAATACTAAGAATAGAGATACACACATAGCTACCAGCACCCATGAATACATCCTCAAAGATCAACTAGGTCTTTCACAAGGTTGTAATGAAAGGCTAAGGTTAAGGGAAGTGAAAGAATTGGAAGGAACACAATGAACTTAAGAACATACCAAGGTTGCATTCTTCATTGATCTGCAAGGTATCATTGATTTAGAATGGTATGGCTGCAACTTCATAGGATCATCTGGCATAGACCTTAAATTTCACATTTAGACAAATCGAAACACTTTCTCTTCTTCTTTTTTCTTTTTTTTTTTCTTTTTTTTTTCTTTTTTTTTTGTGACTTGATCTACTTCTTCTTTAACTTTATTGCACAGATTCACACCAATTTACATTTAGGAATGTGGCAGCAACTTCCTTGCTTCAAACTTTATCTTGGCACACCTTGGTATATTTCTAAGCTTTATAGGGTATGGCTATAATAAGTTTAAATATCTCAGATTGAGATACAAAGTTAGGGGAATCATGAGGGTGATAGAAGAAAATGGCTTGAAGTGTTTGGCTACAAGAGAGCTGATGGAACACACGAATGGGTAGGGTGAAAAGAAAGCACAGAGAATGGTTATACACACATAGCCTAGCATCATTTCAATGAGTTCATTCATGAGTGAGAGCATGCACCTGATATCTGCAAATAGAATCATCCTTAGTATTCAATCAAAATGGAACAATGAGATCATTTTAGAGTGAATTGAAGAAAAGAAGTAGAGATGAGGAATAGAAACACTTTAAACCCTCTCAAGAAAGCAATTAGGCTCGAAATAGCTCACTAGGGTAGTCTCCACTATTATCCTTCAAGAACCTGAGCATGGTACTTTAGCCACCAGAATTCTAAGAGCAAAAGCTTTGTGAAGTGTAAAATGTTTGATATGAAAATCTCAATGGCAGCTCCATAGCATTGGTTGTATGACATTCTAAAAAAATTAGTAATAAGTGAACGAAAATTGGAAACATAAATGAACAAAAATTGAAAATTGAAAACACAAATTAACAAAAAAAAGAAAGAAAAAAAAAAGAAATACAAGTGAACAAAAATTGAAAATTGAAAACACAAATTAACAAAAAAATTGAAATACAAGTAAACAAAAATTGAAAACCTCCATTGATACCCCCAGACCTGAATTAGACATTGTCCCCAATGTGAAAGCATATAAGAAAACAGAAAACATGGATTAAGGGTAACCTTGGCACTACACGGTTCATCCTTCAAACATAGCATTTCTCAAAATGCTATCGATGGCTGAGCTCACCCATGGCTCTTCTTCTGACTCACTTTCCGAAGGGTCTGAAACAGACGAATCATATAGGGCTCCATCTATCATCAACTCATCCATCTGCTCCACGAAGTCTCGGAGCCTTGTGGTCATGTACACTAATTGGAAGTGAAACTCGTCAAGCACACTTAAGTAAATGCCAAACTCGTCTCGAATGTTACCTGTACAGTACATGTGACTGCTCACGACAACAGTTCTTGCCACAAACCTCCGATCTAGCAGATATTCCCTCCAAGTATCTAGACAATGTGCCAGCGCTGCAATCTGCATCTCTTCCAATCCACAATCCAGATCCCAATTTGGAACCATGTCTTCAATTGCCTCTATCACCCTACCTCTTTGAAACAGAAAGGCATCTATGGTAACTGCTGAGGGATCCATGGCAAACACAACCACGAGCACCTCAATCACCTCAAACACCCGTTGCATAATGGTGTCCTCTCCCTTAGGATCTTCTGGTGGGATAGCTGGCAGTGAGCTCAACAAAACCATTGGGCTAGGCACCTTCACCATGCTCAATTCGGACTCCTCCTCCTTGAGCTTTCCACCGACGGCCTCCTGGAGTTTCTCCATTGACAAGATCTACAATAAACAACAATTTTGAGAATGTATGGTTCGGGAGGAAGAGGAAGCTGAGATGTTCAGGGTTAGAGGGCGGCTAGATCAAATGAACGAAAGAGAGTTTATTTTTAGGGTTAATGTAGGTAGTGTTTCAGAGAAAGAGAAGGTTTTTTTTTTTTTTTTTTTTTTTTTTTTTAAATTTTAAATTTTATAAATTATAATTATAATTATATATATATATTTTTTGAATAAAACACACGAATATACAAGTGACTCATGGATTACCAGTTAAGAACCTCAGAAAACACAGCCAGGGGATCCGGGAAGTTTGGAGAGGTCACAATGGTCCCGCTTAAAACCCAAACTTCTTAGACACCCAAGGTGTCGCCTATAGAACTCCTAGACACTGTATTAACAGAGGTGCTCAATGGAGTTACCATAAGTCAACTCATATGAAAAAAACTTTTTTTTTTTTTTTTGGTAAAAAGAAACATAAACTTAAAATAATAAGAAAACAAATTAAGGGAAAGGATTAGAATGCTCCCCCTTGAAGCAATTAGGTCGAGCATAGATGTATTTGGATGTCACGACTTCCCCGTTGATGGGTAATTGAATGGGCTGCAAAATAGAAAAAAAAAATGCACGGGGTAAGCTCATAAGTGTTTACGAAAAATAAATTTATAAATAAATAAATAAATAAAGAAAATTAAACATTGGGTTGCCTCCCAATAAGCGCTTGGTTTATAGTCGTTAGCCAGACTATTGGACTCTCATGCAATGTACTGAACAGGTTGGAGAGTCACATCCTCCTCTCTATGCTCAAAGCTCATCTCAATATAAGGCTTTACTCTATTCCCATTCACCATGAATGTCTGATTCTTCTCTTTGCTATGAACCTCCAAAGCCCCATGAGGGAAAACCTTTGTAACAACATAAGGACCATACCACCTAGACTTGAGCTTACCAGGGAAAAGTCTCAATTTTGAATTGTAGATCAACACCTTCTGTCCCACATGAAACTCCTTCCTAACTAGCTGCTTATCATGATACGCCTTGGTCCGCTCCTTATACAACTTAGCATTCTCATATGCATCATACCTCAACTCTTCTAGCTCATTCAGCTGTAACTTCCTCTTGTCACCTGCTTGTTGCATATCAAAATTGAATTTTTTAATAGCCCAATATGCTCTATGCTCCAACTCCACTGGTAGGTGACATGCCTTTCCAAAGACTAAACGATATGGGGACATGCCAATTGGGCTTTTGTACGCAGTCCGATATGCCCACAAGGCATCATTCAAGCGTAGAGACCAATCCTTCCTTATAGTATTCACTGTCTTCTCTAGGATGCTTTTGATCTCTTTATTGCTTATCTCTACTTGACCACTGGTTTGAGGATGATATGGAGTGCCAACCTTATGTGTGATCCCATATTTCTTCATTAAGGAAGCAAAAACTTGGTTATTGAAATGGCTACCTCCATCACTAATTATCGCCCTTGGTGTCCCAAACCTAGTAAAGATGTTATCCTGCAAGAATTTCACAACAACTTTGTGATCATTAGTTTTTGAGGGGACAGCCTCGACCCATTTAGATACATAATCCACACCCACAAGAATATATAAATAACCAAAGGAGTTAGGAAATGGACCCATGAAGTCGATACCCCACACATCAAAGAGCTCCACCACTTGAATGTTTTGCAATGGCATTTGATTTCTAGAAGAGATATTCCCTGTCCGTTGGCATCTATCACAAGCCCTGCAAAACCAAAAAGCATCTTTAAACACATTAGGCCAATAGAACCTAGATTGTAATACCTTAAGTGATGTTCTCTTCGCTCCAAAGTGTCCTCCACATGCAAATTGATGACAATGTTGGAGAATGCTCATATGCTCCTCCTCTGAAACACATCTTCTGATAATTTGATCTGGACAAAATTTGAACAAGTAGGGCTCGTCCCAATAATAGTGCCTAGACATAGACACTAATCGTTTCCTTTCTTGGCTAGACATACCTGGAGGAAAAACCTTAGTAGTTATATAATTAACAATATCTGCATACCATGGAAGTTGTAAATCAATTGCAAATAACTGCTCATCTGGAAAGTTTTCACTCAAGGGAAGCTTGTTTTCTTCCTCATCATGAAGTAACCTGGACAAGTGATCTGCAACCACATTCTCACTACCCTTCTTGTCCTTAATCTCAAGATCAAATTCTTGCAGTAAGAGCACCCATCTAATCAACCTAGGCTTAGCATCTTTCTTACTAAACAAAAATCTCAAAGCAGCATGATCAGTGAAAACAATAACTTTGGAACCAATCAAGTAGGACCTAAACTTCTCTAAAGCAAATATAACAGCTAACAATTCTTTTTCAGTAGTAGAATAATTAAGCTGAGCATCATTTAAAGTTCTAGAAGCATAAAAAATAGCATGAGGTACCTTCTTAACTCTCTGACCCAGAACAGCTCCCAGAGCATAATCACTGGCATCACACATAAGCTCGAATGGGAGGTTCCAATCAGGTGCCATCATAATGGGTGCAGATGTGAGTAGCTCTTTCAATGTATTAAAGGCTTTCATGCACCCTTCTGTCCACATAAACTCAACATCTTTAGACAATAATGCACAAAGAGGTCTAGAAATTTTAGAGAAATCTTTTATGAATCTTCTGTAAAACCCTGCATGCCCTAGAAAACTTCTCACACCCTTCACAGATGTAGGAGGAGGCAATTTTGATATGATGTCAATCTTTGCCTTGTCCACCTCAATGCCCCTGCTAGAAATTACATGACCTAAAACAAGACCTTGTTATACCATGAAATGGCACTTTTCCCAATTCAGCACTAGGTTACATTCCTCACATCTCTTTAGAACAAGCTGCAAATGGTTAAGACAATTATCAAAGTTAGAACCAAAAACACTGAAATCATCCATAAATACCTCTATAAATCTCTCCACCATGTCTGAAAATACGCTCATCATGCACCTTTGGAATGTGGCAGGTGCATTACACAAACCGAATGGCATCCTTCTGTATGCAAATGTGCCAAAGGGGCAAGTGAATGTGGTCTTCTCTTGGTCTTCTGGTGCTATAGCAATCTGATTATAACCACTATAACCATCTAGAAAACAATAATGACTATGACCTGCTAACCTTTCTAACATCTGATCAATAAAGGGAAGAGGAAAATGATCTTTCCTGGTTTCATTATTGAGCTTTCTGTAATCAATACAGACTCTCCAACCTGTGGTGAGCCTGGTAGGAACAAGCTCATTCTCTTCATTCTTTATTACTGTGATTCCACTCTTCTTAGGCACAACATGAACTGGACTCACCCATTTGCTATCTGAGATGGGGTAGATAATGCCAACATCCAAGAGCTTAAGAACTTCTGTTCTCACTACTTCCTTCATGTGTGGGTTAAGCCGTCTCTGAGCATCTCTGTTAGGCTTTGCATTATCTTCAAGGAGGATCCTGTGCATGCACTTGGATGGACTTATGCCTTTGATATCGGCAATGGTCCACCCTAATGCAGTCTTGTGCTCCCTAAGAACTCTCAATAGCTTCTCTTGTTCCACCAAACTCAAGTTTGCAGCAACTATCACTGGTAATGTCTGGTTCTCTCCCAAGTAAGCATACTTCAGTTGTTCAGGTAGTTGCTTCAATTCTAGATCTGGTGCCCTGACAATGGAAGGGACAAGAGTAGTATTAGTAGACACAAGAGTTTCAAAGCGAGGTACATACTTACTTGGATAAGGCATAGAAGCCTCAAGAGAATGCACAGCTTCATGGAGGTCTATCTCTGTAACATCACATCCACGTTCATAATTCATCCTTGTGAGGCTGTGGGCTATGCATGCCTCCAATGGTTCAATGCTATGTACCTGAAACACTTGCTCCACAACACTTCCTACCACATCAATCTTGAAACAATCATGGTTATCATGTGGCAATTTGATAGTGTCAGACAACATGAATTCTATCTTCTTACCATCAACTTTCATGCGTATAGTACCCTTTTTTACACTTATCTTTGTATCAGCAGTTATCATAAAGGGCCTACCAAGAATAATAGGTAATGAAGATGGCATAGGAGAATCTTCCATATCCAGAACAACAAAATCAGCAGGCAAAATAAATTCATTTACCTGAACCAAAACATCCTCTAAAATACCTCTAGGTCTTCTGATGCTTCTATCGGCCAATTGCAATGTAATTGAGGTTGGTTTGAGCTCCCCCAACCTCAACTCTTCATAAACTGTATAAGGCATCAGATTGATGCTTGCTCCTAAATCAAGCAAAGCACGTTCAAATAGACGGTCACCAACCCTGCAAGGAATTGTAAAACTACCTGGATCTTTTAGTTTAGGTGGTAATTTTCTCAATAAAACCGCACTTACCTCCTCAGTTAATGCAACTTTCTCATGTTCCTGAAACTGTCTTTTGTGTGTGCAACAATCCTTTAAAAACTTAGCATAAGAAGGAATTTGTTTAATTGCATCAAGTAAAGGAATGTTGATTTCTACTTTTCTCAAAGTTTCAAAAATATCAAGAAGATGTTTTTCTTTCTTTTGCTTAACTAACCTTTGAGGGAAGGGTGGAAATATCACCTTCTCCTTCTCACTTACCTTTGTGGCTGGAGAAGATTCAACATTTTCTTGTTCTTTCTTATCTGTCCCCACCTTGTTGTCAACTACCTTGCCACTTCTAAGGACTGTCACAGCCTTGAGCTGCTCCTGGCCCCCTGGATTAGGTATGGTTTGTGATGGAAACTCTCCTTTCTTCCTCTCACTCAACTCCTTTGCCAATTGCCCTACTTGTGCCTCCAATCTCCGAATAGCTTGGCTAGTTGTTGCTTCTAGTTTCTGAATGTTCTGACTAGTTAGAGCATTTGTCTGTTGCTGTGCAGTCAAGAATTGGAGTATGGCACCTTCAAGATTATTATTCTTCTGGTCAGTATTTGGTTGTGCCACCTGTGATGAAGTATGATAATTACTTCCCTGTTGGAAGTTCTTCTGTTGCCCTTGTGGATTAAGCACATTTTGATTGTTGCTCCAAGAAAAATTTGGGTGGTCTTTCCATCCTGGATTATATGTGTTCGAATATGGATTGTTCTTGGGATGATAGTTGTTTTGCCCCACATAATTAGCTTGCTCATGATCTGTAAAACAAGACATAGGACAAGTCTCAGTAGTATGATTAGAATGAGAACATATAGCACATACCTCGATTTTAGCAACTTGTTGAACTTGAGAGATGTTCTGAGCTGACATTGCTTTCACTAGTATATCTAACTTCTTCTCCATTGCTGCCATTTGACTCTGGACTCCATCATTTGTGCTAACTTCATATACACCTTTACCTTTCACTCCTTGTCTCCCTCTTGATGAGAATTGCTGAGAATTTTCACTTAGGGTCTCAAATAGCACAATGGCTTCATCACTACTCTTTTCCATAAGCACACCTCCACAACCTGAATCAACAAGACTTTTGTTAGTATCATTTAAACCTTCATAAAAAGCTTGTACCTGATCATCTTGAGATAGATTGTGGTGTGGACACTTGAGAAGCAACTCCTTGAAATGCTCCCATGCCTCAAAGAAAAGATCTCCATCCTTCTGTTGGAAGGTTTGAATCTCCCTTTTAAGTTGTCTTGTCTTTTGGGCTGGGAAAAACTTCTTCAAAAATTTAGTGGCCAATTGTTCCCAAGTAGTAATGGAACCTGCAGCCAGAGAATTCAACCACAACTTAGCATTATCTTTTAAGGAGAAAGGAAAAAGAATTAACCTGATTCCTTCTGTTGTCAAGCTTTGTATGTTTTGAGTCTTGCAAAGATCAAAGAAATCCCTAATGTGCAAGTATGGATCTTCAGAAGGTGTGCCTCTATAGTGTGGCACCATGTTAAGCAATTGAGGTGATAAATTGAAGCTGCCTTGCACATTTGGTTGGTAGGCAATGCATGATGGTTGATTAAGGTTTTGAGGGACAAAAGAGTCCTTCATTGGCCTTCGAACATGTTCATCCCCCATTTCGTTCACAGTTTCCCTCTCAGCTTGCTTACGAAGACGTGTAAGAGTTCGTTCAATCTCAGGATTGTAGACAACAACACCTAAATTTTGGGATCGACGACCTTGCATAAACAAAATTCAACCTGTAAAAGAAAACAAATAAAAAAAATAAAATTCAGCACAAACTAGTTACACAATCCCCGGCAGCGGCGCCAAAAACTTGTTGAACAAATAGTAACCTAAAAATTAAGCAACTATATGCACGTTTTAACTCGCAAGTGCACAAGATCAGATAAATAGTATAGAAAGCAAACACGAGATCGTTCCCACGAGGATTGGATTAATTTGTGCTTAATTTATTTTCCTTAAACTAAATGGCATTCGGTGTAGACAAAGTGTTAAAAAATGATGATTTTCTTATGATGGTATTGAAAACTGAAAATTTAAATACTAAATATTGAAAACAGCGTTTGATTAAAAATAGAATTGGATTGAGGTTAAAACAATGAGAAAACTAGTTAGGGATTCGATGTTCACCACTAATCTTTTTCCTTAAGCAAATGACATGCACAATGCTACAAAACAGATTTTGGATGCTTATGTTTGTCAACCTAAAGGCATGATATCTACTCTTTAAGTTATTGATTTCCCTAAACAACAAGTTAGGCATGGGTATCTACTCTAACTCTTTTCATTCTTAAAGTGTTTAGCATGGTATCTACTAAGTTGTACTTTAAGAATGCATAACACAATGGAAATCGACAAACACACAAATTCTAGAACATGGTATCTATTCTAGTTATTCATGATGATTAATTTCAAGAACTTATAACTAGTTCTTTTGTTACTTTCATAGGTACAAGACTCGGTCATCTAAATTTACCTATGTAACAAACTCAATACATAGCATGCATATGATGATCAAGTATAACATAACGTATGTAAAGAGTAAAATATAATCTGAAATTAATCAATAAGCATCACAAAAGTAGTTTATAGCAAAGACATATCGAAATCCTTAAAGAAACATGATTAGGGCTTCAATTGAGCCCTAACTAAAATATTTAGCTATCCATAATTTGAATGGATAGCAAGAACATACAAAACAGAAAATAAAAAGAGAAATAAGAAGAAGATAGCTCTTTGATAAAGAAGACAACTCTTTGATGGTGTAAACAACTCTTTGATGGTGTAGACAACTCTTTGATGGTGTACAATGGAAATGTAATTTATGGAATGATATCCTCCTTTGAATGAGCTGAAACTCTCTATTTATAGGCTTCAAATTCGTCCTCCCCCTTGGCTGGTCTCTTAGCTGCCCATGTGTGGCAGCTCATGCTTTGTCTCCCATGTGCTTTGTCTCCCATGTGTGGTAGCTCATGCTTTGCAGCTGCCACAAGCTTTGCCTCCATGTGTGGTTGCTTTAATCACATGGATCAACAGCTGCCCATGCTTTGCCTCCATGTGTGGCTGCTTTAAGAACATGGCTCAATAGCTGCCCATGCTTTGCTCCATGTGTGGCTGCTTTAAGCACATGTGACAGCAAAGGTTTGTCTGTGAACCAGATTCGGTTTTTGACATGCTGAGGGCTCCAAACTTATCCAATTGGGCTGAAATTTGGATATGTTATAGTAGACACCCATTGGAACAACTTCTATCAAGGGTGTCGCCCCATCTGACTTGTGCAAGTAGCTGAACTGAGGCCTGCAAACTGACCCATGAAAACTGGACTGAGGCCTGGATTGTCTGTGAACCAGGTTCGGTATTTGACATGCTGAGGGCTCCAGACTTATCCAATGGGGCTGCAATTTGGATATGTTATAGTAGACACCCATTGGAACAACTTCTATCAAGGGTGTCACCCCATTTGACCTGTGCAAGTAGCTGAACGGAGGCCTGCAAAGTGACCTACGGAAACTGGACTGAGGCCCGAATGTTTGACCTTGAGCTACTAAATCATGTATAACTTCCTCTAGAAAACTCCAAATCATGCACCGTAAAATGCTACGGAAACTAGACTTCCGTATCTTTACAATGATGTATGATGCATTATCTGGTTCTTTTTGAGCAAGTACAGGTTAATCCGTAAATATGACTGATCTGCAGAAATTGTTTTGAGCTAACTTGTCTTCAAAATGTAAATAATGAGTCTCAACCTTATTATACTGAAACATACACAAAACTTTATTAAAAGCACAAGTTTAACTCAAAAACATACCAAATCATAAGTTAGAATGGTACAAAAAAGATATGTAATTATGCACCGATCAGCGGCGACGACTGGCCTACGGTAGGGGCGAGATGATTGTCATGTGGCTATGGCCACTGGCTGGGAGGGGGATTGCCGAAAGTGGACATGTGGCATAGTGTGCTTGGCTTAGAAGGAGTGGCATTGTGTGTAATATTTTTGATATTTTTTAAAATTATATTATTGTAAAATTATGTAGTACTTGGTTTAAAATGAAATAGTTAAATTTGGCATAATGGCATCTTTTTGTAATTTTGAGGTTTTTTCAATGCATGATTGTAAAATTACATCATATTTCTTAGTCATTGGCCTTTTGCTAATTATGTGAAATTGGATTTCTGTTTTCCAAATTAGAAGAGTATATAATTAGTTAAACTAAAGAACCCTAAATTTTAATATAAAATTGTTGTAATTGTGAATAATGACTAAAATACACATTATGTTGAAAGTGTTATGTGTTAATCATGTGGGGGTGGTGAAAGAAATAGAGGTGAAGGTGGTGGCGAAATAGGTGATATGGTAGTAGTGGTGATGGAGGTGGAGGTGGAGGTGGTGGTTATGGTAATTGTGGTGGTGGGGATGATGATTGTTGAGGTGGAGATGGTGGTGGTAGTGGTGGAGGTGGAGGTGGTGAAGGTTGAGGAGAAGATGGTGGTGGTGATGGAGAGGTTGAAGGTGATGACGTTGGATGTGGAGGTGGGGGTGGTGTCATATTTAAAAGTTAAGGATGGTATTTTGAGAATTTAATAAATTCATTAAAGGCTCATCTCTGCTTCTTTTGAAAGCAACTTTGAAAAGCAACTATAAGCATGCTTTTAAAAGCTACTGTCAAAGGACCACTGCTTTTAAAATAATCAGAATATTTTATTTTTACCAAACACCTTAAATTGCTTAGTGACAGGACCCGCCCCGAATTTTTCACAAAACCCGAGACGAATCCTGAGGAGACCCCAGCATCACACCCATGCCGGGTTCACTCCTTAAAAAGGTAACCTCCTTCTTCAAAAGGAGTAAGGGCACGAGACTTTCTGCCGAAAATTCGGCAGAGTCTCCCCTGTAATTTAAACATTTCCCAAAATTTCCACCTGCATAAAACACATTTTTTAATCCAACCGGCAGCACGCACAATCTAACCTCATACAATTTACATAAACGGCCTCCGGCCTTCAAAAGATTCTAGCAGAACTGCCCACAATGTTTTTTTTAAAAAATAACTTAATGCATTAAACATGCATATAACAAATTCAAACTTTGTTTATGCACCTTGACAGGACCCGCCCTGAATTTTTCACAAAACCCGAGACGAATCCTGCGGAGACCCCGGTATCACACCCATGCCGGGTTCACTCCTTAAAAAGGTAACCTCCTTCTTCAAAAAGAGTAAGAACACGAGACTTTCTGCAGAAAATTCGGTAGTCTCCCCTGTAAATTGAACATTTCCCAAAATTTTCACCTGCATAAAACAGAGTTCTATAACCCAACCGGCAGCACGCACAATATAATTTCATGCAATTCATCTAATTGGCCTCCGGCCTTCAAATATTCCGAAATAGAGCTGCCAACAAAGTCTTTAGATAAAAATTACCTTAAACAGGGCAAGAATAAGTTCAAACACACTTATAATTGCCGAAAGCAAAACTCACCACTAACTTTCCCCAATCCAGCAAGCGAGGTTTTAACATGCATCAATTATCATCTATAAATTATCACCAATTATTCCAGGGCCTCAGCCCATAATATCACACTTTAGTCAATAATACACCTACATAAGCCTCCCTTAGCCAACCGGGAGTATGAACAAAAATCTAAACATACCTCAACTTCAGACGAGTTTTAGGACCAACAACAAGGTCTGCATCACACTCAACAAAACACATAATTAGAGTTTAACCCACGGCTACGCCTACGCACTCTCCTAGGCTGCCTACGTACCCTCAACCAGGGATCAAGCCACACGTAGTTCTTTCCTCAACAGTCACAACTCCAATAATGTACAAACTTTTAACACTGTCATTTCCTTTCTTTTATCAATTCTTTTCACGCAACCATACCCTTTCCAAGGCGTATGTTACCAACAACACTCCCCAATCCGGGACTCAAACGTTCATACCAGTGCATGGTAACCACAAAGCACAACCTCACGGACCTCAATCCGGAAACAAATCCACACATACATATATATATATATATATATATATATATATAATAACACACACCTCTCACCATCATCATGTACCAGGGGAAACAATCCAACAGGGGATCGTTTGACTAGTCCACATGGCAGAGCAATCCCTCAATTCACCATGTGTCTAGGGAACGAGCCGTCCAATTGGGGGACTAACTCTCAGCCCAGCACGTACGGACGAAGAATCAAGACCCGTACGCCTGTAAACAGTCCTACGCGTGCAGACTACCCAATTAAGGGTCTACGGTAACACCCCGTTAAGGTATGCCCGGGTATCATCACATCCACATATCCATAACCATTTCCATGTATCAGTATCCAAGGGGAGGTACATGTGATGTTGCATATCATGTACTGGGGGAACAATCCAACAGGGGATTGTTGACTAGCTCACAATTATCCGGCCCTCAAACGTCCATGTGGCTAGGGAACGAGCCGTCCAACTGGGGGACTAACTCTCAACCAGCACGTACAGCCAATAAAATCAAAGCTTGTACGTCTGAAAACCAGTCCTATGCGCGCAGACTACCACCCCTCAGGGTCCACGGTAACATCTCCTTAAGGATGCCCCGTATTTCAATAATACCACCCCACAGGGTCCACTGCAACATCTCCTTAAGGATGCATCTCCTTAAGGATGCCCCGTATTTCAATAATACCACCCCGCAGGGTCCACGGCAACATCTCCTTAAGGATGCCCCGTATTTCAATAATACCCAGACCATGTCATAATTTCCCAGCATCCCACAATTCCAGGATCCGTGACCAAGAAAGCCCACACGCACAAAACATGGCACGTGTGTGAATAGTAACTAGGGAAGGTATGTATGATGGTGGAGTTCGTAACCTTTATAACCATATTTCCAAATGATATTTCCTTCCGTAATTCAATTGTTCTAAACCTCTATCCCTTTCAGATTTATCACAATTTTAAATCCGATAATAACAAATTGAAACATTATCCCTTCCTTCCCAAGGCATCGTAATAAGAAGACATCCGAAGGGCCTAGACAAACTCCAACGGACCTGGGCAAAACAAATCTCAAACATAAAACCCATAACCGAGGAGGTACTTAAGGTAGTGCGTATAGCACTTCAAACTGACAATCAATCCCTTTTTATACCTTTATGCATCCACACAATCAAATATACATCTAATTTCTAATCTTATAAACACCTCAGCCAATACAAACCCCCAATTTAAATAATATAATAATATTCTACACCCATATAGTCAACATAACACACCCACGTTCGAGACCTGTCACTAGGGTCCTTTTAATCTTCCTATGAAGGTAAGAATACTCCGGAAGACCCACGGTCAACCAAGGGTAAACTACCCAAGCTTGGTCAAACGGGCCCGGTGGGCCCACGACCTCTAAATTTCGATCCGACAGTTCCCATGAGTTCTACAAGGTCTAGGACACATGGCCTGCAAGTTTGGTCCAGATCGAACGGTCGGATCGCTCACGATCGCACAATCGGACGGTTACTGTAACCCTAGCCCTAGGGTTGGCTTTTCCGGAGTATCCGAGACTCCGTTTTATGATCCGTCAAATCCTATACGATCCTAGTAATACCTAAATCAACATATTATAAACTCAAGACCATCAAACAGTCCAAACCTAGCGAACCCAGATAACGCACAATATGCGATATCCGTTCGGGATTCTTAACGGTATCCAAATTGAAATCCGAGCACACCTACGCTCTCGTGACATTGAGAGGATCGCATTGGGACAATAATGCCCCTCAGATACAGTGCCCACGCGCCGGCAGCGCGTGGGTATCCAAAGCGATATCGCATCGCCGAAAAACCTCCAAATCGTGAGCCAAGACTCCTACCCTAAGTAATACACCTAATTTGGAGTCACTTACCCCAAAAACTGACCGGAAGTGGCCGGAATTGCGACCGCAAAATCGGCCGAAATCCAATTCGAAAATCGAGTTGCCTACGCTACAAATCAATCAATTCCTACCCAACAGGCAGCTAGGTCATGAAAAATAGGTGAGAAAGCATACCTCAATCACCAGAAACGGTGGCCGGAGGAGGGAGAACGAGCTCCGTGAATTGTGGGTTAAAACCGGTCGGATTTTTGCATTTTCCGGGGACCACATGTGGTTCCAGCGGCTGAAATTGGTCGGGATGGAAAGAAGGAGGTGGCCCGGTTCTTTTGGGACCGGTGCCACCCCAAGCGGTGGCCGGAGGCGACGGTGGTGGCCCAAAAACCCCGTTGGTGAACAGTAACAGGGGGGGTCTGTTTCCGCGCGCAGGGAGAGGGAAGAAGAAGGAGAAGAAAAAGAAAAATATAAAGAAAATTAAAACTGTCCGGGTACTGTAGCAAATCTTAAAATTACCTTTGCGTCCTTTTCGTTTTCATAATTTTGCTCCTTCGTTACAACTCGGAATTTAGCGTACCACATGTCTATGAAGTCGTATCGGCGTGCTCTACCCAATGGTGCCACTCACTTCTCCAAAATATTTTTGAATTAAAAAAATGACCAAAATACCCCTACCCCAAGGGTAAATTCGCAATTTCAATTAAATAATTTAAATGGGTAATTAAATTTGGAGTCGGGGTGTTACACACCTCCTGCGGTCAACTTAATAAAACTTCCCAAATAACTCATATAAACATATCCATAATACTCGAATATAGCCACACTCAAAACATTTTGCCCATACGCAAGAAAATCCAATACCATCAACTAAATCATCCTTAAGTCACCTTTATTACCATTAAAAACATATGCACAAAGCTTTTATCAATAAAACCATGCGAATGCTTGAAAACAAGGTCCACAGGACAAGCCTCAATTCAACCAAGTTTCCAGACCCAACAACAAGGTCTGAACCATACCCTTTCTGAGGCGTATGTTGCCAAACAACACTCCTCAATCCGGGACTCAAACATTCATACCAGTGCATGATAACCACAAAGCACAACCTCACGGACCTCAATCCGGAAACAAATCCACACATACATATATATAATAACACGCACCTCTCACCATCATCACATACCAGGGAAACAATCCAATAGGGGATTGTTGACTAACCACATGTATTCCGTCATCCAAAAGACCATGTGGTTAGGGACGAGCTGTCCAACCAGGGGACTAACTCTCAGCCCAGCACGTACGGACGAAGAATCAAGACCCGTACGCCTGTAAAGTCCTACGCACGCAGACTATCCAATTAACGGTCTACGGTAACACCCCATTAAGGTATGCCCGGGTATCATCACATCCACATATCCATCACCATTTCCATGTATCAGTATCCAAGGGGAGGTACACGTGATGTTGCACATCATGTAGTGGGGGAACAATCCAACAGGGGATTGTTGACTAACCGCATGTATTTCGTCCTCCAAAAGACCATGTGGTTAGGGACGAGCCGTCCAACCGGGGGACTAACTCTCAGCCCAGTACGTACGGATGAAGAATCAAGACCTGTACGCCTGTAAAGTCCTAAGCGCGCAGACTACCCAGTTAAGGGTCCACGACAACATCTCCTCACAGGATGCCCCGTATATCAACATATCCAAACCATATCATAATATTCCTAGCATCCCACAATTCCAGGATCCGTAACCAAGAAAGCCCACACGCCCGAAACACGGCACGTGTGTGAATAGTAACCAGGGAAGGTACGTATGATGGTGGAGTTCGTAACCCCTATAACCACAATTCCAAAAGATATTTCCTTCCGTAATTCAATTTTTCTAAACCTCTATATAATATATATATATATATATAACCAACTCACAAGCATAAAAACTCAACACCGGTGAGGTACCTAAAGTAGTGCTTATAGCACTTTAAAACTGACGCCCTAAACTCATCTCTTTCCATAGCCTCACAACAATAACCATTAAAACAAATAAGCATAAACTTTCCATCACAAAACCCTAAAAATAAACTCATTGACCCACAAACTCAACATCAATCTCCGACGGGCCTAGACAAACTCCGACGGGCCTGGACAAAATAAATCAATCTCCGACGGGCCTGGGCAAAATAAATCAATCTCCGACGGGCCTGGCCAAACTCCGACGGGCTTGGGCAAAATAAATCTCAAACATAAAACCCATAACCGGGGAGGTACTTAAGGTAGTGTGTATAGCACTTCAAACTGACAATCTATACTCTTTTCATAACTTTATAAATACATACAATTGCATAATAATTTCTAATATTGTAAGGACCTCAACGAAAATTCACAGGGTGGCACTTATAGTGCCCTCAAGCATCTTTATAAAATAAAATAATATAATCTTAAATATAATCCACTATTGCATCAACCTCAACCCCAAGATATAACATCCGATAAATCCCCAATTTATCACCATAAATTGATATCCTAATCGAACATAATCAAAATCCCTCAACAACTCTCAGGACCTGTCACTGGGGTCATTATAATCTTCCTAGGAAGGCAACACTACCTAGGAAGTCTCACGATCAACCCAGAGTCAAACTACCCAACCCTGTGTCAAACGGGCACGCGGGGCCCACGACCTCCAAATTCCGATTTGAAAGTTCCTATAGGTTCTACAAGGTCTAGGACACATGTCCCGCAAGTTTGGTCCAGATTAGACGGTCAGATCGCTCACGATCGCACGATCGGATGGTTACTGAAACCCTCGCCCTAGGTTGGCATTTCCGAAGTATCCGGGACTCCGTTTTATGATCCGTCGAATCCTACACGATCCTGGTAATACCTAGATCAACATATCATAACTTCAGGACCATCCAACGGTCCAAACCTAGCGAACCCGGCAAATACACAATATGCGATATCCGTTCGGGACTCTAACAATATCCAAATTGAAATCCGAGCACACCTACGCGCTCGGGACATCGAGAGGATCGTATTGGGACAAAAATGCCCCACAGCTACAGTGCCCACGCGCCGCCCACGTGCCGGCAGCGCGTGGGTGTCCAAAGCGATATCGCATCGCCAGAAAACTTCCAAATCGAGAGCCAAGACTCCTATCCTAGGTAATACACCTAATTTGGAGTCACTTTTGTTCTTGGGCATACCCCAAAAGCTGACCGGAAGTGGCCGGAATCGCGATCGCAAAATCGGCCAAATTTCAATTCGTAGATCAAGCTACTCAGCCTCAAAATTTATGAAATCCTACCCAACCATCAGCTAGATCATGCAGAAGGGATGAATTTCCATACCTTGATCTCCAAAAATGGCGGCCGAACGACGGAGAACGAAGCCGGCGAAGATTCGAGTGAAAATTGGCTTTTCTCTTCGATTTTCCGGCGAAACCACGGCAGCTGGCAGTGGGACCCAGCTGGGGTAGAAAGAGGACCGCCAGCCAAAACGTGGGCGGCTGCTTCCTCCGTCGCGAACCAGAGGAGGGAGACGCGGGCGGGAGAGAGAGAGAGAGAGAGAGAGAGAGAGAGGGTTTTCAGATTTTATTATAAACCCATTTCGAAATATTTACGATTATGCCACTGAGGGTATTTTGATCGTATCTCTCTCATTACAACTCCAATTCAAGCCCACTACGTGTCTACGGACTCATCTCACCGCGCTCTACGCAAGAATACTGTTGAAATTTCCAAATTCCTCCCCGATCAAAAAGTCAACTCTAAACCTCACAAAATTTTCTAGGGGCAAAATGGTCCTTTTATTTGAATAAATTAATATTCACCAATTTATTTAGGACCGGGTCGTTACACTTAGCTTTAAAGTGAAATAGGTTTTTGACGAAAAAAAGCAATCCCAAACGGGGCCTAAGCTTGCTAGGCAAAGTTCTACTCTCTCACACCTTTTTTTCGCTGAGGATTCACTTTTCTTCTTAATGGTGAATGTTTTGAATTGTCAAAGATTTATTTAGGTTCTTAATATGTATTGTTTGGCTTCGGGACAATGTGTCAATTTTGAAAAGTCCAATATGGTGTACCCCCAGTCCTTTAAAGGATCAGTTATGCGAAATGTTTGGTTTCAGTGGAGTGGATAATGCAGGCACTTACCTGGGTCTACCTACGATCTGGGGTAGGTCTAAAAGGGCAGCCATGGCCTATATTAGAGATAGAGTAAGAATAAAAATTGAGGGTTGGAAACAAATTTCTCTTTCCTTGGCTAGGAAGGAAATTCTCGTTAAAGCTGTTGTAACAGTTATACCGGCGTACCCTATGCCTTGCTTCAAATTCCCAGTTTTGGTATGTAGTGATATTAACGGAGATTTGGTGAGATTCTGGTGGAAAAATGGAGAAGAGGGATCAAAGATTCATTGGAAGGCTTGGGAGAGCTTATGTAAATCAAAAGACGAGGGAGGCTTGGGTTTTAGACATTTTTCTTCTTTCAATACTGCCTTACTAGCTAAACAAAGCTGGAAAGTCCTCAAAATCCAAATGCAAGCTGGGTGAGAATTTTGAAAGCTCGATATTATCTGGATTGTGATTTCCTTACGGCTGAAAAAGGTTCGCGTGCCTCCTAGGCGTGGTCTAGCCTACTCAAAGAAAGGGATGCTTTGATCAAAGACTCTCGCTGCCAGATTTTTATGGGAAAAATACAAAAATTTGGAAGGACATTTGGCTTCTTCCTCCCCATGATGGGATTATCAAAATAAGGCATATTCTTCCCCATCCCCAACCCCCCACCCCAGCCCCTCAGTTAGTTTGTGAGATTATGGAAAAGGAGACACATTCTTAGAAACTTGATTTGATTGAGCCGTTTGTACAACCTCGCACTCCGGAGATTATTCGGTGTTGTCCAATTGCAAGTACTAAGAGACAAGATTGAGTGGTGTGGCCTTGGACGACCAATGGAGCTTACTCAGTCAAATCAGGATACAGAAGAATACATACCCGGTGTTCATATGGAATCCATGAGACAGTTTCAGCCTCCCACTCAATACCAAAAGAGGTCTGGGTGTGTATATGGAAGATTGAAACTATGCCGAAAATTAGAATGTTCCCTTGGAGGGTATTATCTAATGTCATCTTTACTTGTTGGAATCTCTATATAAGGAAAATTCTTGACTCCTCGGTGTGTCCTATTTGTGGTGTGGAGGAAGAAACAATTGAGCACCTTTTATTTTTATATTCGTGGACTAATGTTGTGTTGTTTGTTGCCCCATTGAACTACAAAGTCGATATGAGAGGTTTCTCTTTTGTAGACAGATTAGGGGTGGGCATTGGGACTGAAAAACAGGAACAACGAGCCGGAACGGATGGAAAAAACAGGAAAAAAGATCGGTTGACTAAAAAAGTCAACAAACCGACACCGAACTGGAGCATATTGGTTCCAACCAGTTATGGTTTCGGTTTCGCACCTTACCAAACCGGACCGGACCGGTTGTGTATTATTTTTATTTTTATTTTTTACAAAATTATGTAAATCCAATGCTACATTTTTAATCTCATAACTGATATTTCCCCAAGCCCAACTCCAAAACATCTCTCTTTTCTAAGCCAATATCTCTCTTTGCATGAAATTGGATCATTTGTATCCAAGCCCAAAAAATAAAATTTTTGTTGGAATTTGTATTTTAAAAAATATTTTAAATAAATTAATAATAATCCGGTCCAAAATCGGAAACCGAACTAGCCAGTTTCATTTTTTTTTTCTTCACTAAAACTGAATCAAACCGAATTGATTAAATAATACGATTCAAGTTCCGATTTGAGGTGGAAATTAGACCAAACCGGATCGCACCCACCCCTAAGACAAATGGCTCAAGGGAATTATTAATTTTCAGGGGTTAAGCAAGCGGGAAGCTCAACTTCTGCTTACTAGCATTAACTTCATATGCTCGGAGATATGGAAGATTATATGTAATTTTATCTTTAAGGGCAGTTATATTGATCCTCGGCTCACTATTGATCAAGCAATGCAAAACCATGGAGAGTTTTTAGATGCTAAGGCCAAATCACATGTGCCTTTTGGGGATGCCTAAGATGATCAAAACATGATTGCTCAAGGTTGAAGTACTTCAATGTCAAACTATGTGAAAATAAATTTCAATGGAGCATAGAAAAAGGACTCTCATTTTGCCGGGTGGGTATAGTTGCTAGAGATACTATCTTATATTTTTGTGGTGGTTTAGCAACTTCGTTCCATTGAAACTTGGCTCTAGTTGTAGAGGTGGCTGCTGGCCTTTGGCAATCAAATTTGCTCTAAATTGTAATTTCACCGACGTTATCCTCGAGACAGATTTGAAGATTCTGATGGATGGAGTTTGAGGATGAGTAAAAAATGGTGTTTGGGAAATCCAACCTCTTCTCAATGAGTTTAAAAAGATCCCTGTTTGTTTCAAATTGGTCATTTGGAGTTGGGAGCTAAGGAATTTGAACCGCATAGCGCACAAGACCGCAATCACTACTACGTTTTTCCCTTTGCGCGACGAAAAATTTTAGTGGTCGCGCATAACACGGAAAACTTGCGCGACCAACTTTTGCGTCGCACAAAATCTCTTTGCGCGACCAAAAAACTCGTCGTCGCGCAAAGAGAGTTAAAAAGAGCGGGGAAATTTTTTTTGGCACGAAACACTTGCGCGACGAATAATATCATCGCTTAAGTAAACTTTGCCGTAAAAATTGTCAGAAACCAGTGGGTCCCTCGATATGGCGGTAAAAACTTGTGCGACGAAAACTTTCGTCGCACATGACACCTTTACGCGACGGGAAGTACTTGCGTCGCGCAAGAAAACGAGGGATATTTTATTTTTTGGCGCCAAAATTATCTGGTTGGGATATTTATGTTTGCGTGACGTACATATGTTTCGTCGCGTAAAGTGTCACAATTGCGCGACGAATTGGTGTTGTTGCGCAACGGAATGTCGTTTTTGCGCGACGAGATAGTGCGACGGATAGTCAACGCGTCGCGCAAAAAATTGATGTCGGCACGTGATTGCGCGACGGAAAATATGTTTTGCGCGACGGAAAAATTAGGATTTTGCGACGGACCTTTGCGCGACGAAATTATATATTCGTCGCGCAAAGTCCTTCTTCTTCAAATGAGCATTCTGCCATTGCAGAGGCAGAATGCAAAAAAAAAAAAGCATTCTGCCTCTGCCTCTCTCTCAACCTCTCTGCGCTACTGGGACTTCAATGCAGTCATTGGGTAAATATTTTTCGTCATTAGTTTGTAAATATTAATTTAAATTCGTACTAAGGCTTTTTATTTTGTTTTCGTTAGGGATATTTGTGATTAGCAATTGGTGGAGAACGATTGGAAAGGTATTTTATTCGTTTTATATATTAATAATGTTAAAGTTCGTTTGTTATGTTTTAAATTTTTTTCTGAAGTTATATTTATATTATGTTGTGAAATTGTGCGTAACGTAGCACAATATGTTGTGATGTACGAAGTTAATTGAAATTAACTTCGTACTTTTATTTTTATGTTTAGTAACACTTAGTTTCCCGTTCGAGATTAGTTGGATTTCGTGCATGGATGCGTAATGCATGACTGCGGTCCAATTAATTCTTGAATTGTCCCATTATTTGGGCAGTTTGGTAATGCATAGTGTTGTCACGTAATCTACGGCTACAGGATTAGGTTTCGATTGTGGAGATTTCGGTGTCATCTCGGTACGTTCTTCGGGTGGTACGGAGGTATTTATACCTATGGCCACCTCAAGAACTGTAGCGAGATGCTGGCGAAATTCATCCACGTCGAAATCTAATCTCATGTAGCCGTAGGTTATATGGCAGGACTATGCATTCCTGAATGGGATAGGACCCTTACCGGAGGCATAAGGTGACATTATAACTTCGGATGAAGTTGTTGTGATTGTTGTGGTGTGATTCTGGTTTCAGGAATTATGGACAGAAGGTGGATACAGAACCCGAACAGATGCGCAGACGAATACTTGGATGGAATCGAGGATTTTATTGAGTTTGCACGTAGACACAACCCGGGTGCAACTAGAATCCGTTGTCCTTGTAGGAGGTGCAACAACACGTTATGGGAGACAATTGAAAATGTTGGATTTCATTTAGTAAGGAATGGAATGATTGAGACATATAGCATTTGGAACCTTCACGGGGAACAATTAGAGCATGCTTCGTCTTCAAATGCCACAAGAGTGGACAGTGTTCAACCTATTGTGGCTGCTAATGATCAAGTAATGGATATTATACAGGATATTTTTCCATTTGCATCGACCAACATGAATCAAGAAGAGCAAGATGATGTGCCTACACCAATAGACAGTGTGGAGTTTGAACAATATGAAAAATTATTAAAAAATGCCAATCAAGAGTTATACCCGGGGTGCGAGAGTTTTTCCGTTCTCACGGCCATTGTGGAGCTAATGCACGGAAAAATAAAGTATCGTATGTCGAACCTGTGTTTCAATTACTTTTTGGGGGTTTTCTAGAGAATGCTTCCGACGGACAATTGTTTGCTGAAAGACCATAAACAGGCGCAGAAGGTGTTGAATGGTCTGGGATTGGGTTATGAAAAAATCCATGCTTGCAAAAACAATTGGACGACTAAGATCCCACAAAAAGTATGAATTGTTGGATACATGTCCTATATGCAATGAGTCGAGGTTCAAGATGACATCTCAGAATAGGACGACTAAGATCCCACAAAAAGTCATGCGTTATCTGCCCTTGAAACCTAGGTTGTAGCGATTGTATATGTCGACGCATACTGCCACAGACATGAGATGGCATAAGGAAAAACGGGAAGACGATGATGTGATGCGGCATCCTGCAGATGGGGAGGCATGGAAAGAGTTCTATCGAACGTTCCCCGAGTCTGCTGCTGATCCCCAAAATGTTAGATTGGGACTTGCCACTGACGGATTTAATCCGTATGGGGTTCTAAACCAACACCACAGCACTTGGCCGATATTCGTATTCCCATATAATTTGCCACCTTGGAAATGCATGAAAAAAGAATACATGATGATGACTGTTTTGATAACTGAGGATCCGGGGAGGTCAATCGATGTTTACTTAAGGCCGCTGGTTGATGAGCTGAAGGATTTATGGACAAATGGTGTTCGCACGTACGATAAATCAACTAGGAAAATGTTCACTTTGCGGGCAGCAGTTCTGTGGACTGTGAATGATTTCCCAGCATATGCAATGGTTTCTGGGTGGAGCATAAAAGGTTATATGGCATGTCCTGTATGCAAGGAAGATGTAACTTCTGGTTGGCACGCTGGAAAAGTTTGTTACCTTGGTCATCGGAGATGGTTGCCATGGGACCATGCGTGGAGGGATAAAGATAAAGAGTTCGACGGGAACACAGAGCGTCGCCTTAGACCTAGAGAATGGTCCGGTGATGAGATATTGGACCAGCTGAACCAGTTGGATTTTGCTCCCTTCGGGAAAACAGTTAGTCGTATTAGACCTTCTACACATATGAACTGGACGCACAAGCCTATGTTTTTTGAGCTCCCATATTGGTCGAAACTCAAATTGAGGCACAATCTAGATGTGATGCATGTTGAGAAAAATGTATTCGACACATTGGTGGGCACGATTCTAGATATCGAGGGGAAGACAAAGGACACGATCAAAGCTCGTCTTGATTTGGAAAGAATGGGCATACGAAGGGGTTTATGGATGAATAGGGACAATGATAAAGCTAGAAGGGATCTTGCATTCTTTTGTATGAAACCGAATGACAAGAAAGAGTTTCTAAAGTTTGTATCGTTTGTAAAGTTTCCCGATGGGTATGCTTAAGAGCCATGACTGCCATGTGTTTATGCAAAGCCTACTTCCTGTGGGTATTCGACACCTATTGCCAGAAGATGTAGTGAAGCCAATCATTTTGTTGTCCAGATTTTTTTCCCAACTGACGGCAAAAACTTTGCGAAAGACGGACATGTTTCAGTTGCGCCATGACATTGTCCAAGTCCTATGCAAGTTTGAGATGATATTTCCTCCAGCTTTCTTCACAAGTATGATCCACGTGATGGTTCACTTGCCAGAAGAGGCATTGCTTGCTGGTCCTGTCAACTATCGCTGGATGTATCCAATAGAAAGGTATATAATCCTTATCATTTCTGTATGCATAATTATCGCATGCTTGCTAATTTGTATCATATCGTTTTATTTTGGCAGGCTTCTCGAAGAGCTGAAAAAAAGTGTACGCAACAGGGCGAAGCCCGAAGGATCAATTGTAGAGGCTTGGGTTCAATATGAGTCGCTTACTTTCTGCGGAATGTATTTAAAGGATGTGGAGACGGTTTTCAATCGTCCTTAGTGCAATCATGACGGAGGTATGAGAAATGAAAAACTTTCTGTTTTTGCCCAAAGCGCACGACCCTTTGGAGATCCTGGACGAGGAGAGTCGTTTTCTAGAAATGACATAGAGGTAGCGCATTGGTTCATACTGAACAATTGTGATGAGATCATGGGATACTTATATGAGCATGAAGAGATGATGAAGCGAGAACATCCATCACATTTGGTTGCCCAGAAACACCGTGAATTGTTTCCACAATGGTTTTTGCTTTCTGTAAGTTATAAGTGTTTGTTATTTGAGAAATATAAATTGTAGTTTTTAATTTTGTCAGACTAACATGTGAATGGTTTTGTATCATATTAGGTGAATAAGTTGAAATCATCGAATTCCCCAACTTACAGTGATGAGTTATATAACTTGGCGTTCGGCCTGATTCGCGCTGAATTGTTCTCGGGTTGTAATGTTAACGGCATCAAATTTTTGGGGGTTACACAAGATGACAAGTTGTGTACGCAAAACAGCGGTGTCCATGTCCCAGGTGGAGGAGAAAGTACGGACATTGATTTCTATGGCAAACTCACAACTGTCGTGCAATTGCTTTACAAAGATTGATACAAAGTCATCCTGTTTAAGTGTCGATGGTTTGACACCAACCCAAATAGGCCGGGAAGTGTTAAAATCGATCATGGCTTACTATCTGTGAACATGAACAGAACTTGGTATGATGACGACCCTTATATTTTGGCAAACATGGCAACACAGATTGTGTATCTAGATGACCCTAAAGCCGGGAGCGGTTGGAATGTTGTTCAGAAGATGGATCGTAGGAACGTGTATGCTGTACCAGAACTAGACCCAACTGACAACGACGTCGACAATGTGGCTGACCAACGTTTAGAATCTTCAATGGAAAATGATGCGCAAACACTTCGAGATACAAATGTTATACAAGAGCCATTTCAAATACAAGGAGTGTCTTCAATCGAAATACCGATTCAGTCAATTACAATTGACCTCGGTGATCTTCCGCGATACGATGATGCAGTTGGCCCGAGCAACGACGATGATGTACATATAGAGGAGGCGGAGGAGGAGGAGGAAGAGGATTGGGAGACCGAAAGTGATGATAGCGACGATAACGAAAGTTATTATAGTTCAGATGATGAATGATGAATTTGTTTTGTAATTTTATTATGTTAGTGGACATATTTTGTGTAATGCAAATGTTTTCATTTATGTACCGATTCAGTCCAAACATTATATATGTGGAGAACTGAAACATGATTAAAATAAATGTAGTTATAAACCATTGGTAAATCAATATATGCAAGTAATTTTAATAATAAAGTTTAAATCAAAATATATAAGTAATTATTCATATAAGAGAAAAAATGAATAAAAATAAAATAAGATTATCCAAAAAACTTTCTTTCATTTGAACTCACAAATTTAAATCAACAATCCTTCAATTCTCAAATCAAAAGAAAATAGAATAAAGTTTAAATCAATATATGCAAGTAATTATTAATATGTGAATGAAAATAACCTTGCGCGACGAAGGAATCATCGTCGCGCTAATTTTGCGCGACGAAGAATATACCCGTCGCGCAAACTTCAACGTTTGCGCGACAAATATTTCCGTCGCGCAAGTCCGTTTTGCGCGACGAATAAATGTACCTCGTCGCGCAAAAATATATAGATATATTTTTGCTATATACACACACGTATACATTTGAAATTGACGATCGAAGTAATTCACTGTATTCGCATAGGGTTAAACAGTGTAGCTGTAAAAAATCATCAAAATCGGAGTCAAAATAACCGTTAAATCATGACATTTCGTTTATAACCGTCGAAAAGTTTTGTCCCGTTACTTGATCTCTGAATGTTTTTTTTTCCTAATTTTCGACGTATACGATCTCGAAGTATAAACAAACAAATTTGACGGCTGGATTACTGAAACTAGTTTCGTAGAATGCATATTCCATCAAAACACAATATTCACAAAAAATGAAGAATTTCTTTATACATTCCTTCAACATAACATAAGATTATGTGATGTCCTTTAGTCTATATCTGAAATTGAAGATCGAATCCCATCTCTGTATTCATCTAGGGTCAAGAAACGTAGCTGTAAAAAAATTTCAAAATCGGAGTTAAAATCACCGTTGAATCGGGACAATTTGTTTAGAACCGTCTACAAGTTTTGGCCCATTACTCAATCTCTGAACATTCATTCATTCTGATTTTCAACGTATACGATCTCGAACTATAAAAAAATAAGATTGCCGGTTGGATCATTGAAACTAGGTCAGGAGTTAAGGGTTTAGGGCTCAAGGTACAGTTTTAGGGTTTAGGGTATAAGGGTATGGGTTTGCGCGACGAATAAACAAAATATTCGTCGCGCATGGGTGTAAGGTATGTGTTTGCGCGACGAACAACATTCGTCGCGCAATGTATGACAATCTCACCCCCCTACATGTCCCAACACTTAGCGAATTTTTTTGTCAAAATCAAACTTGCGCGAAGAAGAAACAAACTTTCGTAGCGCAAGGGTATAAGGGTATGTGTTTGCGCGACGAACAGCATTCGTCGCGCAATTTATGGCAATCTCAGCCCCTGCACGCATCAACACTTAGCGAATTTTTTTTGTCAAAATCAACTTTGCGCGACGAACATTGTTCGTCGCTCAATGTAGTTTCCTTCATCGCGCAAGGGTGAGACGTTTAATCTCCCCCGCGCAAAATCGAATCCCAAAATTGGGCGGAAGGCTAAACTTGCGCGACGGAGTAACTGATTTTCGTCGCGCAAGGTTGATAATTTCAGAACCTTGCGTGACGAAAAATATTCGTCGCACAATGTAGTTCCCTTCGTCGCGCAAGGGTGAGACTTTTAATCTTCCCCGCGCAAAATCAAATCCCAAAATTGGGTGGATGGCCAAACTTGCGCGACGGAGTAATGGACTTCCGTCGCGCAAAATTGAAAACCCTAGTCCCAAATTCCAAATTTTGGCGGACATGGCTACATTGCGCGACGGAAGAGCGACGGAAATATTTTATCATCGTCGCGCAAAATTCATTTAAACGAATTTTGCGCGACGAAATTTGATGTTCGTCGCGCAAAGTCGAATAAATCTTCTGAAACTCGAGAACTTCTCCTTCTTCCCCAGTTTCTCCATTCCGCCCTAAAACCTCCCTCTCTCTCCGCCGTGACCTCAGCCCTTACTCCGCCCCAATTCAGACCCTGCCGCCACTGAAGACGAACCCGGGAGCTTCTCCGCCGTCGCCGTCCATCCTGCCGCCGTAATTTCCTCCGTTTAGGCCGTATCTCCGCCGCCATTTTTCTCTCTCCTCCGGTCACGAAAACCTGCAATTGAGGTATGATTTCTGGACTATTTTTTATGCTCTAGCTTATGGTTGTGTAGGATTTGATTGATTGTGTGCATAGGGTAGTGAATTTGAAACCCTAGGTTTCGGCCGGTTTTGAATTTGAAATTCCGGCCACTTCCGGCCGTTTTTTGAGGTAGGTCCGAGAACAAAAGTGCCTCCAATTGATGTTTTGAACCTAGGGTAGGAACCTTGGCCCTTAATTTTTAGGATTTTCCCGGAATTGTTATTGCTTTGGCCACCCACGCGCTGCTGACGCGTGTGGTGGCGCGTGGGGTACTGTGGCATAGGGCATTTTGTGCCGGTGCAAACATTTCGTTGTCCCGAGCGCGTACGTGTGCTCGGATTGGAATTTGGTTACCGTTTCAGTCTATAACGGATTTTGCCTATTGTGCGATTTCCGGGTTTGATATGTTCGGATCGTTGGATCGAGCTGAAACTCACGTATGTGGTACCCTGTATTTATAGGATTGTTTAGGATTCGACGGATCGTGGATCGGAGTCCCGGATACTCCGAAATCACAAACCCTAGGTCAAACTTTGATTTTAATTAAGTAGTTCAATTTTGTAATAACATTGTATGTGCTAAATTTGAATAATGAAATTGTGCAGATGTCGGACTTGATTACACGTCGTAGGGCAGTGACGACTACACTGAGTTCGGAGCCCCCGCCTCAGCCGGTATCAGCTGCCACTGCTCCAGCATTGCTGGAGCAGGACCACGTGCTAGCTAGTCCTGGGGGATCCCAGGCGCCTGCATCATCAGCTTCTTCGGTGGTGCAGCCTATTAGCGCTAGGCGGCGACACCGGCCCGCTACCACCACCGAGACCACATCGACCGACTGTACTGGTGCCTCGGGGGCATCGCCAGGTATATATACCCTTCTGCTTTCGTTTTTTTATTTTTAAATTTTTTTTAATTGAGAATTTTATGGTTCAATTTGTTATTTATTTATCAGTATTGTCATATCCCTTTGCAGCCAAGAGGAACACCCGAGGGCCGTGTCAACAGCTGAAGACGACGAAGGTCACCCGGGTGACCAACAGTCGTATCAGCATTGCATATGACAAGCGCCATCGGGCTGCACCGACGGCCGAGTTGCATAGCTCCTTGGCCCACGACATTGGCCACGTCGTTCGGACCCATTGCCCGATGCAATGGAAGTCTTGGAAGGTCATTCCTGACGAGATCAAATTGCAAGTTCGCGGCCAGTTGTCGGTATGTTTCCTATCTTTTAATTATTTTTCTTTCAAACTTTATATATTTATATTACTTAATGTATGTAATGAATTTATTGCAAACGAACTACCATTTAGAGGACCTCACCGAGGAGTCGATGACGTATGTCAACAGACTCTTTGGTGAGAGGTACAAGCAGTGGAAGAGCGACTTGCACCACCATTTTCAGGCGTTTGATGATCTGCAAGTCGCTCTTCAGGAGGGTTGCCCGAAGGAGCTTGAGGGGCGGGAGGATAGTTGGGCGTGGCTCTGCGCTCATTTTCAGGCGCCCGATTATGTGGTATTTTTTTAAATAATATTTGTTTAATTATTACATATTTCTTATTAATGTTTAATTTATTTTTTATATGTCATTATTATTTAATTTATTTATATTTCAACTATTATGTTTAATTTTTGGTATAACAGAATAAAGCCCAAGTGAATAAGGGCAATAGGAAGAAGAAGACTCTTCTCCACCATTCCGGCTCCAGGCCTTTCTCATATAGGATGGATGCACGGCGTCGGGTAAGAATAATATAATTTTTATTTAATTTTTATTTCGTCATTATTATTAATTTATTTTGTTCATACTAATATTTTCCTTCTTTTGTTCATTTAAGGGGGGGTCGAAATTCCCAGAGATCGACGTCTTCGGTGACGTTTATGTTCGACCTGGGAATGAGTTGGCCGAGTTCCTTCATGTAAGTATTATTTAATTTTAATTCTTATGTTACGCTTTCAATTTATATGCATTTTTTAATTTATATTTTATGTAATGTGAAACAGACGACGATGGTGGAGAGGAGCCAGTTGGTTCTTCAGGAGTCCACCTCCCAGCTTCCTCCCGAGACTCCGATCGAGTCTGTGGATCCTCCACAGGATGCTAGGTTTCAGATCCTGACGGAGACGTTGGATCAAACTCTCGGAAGGAGGCCGGGGACATATTGTCGAGAGATGGGGAATGCCCGGCAGAGGGAACCCAGACCCCGTCCAGCAGCGTAGGCAAGTCAGATAACTGCTTTGACTGCACAGGTAGCCACGCTTCAGAGTCAGATGTCGGTGATTCTGGAGTCCCTCGCACGGTCCGGCATTCCAATCCCGCAGTTTGATACGGCGGGCAATATAAATTATGTTTACAATATACGGCGGCCACCCGCAGTTTTTTAAAATCTTTTAGCTTGTAATACAATTTTTTTAAAATTTAAATTATGTTTAAAATATATTTTTTCATTTAAATCCACGTGACATTGCAAAATAATAGTCATTTAGGATAAAAAGCAATATAATAATAAAACAAAAATTTGGGATATAGGTGGGCAATATAATAGTAATATACGGTAAAAGGAAATATAGGATCCATTATCTTTTTCTTTTTCTTAGAATTAAAAAGATAATGGGTAGTTGTATTCCGTAAAAATAGGATTCATTATCTTTTTCTTTTAATTTTAATTTTTTTTAAAGTGTGAATTTACCATATTATCCTCATTTAATTAATAATTTCAATTCTAATATTTGAATTAACCAATGGCATTTTTTGGTATTTTGAATGTTTCCCCATTCTCTGCATTTTGCTTTATATATATAGATTTAGGGTTAAATACAATATAATAATAATTTAGGTTAAATAATCGAGGATAATGTCGTGAGGAGTTTGTAGTAATTTTCAGTGTATTTTTATGATTTTTAATTTATTTATTATGCATTTTAAAATTTCAATACTAGAAAAATAATATTAAAGGGTATAGACCAAACGTGGGTCGCCACTTGTTGGGTGAAACACTGACGGCACCACCTTCAGCTGCTGCCACATATCGCTTAATATGATTTAATATTATTTTTCTTGAATTTAACTTCTAAAATTCATAATAAATTAATTTGAAATCCAAAAAATACACCGAAAATTCCTAGGAACTTCTTGTGACATTATCTACGTCATCAAGCTCTAAAAATATAATTTTTACTTATAAAAATGTAAAGTGATAACAAAAATACAAATTTATAAAAAAAAAACCCAAAATGGGGCTTGAAATTATAAAAAAACCCAAGTACTATTTAAACTTAGAAGCACACCCAAAATCAACCATAAAGTCAACTTTTTGGGTGTGTTTATAAATGGGTTTTGAGTGTGCGTAATGATGGATTTTGGGTGTGTTTCTAAGTTTAAATAGTGCTTGGGTTTTTTTTTATAATTTCAAGCCCCATTTTGGGTTTTTTTATAAAAGTCCCTCCAACGATTACCTTAAACTCCAATACGCGAATCATGATTTTAGACCTCCATAATCATGAATGATGTCTTGAGGAGTTTTTAGCAATTTTCAGTGTATTTTTCTGATTTTTAATTATTTTTTTAAAGAATTTTCAAATATAAAATTGGTAAAGTAATCAAAATGACATGTGGAGCAATCGTGGTACGCCACCTGTTGGAAACACTGACGGCACCACCTTCAGCTGCTGCCACATGTTGCCATATACTATTTAATATTATCTTTCCTAGATTTTACTTATAAAATTCATAATTAATTAATTAAAAATCCAAAAAATACACCAAAATTTCCTAAGAACCCCTTGTGACATTCTCTACACCCTCAAACTATAAAGTACATGTTGCCACCTTCAGCTGCTGCCCAGTTGGTGAGAAACCAATTTGATCATGATGTATATTGTGGAAGCAAAATATCTCACCCTAGGTCAAATAATTAGGCCAATCAATTTGGGAATTATTTGACCTAATTGGGAGTTACTTGAATTAATTGGGAGGTTACATAACTCAAATTGGATGTATTTGATCATCACCTTAATTAAGGATTTGGTTAAATCCTTAATCCCTAAATATGCCAACCTCACCAACCACACCAACCTCACCAACTACACCTACCTCACCAACCTCGCCGAGACCTCTTATAAATACTTGGCTACGCACAAGGATTGAGGTACGTCCGAATTCCTTCTGAAACTCTAGCCACCATATTCTTTCTCTCTCTCACACTAGGCTCCGGCCACCACACACGGCTCCGGCCACCCGATTTTCCTTGAAACACCCAACCTAACTTAGGCATCGGAGGGCCTTTGGCCAACACCCCCCGGGTGTGGTCCTTTTACTCCGATATGTTTTGCAGGGAGAAAGAGAAGCGGAGAAGACGAAGGAATCTTATGCGAATATTCTAGCCGGAGCCGTGTGGAGAAAATATGGAGAGTGGAGAGGGAGAAAGAGCTTCGGGTATTTTTCTCGGGTATAAGGAGTAGGTTTAGATGTACCATGAATGATGAATGAGGTCATCTATTTATAGGAGCCTCGGGGCTAGGGTTTCGTAGAGAATATGCTGAGTTTATTCTCTACCCAAATTCGTAGGGATCGAGTCGGACTTAGATAATATCTAATTTAATGATATTATCTCTTTTTATGGAGATAATATATGAATTAAATGATATTATCTCTTTTTATGAATATAATATCTGAGATAATGACATTATCTTCTCTTTATTAGGATAATATCTTAATTAATGATATTATCTAATTAAATAAAGATAATATCATGTTAATTAAGATATTTATCCCAATCAATTAATTGGCCAGATAAATTGGTTCAATTAATTAATTAAAAAGAGATAATCTTCTTTTCCACGTGGCGCGCTCTAATTGGAGACTAAAATATCTGCTCCCTCGCCGAGACCTCTTATAAAACTTGGCTACGCACAAGATTGAGGTACGTCCGAATTCCTTCTGAAACTCTAGCCACCATATTCTTTCTCTCTCTCACACTAGGCTCCAGCCACCACACACGGCTCCGGCCACCCGATTTTCCTTGAAACACCCAACCTAACTTAGGCATCGGAGGGCCTTTGGCCAACACCCCCCGGGTGTGGTCCTTTTACTCCGATATGTTTTGCAGAGAGAAAGAGAAGCGGAGAAGACGAAGGAATCTTAGGCGAATATTCTAGTGGGACGAAAATCACTCCACATATATGTTGCCTCGGTTTTGATGACAATGTATGTTAAATGTGGTGACCTTGTGAAGGCAAACTGGGTGTTTAATAGGTTTGCTGCGAAGGATATAGTTATGTGGAACTCAATGATCACCGGTTATGCCCAACATGGTTTAGGAGAGAGAGTGTTACAAGTTTTCTAAGAGATGTGCTCCTTGGGCACACTTCACCAGATGAGATCACCTTTATTGAAGGTAGGAAAAGATCTTGAAATTTTTGAGACAATGAAATCAAAGTATCAGGTGGAGCCAAGAACTGAACATTATGCTTGTATGGTTGATCTGCGTGGTCGAGCAGGGAAGGTAAAGGAGGCAATGGATTTAATTAAGAAAATGTCATTTGAAGCAGATGCGATTGTATTGCATGATGTGGATGAAGAAGAAAAGGCACACAGCTTGAGTTATTGTTTGTGCAAATAATCTCACGGGAGAATATTCGCTTCTAAATCCTTCAACCTTCGATCTTCCTTCTCTCTCTTCCTCAATTCCTGTAAAACAGATTGGAGTAAATAGACCACACCCGGGGGGTGTTGGCCAAAGGCCCTCCGATGCCTAAGTTAGTTCGAGTGTTTGTAGAAAAACAATAGCTAAGCAAAGGGTACGAAGTAGTGTTTATGTGGGGTGTGAACCGAGCGGCCGGAACCGTGTGGTGGCCGGAGCCGTGTGGAGAAAATATGGAGAGTGGAGAGGGAGAAAGAGCTTCGGGTATTTTTCTCGGGTATAAGGAGTAGGTTTAGATGTACCATGAATGATGAATGAGGTCATCTATTTATAGGAGCCTCGGGGCTAGGGTTTCGTAGAGAATATGCTGAGTTTATTCTCTACCCAAATTCGTAGGGATCGAGTCGGACTTAGATAATATCTAATTTAATGATATTATCTCTTTTTATGGAGATAATATATGAATTAAATGATATTATCTCTTTTTATGAATATAATATCTGAGATATGACATTATCTTCTCTTTATTAGGATAATATCTTAATTAATGATATTATCTAATTAAATAAAGATAATATCATGTTAATTAAGATATTTATCCCAATCAATTAATTGGCCAGATAAATTGGTTCAATTAATTAATTAAAAAGAGATAATCTTCTTTTCCACGTGGCGCGCTCTAATTGGAGACTAAAATATCTGCTCCCTCGCCGAGACCTCTTATAAATACTTGGCTACGCACAAAGATTGAGGTACGTCCGAATTCCTTCTGAAACTCTAGCCACCATATTCTTTCTCTCTCTCACACTAGGCTCCAGCCACCACACACGGCTCCGGCCACCCGATTTTCCTTGAAACACCCAACCTAACTTAGGCATCGGAGGGCCTTTGGCCAACACCCCCCGGGTGTGGTCCTTTTACTCCGATATGTTTTGCAGAGAGAAAGAGAAGCGGAGAAGACGAAGGAATCTTAGGCGAATATTCTAGTGGGACGAAAATCACTCCCACATATATGTTGCCTCGGTTTTGATGACAATGTATGTTAAATGTGGTGACCTTGTGAAGGCAAACTGGGTGTTTAATAGGTTTGCTGCGAAGGATATAGTTATGTGGAACTCAATGATCACCGGTTATGCCCAACATGGTTTAGGAGAGAGAGTGTTACAAGTTTTCTAAGAGATGTGCTCCTTGGGCACACTTCACCAGATGAGATCACCTTTATTGAAGGTAGGAAAAGATCTTGAAATTTTTGAGACAATGAAATCAAAGTATCAGGTGGAGCCAAGAACTGAACATTATGCTTGTATGGTTGATCTGCGTGGTCGAGCAGGGAAGGTAAAGGAGGCAATGGATTTAATTAAGAAAATGTCATTTGAAGCAGATGCGATTGTATTGCATGATGTGGATGAAGAAGAAAAGGCACACAGCTTGAGTTATTGTTTGTGCAAATAATCTCACGGGAGAATATTCGCTTCTAAATCCTTCAACCTTCGATCTTCCTTCTCTCTCTTCCTCAATTCCTGTAAAACAGATTGGAGTAAATAGACCACACCGGGGGGTGTTGGCCAAAGGCCTCCGATGCCTAAGTTAGTTCGAGTGTTTGTAGAAAAACAATAGCTAAGCAAAGGGTACGAAGTAGTGTTTATGTGGGGTGTGAACCGAGCGGCCGGAACCGTGTGGTGGCCGGAGCCGTGTGGAGAAAATATGGAGAGTGGAGAGGGAGAAAGAGCTTCGGGTATTTTTCTCGGGTATAAGGAGTAGGTTTAGATGTACCATGAATGATGAATGAGGTCATCTATTTATAGGAGCCTCGGGGCTAGGGTTTCGTAGAGAATATGCTGAGTTTATTCTCTACCCAAATTCGTAGGGATCGAGTCGGACTTAGATAATATCTAATTTAATGATATTATCTCTTTTTATGGAGATAATATATGAATTAAATGATATTATCTCTTTTTATGAATATAATATCTGAGATAATGACATTATCTTCTCTTTATTAGGATAATATCTTAATTAATGATATTATCTAATTAAATAAAGATAATATCATGTTAATTAAGATATTTATCCCAATCAATTAATTGGCCAGATAAATTGGTTCAATTAATTAATTAAAAAGAGATAATCTTCTTTTCCACGTGGCGCGCTCTAATTGGAGACTAAAATATCTGCTCCCTCGCCGAGACCTCTTATAAATACTTGGCTACGCACAAAGATTGAGGTACGTCCGAATTCCTTCTGAAACTCTAGCCACCATATTCTTTCTCTCTCTCACACTAGGCTCCAGCCACCACACACGGCTCCGGCCACCCGATTTTCCTTGAAACACCCAACCTAACTTAGGCATCGGAGGGCCTTTGGCCAACACCCCCCGGGTGTGGTCCTTTTACTCCGATATGTTTTGCAGAGAAAAGAGAAGCGGAGAAGACGAAGGAATCTTAGGCGAATATTCTAGTGGGACGAAAATCACTCCCACATATATGTTGCCTCGGTTTTGATGACAATGTTGTTAAATGTGGTGACCTTGTGAAGGCAAACTGGGTGTTTAATAGGTTTGCTGCGAAGGATATAGTTATGTGGAACTCAATGATCACCGGTTATGCCCAACATGGTTTAGGAGAGAGAGTGTTACAAGTTTTCTAAGAGATGTGCTCCTTGGGCACACTTCACCAATGAGATCACCTTTATTGAAGGTAGGAAAAGATCTTGAAATTTTTGAGACAATGAAATCAAAGTATCAGGTGGAGCAAGAACTGAACATTATGCTTGTATGGTTGATCTGCGTGGTCGAGCAGGGAAGGTAAAGGAGACAATGGATTTATTAAGAAAATGTCATTTGAAGCAGATGCGATTGTATTGCATGATGTGGATGAAGAAGAAAAGGCCACAGCTTGAGTTATTGTTTGTGCAAATAATCTCACGGGAGAATATTCGCTTCTAAATCCTTCAACCTTCGATCTTCCTTCTCCTCTTCCTCAATTCCTGTAAAACAGATTGGAGTAATAGACCACACCCGGGGGGTGTTGGCCAAAGGCCCTCCGATGCCTAAGTTAGTTCGAGTGTTTGTAGAAAAACAATAGCTAAGCAAAGGGTACGAAGTAGTGTTTATGTGGGGTGTGAACCGAGCGGCCAGAACCGTGTGGTGGCCGGAGCCGTGTGGAGAAAATATGGAGAGTGGAGAGGGAGAAAGAGCTTCGGGTATTTTTCTCGGGTATAAGGAGTAGGTTTAGATGTACCTTGAATGATGAATGAGGTCATCTATTTATAGGAGCCTCGGGTCTAGGGTTTCGTAGAGAATATGCTGAGTTTATTCTCTACCCAAATTCGTAGGGATCGAGTCGGACTTAGATAATATCTAATTTAATGATATTATCTCTTTTTATGGAGATAATATATGAATTAAATGATATTATCTCTTTTTATGAATATAATATCTGAGATAATGACATTATCTTCTCTTTATTAGGATAATATCTTAATTAATGATATTATCTTATTAAATAAAGATAATATCATGTTAATTAAGATATTTATCCCAATTAATTAATTGGCCAGATAAATTGGTTCAATTAATTAATTAAAAAGAGATAATCTTCTTTTCCACGTGGCGCGCTCTGATTGGAGACGAAAATATCTGCTCCCTCGCCGAGACCTCTTATAAATACTTGGCTACGCACAAGGATTGAGGTACGTCCGAATTCCTTCTGAAACTCTAGCCACCATATTCTTTCTCTCTCTCACACTGGGCTCCAGCCACCACTCACGGCTCCGGCCACCCGGTTTTCCTTGAAATACCCAACCTAACTTAGGCATCGGAGGGCCTTTGGCCAACAACCCCCGGGTGTGGTCCTTTTACTCCGATATGTTTTGCAGGGAGAAAGAGAAGCGGAGAAGACGAAGGAATCTTAGGCGAATATTCTAGTGGGACGAAAATCACTCCCACATATATGTTGCCTCGGTTTTGATGACAATGTATGTTAAATGTGGTTACCTTGTGAAGGAAAACTGGGTGTTTAACAGGTTTGCTGCGGAGGATATAGTTATGTGGAACTCAATGATCACCGGTTATGCCCAACATGGTTTAGGAGAGAGAGTGTTACAAGTTTTCTAAGAGATGTGCTCCTTGGGCACACTTCACCAGATGAGATCACTTTTATTGAATGTAGGACAAGATCTTGAAATTTTTGAGACAATGAAATCAAAGTATCAGGTGGATCCAAGAACTGAACATTATGCATGTATGGTTGATCTGCTTGGTCGAGCAGGAAAGGTAAAGGAGGCAATGGATTTAATTAAGAAAATGTCATTTGAAGCAGATGCGATTGTATTGCATGATGTGGATGAAGAAGAAAAGGCACATAGCTTGAGTTATTGTTTGTGCAAATAATCTCACGGGAGAATATTCGCTTCTAAATCCTTCAACCTTCGATCTCCCTTCTCTCTCTTCCTCAATTCCTGTAAAACAGATTGGAGTAAATAGACCACACCCGGGGGGTGTTGGCCAAAGGCGCTCCGTTGCCTAAGTTAGTTCGAGTGTTTGTAGAAAAACAATAGCTAAGCAAAGGGTACGAAGTAGTGTTTATGTGGGGTGTGAACCGGGCGGCCGGAGCCTTATGGTGGCCGGAGCCGTGTGGAGAAAATGTGGAGAGTGGAGAGGGAGAAAGTGCTTCGGGTATTTTTCTCGGGTATAAGGAGTAGGTTTAGATGTACCTTGAATGATGAATGAGGTCATCTATTTATAGGAGCCTCGGGGCTAGGGTTTCGTAGAGAATATGCTGAGTTTATTCTCTACCCAAATTTGTAGGGATCGAGTCGGACTTAGATAATATCTAATTTAATGATATTATCTCTTTTTATGGAGATAATATCTGAATTAAATGATATTATCTCTTTTTATGAATATAATATCTGAGATAATGACATTATCTTCTCTTTATTAGGATAATATCTTAATTAATGATATTATTTTTTTAAATAAAGATAATATCATGTTAATTAAGATATTTATCCCAATTAATTAATTGGCCAGATAAATTGGTTCAATTAATTAATTAAAAAGAGATAATCTTCTTTTCCACGTGGCGCGCTCTGATTGGAGACGAAAATATCTACTCCCACAAATGCCCCCCAGCTTCTACATGGCGCTTGTGTGGCATGGAGGAGATGAAATTATTTTTTTTGGCGTAGGCTTCTGACTGTTCATGGAGTTGGATTCCCAATAGGAATGAGCTTGTGATTCCTTCTTGACCCGAGTTGTCCAACTTGTTCAAATACAGGGCTTCTCTGCGCTCTTTCTTACATCGCAAACTTAACTTCTCTACTTTCTAACTTGAGAAAGATCTTGGAGAATATGTATTGCTTGTTGAAGAGAGGAGTTGCCGTGCATCCCAAGGTAAGTCGAGCACGTATATTTTTCTTCGTCTTCTCTTTTTCGAGGCGAGGACCAAGCTGGTTGACGTCGTGATTGGCGATCGAAGATGGTTGGAGCTGCGGTGGCCGCTGGTTGCTGTTGAGCGAGTATCAGGAGGAAAACGGTGGTCTGCCCCCTGCCGAGGATGTTGAGAGATGAAAGCAGAATGGTCCGGATCCTAATGATCTGCGTGCTGGACAGGAGGAGTGTTTTGCTGAACTTCCCTAAAAGAGGAAGGTTGATGTCAAATCTTCGAAAACTCAAGCCTGATAAGTTTGTAGATCATGATACGCTCCGTAAAGTAGTCCGTGCGCGATCTAGCTCACTTGTTGTTAGGCAAAGGGATGCGGATGCTCCTTTCAGAAATTCGAGTCGTTTGCACCAGTCAAAGATTGGAAGTCGATCTGGGCAGTCTGCTCATCCATCCTGTTTCAACTGTTGAGTCATGAGCAGTCAAGCATGGAATGGATTCGTCGTCGCTAATTCCTTTGGAAGTGAGGTTGGCATAGGCTATGAAAGCAAGAAAGTCATTTGCTTGGGCGTGTCTAATCTGCTCCAGACGAACTTTCTGTCAAGTCCATCCACTTGTGCTGAGCTGGTTGATCAAATCCGTCAGGCTAGCGATCTTGGTACTTTCTCAAGTTTTTCCTTGGAAAAACAAAGGGAAGCAACATTTCATCTGCTTCAACACCGAATGAGCTGAAGAGTAGGTGGCTGAAGAGGCAGTAGCTAAAGAGGATGCAGCAGAGGAGGATGTCGTTGATGAGATAGTGGCAGACATCATAGATCAGGCGTGCTGAGGGTGTGGCTTATCAGGCGGACGCTGAAGTGGCTGCAGATCAGGGATCTCCTGCTGGCATCTCGGAGTAGATGAAGACTTCTTTATTTCTTTTCAGCTTTTGTAGTCTGCTTTCTCGTTCAGAATAATTGGTCTTGCTTGACCATCTTCTTTTTGCTGAACTTGGCAGGTTGGTCACTTTACTAAGGAAATTTCAGTTATTTTTTTCAACTTCAATTTGCATAGTGTCTTGTGAACTGCTTGAGTGTTTCTGGGTTATGTCATGTTTGGCCTACGTCCGGAGATGCGTCGATGAGGGTGACCCGTTTGTCCTATGTCCGGGGACGTGTCGATGAGTGTCTTGGTTGTGCCTTTCCCTTAGGATTTGGGCAAAATCCATGGTCCCCCTTGAAGGACTCCGGGCGTGTTCTGCATATCCTTTAGGATGGCTTGGTCGTCGCCCTGCGTCTCCCGAAGGACGCTGCTTATGGGAAACTGTGTGACTATCATGCCTCCCTTAGGAAACGGATAGGAACCTAGATACTTCCCGCATGAGGCATGGAGACCTCCTTTTAAGAAATTCCTGGCGCACCCTGCTTCTCCCTTAGGACGCTTTTTTAGTGGGCTGCGTCTCCAAACGGACGCTTTTAGTCGTCGCCCTGCGTCTTCCTTAGGACGCTGCTTATGGGCAACTGCTTGGCTATCCTGCCTCCCTTAGGAAACGGATAGGAACCTGGATACTTCCCGCAGGGAGCATGGAGACCCCCTTTTAAGAAATTCCTGGCGCACCCTGCGTCTCCCTTAGGACACTTTTTTTGTGGGCTGCGTCTCCAAACGGACACTTTTAGTCGTCACCCTGCGTCTCCCTTAGGACGCTGCTTATGGGCAACTGTTTGGCTATCCTACCTCCTTTAGGAAACGAATAGGAACCTGGATACCTCCCTTAGGAAATTCCTGGCGCACCCTGCGTCTCCCTTAGGGCGCTTTTTATGGGTTGCGTCTCCCGAAGGACGCTTCTGGTCGTTGCCCTGCATCTCCCGAAGGACGCTACTTATGGGCAATTGTTTTGCGGGGATTTGCTTGCCAATGAACTGTGAGCCGTTGTCGGTAACCAGCGATTGTGGGCAGCCAAACCGGCAGATGATGTTTCTCCAGATGAATCGCTCCACATCGGCTTCTTTAATAGAGGATAGAGTTTCGGCCTTGATCCATTTAGTAAAGTAGTCGGTGGGGACGATCATCATGTCCTTCTTGGCTTGCACGAGTGGCAAGAGATCTACTACGTCACTGACCCATTGCATGAATGGCCATGGACTGTTTTGCAAATGGTAGATTTTGGCAGGCAGATTAGGTACTGGTTTGTACCGTTGGCAGCGATCACATCTTTTTGGCATATTCGGCGGAGTCGTGGCGCGTGGTAGGCAAAAAATAGCCTACGTTTAGAGCCTTCTGGGCGAGTGACCTGCCCCCAGAGTGGTTGCCACACTCGCCGTCGTGAATTTTGCAGAGGACTTCAAGTGTTTGAGGGTACTTTATGCAGGTGAGATAAGGGCCGAAGTATGATCTACGGATGAGCTTATCGCCTTGCATGTAATATCTCGCGGCTTTCTGTTGGACCTTCTTAGTTTCAAACTTATCCGTTGGCAGATTTCCATTCACTAAGTAGTCGATGATGGGGTCTTGCCAACTGGGGTCCTCATCAATCTACATTGAGTCGATTGGATCTATTTCTTTGATGCTCTGCCAGTCAAGGTGTTCAATTGGGATGGAGCGTCTGGACAGGGAATCCAGTGCTGATCCTAGGCTAGCCAGTGCATCTGCATGAGTGTTCTCTGCCCGTGGAACTTGTTGGATGGTGAAAGTAGGGAACTCTTTCAAAAGTCCTTGGATTTTGTCGAGGCACTGGACCATTCTTGGATGCTTTGTCATGTACTCGCCTGAGGCTTGATTCGTGATCAGCTCTGAGTATGAGTAGATGGACAATCTCTTGATCGACATTTCTTTCGCTAGGCGCAGTCCTGCAAGCAATGCCTCATATTCTGCCTCATTGTTTGAAGCAGAAAAGCGTAGTGTGATAGATTATTCCAACAAGGTTCCGTCTAGGGTGATTATGACAACTCCTGCTCGAGTCCTGTATGATTTGATGCTCCATCTACATACAACTGCCACATGTCATTAGGTAGGTTCAAATCGGTGGGGGAGGTGTCGTCTGCTTTTTCCTTGCTTTTCGTGACCATCTTCTCTTCTTCGGCTGTCGGAGTAAACTCTACAACAAAATCCGCTAAAGCTTGGGCTTTTATAGCAGTCTTCAGCCGGTAGAGGAGGTCGTATTGACTGAGTTCGATAGCCCATTTCATGAGTCGCTGAGAAGCGTCGAGGCTGTGAAGGATCGATCTCAAAGGAAATTCTGTTATGACAATTATCCGGTGTGCTTGATAGTAGGGCCTTAACTTTCTTGCAGAAACCACAAGCGAAAAAATGAGCTTCTCCATTTTCGGATAGCGAGTCTCTGCATCGAGGAGAGCTTTTGAAGTGTAGAATACCGGATGTTGTGCCCCCAACTCTTCTCGGATGAGAGCTGAGCTGACAGCTGAGTCGGACACCGCTAGGTAGATGTACAAGTCTTCGCCTGGTATCGGCTTTGAGAGCAATGGAGGTGAAGTGAGGTAAGTTTTCAAGTTTTGAAAAGCTACTTCACACTTGTCATCCCATTTGTCTTTGTGTCCCTTCTTCATGGCTTTGAAAAATGGCCTGCATTTGTCGGTAGATCTAGAGAGGAATCGGTTGAGAGCTGTCGCCCTACCCGTTAGACTTTGTATCTCCTTTGTTGTGGCAGGTGACTTCATGTTGAGTATACCCTTGATTTGATTTGGATGTGCCTCAATTCCTCTTTAGGTGACTAAGTATCCAAGGAATCGGCCGGACGAGACTCCAAATGTGCATTTGCTCGGGTTCAACTTCATGTTGTATTTTCAGAGTAGGCTGAATGCCTCGGCAAGATTCTTGATGTGGTCTGCTTGTTCGGGAGCTTTGACTAGCATGTCATCTACGTAGACCTCCATAGTCTTGCCGATTTGCTCCTTGAAGATTTTGTTCACCAGCGTTTGGTAGGTTGCCTTGGCGTTCTTCAGCCCAAAGGGCATGACTTTATAACAGTAGGTACCTCTTTCGATGATGAAAGAGGTCTTTGCCCTGTTGTCTTCATGCATCATGATCTGGTTGTAGCCGGAGTAGGCGTCCATGAAGCTTAGCAGTTGATTGCTGGAAGTTGAATCGACGAGCTGATCAATTCTCGACAGTGGAAAGTTATCTTTAGGACATGCCTTGTTGAGGTCAGTATAGTCGACGCACACTCTCCACAAGCCTTTATCTTTCTTTGCTACTAGAACAACGTTCGCCAGCCATTCTGCGTATGAGACTTCTTCAATGAAACCGGCAGCTAGAAGCTTGTCGATCTCGACTTCAATGATGGCAACCCGCTTGGGGGCGAAGTTGATGGCTGGGTTGACGTGTAGGCGATGGCAGATGATCTGGGGATCGATGCAGGGCATGTCAGATGGTGACCATGCAAATACGTCTTTGTTGTTCTGTAGGAAGGCTACAAGCTCTGTCTTTTCCTCCTGGCTTAGGCGCAAGCCGATCCCCACTGTTCTCTCTGGCTTGTCAGGATCAAGGGGTACTAGCTCAACATCCTCCTCGGGCTTCCGTCCTTCTTCAGGATAGACCTCCAGACGGATTCCCTCGACTTGATCCTGATTCTTTGATTGCTATTGGAGAGTAGTTATTCCCTTTCCTTTTTGGCCTGCTCGGCCGTCAGGAACAGGATCTGCTTTCTCCTCTGCTTGTTCTACTCCCTTTAGATCTGCTTGATTCACAGGGAGGAACTGTGTTTGCTTGCCTTTCTTCAGCCCTTGAGATGAGCATTTCCTCGCCATTGCCTGATCGCTGTTGATTTGGCCGATCCCACCGCCAGGAATTGGGTAGCGAATCTTCTGATGTGTGGCGGAGGTGATGGCATTGATCTTGCTGATCCATGGTCTGCCTAGAATGCCATTGTAGGGTGAGACTTCATCAATGACCATGAACATTTGCGAGCTGATTACAGGTGGGGCATAGACGTCGAGCTCTATCGTGCATATTTATTGATCTTTGCCTTTAAGCCCATCTGTTGGATAACTGTCAATTGTAGGATGTTGGCTGCACTGCCCTCGTCTGCATGGATTCGGTCGACCATGGCCTGAGTGATTTGAATGCTGATGACAAGAGAGTCATTGTGTGGTAGATCAAGGCCAATTAGATCTTTCTTTTGGAAGCCGATTATAGGATCGTCTTCTGCTAGCGGAAGGTCGGTTGAGACTTGGGAGATCATAGTGGCTTGTTTGATCTTCCTTTTTTTTTCCTTGCTGGTCAGCCTAGATTCCTCGGAGTCGGCTAGGATTGTGTTAATCCTTATGACCTTTTGGGGCGGCTCCTTGGCGGTGTCGCGGTCCTCTATCTGCTGGATGGCCTACTTAGCGATGAATTCCGTGAAGTGACCTTCCCTCACGAGTTCTTCGAGGTGTGCTTTCCAAGCGAAGCAGTTGTTCGTAATGTGTCCATGCGTCCCATGGAAGGCACAGTATTTGGTAGTATCCCTCCTGTCTGGATCTCCTTTCAAGGTGACGGTCTTCTTACCCAAGGTTTGTTTTTCACTTGGGCTAGGATTTGATGTATAGGGATGGTGAACTTGGTGTAGTTCTCTCTTGACAAGAGAGTCATTGTGTGGTAGATCAAGGCCAATTAGATCTTTCTTTTGGAAGCCGATTATAGGATCGTCTTCTGCTAGCGGAAGGTCGGTTAAGACTTGGGAGATCATAGTGGCTTGTTTGATCTTCCTTTTTTTTCCTTGCTGGTCAGCCTAGATTCCTCGGAGTCGGCTAGGATTGTGTTAATCCTTATGACCTTTTGGGGCGGCTCCTTAGCGGTGTCGCGGTCCTCTATCTGCTGGATGGCCTACTTAGCGATGAATTCCGTGAAGTGACCTTCCCTCACGAGTTCTTCGAGGTATGCTTTCCAAGCGAAGCAGTTGTTCGTAGTGTGTCCATGCGTCCCATGGAAGGCACAGTATTTGGTAGTATCCCTCCTGTCTGGATCTCCTTTCAAGGGTGACGGTCTTCTTACCCAAGGTTTGTTTTTCACTTGGGCTAGGATTTGATGTATAGGGATGGTGAACTTGGTGTAGTTCTCTCCTGCCTTAGCGTCCCCTTGTGGGTGTGACCTACGCTTGTCCTTATTCTTGTTGCTAAATCCATCGCTGCTCAGTGGACTTCTTCGCGGCAATTCGATTGTCATCCCAGAGCGCGTAGCGTTCTGTGGTCGCGAAGACCTCTGCTAGAGTTTAGCTGGGAGTGATAGTCAGCTCGCGGTATAACTCGTGTTCTGCTGGAAGACCTTTCTTGAAGGCAGATGATGCGATTTGGTCATCGCACCCTACGATGTTGGCCTTTTCTGCTTTGAACCTCTTGATGTAATGTCGAATGGATTCGTCGGGCTTCTTGCACAGGTTGAACAGATGGTCTGGGTTCTTCTTGATCGTCCGATAAGAAGTGTATTCTTTAGTGAACATAGGCAAGCTCCTTGAAACAGTTGATCGAACCGGATGGCAGGGTGTGGAACTAGTCCTGAGCTGCTCCTCGAAGGTCATTGCAAACGCCTTGCACATCAGTGCGTCGTCGGCCTTGTGAAGGATCATGACACTTTTGAAGTGTTTTAGGTGGCTCTCGGGATCGGAATCTCCCTTGAAATGCGTAAACGAAGGCGTTGAGAATCGCTTCAGGGGAGCAGCCTGCTCGATTTCAGGGGTGAAAGGAGTAGAGATCACCTGGTCCATCTCCTTACGTAGTGCATCCTTGGGGTTCCCGCTAGTCTTCAAGTCTCGAAGTCGGTCATTCACAAGCTTCTCAACGTCTTCCGCGCACATTGCTGGTCGATCACGTTGACGACTTTCGCGATTCGGGCGACGCTGATTGACCTCCTCGTTGGTTCGCGAGGGTCGGTCCTCTCGTCCACGCTGCCTAGGAAGCGTGTATGGACTGCGTTTGGAGTGCCTCTCTTCACGTTCCTCATTGCGAGGGTTACCGAGTTGACTTCCCTGAGGGCCTAGCCTTTCGTGAATATTTCTCTGCGAGTGGGCAGCTGAGCGCCTCTCTTCACGATCCTCGTTGCGACGGTCTTCTGGCTGACCTTCTTGCGGGCCTAGCCTTTGAAGTACATTTCCCTGCGGGCCTAGGCGAGCACGGACGTCAAGTCGTAGGCCGAGCCTTTCTCGCACGTTGCTTTGTGTGTGGCTTGCAGATGCTCGCGACATGTCAGCAAGCTGATCACGTGGTGGTGCATCCCCTTGTCTGCTTACTCCTGCTCGATCTGCTTGGTGCCGTTGAGCTGCCCACCAGTGCGTTCGTCTATTCTTCTCTCTTCGCCTGGTTGTCCAAGGCCAAGATTTTGAGCCACGCTTATTTGATTGAGGAGCTGCCTCATAAGAGCGTTTTGGTCATCCATTCTCTGAGCTAGCTGGTCAACTCTCAGGTTGAGATCTGCTTGACTTTGTGGTTTGGGAGGAGAGAAGCGTGTGGAGCCCAATTGCACACTGGCTAGGGTTTCATTGGAGGTGTACCCGAGAGCGTGCGTCGAGCGTGGAGGCAATGGAGGGAACGCTTGAAGTTGCTCCAAGACCGGGCCTAAGTCGGTGGTGGTAACGAGCCCACCTTGATGGGAGGTTCCACCATGTTCGGCGGCGGTGCCACGGAGGTTGCTAGATTCGGCCGTGGGTCCAGTAGGTGGCACGGTGGCGAGAGGTGGTGGTGCCACCATGTCGATCGCGGGATCGTGGGTGGAGTGGCTTTGGGCCGTCACGGATTGAGCCATCGCGGCGGTTTTGCTCCTAGTGCGTTTGCTTCCAACCATGGTTGTTTGGAAGGTTGATTAGAAAATAGGAGGAACGGATTCCTTGAGCACGCGTTGAGTATAACTCGTGCTCTCAATGAAAGCACCAAATGTTTGTGCAAATAATCTCACGGGAGAATATTCGCTTCTAAATCCTTCAACCTTCGATCTTCCTTCTCTCTCTTCCTCGATTCCTGTAAAACAGATTGGAGTAAATAGACCACACCCGGGGGGTGTTGGCCAAAGGCCCTCCGATGCCTAAGTTAGTTCGAGTGTTTGTAGAAAAACAATAGCTAAGCAAAGGGTACGAAGTAGTGTTTATGTAGGGTGTGAACCGGGCGGCCGGAGCCGTGTGGTGGCCAGAGCCGTGTGGAGAAAATATGGAGAGTGGAGAGGGAGAAAGAGCTTCGGGTATTTTTCTCGGGTATAAGGAGTAGGTTTAGATGTACCTTGAATGATGAATGAGGTCATCTATTTATAGGAGCCTCGAGGCTAGGGTTTCGTAGAGAATATGCTGAGTTTATTATCTACCCAAATTCGTAGGGATCGAGTCGGACTTAGATAATATCTAATTTAATGATATTATCTCTTTTTATGGAGATAATATCTGAATTAAATGATATTATCTCTTTTTATGAATATAATATCTGAGATAATGACATTATCTTCTCTTTATTAGGATAATATCTTAATTAATGATATTATCTTATTAAATAAAGATAATCTATATATATAAAGCAAAAGGCAGAGAATGGTGAAACATTCAAAAACCCCGAATATGCCCTTTGTTAAACAAAAAAATAAAAGCACACAATTTTAATTAAAAGAGGGTGAAATAGTAAAACACCCCTGATTTAAAATTTAAAAAAAAAAGAAATAGAAAAAGAGAGTCGTGCTGTACAAACTTGAGTCGTGCTGGGCTGTGCTTCTCTCAAAGAAGAAAAGCTGAAGAACGTGGAGAAAAATTGCTAGGGTTCAGAACCCACGAACACCCCTGATTTAAAAAAAGAAAAGAAAAAAGAAATAGAAAAAGCGAGTCGTGCTGTACAAACTTGAGTCGTGCTGGGCTGTGCTTCTCTCAAAGAAGAAAAGCTGAAGAACGTGGAGAAAAATTGCACTGGTTCAGAACCCACGAAGCTGACGGTTTCCACAATTTCAGAACCCATCACCACCATGTTACCTATATTTTCTTCGTCCACTTCACTGGCACCCTTTTCTGCTTCAGAAATCGAAATCGAAATCGAAATTGCGAGTAATCACCCAGGAGCACCGGGTATAAAGACTGGCCAGACTCGAAAAACTTCCTTTCTCATTCCGCCCCACACCTGCTATCCTGTAACTAAAGGTAAAGCATCCGTTTTTTTTTTGTCTTGCATGTATATTTCTAATTTTGTTGGGTTCAATATAGTTTCCTCCAATTTTTGTTGCTTTTATTATGATGTGTTTTTTCTTGGTGCTGGTATAACTAAAAATCCTTTGTGCTCAGATAAAGGAGGTAGGGTTCAAACTCAGAAAAGAGAGAAGATTTAAATCGTACAGGAGGTAGTGTTCAAGTTATTTATCAGGTTATTATTTCAAATCCTATCTCTTTTTTGTCATCACACGTGCTCTTCCAAGTTTTAGATTGTTTGTTAGGATTTCTGAATTTGGGTGTTTTTTCGAAGTTTAATCTTCTCTATTTTGGCTAATTTTGTCTTGGTTTCTCTCTGTCTCTTTCATTTTTATTTGTGAATTAATTTTGTTGGGTTCAATGATAATCAGCTAGCTGCATTTGACTTGGTGTAACAAATGCAAGACTTACAGATGCACAATTATTAATACAAATGCAAGAGTTACATTATGTTCCTGATGCACAATTATTAATATGTAGCTTAAGAGTCGATGAAGTAATTCCATGAAGTAATTTCATCAATATGCTTGCTCAATGTTGTTGTTTTTTGAATCTGTGTTTTGTTGTGATATTCGAATTTCTCATATATTAGACAATGTCTTCCTCTTTTTGATCTGTTTACTATGACTAATCTCTAATTTTTTTATCCTAATGGAATTTCTTTGATTATCTATAGATATGGTTTAAATTAATTGTTCATGATTTCATTAAATTTTACTGCAGTACTTGGACGAGAACAAGTCATTGATTCTGAAGATCGTTGAGAGCCAGAATACGGGGAAATTGAGTGAATGCGCAGAGTGAGCATTTACTTCTTCATTGACTGCTTTGGACATCTTTTATTTTCACAGATTGCTATTTATAGCAACGTTTATCTGTTAGGCTATTTATATTTATATTTTAACTTGCTTTCTAATTGATACTGCATGGTTGCAACTCATGGTCCACTTGGAATTTTCTTGGATTTTGCTTAATGTTGTTGTTCTTTGAATCTGTTTTTTGTTGTGATATTCGAATTTCTCATATATTAGACCATGTCTTCCTCTTTTTGATCTGTTTACTATGACTAATCTCTAATTATTATTTTTATCCTAATGGAATTTCTTTGATTATATAGATATATGATTTAAATTAATTAATTGTTCATGATTTCATTAAATTTTACTGCAGTACTTGGACGAGAACAAGTCATTGATTCTCAAGATCGTTGAGAGCCAGAATACAGGGAAATTGAGTGAATGCGCAGAGTGAGCATTTACTTCTTCATTGATAGCTTTGGACATCTTTTATTTTCACATATTGCTATTTATAAGCAACATATATCTGTTAGGCTATTTTTATTTATATTTTAAATTGCTTTCTAATTGATACTGCATGGTTGGAACTCATGGTCCTCTTGGAATTTGCTCAATGTTGTTGTTCTTTGAATCTGTTTTTGTTGTGATATTTGAATTTCTCATATAATAGACCATGTCTTCCTCTTTTTGATCGGTTTACTATCACTAATCTCTAATTTTTTTATCCTAATGAAATTTCTTTGATTATATATAGATGTTGACATTTTTTTTTTCTTTTGGGTTCCCTCAAAATTCCTTCACAAAATTCGACTTGGCTCTCCTACTACGTGTTTTCTGCTCTCTTTCTTCTGTTTTTTTCCCTTGATTTAATTTCAAGCTTCCACGAAATTTTGATTGTTTCAAGAGAGCTTGGGTACGAAATCCAAATACAAGAAGCGATCATTCGGCCAAATCATCTAACCATTCTTCGCTTTAAAGGTATAATTCATGATTGCCTCCCTATTCCTTATTGTCTTTCTATTTTTTTTTTTTTTGTGTACTGATTTCTTTGTTTGCTCATCATTTCTACATTTTCATGTTTGTATATTTCTTTTCTTCTTGGTCAATACCTATTTGTTGAAAACTATGAGTTTCATCTTCAAAATTATGCAATGTTTGTGTTCATGTAGTATGGATATCATGTCCACTCTTATTTGTGTTCACCACCCAAATAAAAATGTCCAATTGGTTACATGTTTTTAATTTTGGGTTTTGTTTTCCTATGTTTTTTTTTTTTTTTTTTGCTAAATTGTAATTACCCCGATTTTGATGTTGCTCCTAATCTCATGTTGCAGGATTCTCTTCCAAAAATCTATCCATTGTTAGGTATGGGTATACGCCCGCATTCACCTACCTTTACATTATTTTCTTTGTTTGCTAATTATATTTTTTTACCTAATAAAGCAACAAGCAGTTCAAAGAAGAACAATGAAAACATTGAATAGAGAAAATCATTTTGCTTGCTCCTTTGTGTTTGATTATTATTATACCAACCAAAACAATGAAGACTGCAACCTTGACATGCTCAAGGTTGAACTTTGCAATATATGTATTATATTTTTTAATTAATTATTCATTTGTATTAATAACCAATCTTTTGTATTAATAATCGATGTACCCATCACTACTACAAAAATTGAAATAGCCGACAGGAAAACACCGTCGTCTTTTTCTTTTTCAAACCGTCGTTAAATCGACAGTCATCTTTTCGAATGTTAAACTACAACGGTAATTAGACGGTAATTAACCGTCGTCTTTACATTAATAGACGACGGTTATTTCATAAAAACCGTCGTCTATTACATTAATAGACGACGGTTATTTTAGAAAAACCGTCGTCTATTTCAGAAAAACCGTAGTCTATTACATTAATAGACGACGGTTATTTCAGAAAAACCGTCGTCTATTACATGTAATAGACGACGGTTTTTAAAAGAACCGTCGTCTATTAATGTAATAGACTACGGTTTTTCTGAAATAGATGACGGTTTTACATTTTAGTTTTTTTTTTTTCTTGTTTCCTATGGTATCAGAAATATATACTCAAATATGTTATTACCCACGGAATACATATATATACTAAAAAATTGTTTCTTTCATAGATAGAATATCAAATGTACAATAGAACAAAATAAAATCTAAAAAATGAAAGTACTCTAGAGCCGCTAGCTGCAAGCCTAATTACAATAATACACCAAAATTCCTATACCTAATTATCCTTCAAGTCCAGTTCTCCATATGTATATAGAGCTATACATTCATCATCACCACTTTTCCTATGCATTTCCAACACTACTTCCCCCACGCTAGCAGTAGCTTCGTTCGAACCACTTCCTTGGTGTAGGAAACTGCTTGACAAGCCAAAATAATGTAATAGTGAGATATACAATCCAATAATAATAGAAGTCACTCTATTGTCTCTAAGCCACTAATCAAGTAAACACACTCATGGCCTATTTCCCATGACAACACAAAACAAAAGATTGGATATTCAGACTCAAGGCAGAGACACTCACATGTTTTTTGTACAAAGAATTAAATTAAGGACAAGCCTGTAAAAAAAACATACAAGAAACAAGATGGGTTACGGGTAAAAGATCAAGTGCTTGGTCTTTTGTCCAACAACAGCATATTATCCAACACAAAATAAGAGAAACACAACACAACCATAGAATTGGAGAAATGCAAACTTCACTCACCTTTCAAATTCTCACAACCAAGCATATAGAAGTTATAAGCTTTAACAAAAATAAATTTCAATTTTTCAGAAAAGATTAAAATTGAAATTATGTAAATTACAGTATTCAGTAAGTAATTGGTATGCAATTTTAGAACTCAGTGGTTGCAGTACCTGGAGGATATGGAATGCAAAGTAAGGGTGTTGGGGACACAAGATACACTCTTGGATGAGACTGGATCACACTACTTCTACCAAAGCCACATTCAAGGAAGTGTAGACTTCATATTTGGTAGATCAAGAAAATTGGAAACAACACTACCAAGTCTTTAAATTCAAAATTAGAACACAACAAACAAGCTCATTTTTAAGTAGGACGGCTACACTGAAAACACGTCCAGTTTAAGAGTCTGCGATTGTAACCTCCACTTCCACATTAGGTTCAATTGTAATGGAAGTAATTTGCTTGACGACATCAGGAGAGCTGAAGAGGTCAATCGCCCTCTTGTGGACACGCAACTCAAATCTGTCCCATGTGATGGTACCTATAAATCACAAACAAAATTTTAAAGATACATAACCCTTTAAAATGCAAATGCAGAGCCACTGTACTTCAATAATTGGTCAGTCATGAATAGGCCACAATAAGCAACAAATTTTACTTATGTAACTTGGCCAAACAAGAGAACTCCCAACTCTGAGTAAATGGCCATAAAAGCCATTAGCTTTTCCTTGCCCATAAAAAATCAAGCCATAAGTTAACAACAAGAACATTTCACAGTGAAACATACCTTCACCACAAGGGGACTTCTTGGTGGTAATGTGCAAAACCTTGGTTGACATTCTCACGAGTCTCTTAACCCGGAATCTCTTGTCCTTTGCATCACGAACCAGATTAGTGCAAACTATCAATATAATAGTGTCAATCCAGCAGGCTAAAGAAATATAACAAGAAAAATATGAATTCTTAATAATCTAAACAAACTTAAAAACTTGATGTAGAGGCAATAATCGATAAACCCATTTTAACGACGTCAAACAGAAATTAAGTACAAAATGAAACAGAACATTATTGAAGCTCATCAAAACTTTGCATTTACAGGACTGTGGAATTTGGAGAATACCAATACAGGGGCAGAAGAGCCGCATAGAGAAGAGGGAGGGTGCCATGGTTAAAGTCTTTCAGCTTTGAGGAGATAAGGCCTTTTCTGGATACCAAATTCATAAATAGGGGACTAAGATCATGGGACATATGTAAGTCAAGCAAAATTTTGAAGAGCATAACGATAGAAGTTATATTTTTGTAGATTCTCGCCTTTCTGATTCACACATATATAAATCCCTAAAACAGAAGAAGAAAAAAAATCAGAAAAGTTGCCTTAATTTCTATATAAATCGAAAATATTTACAAAAATATAACAATTTGCCCAGATAATTTACAATTAAACACCCAAATATTTTAACCCTAAATCATATTAGGGATATATAAATTGATTCTTCAAAAATTATAGAAAATAATCCTAAGAGAAGGACCTGTGGAATAGAGGAAGGGAGGCTCTCATGGAGCCAGCCAGCCAGCAAGAGAGAGCCATCGAGAGATAGACGATGACCGTCACCTCTTCGCCTTTGTCTCTCTGATTTCTTTTTTGTCGAAGAGGTTGTATGTCTTCTTGGTGGTGGTGTCGACCTCATGGCGTCAGTTTGCGAGTGTCAACGAAGTCTGGGATGAAGATGGCGTCGATGGCGGCTGGTGATGACTGATGCGAAGAAGACGATGGCGTCGACGACGTCGCTGCGTCGATGGCGTCGACGACGTCGCTGCGTCGATGGCGTCGCGTCATCGATGGCATCGCGGCGTCCATTGCATCAATGGCTGGTAGGCACGTATGAGGAATAGAAAGGTGAGAGAGGGAGTGTTTCAGAGAGGGTTTCAAGGAAGGAGAGAGAAGAGCTCAGGAAGTTTCAAGAAAGGAGAGATAAGGTTTTCACATAGACGGGGAAATCTGGATTTTAGGTCGAGTTCGAATTCACTTAAGCGGCTCCGTGTTTTAAAAGACGACGCTTGTTAATTGACAAGCGCCGTGTTTTAAAAATCAACCCATTTTAGGGTTGTATAAGATGATATATTACGACGGTTTTGTAAAACCGTCGTCTTTTTAAATACGACGACGGTTTTAAAGTGAACTGTCGTCTATTTTGAGTCGTAGTTTAACTAAATTGTAGTAGTGCATATTTGATTTATAAAAGAAGTTCATTTTCAATGTATGAGTTAAAGGAATATTAATGCATTGTCATTATGAAAGGAGATGTGTAAAATGTTAGTGCATAAATTCTGAATCTATTTAAAGATAAACTGTTGAAATTTAAGAAATTTAAGGTTTTCTGTAAGTATCTTAAGCCACAAGAGGCTGTATGAAATTAAAAAATGTACTATTGACAATTATTACATACAAGTAACGAGTTCGAATAAAAAATGTTAACTAAATTCACTTACTAATTAAAAAATTTGGCAATTTTTATATAATAACTAAAATCTTATACATGGGCAATTATTATATAATTAAATTACCTAATAGTAATAAATATTGTAGTTATTAATGGAACGTGCACACAATCGTACAAGAGAATGGCGACAATCAATGAGTTCTTCGCAACGTCGACATTATCTAGCTCGCCGACGTGCAATAGCTCAAGGAAAGCGACCGATAATGAACAATGTACGTGATTGTCATACTCAAGGAGGCTCCAGTAATATAGAAGAGCGACATCCAGGTATTTCATGCATTAACAGTTTGTGCTTGACTTGACAATTTGCCAAAAAAAATTTTGTTGAATTCTTCCAATTAATATTTGTATGCTTAGTGTAGTTTCAATGTTAATTTTACGGTATCTAATTATAGACAAGTAGTGAATATAATTAATACAAATATTGACATTTTACACTCATAAAACTTAAATTCAATACATTTAATAGAACAAATTCAACACGAAGGTACGAGTTCAACGGTTGCATCGCATATCAACAATCCTGGCGAACAATCTACTAGAATGCGTTTAACACATATAAGACAGTTGGCACGTTCGGATAGGCCGCAATTTCCTGATGGTCTTCAATTAATTTTTGCTTCCAATGGTGAGCTCAGTAGATACCTATTTTAAACACATTATTACTACACAATTTTAAGTTCATAACTTAAATCTAATACTGAAAAACCAATATTGATTAATACAAAACAGAAGTAGCTGAGGATACAATACATCATCATGAAGGCCAACACAACAATGTCATGCATGATGTGCAACATGTAAGGGCTGAGGATACATTTCATCATCATGAGGGCCAACACAACAATTTCATGCATGATGTGCAACATGTAAGGGCTGAGGATACATTACATCATCATGAAGGCCAACACAACAATGTCATACATGATGTGCAACATGTAAGGAGAGCGATGAGAAACTACATTTGTGCCAGAAATTATAATGAGAACATGGGTGTCGTAGGATGTCAATTACCAACTTCCACCACATGTTCGAAGTGCAATGCGCGATTATTCCCACGAGAGACATTTAGTATGTGTTGCTCTGGTGGAAAAATTGTTCTACCTCATATACAATCTCCACCAGAAATGCTGGCTCTATTCTCTGATCAAACAACTGAGGGCAGACTCTTCAGACAAAACATTCGTGTCTACAACAATTGTTAATGTATGCTTTTTGAGTTTTTCTTTTGGCTTCCCTTGACAATTTTGTAATAGGATTTTATTGTTATTTATCAAGCTCAAGTTTAGATTAAGGAAAACCTTTCTTGGTGCTCTTCTCTAACTTCTGCTGTATGGAGGATCAAGCAATTTGACAAAGGTATTGTGCATTGCATATCATTTCATAAAACAGTTTTCATAAAAATGATGACTAGTCATCCTTGCTCTGTCGAATTTCCAGCTGGATAACAAACTGTTTTGTCCTATTCCTTTTTTCTCTCTCTCTGCTGCCATCTGTGTTTTCTGACCTAAGGAATTTTTTGGCTATAAAGGCTACGTTTTTGGTCATTTGGAGCTGTCACTTCTGTAGGAAGTTTTGGGAAGTTTCTTTGCAAACTTCCGCTTCTTCCTCAAGAAGAACCACATACTTCATCTATGAGTTTTTCCCAATGATTCATTCTTTGAAAAACTGCATTTGAATTATACAAATCTGCATCTAGCTAGTTAAACACTTCTCTCATATATATCTAGGTCAGATTCAAGATTGATTTCTTCAAGAGTATGGTTTCTTGAAGAAATTGGTCTTTCTTATTTGAATCCAAATTTTGGTTTCGGTTTGTGTTGGAGCTTGCAAGCTAGTGCCATGGGATGAATGAGCTGGAGAAGGAGCTGCCATTGCCATGAAGAACTGAGCTTCAAGCTTTGCTAAGTTGGAGAAGAAGATTGCACAAAGGAGGTATAGCTCATCTTCCTAAATAGACCTAGCAATTTCTTGAGCTTGCTAGTGTTCTTTGTAAGAATCTTTTTCTACTTAGTGGATTGCCTGGTCGGTTAATGACCCCTAGTTTTTCCCAATGGTGGGTTTCTGGGTGAACAAATTCTGGTTTGCATATCTGTAAATTTTCTGGGTTTGTGTTCTTGATAGTTGACTAGTCATCTGGGTTCTCGCGGTTGACTAGTCATCTTTTTCTGCTGTTTGGTGTTTGCTTGATTATGCTGTCTTCACACACTTTCACCATAGTTGTTGCTAGCACAGGGGATGCCTAGATTGATGGGTCCTTCTGAGTGCCTAGGTTGTCACTAGTAATCTTCTAGGGTTGCAGGTACATTGTGGCATGCTCTGTGTGCATTCTTGATTGTGGCTATTCATGACTAGCAGTTGACTAGTCATAAGTGTTTTTGGTCAAGGTCTAAAGTGTGTGAAGATTGTGGTGTCTTGATTGAATAGCTTTTAAATTTACCCCTCGTCACCTAAGTACCAATTTCAACAATGTTTTTTCATTTACTTCAATGGGTGCACATGTTGATGAAAGAATAAATTTTGGTGGACGTGGGATTTATACCTTTCGTGCACAAGGTGCAATATATCATAAGATTGGTGGACTTTTACCCAATGAAGGTACTACACTGCGATTTCTACAGGCTTACATATATGACACCGAGCATGAAGTTGAAAACAGAATGACTCAAAGTGAAGTTTTAGATAGAATTGTGGTTGAGAAGATACAACGAATTTTGAATCAACACAATCCTTTTGTGCACACATTAAGAAGTCTCGGACAACTCCAAGATTTGCCAAGGTGCAAGCTCATTATAAAAGAGCAACCTTCTGATCGACGTCAATACAATTTACCATCGGCATCGCAAGTTGCTGCAATTATAGTAGGAGGGGATGATATGGTGAATCGAAATGGATGAGATATTATTGTTGAGACAATTAGTGGAAGACTTTGGAATGTCCAAGATTGTGTTGGATTCTATGACCCACTACAATATCCATTATTGTTACCATACGGAACATATGGGTGGGATATTAATACTCATGATGATAATGGAAGAGATGTATCATGTTGCGACTATTATTCTTACATGCTACAAGTTTGTACTTGAAATATAATTTCTTTTCCAACTAAACATTGAAATATTACATCCAAATGTATGGCTAAAGATTGATTTGCAGATACGTGAGGGCGGATCGTCACTTTTGCTTCGAGGGGGTCGCCTCCTACAACAATATATTGTAGATAATTACGTAAAAATTGAATCTCAAAAGCTTAGATGGATGCGTTCAAATCAAGAAAAAATACGAGCTGAGCTTTACCAAGGACTCCAAGACTCTTTAAATAGAGGGGTGAATAATGCAGGTACATATTTAATATCAATGTTTTAAAAAATATATATGTAATAAAGATACAGTTCTAGGTTTGTGTAAAACATTTATCAAGCGGAAATGACAATGAATCAGGTAGCATCGGTCGTAGAACCATTCTGCCATCATCTTTTGTTGGAAGCCCACGTGACATGTACCAACGGTATCAAGATGCGATGACTTTGGTTCAAAGATTTGGCAGGCCAGATCTATTCATTACCATGACATGCAACCCAAATTGGGAAGAAATTAAGAGAGAATTACTCCCTGGACAAACGCCGCAAGATCGTCCCGACTTACTAACTAGAGTATTTCGTGCAAAATTGGAGGAACTAAAAGAAGACATTAATGGGAAAGGGGTATTAGGTAATGTTGTTGCTTATGCATACGTTATTGAGTTTCAAAAACGAGGTCTTCCACATGTGCATATGTTGGTTGTGTTAGATGAAAATGATAAACTCAATAATCCTGATGATTATGACCAAATTGTTAAAGCAGAAATACCAAACCAACATGAAGAGCCTCAACTTTACAATGTGGTATTAAAACATATGATTCATGGTCCATGTGGAATTCAAAATCCTAAATATCCCTGTATGAAAAATGGAAGGTGTAAAAGAAATTATCCTAAATCATTTGCTGCATCCACTATTCAAGGGAATGATTCATATCCAATTTATCGAAGGAGAGGAAATCACATGCCTGTCCCACTTGATCGACAAGGAAATATAACGGTTGATAATAGCTGGGTTATTCCATATAATCCTTGGTTGTTGTTGAGGTATGATTGCCACATTAATGTTGAAATATGTGCAAGCATAAAAAGTGTCAAATATTTATATAAGTATGTTTACAAAGGTCCAGACAGAGTGGCACTCGAGGTTCAGCCAGATCCTATTTGTGATGAAATACGACAGTTTGTTGATGCAAGATGGGTTTGTGCACCAGAGGCATTGTGGAGGATATTCAAGTTTGTAATCAATCGGATATACCCAACTGTGGAGCGCTTACAAATACATCTTCCTAATATGCATCAAGTTCGATTTCAATCTGACCAGACTATTACAAATATTCTGATAGACGAGAGACTTAACAAGACAATGCTCATTGAATTTTTCACTTTGAATCGTAATGATACAGAAGCAAGGAGATATTTGTACAGAGAGATCCCTGAGCATTATAGATGGATTCGTTCTGAAAGACTTTGGTCTAAAAGAAAGAATCGTCTCAGGGTTATTGGGCGAATATATACTGTTTCACCCGCTGAAGGTGAGAAATTTTACCTTCGCATACTTCTAAATCATGTCAGAGGAGCCACATCATTTCTAAATTTAATGACAGTTGGTGGCATTTTGCAACCAACGTTTAAGGAGGCAGCAGAACAACAAGGTTTGTTAGAGGGAGACGATAGTATTCGACAATGTCTGCTTGAGGCCTCTACAATTCGGATGCCATCGGCCTTAAGAAGATTATTTGTCACCATTTTGGTATATTGTGAACCAGTTGGTGTCCGAACATTGTGGGATGAATTCTATCCATGCATGATTGAAGATTATGCTTTCCCGAGTAACTTAAGTTGCAATGTTGTTGTGAACAGACTTTTACGTGACTTAAACACACTTCTGGTACAATTTAACAAGAATATCAAGGACTTTGATTTGCCCCAAATGACAACTGAAGTAGTTTCTGCAATGCCTAGATGTATTGAAGACGAACTCTCAATAGGTATTTCACAAGAAGATCTTCTTGCAATTGAACGTCTTAATGACGACCAAAAGTCTGCATTTAACATAATAATGGACACAATTGAACGATGTCAGAATTCAATTTTTTTTGTGGATGGTCCAGGTGGAACTGGAAAAACTTACTTATATCGTGCATTGTTAGCAAACATGAGAAGGTTGGGTCATATAGTATTAGCAACAGCAACATCTGGAATAGCAGCTACAATATTACCTGGTGGGAGAACGACACATTCTAGATTCAAGATACCACTTAGCCCAGATTCATCATCTACATGTTCGATCAGTAAACAATCTGATTTGGCAAAGTTAATACAAAAGGCAAAGGCAATTATTTGGGATGAAGCAACGATGGCACATCGTCATGCCTTTGAAGCACTAGATCGAACTTTTAGAGACATAATTGATGTTGACTTACCATTTGGGGGGGAAACAATGATCTTTGGGGGAGATTTTCGACAAGTACTTCCTGTTATTCCTAAAGGAACGAAGTCGGAACTGATCCAGGCCAGTGTGGTGAAAGCATCATTTTGGTCACAAGTAAAGATTTTGAAACTTAGACAAAACATGAGATCCAGGAATGATCAACAATTTTCACAATTTTTACTTCGTGTTGGTGATGGGGAAGAACCCGTTGTTGGAGATGATATGATAAGAGTACCTGAATGCATGGTAATACCATGGGAGAATGAGTTATCCATCAATGAATTTATTTATCAAGTTTTCCCTAATTTGGAGGATCATATAAATGATGCAAGTTACATGGTGGAAAGGGCAGTGATAACTCCTACAAATGAAGATGTTGACATGTTGAATGAAAAGATGATCAGTATGTTTCCAGGTGAAGAAGAGACAATGTATTCGTTTGATTCAGTTGAGGATGACACGAGGAATTTGTATCAGCCGGAATTCTTGAACTCAATTTGCATTGGTGGGTTGCCACCACATAAGTTAACTTTGAAGAGAGGTGCTCCAATCATGCTTCTCAGAAATATTGACCCAAAATTGGGATTGTGTAATGGAACAAGATTATTATGTCGTGGGTCGTACCAAAATCTCATTGATGCTGAAATTCTAACTGGACAATCTGTTGGGACCAGAGTTTTTCTACCGCGTATCCCTCTAAAGACAACTGAGACTGCTGGCCTACCATTTGAACTAACAAGAAAACAATTTCCAGTGAAGTTGAGTTTTGCTCTCACTATAAATAAATCTCAAGGTCAAACAATACCACATGTGGGTATTTTTCTTCCAGATCACGTTTTCAGTCATGGACAATTATACGTGGGTTTATCGAGGGGTGTTTCAAAGTCGACTACAAAAGTGTTAGTGAAAAAAGGGTCAATAACCGGTCAAGAAGGTGTTTTCACTCGGAATGTGGTGTACAAAGAAGTGCTACTTCATTCAAACTAATGATGGCGATTATAAATAAGTAAGCATCATTTATTTCAAATTAGAAAGAAAACAATCATAACCTTGATGATGATACTCTAATTTTGTAACAAGATTTTTCTTTTTGTATAGGAGAAAACTTAATCAAAGACATAAAGACTTTCTACGCCAGGTACTTTATATCACTTTAGCATCTCAAGTGAATGAGTTTACACTTTAATTTATTTTAATACTTATTTTTGTATCAGTTTTACAAACATCGTACCCGTTGCTGTGTGGAGAAATTAGAGCACAAAATTAAGGTACCAAATCATGAAACTGTTCCATTAATCCTCTACCAATTTCTTATTAATTGTTTTATTGTTAAACTTGGCTTCTTATATAGAAACGAAAGGATTTTCCCTTTGTCTCTTGACTTTTGAAATTGACACTATTTTTGGTACAGTTTTCCTCCGATAATTGGAGTAGGCATGTAGCAAAGGATAAACTATCAAAAGTGAAGGTGAGTATACATGTTCCCAAATTATGCTAAAATTTGTCAATTACAAATTTAAAGGGGAGTGTACCAACTTGGTCTCATCTCATGTTATTTGTGTATAGATTGACAATGAAAAAGTGAAAGATCATTTAGAGAGGAACGGGTGGCGCAAGTGGTCTTGATCGTTGCATGTCTTCCTCCTATGTGCATATTATGTAAATATTTATGTCCAGAATCTAATTACGAGATGTTCTGTAGAATGAAAATATTATGTTACTTAAATTATTTGAGATTTTCCTATTAATGTTGGATTTGCTTTGGATAATATTAATGTGTTGGGCATTAATTGAATAAGAATCCCCCTAGCTCTTAAAGTTCATTAGACTAGCCTCCCTGCACGCGCTTCCGCGCATGCGAGAGGCTTTTTTTAAATCACGCGCTACGCGCGACTTATAAAGCTTCTTGCTTTTTTCGCAATTGTATTTATATAGATGTCCGTATCAACAGTTTCATATTTTAATCGTGCGCGTGTGATATATCGTCGTCTTAAAAATTCCTTCGTCGCCCGTATTTTTCTAGACGTCCATCTTAGTCGTTTCTTTTTTTTATTTTATTGCGTGTAAACTGCTAAGATGGGCGTCTAGAAAAATACGGGCGACGAAGGAATTTTTAAGACGACGATATATCACACGCGCACGATTAAAATATGAAACTGTTGATACGGACATCTATATAAATACAATTGCGAAAAAAGCAAGAAGCTTTATAAGTCGCTCGTAGCGCGTGATTTAAAAAAAGCCTCTCGCACGCGCGGAAGCGCGTGCAGGGAGGCTAGTATCATGTTAATTAAGATATTTATCCCAATTAATTAATTGGCCAGATAAATTGGTTCAATTAATTAATTAAAAGAGATAATCTTCTTTTTCACGTGTCGCGCTTTGATTAGAGACGAAAATATCTGCTCCCACAGTTATCATAGTGAGAAACTGGCTATTGCATATGGATTCTTGAAGGTGCCCCAAGGGATGCCCATTTGGGTGATGAAGAAACTTCGTGTTTGTGGGGATTGCCATTCTGCAATTAAATTAATATCCAAAGTGATGGGAAGAGAGATCATATTGAGGGACGCTAACAGATTTCATCATTTTAAGGATGGCTTGTGTTCTTGCAGAGTCTGTTGGTGGTGTTATGGGGATCCATCCTAGGAAAGACTGGTTTTGAGACAGGAATCATGCCTAGCAGAGTTAATTGGTCAAATTTGTTTTAGAGTGAAAACTTCCCCATGGCAGGCAGACAATGATACTTCAAAATGATGATACTATATATTATGCCATTTGGGGAACTTACTAAAATTGTGTTGGTATATGATTTTCAAATCAATCGAGGAATTTGAGGTTCAAAATATGGTCTATCCTCAAGGGAAAAGGACATGGAACAAAAAACTATTTAGATGGCCCTTAATGCTCAATCTTATTGCATTGTGCTCTAAATTATACAATCGAAAACTTCGAGTTTAAGGCCTACGACGAGGGGTCTGGATTTGAAACGGTTTTAAAGTACTTATCAGTGTATGATCATGTGAGAAAGGCATGGGATGATTGCTTATAGAGGTCAGCATCGTGTCCTAAGTGTTTAGATTCAGAGGACACGAAAACAATTGCAGTTTTTTAAACGCGATTTGCACTTTTGGATCGTTCTCCTTTCAACTGTCCTTGACATACCAATTTGTCTCTTCGTATGATTGACAGACTTAAAATTGGTTCAGTCCAAAAGAAAAAAAAGCAAAAATAATTAGCAAGAAACAATTTAGTCAAGAATCATGACGGCATGCACGCATAATTTGCCAATTGAATATGCTTGAATGACAACTTTTATATCAATTCAAGGAATGAGTCTTTGCATTGAATTCTTTGCATGTTTGGCTAAACTGGAGGCTGCAAATGCTGACATTGCAAAATCCCTAGCCACATTGAAGTCTTGAAGTCTTGAAGTAGAGGTTAATCTTTTTTGTTCAGCTCCTCCTTTTGGCTGGTAATAGCAGTGAAAACTATATCATGCTACACACTTCTGATCACCCACATTCTCCCCTCCTATCTTCTTGTTATTGTCTCTTATATGAAAAGTTTTTTATTTTATTTATCTTTTTGCACAATAGAAAGCATGAAAAAATAATGGCGAAAAAAAAAGGTATGAAAGCATATATGAGAATCGGGCATAGAAGGGTGAGATTTATTATGTGATTTAATATTTATATCACACACTCAAAAGTGTCTTACAATACACCATTTAATGAAATACATTAAAATCAATAAGTTTTTTAATACCGCGGTACTTTTAAGTTTCAAAACAATCCATGAAGATCTCAATTGAATACACCTCCTTAATTTCAACTTGTTACCACAAATATGCATGTCATCACCTGCAACATGTTATTATATAATAAACAAAGAAAAGTAAGAGTAAGGAAAAGATCCAGCAACACAACAACAACAACATAAGACTAGCAAAACCAACAAAAATATCTTAGGTATATGGAATCAATAAAATTTTATATCCCAAACCATGTTTATATGAGTTATGTTATTATTTATTAATTATAATGAGGAAAATAAAATAAAATAAACTCCCCCAGGAAATATAAGATCCAAATTAAGAAGAAGAGAAAGAGGAGACCTGAGTGATGCGCTTTTGGGGACCCTCCAACTCTGCCGTGCGTGCCTCGGCGACCTCCTGTGAGAGATTACGGAAGACGAAAAAAAATTATGAGAGATTACGGAAAAAATAGACAAAAAGAATACAAAGAAAAGTAACGATAATAATAAAATCTTGTGATCAAAATGAATAAGATATGATGAAACTACCTCTCAGCTTCGATTTGCATAATAAGAAGATCCAGCTTCTTAATGTCATTCGCGCGCGATCTCGAAAAAGAAAAAGTGGCCACAAATGTAACGGTACCAAGAACCAAAAGAGCAGCAGGGCTTGTCATATTGATTGATTGGGAGGAGTAGTAGGAGGACTCGCTCAATGAGATGAGACAGACGGCGTACAAAACCAAAAACTACAGAAAGATATTGGGTACGGGGTTAGGGTTGAACAAATAAATATGATCTTACTCGGCCGTTGGATGTTTCTAACGGCTGAGGTTTAACCCAGTCTTCTTCACCTAATAATATGTAGCCCCAAGCTATTTTTAAAGTTCGGGCTAATTCAGGTATACAAGAGGGATTAAGTTTAGAGTCTAATTCACTCTCTTTTATTGAGATTTATTACGAAATTATTTACACTGTACTTGGTCATGTTTCAGGATGATAACAAATTTTTATAGTTTATGCGCGTCTGGTTTACTCTCTTTTATGATTATGGTGTTTGTTCAAAATCAGTTCTTTTTGGATTATCTTTGAAAACTCTAAAGAAACAGTAGGGCCGGCCCTGAGATTTTTAAGGCCTAGGAAAGATCATTTGATGTTCTAAAAATTGGGACCCTCCCTTAAGATGGGGCCTAGGGTCGCACTGATTGCCCTGGCTCAAGGCCGAGGCTGAGAAAAATCTGCAGTTTTGTTCCTAATAAAATTTTAAACATGAACCTAGTTTTATATCCCAAACCATATTTATGAGTTTATGTTATTATTTAAAGAAAATTTGGTTACAACTTACAAGTATACAAAAAAGTTTCTAAATGGGCTAGTTTTGTTTTTAAATGTAGTCATTGTAAAGAGGGCATCAAATTAAATAAATGATAAATATGTCTTTGGCAATGACAGCATATCTGTTAGGCTCTGAAGGTTCCTCTATCTAATTATCTTCTTCAGTCCCTACAACACAAGGACGATATTGCTCAACAATGCGCGGTTGCTCATCAATGAGAACAGAAGAAGTAATTGAAATCAGTTGTGATTAATGTGCTAGTATTGCTCAATGAGAACAATGGAGATCACTTACACTTACAGGTTCTGGGCTTGGTCCAACCAATAGCATTGGCTTTTTTACGTAGGATTTCCAAAAGCTGCTGTGAATATGAACAAATCATTGCTAGTCTGATCAGCAGATAAATACAGAATCTACTCAATAATATTAGGAATAACATCTTCCTAATAACTGGAAAAACTTCTCTTCATATTAAATGAACAAAACCAATGACAAAACAGAAAGTGCAAAGAATTAGCTCAGCACTTAGTGAGAACCAATGTTGATTTCTAACCAAAAATATATGAGGGGAGTACAAATACACTTAAGCATTGTAAGTCTCTGTAACTCAACGTTCGTAAGCATCATAATAGAACCCTTACAATACTCAGCGGTCTGCTGCTTGCATGACACTGTTTCGAATAGAGAATCAGTGTCATTTTCATCAAATTCAAGACATACAACAGAAAACGACCCTCTGAATGTTCAAAGGCAGACAGAAAACATAGTAAAGTAGTTTAATATGAAAAAGCTGAGATAATTTGATAGACAACAGATCATGTAGAGCCAATAGTGCCAATGCAGGTCCAGCTGCGGTGAATCATATTACAGATCATGTAGAGCTTTAGATGGTTTTTAGGTTAGAGTAATGAACACGAAATACAACTGAGATACCAGAATAATAGCAAGAATCAAGAAAATGTACTGATTCATGAACCAAACAAAACACACACCATGAACCACACAATATATGATTCCCCAATTTCTAACAATAATTATAAAAACAATAAATAAATAAAAATGGAGTAAAACTTTAATTTGATCTTGATTAAGAATCAAAAACTGAATGATGGAATATGCGATAAGATGAATTAATAACAATTAAGAACATCATAAAGGGGGGAGAGACAGAGAGTGAGAGAGACGTACAAGGGCGTCCGTTCACCGCCTTGGAATGAGAGCTTTTGGTTCTTCACGTTCTGAATGTAAAGCTAAGAGAGGGAATTAGTAGGGCTGCATAAGGAAGTGTACATGGCTCGCTCCACTATCGTCGAGGCTAGTGGCCTTCGACTTTCTCTTCTTTCCCAAGGATATGCCTTTAATCAATCCTCAAATATTCTAATTGAGGACAGAGAAACCCTAACAGAATCCAAAGCACCAAATCAGAAAACCCACCCAATAAATAACCAAATAATTATACAAGACAGCCTAAAAAACCCCAGCAGCACTCTGGTCCCCTTTGTCCTTGCCGACAACCAACCACAACGAAGCTAAGGAGGGAGGCCATTTTTCTGTATTCCATAACAAATTCAGACGGTTATATCTGTTAACTTAACAAGAATAAGTAAGAGCATCCACAATGGTGCTCTCTATTTCTTAGCTAAAATTTGGCTAAGAATATAAGAAAGCTATTTTAGGAGCTCTCTAAAAAATTTCAACTCCATCCATACTCCCTAATTTGGAGAGTTATAAATGGTATAACTCTTTTTTCTCTAATAATGTACCTATTTTTTTTCTAAATAATGTACCTATTTTATCTCTCAAAATAATGTACCTATTTTATCTCTCAAAATAATGTACCTATTTTATCTCTCAAAATAATGTACCTATTTTTTCTCTCAAAATAGTGTACCTATATTTTTTTCTCTAATAATTTACCTAGTATAATGAACCTATTTTTTTCTCTAATAATGTATACCTAGTAAAATAATTTACCTAGTATAATGAACTTATTTTTTTCTTCTACATAATGTACCTATTTTTAATTTATAAAAAAATGTGCATAAATTTCAATTATACAACATACCTATTTTCTATAAATTATTGTGTATTTATTTTTAATTTATGAAAAATGTACAAAAATTTCAATTACAAAGTAATTGGCCTATTTTTGTTTATTTTTTTGGGTAAATAATATACCTATATTTTTATACGTATATATTTATATTTATATTTTTCATATGTACATTATTGGATATGTAATTTACATAATTATTTTTATTTGCAATTTTAAGGGGCCATATGTTAGAGGGAATGGCAACCAAAAGAAATGGGGTGATTGATATGTTATTAATAGGGAGTTTTAATTACAATTATGGTAGTTAATGAAATGTTTGGAATAAATTATAAATAAAATATGAAGTCTGATGGCAAGGATATAAAAACATAGGAATACTACGACCTCTTATATCCTACTTGTCATTTAAGTTTGAAATTGGGTTTTACACATAGATTTATAGAATGATGGGTATATGTCTAGGAAATATAAATTGTAGGGACCTATATTGGACAAGCCCATAATAAAACATATTTTCGTCATCTATTTCTTCATCATCCATATCTTCGTCATCTATATCTTCGTCATCCATTTCGTCTTCACCTATTTCTTCATCATCAATTTCTTCTTCCTCCATGTCATTACCTTCATACATGCTCGGTTGTGACATTATACGTATATATAAAAATATACGAGACTGCAAAACAATAAAAAGAAGAAAAAAAAACTGTAAAAAAAAAAAAAAACTAAAAGCTGTCCATGTTTACTAAAAGCTGTCTTTCTCTTTTTTTTTTTCTTCTTTTTTTTCCAGAAAAGCTGTCTTTCTCTTTATGTATGTGAAAAAAAACTATAATATATAAGTGAAAAGAACTAAAAGCTGTCTTTCTCTTTACCAAAAAAATTATAATCTGTATGAAGAATAATCACAAGAAACCGTCCATATGGGCTAAGAAAATCAATCTAGAAGGATAAGAATTGAGCAAGAAAATCCCATATGAAGAATTATCACAAGAAACAAATTATCAAGACCAAGAACATTAGACAGCTAGGGGACTGATTCAAACAAACACTGACCATTGAAATCATTAAAGACATATCCATAGTACAACCAAAATAGTTTAATCAAATTACAATAACAATAGTTCAACCAAATACTTCAACCAAAATACAACCAAAACACCAAAAGGTTCAACATAGCACAGACTATATACAAGCATGGCATATATTTGATACATACAATAAACGCAAGAAGACATAGCACGAGAAGGAAGCAATACCTTATTCACGAAGAGCTGTTTATCTTCACGAAGAACTGTTCATCTTCTCTCGCAGAGAAAAAAAAAAAAATCTCACATGAAAAGTCTGATGGGTTATGGTGAGATTTTTTTTAGGGTTTGGTATTTATACCTCCCACTAAAAAGTCACACAAATTCCTTCTTTAAAAAAAATCCTTCGAAATTAGCAAGTTTTTGAATACCAAAAGACTTTTTGTTACTTGTTTAAAGTCTTGATTGAATACCACTAGATTTGGACACCCTCTTTAAAAAATCCTAATAGTCCTTATTGAATACCACAAGACTTGTTTAGATTATTTAAAAGTCTTAATTGAATACCATAAGACTTATTTATCCCAAAATAGTCTTTTAAAATCCTAATTGAATACACCCCCCTAAAAAACCCCAGCAGCACTCTGGTCCCCTTTGTCCTTGCCGACAACCAACCACAACGAAGCTAAGGAGGGAGGCAATTTTTCTGTATTCCATAACAAATTCAGACGGTTATATCTATTAACTTAACAAGAATAAGTAAATCACCTAAATTTTTACAAACTCATTCTCTATTATTGCATATTAGTGAGTCCTAGAACTACTTGTGGGTCGTAAGAGAGAAAACGGGTTAAAACATTTAAAACAACCACAGCCGCAAGATCTCATTTAAAACAACTACATATTGTGGATGTTTCTAACGGCTGAGGTTTAACCCAGTCTTCAATTTAATTTTTCTTTTCTTTTCTTTTCTTTTTGATGTAGAAAAGAAACTTATATTACAGTTGCTAGAATTTTTAAAAGCCTAGGTATCTACAATAAGACCAAAGCAATTCGAATTCCTTAGGTTCATTGAGTCTTTTTAAGAATATATAAAGAAATAGGAGGAATGAAAGTAAGATATGTTATAGAGCCTTGTTAATGATCAGGAAGCTTTGTGGTGAACCGAAGCCATATGAAAAAAGAAATCCATGGCATCGCGTCCTCCTCCAGCTCAATGCTGAGAAGTGTTTTTATTTATTTATTTATATATTGTTTATTTTGAGAACAAATTCAACCAAAGGGTAAATGAATAAACCACCAATAATATAGAGAAGAAGCAATTGTTGGGAGAAAGGAGGAGGAAAGGAATACAGCAAAGAGGCAGAGAGACGAGGAAACAAAATTGAAGAATACAATAATGCTTAGCCATTAAAATTGATTTAATCTAAAGGTTGAAAATGTGTGTATAAATTTGTAGTTTTGTGTGTGTCCCCCAATATTGACATATATATATATATATATATATATACTATTTTCCTATCGAGAGATTTTTCAAATAAACTTATTTAAAGGATCTGTTCATATCGCATTGTGTTTCAATGATCAGCCTATTTTTAATAAAGTCTTCATTTATATATCACTTATATATAATAATAAAAAAGATAATTTAGAAGTTGTCAAGACATCTAAATGGGGTCCACAAAATAGATATTTAATTTGGAAGTTATTTCTTATAGTGATGATTTTTTGGAAAATAGCTAAAAACATAGATGGTTCAAATAAGGAAAAACGCACTCTAATTTCCAACGCATACATGCTGGTTGAACAAGTTTCATACGCGCTTCAAGATGGAAAACACCAAATCAAAACCGCCACAGCCACCAAAGATCACTATATATTATTTTATTGAGACCAAGATTTCTAAATTCCCAAAGAAACAAAAAATTAACGTCATGTTGAAAGACTACTACATGTAACATATCAAATATATTTTAAAAAACAACAAACAAAAAGATGCGTTTGGACTAGATTAGTCCTAACAGGGTGGCTTGATTAAATTCAAGCTTAAGCTTGTTTCTCTGTGGATGATAAATCCACCACAGGGCGGCTTGATTAAATTAGAGGCTTAATTAAGGGCGAAACTTTAAACGGACCCTTTAGAAAAGAAAAAAAATTTGTTCTTTTATTTTAGGGATATTTGTTGAAATGTCACCTGAACTTATACCTTAGTTTCAATTTGTCACCTGAAAAAATAATTTAAGTGAAATATCACTTGAATTTTTCAAAATCCATGATTTGTCACCTGAGTTTAATATCATCTGATTTTCCATATATTTTCAAGGATATTTTAGTCTTTTCATTTTCAAGGATATTTTACAAATGGAAAAAATTATTATTAAAAAAATAAAGCTTAAATGTAAAAATGGCTGGGGATTAAATGTGAAAAGATATATAATTTTTATAATTTTCAAGGGTCTTTTCATAATTTTTTTATAATGATTTTTTCATTTTTAAAATACTCTTGAAAATAAAAAGACTAAAATACCCTTGAAAATAGTTGGAAAATTGGATGATGTTAAAGTGAGGTGACAAATCATGGATTTTGAAAAATTCAGGTGACATTTCACTTAAATTTTTTTTTTTCAGGTGACAAATTGAAACTAAGGTATAAGTTCAAGTGACATTTCAATGAATATCCCTTTATTTTAATTGTTGTCTTCTATTGTTCTTTAAGATGCAAAATGTATAAATTATTGGAGTTTTTATATTTTGGTTTTGCGAATCCAATTATTCATTCTTATCTTATATATAGACTGCAAATGCAATTCATGTATGGGGAATTTTTTTTATTCAGGCCCTACATAAAATAAAATCACATGTCGCTATTAATTTTTTTGGTTTCACAAATTATGTACTGCAAAGTTTCAACTCCATTAATTATGTCTTGTCAAGGAGTTGTGATTGTTTAGAGATAAGAAACAGAAGGACATCTCTGGTTGGTCCAAAAACTTATGTTTGAAACAAACACGTCAACATTAATGCTCTAGTTCTACTACACTCATTGAAAGAAAGACATCTAATTCAAATACATCGTTTTAGTGTTCCACTAATTTGTTTTGTTTTGCTAGTGCTTCTTGACTAATTTAATCTCATCAGTCATCATGTTAATCATGAACGAAACAGGTATATATATATTTATTTATTTATTTATTTATCTCTACGCTTGAATAAGAATTGAACAAAATAAGTTTTCCTACCCTATATGTGACTCCAGAAATTCGTCTTTCTTAAAAGTCACATATGTATAGTTGATAATCGATCCCTTTTGCACCATGGACCGCTTGAGCTATGTATGAATTGGTCCACATATATCAATGACTAACAATCCCCAAGCACGATAGAGGTACTAGTAAGAAATTGTATATATGTTTGAAGATTTGGATACATGACTTTGAGGTAAAATTTTCTTAAATATGCTCCCTTTAATTTTGATATGAAAATAATACAAATAGAAATTGGAAAGGCCACAATTGGAAATCTTGCATATAAGGGAAATTTATTTCGGGGAGCGGGGTTGGTACTCTGCAGTGAAATCACATGTCATTGAGCTTGATACGTGAATCACATGCTCTACAATGATACCATGTTAGAATTAGAACATTCAACCTAACATCAATCAGTATAGGTGGGTGACCAAAAATCATCCATTCCATTTTCTAATGTTGGATGCTCTCAACATGACATCATTAAAATTTTACCTTTATCATTAGTGTATTGTTAATTCTGAAGCATCTAATTCATCAACGTTGGAACAAGATAATAATTCAAAGTTGCGTCATGGTTTCCTTAAGTAAAGACTACCAAGCCAAAGTCAATCTATGATGTAATGATGCCCATTCTCAAGCACACAGCTTTGGAATCGTTATTTGTCGAGACATTGGTTCACGCAGAAAATACTGTTCAACTTTAAAAAAAAAAAAAAATTTGTTTGTATACAAAAAAAAAAAAAAATAATTATTTTTTCTAATAATATTTTAATTTTCTGGTATGGGATCCAACAATACCAAGGTTTCACTAAAATTAGAACAAACCTGCAAAATGATTAGACTATCTAACAACATCTTGCATATACACCCTTATTTTTATTTTATATTATATATTCTCCATCCATGCGACTGAAAATAGAAAGCACTCCCCTGAATTAGCCTTTCTTTGACAGCACCCTTTTTTGATTAATTATCTCTCTCTCTCTCTCTCTCTCTCTCTCTCTCTCTTCTGGAGGTTGGAACAAGAGCTATATGAAGAAGCAGCTTCTCCATAAACACAAACCAACTTCATCATTTGCCATCTCTCTCTCTGGTTGGGTTAAGTATACTTGAAAACCAGCCCAGTTCAGCTGAAGAGATAAGCATAAAACAAGTAAAAAAAAAGAAGAGATCAAAGCTTTTTTTTGCATAAAAAATGGTATACTATCAGAGATATCAGCAGAGGAAAAAGGGTGAAGTGGGTACAGAAGAAGATGAAGAGTGTCAGGCCTTTATAACGGAGTGTGCAAATTCTGGTGACTACAAAAGAACAAGGCCCAAGCTTCTCTATTTCCTCTTACTCTCTCTTCTCTCTTGCAGCTTCATATTAGCCCCTCATCTTTTTTACTCTGACGCCACTTTCTCATTATGTAAGTTTTTTTTTTTTGCTCCTCTAGTTTCCCATATTATTGTTTTGATGTATTCTTTGTTTCCTCTCTAATTTTCTGTATGTTGAACATATTATCTTATATGTTTTCTTTGTTTTACGTTGGATGCTCTAATTGTTTTATTGCCCTCGCGTCATGCAATATATGTTGTGTTTGGCTCAAGTCACACCACATTAGGAAAGATTTGGAGTCGAATGCTCTAATTCTTTTACCGCATAAAATTAAATGTGTGTGCATTTTGGTTATTTTAGATTCTCCAGAAGTCGAAAATGAAGGCCTTGCTGCTGATATGGTTGCAAATGCTCCCTTGGGTTCTTCAATCTCTAACGGTATGGTACAAGTTCTCTACTTCTCCATATCGCTTCTCTTTAAATTGCATGTGTTTCCTAGTTGTTATGTTATAAAATTTCGTCAAACAGTTTTACTATATACTGCTGAAGGGGTTGATATTTGATTTGTATTGACCGTATGGTAACACTCGATTATGCTCCATTTGGTACTAGTACCCCAAAAAGAGAAGAAGAAGCAAGTGTTAACTTATAGTAAGGTAAAAACATAAAATAATTATTTACCCCAGATATGCTAGCCATTAACAATTCAAGAGATTGTGTTAGTTGCGAGCGTGTCACTATTATTAGTAATAAACCCTAATAGAATGAAATAAACTCGAGGAAAGAATGAAACTTGGGCACCAAGAAGTTGAAATTTTTTGTTTTTTTTTTTCCTTCTCTGTTCTGTTTATCTCATGCTGTCTAGTTCTCTCTCTTTGTCTGAGTTTATCCGAATCATATAATCCCATTATTATAAACTAGGCGTGGCGGTCGGGAGAGGGGTCAATTCGAACTCAACTCTACATGATAATTAATTGAGTGACGACACGAACCTAATTTAATTATTTAGGAGAAGAAACCTAATTTAATCTAATTAGAGAATAAATTCAGCTCAAGTTCAGCCGTCAAGAATTTTATATCCTCAAGTTGCTAGAGTGTTGAAGGGAAAGTAATAACGACCTCAATCCCCAAGTGCATCCTGCAAGTTAACCACATAATAATGTCTATTATATTAACGTCAAATTAATAAAATATTTATTATCAAATACATTGGAGTTGAACTTCGACCGCAACCAACAATTGCTTGGTATGGTTAAGGAGCCGTCACGTCATCATAAAACTATGGCTCATGTCCTTGTGGGCATGCTAGCTAAAGAGACATTTAGCCCCTTTTTTTTTGTTTTTGTTTTTGTTTATGGAAATTTAATCACTCCAACGGGTTCGAACAACATCGGAGGGGGTTTGCGAGGGCCTCAAGTGGCTATATTTCTAAATCTTGAAAAAACATAACTAAAAATCTTTCACGTTTTGAAAAAGGCTTAGGGCCTATTTGATAATTTACACATATACAGAAATTCGAATTGAATTAGGGCATTCTAAGTTGATATCCCTACTACTGTATAATATTATTTAAGAGATCCACTTATGTTTTCAAATCTTTATTTTGTCAATCTAAGAGTGAACAATGTCAACGATCCCACTTTTGAACTAAAAATCAATTCAGTAATTTAATCATATACATACCTTTTTTTTCACTCCCTCTAACTTTCATAAGATATGTTGTGGGTGCAGGAACTATATCTTGTGACAGAAGCAGTTTCCGGTCAGATATTTGTATCATGAAAGGGGATGTAAGAACACAATCTCCTTCCTCTTCTATCTTTGTCTACAGGTCCAGAGACAAAAGTAGCTTCACAAATTATCTTTGGGGCCTCGTTGAGGAACATGAAAACCGGGAAGAACTTCAACAGGAAAAGATCAAACCATATACTCGGAAATGGGAAACAAGCACCATGGACACCGTCACAGAATTAGACCTTATTGCAAAGAAAGAAAGTCCAGGCATGAAACATCGTTGTGATGTCCAGCATGATGTTCCAGCAGTGTTTTTCTCAACTGGAGGATATACTGGTAATGTTTATCATGAATTCAACGATGGCATTTTACCATTATACATTACTTCCCAGCATTTGAGCAAGAAGGTTGTGTTTGTGATTCTTGATTTTCATAAATGGTGGCTCATGAAATATGGAGACATTATTTCGCATCTATCGGATTATCCAGTAATAGATTTTAGAGCAGATAAGAGAACTCATTGCTTCTCTGAAGCCATTGTTGGCATGAGAATTCATAATGAGCTCACTGTGGATTCTTCATTGATGGACGGAGACAAGAGCATATTAGACTTTCGCAATCTTCTAGACCGCGCTTACAGGCCTCGAGTTAGAAGTCTGATTCGCGAACAAGAAGCAAAACAGAAGCTTTCTGTTTCGGTGTCTCCCACGTCGAAAAGCTCCTTACGAATCAAGAGAAAAGTGCATGAACATTCACTGAAGAGGCCTAAACTGGTTATCATATCTAGGAACGGATCAAGGGCAATAACCAATGAGAATTTGCTGGCTAAAATGGCAGAGAAAATTGGGTTTCGAGTTCAAGTTTTGAGACCCGAATCTTCGACAGAGTTGGCAAAGATTTATTGGGCTCTTAATTCTAGTGATGTCATGGTTGGAGTTCATGGTGCTGTGATAAGTGTATTCTTTCCTATATTTTTATACCTTTTATGTATATGTTTTGTAGGGAAAGTTAATTAAAAAGAGTATGATTACTTTACTTTCCTTATTTTTCAGCTATTCTGCGCTCTTGGAAGGATTTCAACTGAAAATCGACTTTTCGAATGCATTTTAGTGCAAGGCCAATTGTAGAAGAAAGCTAAGACATTGAAGATCATTGTATCAAAGTTTCATAATTTTCTACCAAGCCAAATGCTCCAGACCTGCAAGTCAAGACAGCCTAAGTTGAAATCCCGTCAGAACTGCGCTGCTGTGGAAGATTGAAGATTTGAATAGCTTTCCGATTTTTCCTAGTGGCGTGTAATATATGCTTGGAAAGCTTAGAGATAAAGCTACGTTTCTCATATTTTTCCAGAATTTTCTAGGAAGTGAAACTACCCCAAAACGTGCGTGCAAGTTGGCTGACGTGTTTCCAAGTCAAAGAAGGATTCTTTCCTAGTTTGTTTCCTTAATTGTTTGAGATTTTGTTTTACTTTAGGAGAGTTTTTCTAGACCTTTTTGAAATAGGGTTTAGTTGTTTTATAAGGTCACCCTAGGATAATCTTTTTGAACCATCATCTTCTCTACCATATTTTTCCACCAACTTTCATACTTTCATACAACCAGAGAAATATCAGAGAGAGCCAAGAATTTGCTGCTGCATTATTTGAGGAGCTTTCGAAGGTGTTCCTGTGAAGATTCTGAAGATCAAGTCCATCGGCCAAATTGGTTTTATGACAATAATTCTCTTGTTTATATTTTCTTCTGTCATGAACTAATTTCCCTTGCTAGGGCTACGATGTAGCCTAACCATGAATACTTAATTTTTATAGTTATATTAATTTCTGATTATTATCCCATGTTGAGTATTTGTTACTGTTCTTAATGATTTAAATATCTAGCTAATATTTAATTGATGATCCAAGCGGAGACCGAGAGGAGATGTTTGGTGTTTGCTTCTTGTAACAAATACCATGACTTGAATGAGTGCCCGAGAGGGACTAACATGACTCATGCAGTTTTCTTGTAGGTTCTCATAGCACTTAATGGGTTCTTGGTTTTCTAAATCCGTTGCTCGAGAGAGAATGGGTTGTTAATTGAGAATACTTTTGGTTGAGCCCGAGAGGGGATATCGAATGAATTAGGAGAAACCAATTGTCAACATGGATAGTAATTAGGGTTAATTGGCTATAAGAATTAAGTAGAATTGGTTATGGTGAAATCGGATGCTCTAGTGTCTCATCATCTTAATTTTCCATCATTAATTAAATTGCTATTTTTCATAATTGTTTTAGTTTACTTAAATCAATCAATCATCTTAATCATCTATTCAAATAAACTTCTGAATTAATCATAATTGGTAGTTAATAGGAAATTACAGTCTTCGTGGGAACGACACTCTACTTATTTCTATATTACTTGTACGGATTGTGCGCTTGCAATAATTTCACAACATGCTGCCATGGCACATTTTCTGTTCATGAGGCCTGGCTCTGTGTTCATCCAAGTCATCCCTCTTGGAACTGCATGGGCAACAGAGGCATATTATGGGGAACCTGCGAGAAAGCTTGGCTTAGAATACATTGGCTACAAAATTCTCACCACAGAGAGCTCATTGTATGGCAAGTATGGTAAAGATGATCCTGTTGTGACAAATCCAAGAAGTGTTACTAAAAAAGGATGGGAATATACAAAGAAGATTTATCTTGAAGATCAAACCGTGAGACTACACCTCAGAAGATTTAGGAAGCAATTGGTTGGTGCCTATAATTACACCATTGATAGAATATGAATCAGCATTTCCAAGTCACAGTCATTTCATTGATTTCATGTGTTTTTTTTTTCATGAACGTTAGTCATTCTTTACGTTGCCTTAGTCACTTCGGAAGTTGTAGATGGCATAAAATGTTGACTAGGAAGATTTGTATTGTATGTATCTACTTGGTAGAAATTGGTGAACATATAAGGTTTAGACATTAAGGATAACTTAATTTTGTAAATACTATGAATAGTTTGAAGCAACTCTTTTTTTGCATGTGAATAATTTCATCTATGACTTTCACTACAAAAAAAAAAGCGTCCACGCTGCCTAGGAAGCGTGTATGGACTGCGTTTGTGAGGGATTTTCTGCAGCTTGACGGTGAGAATTGGTTCTCCGAGGGCGGGCAGTGGAGTGCCTCTCTTCACGATCCTCATTGCGAGGGTTACCGAGTTGACTTCCCTGAGGGCCTAGCCTTTCGTGAATATTTCTCTGCGAGTGGGCAGCTGAGCGCCTCTCTTCACGATCCTCGTTGCGACGGTCTTCTGGTTGACCTTCTTAGGGGCCTAGCCTTTGAAGTACATTTCCTTGCGGGCCCAGGCGAGCACGGACGTCAAGTCGTAGGCCGAGCCTTTCTCGCACGTTGCTTTGTGTGTGGCTTGCAGATGCTCGCGACATGTCGGCAAGCTGATCACGTGGTGGTGCATCCCCTTGTCTGCTCACTCCTGCTCGATCTGCTTGGTGCCCGTTGAGCTGCCCACCGGTGCGTTCGTCTATTCTTCTCTCTTCGCCTGGTTGTCCAAGGCCAAGATTTTGAGCCACGCTTATTTGATTGAGGAGCTGCCTCATAAGAGCATTTTGGTCGTCCATTCTCTGAGCTAGCTGGTCAACTCTCAGGTTGAGATCTGCTTGACTTTGTGGTTCGGGAGGAGAGAAGCGTGTGGAGCCCAATTGCACACGGGCTAGGGTTTCATTGGAGGTGTACCCGAGAGCGTGCGTCAAGCGTGGAGGCAATGGAGGGAACGCTTGAAGTTGCTCCAAGACCGGGCCTAAGTCGGTGGTGGTAACGAGCCCACCTTGATGGGAGGTTCCACCATGTTCGGCGGCGGTGCCACGGAGGTTGCTAGATTCGGCCGTGGGTCTAGTAGGTGGCACGGTGGCGAGAGGTGGTGGTGCCACCATGTCGATCGCGGGATCGTGGGTGGAGTGGCTTTGGGCCGTCACGGATTGAGCCATCGCGGCGGTTTTGCTCCTAGTGCGTTTGCTTCCAACCATGGTTGTTTGGAAGGCTTCGGTTGATTAGAAAATAGGAGGAACGGATTCCTTGAGCACGCGTTGAGTATAACTCGTGCTCTCAATGAAAGCACCAAATGTTTGTGCAAATAATCTCACGGGAGAATATTCGCTTCTAAATCCTTCAACCTTCGATCTTCCTTCTCTCTCTTCCTCGATTCCTGTAAAACAGATTGGAGTAAATAGACCACACCCGGGGGGTGTTGGCCAAAGGCCCTCCGATGCCTAAGTTAGTTCGAGTGTTTGTAGAAAAACAATAGCTAAGTAAAGGGTACGAAGTAGTGTTTATGTATGGTGTGAACCGGGCGGCCGGAGCCGTGTGGTGGCCGGAGCCGTGTGGAGAAAATATGGAGAGTGGAGAGGGAGAAAGAGCTTCGGGTATTTTTCTCGGGTATAAGGAGTAGGTTTAGATGTACCTTGAATGATGAATGAGGTCATCTATTTATAGGAGCCTCGGGGCTAGGGTTTCGTAGAGAATATGCTGAGTTTATTCTCTACCCAAATTCGTAGGGATCGAGTCGGACTTAGATAATATCTAATTTAATGATATTATCTTTTTTTATGGAGATAATATCTGAATTAAATGATATTATCTCTTTTTATGAATATAATATCTAAGATAATGACATTATCTTCTCTTTATTAGGATAATATCTTAATTAATGATATTATCTTATTAAATAAAGATAATATCATGTTAATTAAGATATTTATCCCAATTAATTAATTGGCCAGATAAATTGGTTCAATTAATTAATTAAAAGAGATAATCTTCTTTTTCACGTGGCGCGCTTTGATTGGAGACGAAAATATCTGCTCCCACAGTTATCATAGTGAGAAACTGACTATTGCATATGGATTCTTGAAGGTGCCCCAAGGGATGCCCATTTGGGTGATTTTCAAATCAATCGAGGAATTTGAGGTTCAAAATATGGTCTATCCTCAAGGGAAAAGGACATGGAAGGAAAAACTATTTAGATGGCCCTTAATGCCCAATCTTATTGCATTGTCCTCTAAATTATACAACTGAAAACTTCGAGTTTAAGGCCTACGACGAGGGGTCTGGATTTGAAACGGTTTTAAAGTACTTATCAGTGTATGATCATGTGAGAAAGGCATGGGATGATTGCTTATAGAGGTGAGTATCGTGTCCTAAGTGTTTAGATTCAGAGGACACGAAAACAATTGCAGTTTTTTAAACGCAATTTGCACTTTTGGATCGTTCTCCTTTCAACTGTCCTTGACATACCAATTTGTCTCTTCATATGATTGACAGACTTAAAATTGGTTTAGTCCAAAAGAAAAAAAGCAAAAATAATTAGCAAGAAACAATTTAGTCAAGAATCATGACGGCATGCACGCATAATTTGCCAATTGAATATGCTTGAATGACAACTTTTATATCAATTCAAGGAATGAGTCTTTGCATTGAATTCTTTGCATGTTTGGCTAAAATAGAGGCTGCAAATGCTGACATTGCAAAATCCCTAGCCACATTGAAGTCTTGAAGTCTTGAAGTAGAGGTTAATCTTTTTTGTTCAGCTCCTCCTTTTGGCTGGTCATAGCAGTGAAAACTATATCATGCTACACACTTCTGATCACCCACATTCTCACCTCCTATCTTCTTGTTATTGTCTCTTATATGAAAAGTTTTTTATTTTATTTATCTTTTTGCACAATAGAAAGCATGAAAAAATAATGGCGAAAAAAAAAGGTATGAAAGCATATATGAGAATCGGGCATAGAAGGGTGAGATTTATTATGTGATTTAATATTTATATCACACACTCAAAAGTGTCTTACAATACACCATTTAATGAAATACATTCAAATCAATAAGTTTTTTAACACCATGGTACTTTTAAGCTTCAAAACAATCCATGACGATCTCAATTGAATACACCTCCTTAATTTCAACTTGTTACCACAAATATGCATGTCATCACCTGCAACATGTTATTATATAATAAACAAAGAAAAGTAAGAGTAAGGAAAAGATCCAGCAACACAACAACAACAACATAAGACTAGCAAAACCAACAAAAATATCTTAGGTATATGGAATCAATAAAATTTTATATCCCAAACCATGTTTATATGAGTTATGTTATTATTTATTAATTATAATGATAAAAGGAAAATAAAATAAAATAAACTCCCCCAGGAAATATAAGATCCAAATTAAGAAGAAGAGAAAGAGGAGACCTGAGTGATGCGCTTTTGGGGACCCTCCAACTCTGCCGTGCGTGCCTCGCCGACCTCCTGTGAGAGATTACGGAAGACGAAAAAAAATTATGAGAGATTACGGAAAAAATAGACAAAAAGAATACAAAGAAAAGTAACGATAATAATAAAATCTTGTGATCAAAATGAATAAGATATGATGAAACTACCTCTCAGCTTCGATTTCCATAATAAGACGATCCAGCTTCTTACTGTCATCCGCGCGCGATTTCGAAAGAGGCAAAGTGGCCACAAATGTAACGGCAGCAACAACCAAAAGAGCAGCAGGGTTTGTCATATTGATTGATTGGGAGGAGTAGTAGGAGGACTCGCTCAATGAGATGAGACAGACGGCGTACAAAACCAAAAACTACAGAAAGATATTGGGTACGGGGTTAGGGTTGAACAAATAAATATGATCTTACTCGGCCGTTGGATGTTTCTAACGGCTGAGGTTTAACCCCAGTCGTCTTCACCTAATAATATGTAGCCCCAAGCTATTTTTCCACCGAGAAAGGTTATGAAGGTAGGGTTATCAGGTATATAAGAGGGATTAAGTTTAGAGTCTAATTCACTCTCTTTTATTGAGATTTATTACGAAATTATTTACACTGTACTTGGTCATGTTTCAGGATGATAACAAATTTTTATAGTTTATGCGCGTCTGGTTTACTCTCTTTTATGATTATGGTGTTTGTTCAAAATCAGTTCTTTTTGGATTTTCTTTGAAAACTCTAAAGAAACAGTAGGGCCGGCCCTGAGATTTTTAAGGCCTAGGAAAGATCATTTGATGTTCTAAAAATTGGGACCCTCCCTTAAGATGGGGCCTAGGGTCGCACTGATTGCCCTGGCTCAAGGCCGAGGCTGAGAAAAATCTGCAGTTTTGTTCCTAATAAAATTTTAAACATGAACCTAGTTTTATATCCCAAACCATATTTATGAGTTTATGTTATTATTTAAAGAAAATTTGGTTACAACTTACAAGTATACAAAAAAGTTTCTAAATGGGCTAGTTTTGTTTTTAAATGTAGTCATTGTAAAGAGGGCATCAAATTAAATAAATGATAAATATGTCTTTGGCAATGACAGCATATCTGTTAGGCTCTGAAGGTTCCTCTATCTAATTATCTTCTTCAGTCCCTACAACACAAGGACGATATTGCTCAACAATGCGCGGTTGCTCATCAATGAGAACAGAAGAAGTAATTGAAATCAGTTGTGATTAATGTGCTAGTATTGCTCAATGAGAACAATGGAGATCACTTACACTTACAGGTTCTGGGCTTGGTCCAACCAATAGCATTGGCTTTTTTACGTAGGATTTCCAAAAGCTGCTGGTGAATATGAATAGTGACAAATAATTGCTAGTCTGATCAGCAGATAAATACAGAATCTACTCAATAATATTAGGAATAACATCTTCCTAATAACTGGAAAAACTTCTCTTCATATTAAATGAACAAAACCAATGACAAAACAGAAAGTGCAAAGAATTAGCTCAGCACTTAGTGAGAACCAATGTTGATTTCTAACCAAAAATATATGAGGGGAGTACAAATACACTTAAGCATTGTAAGTCTCTGTAACTCAACGTTCGTAAGCATCATAATAGAACCCTTACAATACTCAGCGGTCTGCTGCTTGCATGACACTGTTTCGAATAGAGAATCAGTGTCATTTTCATCAAATTCAAGACATACAACAGAAAACGACCCTCTGAATGTTCAAAGGCAGACAGAAAACATAGTAAAGTAGTTTAATATGAAAAAGCTGAGATAATTTGATAGACAACAGATCATGTAGAGCTTTAGATGGTTTTTAGGTTAGAGTAATGAACACGAAATACAACTGAGATACCAGAATAATAGCAAGAATCAAGAAAATGTACTGATTCATGAACCAAACAAAACACACACCATGAACCACACAATATATGATTCCCCAATTTCTAACAATAATTATAAAAACAATAAATAAATAAAAATGGAGTAAAACTTTAATTTGATCTTGATTAAGAATCAAAAACTGAATGATGGAATATGCGATAAGATGAATTAATAACAATTAAGAACATCATAAAGGGGGGAGACAGAGAGTGAGAGAGACGTACAAGGGCGTCCGTTCACCGCCTTGGAATGAGAGCTTTTGGTTCTTCACGTTCTGAATGTAAAGCTAAGAGAGGGAATTAGTAGGGCTGCATAAGGAAGTGTACATGGCTCGCTCCACTATCGTCGAGGCTAGTGGCCTTCGACTTTCTCTTCTTTCCCAAGGATATGCCTTTAATCAATCCTCAAATATTCTAATTGAGGACAGAGAAACCCTAACAGAATCCAAAGCACCAAATCAGAAAACCCACCCAATAAATAACCAAATAATTATACAAGACAGCCTAAAAAACCCCAGCAGCACTCTGGTCCCCTTTGTCCTTGCCGACAACCAACCACAACGAAGCTAAGGAGGGAGGCCATTTTTCTGTATTCCATAACAAATTCAGACGGTTATATCTATTAACTTAACAAGAATAAGTAAAGAGATTTTCTATTTAAACCCCACACTTCTCTTAGTTCACCCCATGTTCTAAGTTCACCCCAACTTTTAATTTAAATTTTCACAATTTCTAAGTAAACCCCACTATCTTCCCAAACTACCCTTAAATACACCCCAAGCTGAAAAAATAAGAAATAAAAGCGATTTTCTATTTAAACCCCACACTTCTCTTAGTTCACCCCATGTTCTAAGTTCACCCCAACTTTTAATTTAAATTTTCACAATTTCTAAGTAAACCCCACTATCTTCCCAAACTACCCTTAAATACACCCCAAGCTGAAAAAATAAGAAATAAAAGCGATTTTCTATTTAAACCCCACAAGCTACCTTTAGAGGAGAAAATAAGTTTTTTTTCTACTGCTGAAGCAGCAACCGAAAGCCATTGCCATTTGACAAAGCAGTGTTTTTTTTAATAACGTAATTCAGGTGAGTTGTCACTACTCAATACACAGACAACGTAATTCAGTATTTGCATACTCACAGAAAGGTGAACTCCCTTGGATTTACAGAAAGAACGCAGCTTGGCCTGCTGCCATGAAGGATGACACTCCACTTGGTCAACAGCGGGAGGAACACGTGCAATATCCAGCAAATCTGACAGCTTCTTTGTAGAGAAATTGCTCACACCAATAGCTCGAGCCTTGCCCAAATCATAGAGTGATTCCATTGCTCTCCAAGTTGCAGGGATATCTGGGTCAATAAGGTTTTCATGCTTAAAACCTACTGACCCCTTCTTCATCCGGGCTGGCCAGTGTATCTTCAAATTTTGAGCAGGCTCATTAGTTACAACTGAATAATGCCCAAATGCTATAACTAATTTAAGACAATGAGGCTAATTATCCATGATTTTAACTTGATAAGTTTTAGCAAATTCCAGGAAACATAACTAGACTGAAAGGGATCAATGAATTCAAAAGTAACTTATATATTAAAAGATGGCAAACAAATTGCCATCCCATTCGTTTAAAAGACCCTCTGCTGTATGTAAATTTTTTCTTTAAAAAAAGAAATTGCAAATTATACCCTGAACACAGAGTTATCTATACTAAATCGCTGAGAAAGATCCGATAATACATACACTCTAGTACCAAACTCTAAGAGACAAAACTTGAGAAGCTCCTAACAGGTAATACATACAAGATACAAGTCAACATAATCGAGCTGCAAGTCTCTCAAAGTCCTGTCCAATGCCTCTGGTACATCTTCTGGTGCATGATCAAGTTGGATGTAGAAGAGTTTGTATTTTTTTTAAACTTAATTTGAAGAGTTGTGGGGTATGTGGGGTGTGTGGGGTGTGTGTATAGATGTATTAGGGTTAAGTATTAAGTTGGATGACCTTTTTTGTCTTTTTACACAATAATAAAACTTACAACTTAATGATTTAAATATTGGGGTGAACTAAGAGAAGTGTGGGGCTTAAATAGAAAAAATCATAAGTAAATCACCTAAATTTTTACAAACTCATTCTCTATTATTGGATATTAGTGAGTCCTAGAACTACTTGTGGGTCGTAAGAGAGAAAACGGGTTAAAACATTTAAAACAACCACAGCCGCAAGATCTCATTTAAAACAACTACATATTGTGGATGTTTCTAATGGCTGAGGTTTAACCCAGTCTTCAATTTAATTTTTCTTTTCTTTTCTTTTCTTTTTGATGTAGAAAAGAAACTTATATTACAGTTGCTAGAATTTTTAAAAGCCTAGGTATCTACAATAAGACCAAAGCAATTCGAATTCCTTAGGTTCATTGAGTCTTTTTAAGAATATATAAAGAAATAGGAGGAATGAAAGTAAGGAATGGGATTATGTTATAGAGCCTTGTTAATGATCAGGAAGCTTTGTGGTGAACCGAAGCCATATGAAAAAAGAAATCCATGGCATCGCGTCCTCCTCCAGCTCAATGCTGAGAAGTATTTTTATTTATTTACTAGCCTCTTCGCAGGCGCTTCCGCGTTTGCGAGAGGCATTTTTTTGTAAAAAATTTTAAATTTATTTTAGAATTAAAAAAGATAATGGGTAGTTGTGTTCCATAAAAATAGGATTCATTATCTGATTTTTCTTTTAATTTTAATTTTTTATAATATAAAAAAGTGTGAATTTACCATATTATCCTCATGTAATTAATAATTTTAATTCTTAATGTTTGGATTAGCAAAGGGCATTTTCTGGTATTTTGAATGTTTCACCATTCTCTGCCTTTTGCTTTATATATATAGATTTATATATTGTTTATTTTGAGAACAAATTCAACCAAAGGGTAAATGAATAAACCACCAATAATATAGAGAAGAAGCAATTGTTGGGAGAAAGGAGGAGGAAAGGAATACAGCAAAGAGGCAGAGAGACGAGGAAACAAAATTGAAGAATACAATAATGCTTAGCCATTAAAATTGATTTAATCTAAAGGTTGAAAATGTGTGTATAAATTTGTAGTTTTGTGTGTGTCCCCCAATATTGACATATATATATATATATATACTATTTTCCTATCGAGAGATTTTTCAAATAAACTTATTTAAAGGATCTGTTAATATCGCATTGTGTTTCAATGATCAGCCTATTTTTAATAAAGTCTTCATTTATATATCACTTTATATAAAAAAAAATAATAAAAAAGATAATTTAGAAGTTGTCAAGACATCTAAATGGGGTCCACAAAATAGATATTTAATTTGGAAGTTATTTCTTATAGTGATGATTTTTTGGAAAATAGCTAAAAACATAGATGGTTCAAATAAGGAAAAACGCACTCTAATTTCCAACGCATACATGCTGGTTGAACAAGTTTCATACGCGCTTCAAGATGGAAAACACCAAATCAAAACCGCCATAGCCACCAAAGATCACTATATATTATTTTATTGAGACCAAGATTTCTAAATTCCCAAAGAAACAAAAAATTAACGTCATGTTGAAAGACTACTACATGTAACATATCAAATATATTTTAAAAAACAACAAACAAAAAGATGCGTTTGGACTAGATTAGTCCTAACAGGGTGCTTGATTAAATTCAAGCTTAAGCTTGTTTCTCTGTGGATGATAAATCCACCACAGGGCGGCTTGATTAAATTAGAGGCTTAATTAAGGACGAAACTTTAAACGGACCCTTTAGAAAAAAAAAAATTTGTTCTTTTATTTTAATTGTTGTCTTCTATTGTTCTTTAAGATGCAAAATGTATAAATTATTGGAGTTTTTATATTTTGGTTTTGCGAATCCAATTATTCATTCTTATCTTATATATAGACTGCAAATGCAATTCATGTATGGGGAATTTTTTTTATTCAGGCCCTGCATAAAATAAAATCACATGTCGCTATTAATTTTTTTGGTTTCACAAATTATGTACTGCAAAGTTTCAACTCCATTAATTATGTTTAGAGATAAGAAACAGAAGGACATCTCTGGTTGGTCCAAAAACTTGTGTTTGAAACAAACACGTCAACATTAATGCTCTAGTTCTACTACACTCATTGAAAGAAAGACATCTAATTCAAATACATCGTTTTAGTGTTCCACTAATTTGTTTTGTTTTGCTAGTGCTTCTTGACTAATTTAATCTCATCAGTCATCATGTTAATCATGAACGAAACAGGTATATATATATATATATATATATATTTATTTATTTATTTATTTATTTATCTCTACGCTTGAATAAGAATTGAACAAAATAAGTTTTTCTACCCTATATGTGACTCCAGAAATTCATCTTTCTTAAAAGTCACATATGTATAGTTGATAATCGATCCCTTTTGCACCATGGACCGCTTGAGCTATGTATGAATTGGTCCACATATATCAACGACTAACAATCCCCAAGCACGATAGAGGTACTAGTAAGAAATTGTATATATGTTTGAAGATTTGGATACATGACTTTGAGGTAAAATTTTCTTAAATATGCTCCCTTTAATTTTGATATGAAAATAATACAAATAGAAATTGGAAAGGCTGGAAATCTTGCATATAAGGGAAATTTATTTCAGGGAGCGGGGTTGGTACTCTGCAGTGAAATCACATGTCATTGAGCTTGATACGTGAATCACATGCTCTACAATGATACCATGTTAGAATTAGAACATTCAACCTAACATCAATCAGTATAGGTGGATGACCAAAAATCATCTATTCCATTTTCTAATGTTGGATGCTCTCAACATGACATCATTAAAATTTTACCTTTATCATTAGTGTATTGTTAATTCTGAAGCATCTAATTCATCAACGTTGGAACAAGATAATAATTCAAAGTTGCGTCATGGTTTCCTTAAGTAAAGACTACCAAGCCAAAGTCAATCTATGATGTAATGATGCCCATTCTCAAGCACACAGCTTTGGAATCGTTATTTGTCGAGACATTGGTTCACGCAGAAAATACTGTTCAACTTTAAAAAAAAAAATTGTTTGTATACAAAAAAATAATAATTATTATTTTTTCTAATAATATTTTAATTTTCTGGTATGGGATCCAACAATACCAAGGTTTCACTAAAATTAGAACAAACCTGCAAAATGATTAGACTATCTAACAACATCTTGCATATACACCCTTATTTTTATTTTATATTATATATTCTCCATCCATGCGACTGAAAATAGAAAGCACTCCCCTGAATTAGCCTTTCTTTGACAGCACCCTTTTTTGATTAATTATCTCTCTCTCTCTCTCTCTCTCTCTCTCTCTCTCTCTCTTCTGGAGGTTGGAACAAGAGCTATATGAAGAAGCAGCTTCTCCATAAACACAAACCAACTTCATCATTTGCCATCTCTCTCTCTGGTTGGGTTAAGTATACTTGAAAACCAGCCCAGTTCAGCTGAAGAGATAAGCATAAAACAAGTAAAAAAAAAGAAGAGATCAAAGCTTTTTTTTGCATAAAAAATGGTATACTATCAGAGATATCAGCAGAGGAAAAAGGGTGAAGTGGGTACAGAAGAAGATGAAGAGTGTCAGGCCTTTATAACGGAGTGTGCAAATTCTGGTGACTACAAAAGAACAAGGCCCAAGCTTCTCTATTTCCTCTTACTCTCTCTTCTCTCTTGCAGCTTCATATTAGCCCCTCATCTTTTTTACTCTGACGCCACTTTCTCATTATGTAAGTTTTTTTTTTTTGCTCCTCTAGTTTCCCATATTATTGTTTTGATGTATTCTTTGTTTCCTCTCTAATTTTCTGTATGTTGAACATATTATCTTATATGTTTTCTTTGTTTTACGTTGGATGCTCTAATTGTTTTATTGCCCTCGCGTCATGCAATATATGTTGTGTTTGGCTCAAGTCACACCACATTAGGAAAGATTTGGAGTCGAATGCTCTAATTCTTTTACCGCATAAAATTAAATGTGTGTGCATTTTGGTTATTTTAGATTCTCCAGAAGTCGAAAATGAAGGCCTTGCTGCTGATATGGTTGCAAATGCTCCCTTGGGTTCTTCAATCTCTAACGGTATGGTACAAGTTCTCTACTTCTCCATATCGCTTCTCTTTAAATTGCATGTGTTTCCTAGTTGTTATGTTATAAAATTTCGTCAAACAGTTTTACTATATACTGCTGAAGGGGTTGATATTTGATTTGTATTGACCGTATGGTAACACTCGATTATGCTCCATTTGGTACTAGTACCCCAAAAAGAGAAGAAGAAGCAAGTGTTAACTTATAGTAAGGTAAAAACATAAAATAATTATTTACCCCAGATATGCTAGCCATTAACAATTCAAGAGATTGTGTTAGTTGCGAGCGTGTCACTATTATTAGTAATAAACCCTAATAGAATGAAATAAACTCGAGGAAAGAATGAAACTTGGGCACCAAGAAGTTGAAATTTTTTGTTTTTTTTTTTCCTTCTCTGTTCTGTTTATCTCATGCTGTCTAGTTCTCTCTCTTTGTCTGAGTTTATCCGAATCATATAATCCCATTATTATAAACTAGGCGTGGCGGTCGGGAGAGGGGTCAATTCGAACTCAACTCTACATGATAATTAATTGAGTGACGACACGAACCTAATTTAATTATTTAGGAGAAGAAACCTAATTTAATCTAATTAGAGAATAAATTCAGCTCAAGTTCAGCCGTCAAGAATTTTATATCCTCAAGTTGCTAGAGTGTTGAAGGGAAAGTAATAACGACCTCAATCCCCAAGTGCATCCTGCAAGTTAACCACATAATAATGTCTATTATATTAACGTCAAATTAATAAAATATTTATTATCAAATACATTGGAGTTGAACTTCGACCGCAACCAACAATTGCTTGGTATGGTTAAGGAGCCGTCACGTCATCATAAAACTATGGCTCATGTCCTTGTGGGCATGCTAGCTAAAGAGACATTTAGCCCTTTTTTTGTTTTTTTTGTTTTTGTTTATGGAATTTTAATCACTCCAACGGGTTCGAACAACATCGGAGGGGGTTTGCGAGGGCCTCAAGTGGCTATATTTCTAAATCTTGAAAAAACATAACTAAAAATCTTTCACGTTCTGAAAATTAGGACCTATTTGATAATTTACACATATACAGAAATTCGAATTGAATTAGGGCATTCTAAGTTGATATCCCTACTACTGTATAATATTATTTAAGAGATCCATTTATGTTTTCAGATCTTTATTTTGTCAATCTAAGAGTGAACAATGTCAACGATCCCACTTTTGAACTAAATAAGTTTAATAATACGCATAAAAGTTAAAATCAATTCAGTAATTTAATCATATACATACCTTTTTTTTCACTCCCTCTAACTTTCATAAGATATGTTGTGGGTGCAGGAACTATATCTTGTGACAGAAGCAGTTTAAGGTCAGATATTTGTATCATGAAAGGGGATGTAAGAACACAATCTCCTTCCTCTTCTATCTTTGTCTACAGGTCCAGAGACAAAAGTAGCTTCACAAATTATCTTTGGGGCCTCGTTGAGGAACACGAAAACCGGGAAGAACTTCAACAGGAAAAGATCAAACCATATACTCGGAAATGGGAAACAAGCACCATGGACACCGTCACAGAATTAGACCTTATTGCAAAGAAAGAAAGTCCAGGCATGAAACATCGTTGTGATGTCCAGCATGATGTTCCAGCAGTGTTTTTCTCAACTGGAGGATATACTGGTAATGTTTATCATGAATTCAACGATGGCATTTTACCATTATACATTACTTCCCAGCATTTGAGCAAGAAGGTTGTGTTTGTGATTCTTGATTTTCATAAATGGTGGCTCATGAAATATGGAGACATTATTTCGCATCTATCGGATTATCCAGTAATAGATTTTAGCGCAGATAAGAGAACTCATTGCTTCCCTGAAGCCATTGTTGGTATGAGAATTCATAACGAGCTCACTGTGGATTCTTCATTGATGGACGGAGACAAGAGCATATTAGACTTTCGCAATCTTCTAGACCGCGCTTACAGGCCTCGAGTTAGAAGTCTGATTCGCGAACAAGAAGCAAAACAGAAGCTTTCTGTTTCGGTGTCTCCCACGTCGAAAAGCTCCTTACGAATCAAGAGAAAAGTGCATGAACATTCACTGAAGAGGCCTAAACTGGTTATCATATCTAGGAACGGATCAAGGGCAATAACCAATGAGAATTTACTGGCTAAAATGGCAGAGAAAATTGGGTTTCGAGTTCAAGTTTTGAGACCCGAATCTTCGACAGAGTTGGCAAAGATTTATTGGGCTCTTAATTCTAGTGATGTCATGGTTGGAGTTCATGGTGCTGCCATGGCACATTTTCTGTTCATGAGGCCTGGCTCTGTGTTCATCCAAGTCATCCCTCTTGGAACTGCATGGGCAGCAGAGGCATATTATGGGGAACCTGCGAGAAAGCTTGGCTTAGAATACATTGGCTACAAAATTCTCACCACAGAGAGCTCATTGTATGGCAAGTATGGTAAAGATGATCCTGTTGTGACAAATCCAAGAAGTGTTACTAAAAAAGGATGGGAATATACAAAGAAGATTTATCTTGAAGATCAAACCGTGAGACTACACCTCAGAAGATTTAGGAAGCAATTGGTTGGTGCCTATAATTACACCATTGATAGAATATGAATCAGCATTTCCAAGTCACAGTCATTTCATTGATTTCATGTGTTTTTTTTTCATGAACTTTAGTCATTCTTTACGTTGCCTTAGTCACTTTGGAAGTTGTAGATGGCATAAAATGTTGACTAGGAAGATTTGTATTGTATGTATCTACTTGGTAGAAATTGGTGAACATATAAGGTTTAGACATTAAGGATAACTTAGTTTTGTAAATACTATGAATAGTTTGAAGCAACTCTTTTTTTGCATGTGAATAATTTCATCTATGACTTTCACTACAAAAAAAAGAAGGCATTTTTGGTGACTAAAGCCTTTAGTCACCTCAGCATTAGTCACTAAATGTCACCAAATAATGATGACTGTTGCCACTTTTTTTTTGTAGTGTTTGTTGTTATTATTCAATTTTTTCATGTTTCAAAAGCAGCTTTTTTTGCGAACTAATTTTCAGTAAGCTTGTTGAGCTTTGATGATCATCAACTTTGAAGGCTACGTGAACAGTTGAAACCTAAACCAAACGTCCCGCCTACCCGTCAACTAGCTGTTTGGCATGGGATCTCATTGGAACATTACAGTTGAAACCATGCTCATCTTTGGCCTTTTTTTGGGAGGCTAGAGTTTGAATCTCCCTTCCTCCGGCCTCTGGACATTTTAATAACGGAAGAAGAAAAAAAAAACATGCTCACCTTTGGCCTTTTTTTTTTGGGTGAAATTTCTTGGTCATGTACTAAATGAGGATGGTAGGTTTAGTTCTACTTAGTGAAATTCACGAAAGAACCATGCTACCAAACCACAATGACAGCCTCCAATAAAATAGGGTGATCAATAGCTAATAAGAATTCTGATTTTGATAGGTAACAAACACATACAACAATTAATCACACTTGCAAATGGAAGAAAAAAGAAAACTAATCTATTTATAGCATTGATTGGAGACTAAGGCTACGTATCCGGCTTAATTGTTGTATGTGTTTGATAGGTAACAAACACATACAACAATTAATCACACTTGCAAATGGAAGAAAAAAGAAAACTAATCTATTTATAGCATTGATTGGAGACTAAGGCTACGTACCATTCCGGCTTAACCCAACAACCATTGACTAATCTTTGGTAATTAACAATTGCTTAACAGCCTAACCCACCCAATCAATGCTAATTACTTGCCAATTCTTCTAAAATAGCTCCTATATGAACATGACTTGCTAACACTCACATGTTAATTTTGAAACTAGAGTTATTGATTGATTCATCTTGTTTCCTTTTTAGTGTGGTTTGCAAACTCAGTTAACTATCTTAGCCCTCTCTCCTAATATCACTTTTTATTTATATTTATATATATTTCTTTTAGGGCATGTTTACGTATCAGTAATGGGTATAGGAGGAAAGGGAATGATTTCCATTCCTGACTTCCCTGTGTTTACTTGCAATCATGAATGAAAAAATAAGTGGGCCCCACCTCAAAATCCGTAATCACATTCCCTCAAAACTAGGTATCATATCAACTAGGGGGGAGTAGTCGATACGATTCTCATTCCTGTTTTCTCTTCATAACTTCCAAAAATACTTTTACCACTTTACCATAATTCTAAAATTAATTTAGATTCTGATTCATGCAAATTAGTAAACAATAACAATGGGAATCAATCTTATTCCTTTGCTAATTCCATATGTTTAGTAAACAGCTTAATGAGAATGATTCTTCCCATACCGATTCAGTAGTTCTCCGATACGTAAACATCATTATCTGTATTGTAATTATGCAAGAGTAATTCATTATAATTATGTAAATATTTTTTAATTAATTTTTTTATTTAAAATATTTATGAACCAACCCATCTCATAATTAATTTTTTTTTAAAATAATACATGGTTTTTTCCTGTACAAATTAATTGTAATTTGTTTTTGTGCCACAGGAACTATACGTTGTGACAGGAGCAGTTTTCGATCAGATGTTTGTACTTTGTATCATGAAAGGGGATGTAAGAACACATTCTGCTTCCTCTTCTATCTTTGTCTACAGATCCATAGACAGAAGCAACTTCATGAATTACGTTTCAAGCATTATTGAGGAAAATGAAGAAGGCCAAAATGAGGAGCAACTCCAACACGAAAAAATCAAACCCTACACACAAAAAAGGGAAAAAAAACCACCATGGACACCATCAAAGAATTAAATCTCATTGCCAAAAAGGACACTCTAAGCACACAACACAAGTGTGATGTTTAGCATAATGTTCTGGCCGTGTTCTTCTCCACGGCCGGCTATACGGGAAATGTTTACCATGATTTCAACGATGGGATTTTGCCCTTGTACATTACTTCACAGCATTTGAGCAAGAGGGTTGTGTTTGTGATTCTTCATTTTCATGACTGGTGGCATTATTTCTCATCTGTCAGATTATCAAGTGGTGGATTTTGGTGCAGATATGGGAACTCACTGCTTCCCTGAGGCCATTGTTGGTTTGTGAATTCACAATGAGCTCTCTGTGGATTCTTTACTGATGGAGGGAAACAAGAGCATTTTCGATTTTCGGGATCTTCTAAATCGAGCTTACATGCCTAGGATTCAAAGCCTAATTCATGAAGAGGAACTACAAAAATCACAACAGAAAAGCTCCTTAAAAATCAGGATGAAAGTGCATGAAGTGCCTCAATTAAAGAGGCCTAAACGTGTTGTCATATCTAGAAATGGATCAAGAGCAATAACCAATGAGAATTTGATAGTGAAATGGCTGAGCAGATTGGATTTCAAGTAAAATTTTTTAGGCCAGATCCAAGGACAGAGTTGGCAAAGATTTATTGGGTTCTTAATTCAAGTGATGCCCTGATTGGAGTTCATGGTGCTGCCATGACACATTTTCTGTTGATGAGGCCTGGCTCTGTGTTCATCCAAGTTATTCCTATTGGAACTGCTTGGGCAGCAGAGGAATATTATGGTGCACCTGCCAAAAAAACTTGGTTGGAAATACATTGGCTCCCAAATTCTTGCCACAGAGAGCTCATTGTATGACAAGTATGATAAAAATGACCCCATTCTTGCTGATCCAACAAGTGAACCAAAAAGGATGGGAACATACAAAGAAGATTTATCTTGAAGATCAAATTGTGATTGTACCTCAAAAGGTTTAGGAAGCTGGTTGGTGCTCATGATTACATCATTGACGGAATGTGTCAAGATTGATCTTGGTTTTGACTTTTATGTAAAATATCATACAGTTATATTAATAATAAAAATCAAATACATCATGACATCATACCTTAGGTGATGTATATGTCAAAACATATATTTATTATATCAAGTCTCAACAAAGGTGACCAAAGAGATATTGTTACAATTTAATGTTTTTACAAAATTGACCGTATTCCGCTCTAATTACTCCAACATTTTTTTTACGGCTTAATTTAGTCATTTGGCCATTTTAAATTATGAGTTGCAATGACATGCAAATTTTTGATTGGTCACCCTTAATGATATTTTTTTTCTTCGTTATGTTAAATAATAAATTTATATGTAGATTTGCTCGCCTAATCTTCTTTCACTTTTTCAACATCTTTTATCCACCTTTTGCTCTCAATAACGTAACTTAATCGCCTTGGTTTCAAAAAAGAAAAGTGAGCAACAAGCCAAAGACACAAATTGAAGAGCAGCAAGGGACAAAAAATAAAATAAAATAATAATGAATAAACATAGGAAATCTAAAGAGGGTTGAAGTGACAAATAGGAAGGCAGAAAAATTACTAATTAAATTGCTACCAAGAATATAAGCGAAGCAAAACAAAACATGATTTTTTTACAAGTTATTCTAATAGCAGATTCTCCTACGCATGCTGCAGCCAATGGCTATCTGCAAAATACTATTCTTTTCTTAATGGCCAATCCATGATCCATCCACAACCGTGTTCTTAGCAAAAGGTCTCATCTTGATTTTCGGGTCCGAACCGCAGTTTGCCAAGTTGGACACAGCTTTCAAAGGCGCGTGTTCCAAAGGGCGCGTGGGATGAGCTGCGCTGATTTGAAACAGGTGCCAAAAGAGAAAGCAACGAGCCAAACCGAGGAAAGAAGGGACTTTGTTCGCATCATAATTCCCTCTCTTTACACGCATTTGACTGCAAAATTAAATTAAAATATTATTAAAATCAAAATACCCAACTTCCTTCAGCAGAGAGAAACTGACTGAATTTTAGGACCAGAACAGCCTCCCCTCCTTTGACAGCTCCTCTTTTGATTTCTTACTGACTCATCACCCATCCATCTCCCTCTTTCCTCTCATTTCCCTCTCTCCCTCTCTCCATCTCTCTCTCTCTCTAGGAAAGAAGCAGCACCTTCTCAATAAACAAACCCCAAAAACCTATCTTCCATCTCTCTGTCTCTCTCTGTGTGAAAGCAGAGGAATCCAAGAAAATATTACTCTCTCTATTTGTATATTGCTCTCCATTTCCTCATCTGGGTTTTGTCCCCAGACCATCAATAGCCCATAAATCTCCCTCTCTCTCTCTCTCTCTCTCTCTCTCTCTCTCTCTAGTTGGGTTAACTTGAAAACCATCTTACTTTGAAAAGCAGGGGAGAAAAAAGATCAAAGCTTTTGCATAGGAACTCTCTCTTTCTCTAGTTGGGTTCACTTGAAAACCAGCTTACTTTGAAAAGCAGGGGAGAAAAAAAGATCAAAGCTTTTTTGCATAGGACATGGGACGCTATCAGCGCCATCATCAGTGGAGAAAAGGTGAAAAGCATACAGAAGATGATGAAGAGTCCCAGACCTTTCTAATGGAGTTTGCAAACTCTGGTTATTACAAAAGAACAAGTCCCAAGCTTCTCTATCTCCTCTTCCTCTCTTTTCTCTCTTGCAGCTTCATATTGGCCCCTCATCTTTTTAGCACCAACACCACCTTCTCTCTCTTATGTGAGTTTTTCTCCCTCAAATACAAGGCCTTTCCTCTTTTTTTTTTTTGGTTCCTCTTTACCTGCTTATTAATAACTGGAACTTTTGGTTTTTATAGATTCGACAATGGTTGAAAATGAAGGCCTTGCTGCTGAAATGGATGTAAACGTTCCCTTGTGTTCTTCAATCTCTAATGGTTAATACTCTGCCTCTCTTTTTCTCTTTAGATTGTTTGTGTTATTAGTTTTCTCAAACTGTATAGATACACTGCTAAAGGGGGTCGCTTTTGTCCATTTGGTTCGTGAAGAGAGAAAAAGTTATAGGAAAAAGAAAAAGGGGGAAGAATAGAAAGTATATTGAAAACGCAGAAAAATCTAATACTATGATTGAAGTAAATAATACCATATTGCCTGAAATTTGAATATCCTTTTCTTCCCTATGTTCTTCAATTTTCTCAGTAGCCAAGTTGTGGATTTGATCAAAACTCTCTCTCATATGTTTTGAGTTTGATCAAACAGTATAATCCCATCATAATCTTCAATTGCTTTTTGATTATTTGTGTTTTCTTTTTTTAATAGAAATTAATTGTAATTTCTTTCTGTGGCTGCAGGAACTATATGTTGTGATAGAAGCAGTATTCGTTCAGATATTTGTGTCATGAAAGGGGATGTGAGAACACACTCTGCTTCCTCTTCTATATTTCTCTACAGATCTAAGGACGGAAGCAGCCTGAAAAATTATGTTGCGGGTGTTGTTGAGGAAAACGAAGAAGGCAAAACTGAGGAACTTGAGCACGAAAAGGTCAAACCGTATACAAGGAAATGGGAAAAAAGTGTCATGGACACCATTGATGAATTGCAGCTCATTGCAAAGAAAGACACTCTAGGTATGCACCATCAGTGTGATGTCCAACATGATGTACCAGCAGTGTTTTTCTCGACTGGGGGCTATACTGGTAATGTTTATCATGAATTCAATGATGGGATTATGCCATTATACATTACTTCCCAGCATTTCAACAAGAAGGTTATCTTTGTCATGCTTGATTACCATAGTTGGTGGATCACGAAATATGGAGATATTCTTTCACAACTGTCAGATTATCCACCGATAGATTTTAGCGGAGACAAGAGAACTCACTGCTTCCCTGAGGTCACTGTTGGCCTGAGAATTCACGACGAGCTCACTGTGGATGCTTCACTGATGGAGGGAAATATGGGCATTGTTGACTTTCGAAATCTTCTAGACCGAGCTTATTGGCCTCGAATCCGAAGTCTAATTCAAGATGAGGAACGAGAAGCGCAGGAGAAGCTCTCTGCATCTTTGACATCTGAAAGCCCTTTAGAAATAGAGAATGAAGTGCAAGAAGATCGAGTGAGGAAGCCTAAACTGGTAATCATATCTCGAAATGGATCAAGAGCCATAACTAATGAGAATTTATTGGTGAAAATGGCTGAGGAAATCGGGTTTGAAGTGAATGTTTTGAGACCCGACCCCACGACAGAGTTGGCAAAGATTTATCGGGCCCTTAATGCTAGTGATGTGATGATTGGGGTTCATGGTGCTGCCATGACTCATTTTCTATTCATGAAGCCTGGCTCTGTTTTTATCCAAGTTGTTCCCCTTGGAACTGAGTGGGCAGCAGAGGAATATTATGGGGAACCTGCAAGGAAGCTTGGCTTAAAATACATTGGCTACCAAATTCTTACTAGAGAGAGTTCCTTATATGACAAGTATGATAAAGATGATCCTGTTCTTAGAGATCCAAAGAGTGTAACCAAAATGGGATGGGAGTACACAAAGAAGATCTATCTTGATGGTCAGACTGTGAGATTAGATCTTGGAAGATTTCGCAAGCGATTGGTTCGTGCTTACGATTACATGTACCATAGACTGAACAAGCATCCCCATATTCAATCTCAGTAATTCCATGCTCTTACTTATTCTTTACCTTACATAAATCATTTTGAAAGGTTGTAGATGGCATGAAATGGCTACTAGGAAGAGATGTTTGTACTTGGTAGAAGTTGTTGAATATATGTGACCCATGTACATTAAGCATTGCACAAAGAAACCGATTTTTTGGTAAATACTTTTGATTTTGAAGCAAGACCTTTTTACTATTTGATCTACTGTACCAAAAGCAGTTTTACTGATTTTGTGGCTAATGTTGACTTTTGATTCTTTGCTGTCTAGTTATGCTACAAATTCGAGAGTAATTTTTGTTTCTATCTGCATTTTTCTTTTGTTGTTGTCTCTTGTTACCTGATTAGTGCACAAGTTTGCGAGCATTGTGTTCATATATATGATGCTGACAGTGACATCATAAATACTTAAGTTTGTTGGCTTATGAATTAGCCATGTTTCCTAGTTATATTTTCTGCAATTATCATACTTCTTGGGTTGATCATATTATTGGTTTTTGCATCTTCCAGATTGGCACATTCATCTTTTAGGCCAAAATATTGACAGGAGCCTACCATCTTTATGCATTAGTGGGCATACCATTCTTCCAGCTTTAGGCAGCCTGTAATGCCTTTTTGTCTGCATCCCTAACCAGATGTTTGTGAACCTTATGAATTTTGAGCAAGAACAGCAAAATATCCAAATTTTCTTGAATATTTTACTATTTAATCGTTTTTGGTCAATGTTTCTTCAAGAGTATTCATAAAAATAATAATTCTCATGTCTCACAGTTGGCCAACATTGGGTGTATATATATACAAAAATGCATTTATTTGGCATCATAAAGTCTAGAAAGGTAACTTTACCTTATCTACAAATTCGTCCGCTTGGTCTCAAGTTCGAGTTCGTGATGTAGATTAATTTAGAGTAAATTATATTGTGGTTGTTTGTATAAAATAAGAAATATATATGTGCATATACTTGCGTGTATTAGATTGTTTTCTGTTTGCCAAACAACCAAATAAGGTCATCATGGCATGTGAATCCGAATATCTCTATTGTTTGAGAAGGTGCATATGTCATACTTCTCCATGCATGTGTAGGTAGAATCAAATTGAGTGCATTATTGTATCCTTGTACCAAAATATGCATGTGAAAAGGGCCTGCAGCTTTTAAAGTTACTTTTATCTTTTACCATGATGAGCACACTCAATTCATATAATTCCTTGAGATTGAGGAGATTTTGACAAGCCAGGCATAAACAAACTTCTTACACAAATTTTTTATAAAGTACTTCTAGGACTTTACAATTATGCATGCAAGCTTAGCCCAATCCATGATGAGAATAAATATTGGGTTCCTTCCAAACACACCCTTCTAAAAAGTATGGCTTGAAAGCTCGAAAGCTCATATGCTACACTGCACAAGGTGGCAGATATGCACTAGGGGGACCACATGCCACATGGGCAGAGTCAGAAAAATAACACAACTGCAATTTGCATACAGGATAGCCCTGACAAAATACTAGTCGTTGAACTTGGTTTGTTCAACAAATAGGGAACATAGTTTTTTTAATTTTTTTAATTTTTTAATTTAATTTTTTTTATATATTAACGGATCAACTTGCTTGATTTCACATCTCCTAAACAGGTTTTATCTTGAGATATACCTGCAAATTTCCACTTATTTTAAACCCCAAGATCTAGCCACTCCTATTGTCCCTCACTGACTTTTATAGTTAGAATAATTGCAATGGCTTTAAAAAAATGTCAATTATTTAAGGAATTTGAGCTTTTGGAGATTAAATAATATAAAAATGTTATACAACCTAAGCTCTTTTTTGTAAATGTTCCCCAATTCTCTCACATGGACTCCATAACTATAGATTGGACAACACTATACATCTCACTACAAAAAGTTGGATAACATTTAACAAAATAGGCTTTTTTCTAAATAGTAAACGAATGTGATATTTGATGAATAAATAAGATATTACCTACTGCTAAGGTGTTATAAGGGGGTTCAAATTTGAGATCACTAGGCTGGACTCCGGTGACTTAATCAAGTCTTGTTAAGATTATAGTTGTGAATAAAATGCTTCTAGCTTTGAATTTGTTTATAGGGATTTTAGCTTTGAATTCTTAAGATATATTTATCTCTTTTTTGTTTAATAAATAAAATGAACAATGTCAGTAAGTAAATGCTCATCAATAATTTAAATTATCACCCGTGGGGGAAAGAGTACATGTAGAAAAAAATAAACAGATAAAACGTAGATGCATTCAAGTAAATGAACAAACATGCTGGAATAATAGAATATTACTTTGTGCACTATCTATCGAAGTCACATGATGAGATATTAATGTAGCTTTTACCTAGACCACACATTTTCTCTTTGGGTTGTCAAGGATCTAAGATTTTCAAGTCCTATTATATAATTTAAGTGCACATGTTCAAATCCCCAAAAGCCATACACTACACATTAGGGAAGTGAAGTGTTTGTATCACATGGGCTTTGGTCCCTTCTTTTAAAATTGTAAAGAAGAGGGTATTATTATGGCATCACACATAGGGGTGGGCATCAATTCGGCCGATCCGACCAAATCGGCCGAATTAAACCGTATTTTCCGGTTTGGTTTGGTTTTGACTTTAAAAAAGTCAACAGTTTTAAAATCCGAACCAAACCGGAGTAGTTTGGTTCAGCTGCAGTTTTAAGCTTTGGAAAACCGTGCTAATCCGAACCGAACCGTTTAACTATTAATTAATTATATATTTATGAACCTTTCAATGTTAAAACGGCCATAACTGCTTCTAGAAAAATGATATGAATAATCCGCGAAATACTCCAGAGAATAGACATCTGTAGCTTTCCAAGCATATATGGCACGTTCTATAATTCATTCTGAGCTGTTCGCAACTTGCTTCCAAAGTCAGCTCATCTGCACAGGCAGTTTTGACGAATTTGTGACTTAAAATCCCACTTGTGCTATTTTTCTTTTCTTTGCTTGATAGATCCTACAAAACACAAAAACAAAGTAAATAGCTCAAAAATATAAGGAACAAACTAGGAAAAGACAAGTGCTATTTCTCATTTTTGTTCTTTTGTAATTTCCATGAGTTTGGACTTACTGCAGAATAATTGTTGGGTGCAATCTGTCTGGATAGCTTTTGTTTAAATGGAAAGTATGAACTTGTATTTTGGGCTGCCTTTCATTTTGTAGTTCATCTTGTATTCATTTCTTATGAATTTTAGAATGTTTTGATGGAAATTGTGAACTTGATGCATGCTGAAAATTGGACAGCTTTTGATTAAATGGAATGTTGTTGTGTTAGCCTTTGATGGAATGGAATGATATAATGACAACATGTTAGCATTATAATTTATAATATAAGAGCGGGTTGAAAAATTCATGGTTTTGTGTTAGGCACAAATCGGCCGAACCAATCCGAACCAAACCGATTACAAGTGATTTGGATTGGTTCGGTTTTCATTATGATTTTAGGCTAATCCGAACCAAACCGGACCGTTATTTTCTTATTGGTTCACCTGTGGTTTGAGAGTAAAACCGAACCAATCCGGACCGTGCCCACCCCTAATCACACACATAATGCAAAACTCAAGTTTCAAGTTGCAACCAAAAGCAGCTTGAAGATTACAAAAATGTTATGAGTTTGTAAAGGAGTTGAGCCATTTGAGAAGAAAAAGAAGGAAGAAGATTTCGACCCTTTGAGCAAGGAAGAAATACAGAATGGAGGCAGGAGGAGGCACATGAAAATATAAAAGGTTACCCTATCCCGTGTTTATCATCTTTGAGATATTTGAAATGATAAAAATGTTCTCTTATCACATGATCAGATTCAGACATATTATGTTGTTAGATGGTTAATATCGACAATTGTTATATATATATATATATATATATATCAGAGTGACAATTCAACAACACATGCCAGATATTCGGCAAGAGCAACTCTTGGGAACGAAAGATATATGAGAATGCCCTTGAGTGAAAGACAGGCTAACATGATTGTAACTGATCTACTCGTCTTCAGATCACCGTTTTGTTTGTCTAAAACGTTACATATTGTCAAGTGGGGGACGGTTAGAGTGGGAGGAAAGTAGGGTTATTCATTGGGTTGGGCTATTGGCTAAGTATTGTTGTGCTTTAGGATTCTATTATATATAAAGTTGGGCTTTATGCATTGAAAGATCATTGGCTAAAGGCATAAGGAAAGTGGGCTTAAAATATAATTAATTAATTAATTAAAATAATCGGTCCGGTCTGGTTCCAGTTCGGTTTTGGTCTGGATTTGACTTTTTTTGGTCAACTCAGTTTTCAGGTTGTTTTTGTTTTTTTCAATTCGGTTTTCTAGTTTGACGGTTTTATGCCCACCCTTAACAACTTTGGAAGATAAAACTACTTTTATTAACAGAAATTCACAATATGGATCCAAACTAGGTATTACAATTACAATGAGGATCATTGACGATATCAAACATTTTAGCCAAACAAAACTGTGATCTGAAGACAAGTAGATCAGTTACAATCATGTTAGCCTGTCTTTTACTCAAGGGCATTCTCATAATGCTATCTGTTACCACTTCAAATTTTAGCACATCAGTATGCTTTGAGTCAAAGCACCACCACTGCAGTTTTCACTTCGCATCTAATGATCTATAGCCACTTCAAATTTCAGCACATCAGTATGCTTCGAGTCAAAGCACCACCACTGCAATTTCAGCACATCAAATGATCTAGAGCCACCGCTTGTTATTTTTCGTTGACGAGCGAACTGGAGGAGGTGTTTTGGCATTTCTATTGTCCTTCACACCTTCAAAAGGCAAACACCATAAGAAAGTCAAAACATAGATGAATATGAAAGCTGTAACTGGTGAGAAGTTCTGGAATGTAATGAAGCTTGGATGAGCTTTATGTACCAGTGTCAATTGTATTCCCTCCCAGAGAGGATCGTCTGTCAGACCCTGATGATGGAATGCCAGTTAGTGATTGCCTCCTCAGAGTTCTTGCATTATTTGTAACTGGTGATTTCCCTTCATTGATATCGCCTGAGCATTTAACAGTTGAATGCGTGTCCACCAAACTTTGCTGATTCCTGCAGTATTTCATCGTAAGTTTAGTAAGAAATGGCAGCAGTAGTAAATATGAATAACATTCAATATGAATATATGATGTGAGAGACATCGTAGCAATCTAACATACATTCCAAAATAACATACACATTGAAACAGAAAAAGTCCTTCAAATTATGAGTTTCACCCACCTCTTTTCAGAGCCATTAATCAGTTTTCCAATTGTCCGCAGGGATCTCCTTATCTGAGATCCTTTCCCACTGATGCTACTTGCCAAATTAGGTGTCAGGTAATCCGCAGGAAGAGGGAGCTTACTTTGCATAGCAATCTGTACCTCATTTCTGGAACGCATTGGTGGTTCAGGACCAGGTGTTGTCGGTATCTGAACAGGAGGGATCTTACTATCTGTTTTTAACCCTCCCTTCTGATAGCTAGCCATCCTTGGGCTTCGAGGAGCCTTCGGCTGAGGTTCAGGTGTCACTGGTCGCTGAAGAGGAGGACATTGGGTTATACTCTCTGTTTCAAATACTCGCTTCTGATAGGTACAACTTGTTGGACTTCGAGGAGCCCTGGGACGTGGTTCAGGTGTTGTTGGTGGTGGCTGAAGAGAAGGAACTTGTGTTTTACTATCTGTTTCTACAACTCGCTTCTGATAGGGAATCCTTGTTGAACTTCGAGGAGTTTTGGGACACCACACTTCCAATGTGATATTCTCATTTCTGAAATGGCCAAAAGGCTTAGTGACTGCTTCTGTCTCTTGAAGTTGACCACAATTCTCCATTGGTACTGTTTCAGATGCCAGGAATTTCCCCATGTCATGTGATATTTGCAGATTATCCTTCTTAACAGACCTTGGACCTTCCAAGCTCAATCTTCTCGAACGAGTTGATAGAGACGGGGTTTTTGATCCCTTTCTGTCTTCAAGGTTTATTGCTTTCTCAGTCTTCACAGTGCTGCAATTTTCAATGCTTAATCTTCTAAGACGTTGAGGAGTTCTCTCAGTCACTGTTCTTGGTTTCTCGCTGGTTTTACTAAACTGCATACCCTGAACTTCCTTGTTTGCTAATGCCTTTTTAAGATTCTCAATCTGAAGATTTTGAAACACATCACGTGTTAGTGCATAAACAACTATGAAGACTGTTAGTGCACAGCACAATTTTCAAGGATGACTTTCAGATCAAACCGTGTTAGTGCATAAACAACTTTGAAGACTGTTAGTGCACAACACAAGTTTCAGGATGACTTTAGATCAAACAACTAATCAGTCCCAAGGATAGAAAGTACAACGAAATATTAAAAAACTATGGGCAGCAAAAACCAAATTAATAAAATTTGTTCACCTGTTCTTTGAGTTGCATAACCTCACCACTCTCCTTGTTTGAACGAGCAGCACCAAGTTCAACAGTGGAAACCCTCTGAGCAAACTTCAAGGTACTGATTGTTTCATTGAAAGAATCTTCTTCTGGACTCACATGAGCAAGCATTAAAGTTTTAGCATGTCCACCTGAAGGATAAATCGAAAGAGAAAGTTGGGTGAGTCCACAGCATATGCATAATATCTCAATCTAATTGGTCAACTCCTCAGGGAACAAGCTTCTCAAAATTTTCCATTTCACCAATCATATTCTGGTATCATTTCAAATTCACGCAAACAGTTCACTCCTTTTTGGAAACCAATATAAGAAGACAAATAATAGAGATAGATGCTGGAAATTCAAGAAATAACAACCTAAGGCGCCTTGCAGCAGAAGTGTGAGTTTGCTGTTTCTGTAAGGGATGTGAGAGTTCTTCTGAGCCAAGGCTGTGATAACATCCCTAAACAAGAAAGAGATTTGTTGATATACTGTGCCTCTTTGAGCCTATCACCTGTAACTTCAGATTTGTCCACTCTTTCACTTCCTGCTAGGTCAACCAAATGAAGGCAACTGCGGAGAGTGCCTCCGGAAGTATCTTTTCCGTGCACATGGATTGTCAGGACACTGCAGACGCACACCAACAACTATCAGTGGGCACAAAATAACCGATATCTTGCTTATTGCAGTTTTTATTTTAATTTATGCTCAGTAGTTTTAAGAAATGGTATCATAAGCAATGAAATAAGAAAGGTAAGGTTTTTATTATAAGAGAAACATATCACAACTGAGCACCAAAAACTGACCTATGGGAACGGCTACTGCGGTTATTGATTGCAGTAGAACTGACCATACGATTCATCTCACCAAATTTCATGAGGTTGAGGACATCAGTGGTAGAATTCACTGAATGCATTGTAGCATCTGGAATACTCAAGCCATTATCAGTAGGGCAGCTTCGAATCTCTAATTTGTGAATTGTTAAGGAAACAACATTTGGATGTGAATTGAAATGTTTTGCTTAAAAATAATCATAAAATAGCCAATATTAAAGGATATTTGACAGTGGACGAATCTTCTGCAAGGAGGTCTCGTACTTGTTCGTTGTATATTTCAACCATTTGGACATGAATGTCATAATGTATGATATCCTTCCTTCTATTTGACATCTGGAACAAATCATTGAGAGCTAGATAATTAATCCCCATATCCCTAGTTGACCCGCCTGATGGACCACTCTGTAAAAATATAAACACTTCATTTCAGATTAAAGAACCTTGATCAGAGTGTGCACATGCACAAATCTAATGTGTCAAAAATCTGGAATTATGCAACAATGCTAGCACGCAGATGAAAGCCACAAATTGTTAGCCTAAAAATTGCAAAAGATTTATCAACTGAAATCTATGGCTTGTATCTTACCATAGTATGTGTTTTTCCGGATCCAGTTTGACCATAAGCAAAAATGCAAACATTATAGCCATCCATCACAGACCTAATGAGTGGTTGAGTGTCCTTGAAAACCTCATCTGAAAAATGAAAGTATAATCTAGTCAGAAAGAAACTGACTGATAATAAAAAGTAGTGTGATGTAATACTACCTTGGCTAGAAGTTGGACCAAACACTCGGTTGAATTGAAAATCTTTCCTTCCATCTTTTTGGGGCTTTGCAGGGTCCAAGATCACAACTGAACCATCCTCTCCAATAAATTTGATCACATTTTTGGATTCAGAACTGAAGGAAGGCCTAATCCGGCAGTATACTCGAATATTACCTGACAAATTTCAACCAAGATTAGATAGCTAGATAACTAATTTTTGATAGCTGTCAAAACTAGAAATATTATAGCAAAGCAAACATTTAAAAGTACCAACCTTTCAAATCCTGAACCATGTTGTATAGTTTTTGATTCTCTCTCACCACCCTGTGATACCCAAGAGCGGCAGTGGACAGTTCCTGTACCTGAGTCCCTGAACCCACAAAGAGCGTATACACAATTAACTTTCAAGAAATGTATGCGCATGTAAAAATGCACAGATCTAAGACATTTTTCCATCATAATTTCCATCTACTTTAAAAGAACAGAGCACTCGTAAAGATCATTTAATTATTATGACTATGATGTTACTTGAAAAAAATGGCTATATACATTCCAAAACTGTAAATTCTACTTTATATATATAACTGTACAAGATGAAGATTGATGTAAGGAAATTTAGAAGATTAAGCTAGATGAAAATTGAAAGAAATAAGATCTCAACAGATATATAAGATCACATTTACAGTTGAATCATAAGATACTAAAATGAATGATGACTTGTTTTTGCAGATTAAATACTTGAAAACTGTCCATTCTGACTAGAAAATGGAAGGAGAAGGTAAAAAGCCTCTGAAGATGGACATACCCAAGTGTTTCATATCTCTCTGTAGCTGGGTCTGTAAGTCTTCAAAGTCCTTTTTTGCACTTAACCACAAAGCCTTGAGATCCTGCCAAATGAAAACCATTACCATTTTAATGCTGGATATATTCAAGAGTCCTACTGCCGTCTTATTATTCCTTTAGAAAACTATGTCATTAACTAATTGCATTTTGACTTAAATCGAAATTTATTTGTCCAACCAGGAGCTTGTCCATAACCATTATGTTATTATATATGACTTCTGCTATAAGATACGACCTTAACAAAAAGAAAAAGAAAACAAATGTTCTTCAGAGAACCGATACGAAGTGCATGCAAATCAAACTGTCTTGAACCCTTAAAAAAGATAAACAAAATGGCTATCCATTGTCAAAATTAGTTTTGTATTCTGATGGGAATTCGTAGAACCTAACTTTATACTGAAAAGATAGTACACATAAAGGACAGAAAACGAACAAAATACGTACCACAAGTTCTTTCTCTTGTGTTTGGAATAGTAGTCTGTGGTTGCAGTTACCATTTTTCAAACAAGCTTTGCAGCACTATTGAAAAGATAAAGATAAATACACTTCAGAATCCAGTAGTGCAACATCCAATACCATAAGAGAAAATTGTTTATATACATTCAGACTTTTTCAGCTATGTAGGATATCTGTGTGCATATTGAAATCCATGAATATATACCTTGCCTATGAAATAAAGGTAAGCTTATAACGCACAATACTTTTTGTTCAAGTATAGTTGTCAATGATGAAATTCAGAATAGGAAATAAGGACTAATAAACACAAGAGAACTGTGAAATGGACAATATCCAACAACATTGGAATAATCTGATTTTCGGAGAGCAGGTTACTCTGAACATAAATAAATGTTATCAAATTACAAGCAATACAGAATCCTAAATAAATGGTTTTAACCATATGAAGAAGTTCAGAATTATATTTCTAAATATTGAAGGAATGAATAAGAAATCTAGAGATTCAAGGATGAAAAAAACAAAAAAGAAAAGAGGGGTTACAAGGAGTAGATATAACTAGTATTATTCTCCATTCACTAACGCCACGAAAGATGGGGTTACAATCAAGAAAACAGTAAATATTTCATTAAAAGTCACTGGAAAACTAATATTGCATATAAAACAAACAATTTTAGAACATGCTGACGTAATCTTATAGCACAATTTTCTATGTGAATTGGTTACATAAAGGGTGCATCTATACAAGGTAGACATACTCTGGAGTTTTCAAGAGCAGATAAATCCTCTAGAGGCATAGATGTTGAATGGGCAGGTGAGCTGCTTCTTTCTTTCAAGGGTTCTTTTGACATAGAATTCAACTGCTTATACACAAAAAGACAAGAATATAAAGGAGTGAGGTTAGGTGAAGGGAGATGAGGTGCGATGTTCCAAATGAAACATAAACTCAACCATTTCAAATAACTATGTATATATTTATGTACTTAGGGAGTGCAGAAGGAAAAAATTCATATGATGGGACAGTATTGTTAAACCCCCAAAAAATGCACCATTTCTTTGGATTAAAAAATTTCACCGAAATACCTCCTAGATTGCAATTTTATCACAAATTTTCGTCCTAAATGTATTATTATTAAGAAACTTCTGTCTAATATTGCTTCAGAGAATTAAAACATAATCATACTTGAAAAGCTAAAACACAAAGTGGCTTGCTGGGGAATTTTTCAACCAAGAAAATATAAAATTAAAATATTGTAACACTCAAATCAAACTAACCTCAGGAGACTTCTTCTGAAGATGTTGCTCTGAACAACTTGTCATGATCCTTCGAAGGAGGCAAATTGTATCCTGCAAAGAAGAAATTGGTTAATAGAGATGAAAATTGACTTCAAATCTGATCCATATTCCAGTATTTATTGGCTGAATCAGAGTAACATTCTCTCTGTTGGAAGATAATTAAAAAAAGGAGAGATCATTACCACATCTCCATTATGGTAGGAAGCAAGAAGTTTGTCATCAATGTTTTCCTTTACATCAACCATAGAGTCAACAAGTAACTTGATAACAGATTCTATGCAATCCACTACATTACAAGAAATAACAGAAAAGTAAAAGTTAGGGAGAGAAACTGAAGATCATCACAAATAACCATATAATAAGATGTGGATTCCATAAGAGTGATGGCATTTCTAGAGGAAGTATTTTCAAATATACTAACAGATAGGAAAAAAACTGGGCTGTTTTATATCATTCAATAAGAACCCTAAACCCTAAATCTTACTGTACATGCGGTTACATCAATAAATGAAGTCACATCACATGTGATTGATTACACATTACTTTTGTGAGGTTATATATCCAGTTCTGATACTTTATCATTAATCCTTAAAATCTAGAAGTAAGCATGACATACACAGTTGATTTACTATAATGCTACACTTGGCTTAGAGGAAAATACAATTATCATTAATAGTGTGATGTTAAATATATACTAGTCTACAATCCAGGGAAAACTATTATAGCACCAATAATGTACCTAAGAGTCTAGGGTTACTTATGAAATCTTACTACATATGCTGCTGTATCAACCAACGAGCTCGCAGATTAATTGTATTTTATTTGTTTGATGTGAAATATTTCTTATAAAATATCAATATTTCCTCATTCACGATCGTAAAAAATATCACTATTATGTTAGGTTATCATTTTAAGTATCTTAGAAATGGACAAAAATTCTGAAGGAAGAGAAACCTTATACCTTGAAGTTTTTGATTGTCACCCTCAACAGGTGGTTGTATCTCACATGCAGCAAACATATCCAATTGCCTGCAAGAGTCTGATGGGACCACAGCCGAGGCCCTTGAATGCATTAAATTGGCGGAAATCATAACTAAGGGAGATTTAACATTTTTATTAAAGCTATTCCCATTGCTCATCTGCTTCCACTCATAGGATTTAAGGGCTAAAACGCAATCAACAACCTTGGCTGCCGACCCTGCCTCCAATGCATCCTGAGACAATAAAACATGGAATACAATGTGAAAATGCAAGTAGGATTGACATATACATTTACGCATATATATGTGAGCAGATGATCTACCCTTTCGAGGTCAGAAGCTTCAAAAGCAGGCAGCTTCAAATCTTCCACAGCGACTAGAAAGTTACGAACATTTTCAAAATACTGATATGCAGGCAATGCTTGAGATTCCCGACTTAATGGTTGCAAAGGCATTTGGCTCTCCACAACCTTAAAATAATAATGATGATAAATAAGTAGTAAGAAACTGACATAAATAGAAGCTTAGGAGCTTATACATGTGTGTCTTTTTATACAAGAATATATGCCAATTTTTACAGTTCAAAAATAAATCAGCAATAAAATTCAGTATATCAGTTTCTTTTGCTTTGTTCACTTCTTATCAACCAACGAGAGGGAATCAAAATATAGTAATCTGAGATACAAATGTAATACCTTGGGCACTGCCCTGGTTGAATCTTGTTGATGGCATTGCATAGGATCAGACCATTTCTCAAGCAAGAAATGAACTCTCTCTCCGATGGTTGTTTTGGTATGCCAAGTGGACCCACCAAGGTTTCAAGCCATTCAACAGCTTGGAATCGCCTCCAAGCTGCCAAAATTCAGAAATTAAAATTTGAATGATTTAACGATTCTTGAAAATCAACAACTGTGCCCTTGTTTGTTTTCAGAACAAAATGCAGGGAAAAGATTCATAAATCTCAGATTTCTCTGTAATTTTCGAACCAAGAAAATAATCCCACAATTCAACTGAGCCAAATACAACACAACTTCTATTAGTTAACAATATTTGTTCAAATCTTGGAAACCCATTCCGACATAGCCACACCCCATTCCAAATTTTGATTCTTTTTCTTTTTCCTATGGCATTCTGAGAAAGCAAACAGACATACTCTAAAATAAAAATGGAAATGACTTAATGAACCAACCAACCTGCTTCTTCGGCTTTTCTTGAAGCCCTAGTAAAATCATGCAATCCAGTCCTTGCACTGTCCTCCATTGTTTCCTGCAAATTTAGAGAATGAAACTACATTACATCCCATAGAAAACCCATGAAAAATCTTTATAAATAAACAACATAGAATGACACAAACCCAGAGAGAAGAACAGAGAAAATTCAATAACATACTTGCTTCTTTATCTGGGTCCTTCTCCAAAACACGAAAACCCCACAATCCAGAAGTGAGAGAAAGAGAGGTGGGGTTGTTGGTGGCCGATACAGATTGAGAGAGAGAGAGAGAGAGAGAGAGAGAGAGAGAGAGAGAGAGAGTCTACAGTCTAGAAGGAGGCAACAATGGCATGTGTTCTTGGGTTCTTGGCTTTTGGGCTCAATGTAGGCACGGCTCCGAACCTGAGGCTACGAAATCCTAACGTTTCTTTTTTTTCAAATTCAAATAGGTAGGGCCACACGTGGATTTGCTGACTTAAGCTTGATCTCGACCGTCCGAATTCACGACCGTGGATCTCAGCCGACGGACGAGATCTCTTAGAAGGGGAAGCGTTGAACTTGTGTATTGTGGGCATAAAAAATTGTGCGTTAAACTTGCGTTTGGCGTTTGGGTTTTAAAATTTTCTCATTATATTCAATTCTTCCGTCTAAAATTGTGTATTGTGGGCATCAAAATTTTGGGGATTTTTTTTACCTCTAAATTTTAGGGATTTGCTAGGATGGGAGATATTAATAAAGTCAATAGTTTCTTGTTTCTGGGAGAACGAAGTCAATATTTATTTTTTCCTTGTTCTTCCCTCTGATTTGCTTCTAATTTTGGTAAAGTTGCCTTATAAGTTTTTTTTTTAATTTTAAAATTTTCAAACAACAGACTAAATTATAGTCGAATGGAAAGCCATTCGTTCTCAACTCTATTTCAAACTCTTGGAGCAAACTTTGATCGCCCCTCTTGATATTTCATACACTATCAGGAAGACACTATTTTTACCCATATTTACTAATTCATAATAAAAATCAAAATAGGAAGTTGAATTCCCATTATGGATTACTCATGTGTTTTTATTTTTATTTTATCAAATAGAAACTTCATTTGATAAACTTCAACGGTACAATCAAAGACATCAACCAGACATCTAAAATATCAATTCCAAAAGCACAACAAACTAACATGCTAAAAACAAAACTAACGTGGACAAAAGCAGCACTAAGACTACTAGACCACATCACCACAATTAACCATACGTCAAACAAAGCCCACAAACCCAACATAACCCTAAAACAATCAATGAGCCTAGACAAACAACCCTAACACCACCACCTGAAGAAGTGTTGTCGCGGCTACACCCATCACCGCATTCATAACAAATCTGGGGAACAAATAATCGAAAACAACAACTTGCCAAAGAACAATTGGGTGATTTGCAGCCACCTCTGTCAAAGACGATGTAAAATCAAATTTAGAGAACATGAGCAGTGTTAAGGAGCGGGTTTTGGGAGCATGATTTGATTGAGAACATAAACTAAAAGGGGTGATGGGGAACTTCAATCTAACCATGTGGCTTAGAAGAAACCACCTCAAGAGGCTTTTTTTAAAAAACACCCCAGTGGACTTATTCACTAACCTACTAACCTAAAAGGAAAAGACGAGAAGAGAGGAGGGAGAGGGGAGAGGAGGGGCAGTGATGCTTCTTCCTCCTCCCCCCTCTATGGAGTTTTCCTTTAGGACTCAGAGAGAGAGAGAGAGAGAGAGAGAGAGAGAGAGAGAGAGAGAGAGAGAGAGAGAGAGAGAGAGAGAGAGAGAGGTTTCTTGATTACTCATGTGTTTACTTCACATAAAGAAATAGAAAAGCAAGCGGGCCTTACACAATCAGAAATTCAACTCATATGATTTTGGAGAAATTGGACTCTTGGTTGGGAAGTGGTATTCTAATTCTTGGAGGACTAGCCCCCATCAGGAATTCATATTTTTCGCCTATTATATCCTCACACAAATTTTAAATTTTCAAATTTGTCATCCACTTTAACCTAATATTTTATTTAGAACAAGTGCATTTTAGTAACCAAGCTAGTTTTAATTCCAAATCATGAGAATTTAGGGGCTGTTTACTTACCAGGAATGGAGGAAGTGAGGAATCAGAGAATTTAGGAATCGGGGAAATAATGAATCAGTATGAGAAGAGTTATTGCTATTAAGCTGTTTACTAACCATATTGAATCAACACAGGAATGGACTTGATTTTCATTGTCAATGTTTACTAATTCTCATGAATCATAACCTAAACTAATTTGATTACTAAAATGCTTTGCACATATAAATATATAATTTTCACCTAAGTAACTAGTAAAAAAGCAAATTAACAAAACTTTATTTTACAACTAATACATAATATATGATACTATATGACGAGTGATGAAAAAACTAGTATATAATAATATAAGTGATATAGTAGAAAAAAAGAAACAAATATGACACAGTGATAAGAAGTATAACAAGACAAGTAGAGGTTAGCAGCCCTAGTGAAAAGGGAAATTTTTTGCTTTTTCCAACGGTGATTAGGTGTTTTGGAATTATCTTAAAGTGGTAAGAGTATTTTCAAAAGGTAGTAAGGGAAAAAAGGAATGAGAATCTGATCGACTACCCCCTCCTAATTGATCTGATTCCTAGTTTTGAGGGGTTTCGATTATGGATTTTGAGGTGGGGCACACACTTTTTTTTCTTTCCTGATTGCAAGTAAATGCGGGGAAATCAGGAATGGAAATCATTCCCTTTCTTCCCATATCCATTATTGATATGTACACATTCCCTTAGTAAACAACTTATACGGAATCAATACCATTCCTACTATGATTCCACATATATATATATATATATATATATATTTTTAAAGTTTAGTAAACAACTTTAAAAGGAATCTGGATTCCAACTCCTCTCAGCCATACTCTTCCTCAATTCAATTCCTCCTAACCCGATGTAGATCAGTGGAATTTTTCAGCCCCATTGAAGCAAAAGAATTCCCACCATCACATAATTGAAGACTTGAATAGAAAGTTTGAATTTCGTGGTGGACCCTCAAAGGTATCCCTCGATGGAAAGGAACTGCAGCGAAGTAAAATTCAATTTTCAAATAACCTTATTTGAAGGATACTCTTGTAATGCCCACTATACATTGTATTTTAATAATTCAAATCGTTTATTTTTTAAGTATATCTACCAAAAAAAAAAAAAAAACCACTCCCCCCATAAAATGCTTTTATATTACGAATTATTGATTTTTAGGCCCATTTCAAAGATGTAGAAACAAAATAAACCTATAAAATAGATTTACGATTTGATTATTTTCATGATAATCAATTTTATATGCGTTAGAAATTTTTTCTACATATCTATGTGTATGTGACCTCGTGGTGGAAAAAAAAAACACATTATATAATTGTTTTTGATAATCACATTGTATTTGATATGTGTCCAATATTATCTTATAAAAAAGGATATGTGCAACAAATTAGCAAGATACAAATGCTAAATTGCTTTAGAGGCGATTGTGCTTGAAAACAACTAGTTTGTAAAATAAAGCTTGACGGAAATTTTTTACTGTTTATAAATAGAACGAAACTTTAGGTTTCAAAACGAACTAGAAGTAGGACACATTGGAGTAAACCTAGTCCACATGAACCGGCATCACAATCCATCTTTTTTGTTTTTCTATATAAGCGATATTGGGGAAGGGGAGAACCGAACCTAGGACCTTATAAGGTTATATGTGATGTGACCAATCTATTCATATTATGACATGTGAAGTAAAAAAGAAATATTGTACATATATTATAACATGTAGGTGAGTTAAACCATGTGGTAGTATGACAAATCACACTAAAGTTTTTTCTGTTTAGACATGTCTTTTGTTTATTAAACAGTACTAACAAAGAGCTGATTAGAATTCGAAACCCAAAATTGCAGTATTTAAAATCAAGTTGTATATATATAAGTTTTTATATATGTATACATGTACAAAGATTTTTTATTTATTTTTATAATAAGCGATAGATTTTATTGATGAACAAACAAAAGTACAAAGTATCATGTGCGTAGTGACCAAACACAACATGTTGAATTTTTATATGCAATATGTACAAAGCAATGGTATAAACAAAAAATCCATATCTAAAGCCGAAAAACATCCTAAATAGAAAACAAACCACAACAAACTCCTAAAGAGTTCTTGAAATTTATTAGACTAAAAAAACTAAGAAGTAAGACCACGACTCCACGTCCTCCTAGGCAACCTGAAGAGAGCCATAGTGGCATACATGCTAAACCTATAGTGTCGCACCGACTAAACTCTCCCAACGTAATCCAATTTCTCCCTTTCTTTGTAGCTCCAAACTATATGTCGAAGGTTGACAATTTGAGCCAAATTCTTATGTACTTGGGCCCAAAACACTACAAGAAAACATGCTTTATGTGATGATGAGTAGTCGTCACAGAAACATGTAAATTCGTCACAGTTGACCATATGTGACGCATTTTCGGCGTCACAAGGGTCGTCACCTAACCCCGTCACAGATTGTTTGACGTGACGACTTTGCGACTCATCACATATTGGTTCTATATGTGGCGAATGTTTCGTCACATATAGAGCCTTTGCACGAGGCATCTCTCGTCACTTATTGTATCGATCGGTGACAAGCAGCATTGGTCACATTTCATAAGCATTCGTGAGGAGTTGTTCCTCACATATTTATGAAAATTGTGACACTGTATGTCTCACATATAATCTGACCAGCATTCAATTCAATTCAATTCAATTACCACCTGTATGTCTCATATATATTATTTTCTTGTATAATATAGCAAAATAATATATTCAAGATCCCAAAGTTTCACAAGTAAATTGAACTCAAATTTCATTCCATTACATCAAAATAATTACATTGTTTGATATACAATCTGTATACTCATTTCTATACATTGTTTGAACTCAAATCTCACTTCAGAGATGCCAAATCAGTATACTCATTTGTAACAACAAAAATATCCACGCAAACACCTGCTTGAACAGCGACTGCAGCCTGTAAAATTGTCAAAGCTTACATGGATTGTAGTAGCCTAAACAAACAATCTGACCTTATAAAAATTATACACACTAAAGTATTGAGTTAGAGAAGAAAAAAAACTAAGATACTTGAATCTACCATCTTATAGAAATTCCAAAACAAAAACAGGGATAAGAATTTCAAGTTTCTTTTTGCTGCTCTAAATGTATCAGCAAGGTATTGCATGAACTCAAAATTTAATATATTCAGTTTTACACAAGTTCAAATCGAGTTCAATAAAACAAGAGCATATGCAGAGTATGATCCTTCTTTCAAATTATCTAGAATATGATCCGAGTACCTTGAAAGCAACTGAGAAATCCATGACCAATCCTCATCACCATCAGCATCAATGTTATTAGATGATTCTGAATGCTTTGACCGAGCAGATTCACCTTAAGAACAGGAAACATATTAGGACAAGCAATAAATGTACACATGCAGTATGAAGTTGATGAAAGTGAAAATAGCACAAACTAGGACAGTCAATTAGACTAAGGTATCCCAAAAGCCAGATTTGTTTGGCTTAATCGAACTAGATTTTGGGCTGACTTTTTGGGCCAGATTTGAAATCTTGACCACTGTAACAAATACCTGCCCCGGGAGTGGTGACTAAAGTGAAGTTACCTTGAAGGCTGTAATCAAATCACAAATTGTCTAAATTTTGTTAAAGACAACTATTTTTTCATACCAACAGGACCACACTGAATTTCACACCTAATAGGCTCTAAAACCATCAGCTACTGGGCTGACTCGAACTCGATCAAAACTCAGCACAAACGTGACTCTAGTTCAGCTGACCCAAAGCTAAAGGGCAAAGATTTAGATTTGAAAATTGAGCTGGTTCAAGCTCAAGCTCAATGCTTTGCATTTAGGACTGAGCTTGGGAAAGGGCCGAGCCCACTCCAACCACTTGGCTATGGTTCCCTATAATTTCTATGTCTTCCCCCCTGCAATCAATTAAGTTGAATAAGCACTCCCAGCAGAACAATTGTATTAGATTACTCCACAATGAGCTATTCCACTTGTACTTAGACGACTAGTAGTAACTAACTGTATTGTGGGCTATAGCGTTCCTCTCATTTGACACCCTGACATCCTTAGTAGTAACTAACTTAGTACCAACATAATCTGACCAATTATACTCTGAATCATAGTGAATAACTATTCCAGGGGAAGTTCTCAAATTTGTGGAAAACCACAATCATATAAAGGGGAGGAAACTTGAAGCATTTCCTTAAAGTTCAATTCGAAGAAAGAGCATAATTTAACTCATTTAAATAGAAGAAAGAGCATACCAATTTGGCATTGAATAATACATGTTCAAAGCTAAAACTTTCAGTTTCACAATTGTGTAAAAAATTAGGCCCTGATCACAGTACAAGGGGTTCCTAAGGCCACCAATGAGGGAATTAAACTAACAGAAAAACCAAAGAAGAAAAATAGACAGATTCATCTAACTTACAAAAATACAAACTTTAGAATATTGACAAGTAATATCAGTAAGGGATCTCGTACAGCCATCATTAAAGCATAGTTTTACAGATGTAATTTGTATACTTGTCCAAATGTAAAATGCACATTCATCATATGCTTTAGCCTACTCACTTGACCCTGCAAGGGATTGGAAAAAGATAAAATAAATGAAAACAGCAAGGACCCAATGTGTATATAAGGTACAAGCCCTGACAGAACTTGTATTTCAATGGGCATAATGCACTATCATATGCCGCTGCATTACCATCATTGCAAAATTCTTCCAAACTCCAGTGTGTCTCATCCATAGAATACAAAACTTAATTTGAACATAATGGTTTAAAGCGTTCACATTAAAAAAAACATGCGAGCTCACAGAGCAGAAGTTACAGAGCTTGAAAACCAAGAAGATGGATTCTCTTAAACTATCAGAACAAGTTCAATTAAATCTTACAAAGCTTGAAAATCAAAACATAGCACAAACAAATATTCTTACTGTTATCAGCAAGCATAAATATTGATACAGGATTCAGAGCAATAATGAACAAAAACTTAATTGCAGTGTAAACGAGCAAAAACAGATTATCCAAGCTACAGTGTAAATCAGCAAGCATACTTTAACCCACTTGCAGCGCAAATCAACAAGCAAAAATTAACCTAGTTGCAATGTCAATGAGCAAAGCACAAATTGACTCAGTTGCAGCGTAAATAACAACGAACAATAAACGCAAATGCTAATTAACTTCGATCAAATTCAAAAAATTCCATTTTTTCCCAAATTTGACAAGAAATGAAGGAAGCGCGGAGAAAATTACCGAATCGGTGGCTTAAACCAAAAAGAGATAGAGCTAAAGAGGGACAGTGCCACTCTAGGGCTTGCAGTAATACAGAAACTTACCTCAAGCATTAATATATCACTAATACACAGCACAAATTAAAAGAAACTTACCTCAAGCACAAGATGGAAACAGAAAAATCAATCAAATTGAGCCAGAGCAAAACACCCAGAAGAAATTATCAACTTTCCAATTCAATTTTATCTGAAATATTCAAGAAAACCCCAATGAACATATCAAATTAACAACCAGGAATAGCACTACAACAATGTTTACCTGTGGTTGTTTACCAGTCGAACTTGAACTTAATTAACACTGGTTATCGTTGGGCTAATAGGATTGAGAGAGAATTTGTTGGTATTTAAATGAGGGAGAACGGGTCACGCGAAGGGGGAGAGAGAGAGAGAGAGAGAGAGAGAGAGAGAGAGAGAAGGACAACGAAGAAGTAGGCGTCGTCGCCGGAGAAGAGGAGGTGGAGGAGCAGTGGTGGTCGTCGTCGGTGCTTGGTGGTTGGAGGTGGATGGGAGTGCTGATGCTGTCGAGGAAGATGAAGTGTGAAGCAATGAACTAGGTTTTAGATGTCTTGGGGATATATTTTATTTTATTAATTTTTTTTTTGTGGCATAAGTGACGCTGCACATCGTCTCATTTGGGCTTGCCATTCATGCTGTGTGACGCATTCCGCATGTTCGTCACATTTAACCTTTTCATTTTGGCTCTAACATTTTGCGCAAATCAATATGTGATGATTCAAAAAAATTATGTGACGAAAAAGCTGCAAAAATAATTTTGCGTCTTGGGAAGACGCTTATGTGACGATTTGTAAAATTTCCTCACTTATCTTTGGTAAATGTGATAAAATTTTGAGTGTCACATATAATTTCGTCACAGAAGGCCTGTTTTCTTGTAGTGAAAATAGCTACTATATCATGGCGTCGACTACATTTCACGGCGACTGCTTCCACATCACAAAACAAACTAACAAAGAAGATCCTGAGGAAAGGGAGGGAAGGAGAGAAGGTGGTGGGGGGAGGGGGGAAGCCACTGACCATCCAAGGGGGTGACGGCTGAGACCTTTTTCCTTAGAGCAATTCCACCCATTCCCCCTTAGCCATGGCAAGGGGGGACTTAGGGCAGTTACTATTCACGTGAATAGTGGCTGCCCTTGCAAATAGTATTTTGTGTTTCCACCCATTGCCATAGCTAAGGGCTGTTACTATTCATTTTTTTGTCTTTTTCACAAATTTTTTTACCTCAATAATTAATTTGGATAATATTTTCGGATAAGATTTTTCGGGTTCCTACGTGTCAATATTATTCGTATCTCATAATCGGATAAAATTTTCAATTTCAAATTTCAGATAAATTTAAAAAAAAAAAGGCTGGTATTTATAGGAAAAAATTCATTAATTTTTGGGTATTTTTTAAAAAAAATTCGGAATTTTTTTGAGTATTTTATTGCAAAAAAATTGGCTACCGTTGGATTGGAGGAAAAAAATCAGATCGGAGAGCCCAGACGACGCCACGTGGCAACAGAAAAAAAAATCAAATCTGGGGATACTGTAGCGGCACTGTAGCGGAGTACTGTAGCAGCACTGTAGCGCGGCACTGTAGCGATGACGTCACGCTGACGTCACAACCCTCGAGTTGGACCTGGGACTGAACTGGCCTTCGGGCCAGCCCGAGTTCGTGGGACCCGCAGCCAGCCCGAGATGAAGGCTGCCCGCTGGAGTTGGATTTTTCGCGAAATGGAGCCCAGCCCGAGGCTCAGGCCTACCGCTGGAGTTGCTCTTAGAGTTTTCTCAAAGAGTATTTAGGTTTCTCTTGTAACATGAAGATAAATAAATAAATATATATATATAGAGAGAGAGAGAGAGAGAGAGAGAGAGAGAGAGAGAGAGAGAGAGAGAGTACTTTGTTGATAAGACGAAATAAAAACAAGTACAAAACCACTATGATGCCAAAGATTTATAAATATTCTCTAATGACTAAACACAACTACAAGTTGAATTGATCTGCAGAGATCACGCAAAATCTACAAATTGATTAAAATTCTTGATCTAACAACAAAAGCACGCCTACTCAAACCTAAAATATAAATCTACCGCGAAACGACAGAAACTATCAATCTGTATCAAAAGCCGAAAACTAAAAAGAAATAAAACTAACAAATGACAACAAACTCCTAAAGAGTTCATGAAAATTACTAGACAAACAAACTAAGAAGCAGGACCACCGCTCCACATCCTCTAAGGCAACCCGAAGAGAGCCATAGTGTCATACCGACTAAACCCGTAGTGTCATACCGACTAATTCTTGGCTAAACCTATAATGCCGTACCGGCTGAACCCACAGTGCCGCATCAAGAAAATTTTAAACATACACGAATATGTAACTTATTCGGATGCAACCAGTTTTGAGCCCACACACAATGTTCTTATGTTTCGAACTATCGATTTTTAACCCCATTCCAAAAGCTCATCTATGTAAACAATCAGCTAAACATGAAACAGATTAACGATTTATCATCATGATAATCTATGTGTTTGAAATTTTTTCTACAGATGTAAGCGTGTGACCCATGCCAAAAGAAAAAAATAATAATTGTTTTTGATAATCACATAATATTGTATTTGATATGCGTCCAATATTATCTCATTATAAAAGGGAAAGGATATCCGTGCAACAAACTCCATTATATCTCGAAACACTTCTCAGGAAACATTCCGGAAGTAGCAATAACAATATGACTTACTCCCCAAGTTAAAGAAGGAAAAAGAACGAAAAAAAGAAGAAGAAAGAAGTAATTTCTTCTCTGGCAAGGATAATGCATGCCTTTTTTGGACGTTTGCCACCTTTAGGATTCCATTTACCAAATAACCATATCCTAATTCTGTTTAACTTTCCTTCCTGAGACTTTACCAAATCCCTATTTATATAAGTAACCTAGTAATTGCATAATATAGCCACAGATACACTTTTGTTCTCTCTATTATTCTATTACTTTGAGTCTCTCTATTTTCTCTGTCTCAATGAATACAGAAAACAACGCAGACACCAGAAAAACTATGGGGAGAGGAAGGATTGAGATTAAGAAGATTGAAAACGTGAATAGCAGGCAAGTCACCTTCACGAAACGCCGTAATGGGTTGCTCAAGAAGGCCAAAGAATTGTCAGTTCTTTGTGATGCAGAGGTTGCTGTCATTGTTTTCGCCAGCACCGGAAGGCTTTACGAATTCTCAAGCACCAGGTTTGTTCATTAGCTTCTTCTTTACTTTTTTGCTTTTTCCCCTTTCTGTTTTTGTTATTCTGATTATAATCACGTTTATGACGCTAGTCAAATCTAAACGCCTTTCAGTTTTTTCCTTTTCTTCTTTCTTTTCAATCTTCGCTATGAATCCTTATTTTTTATTTTTATTTTATTTTATGTATTCATGCGGATGATGATTAGGAGGCGAGTAATTTCAATTTTTTATTTTATCAAATCAAGAACTTTCATTGAAACGGAAAATAACATCAATACAACCATAGGTCTTGGCCGCCTCTTTAAGTGCTACAAAGTGGTCTTGTTAAAACCTATAATTTCAAATTTTATTACTCTTAAACCTGAAATTTTCTGGACCAATTCGTAACAAAGTACTCCTGATTCTTGAAAATTGCTTTTGTCTAATTCAACCAAACTCCACAAAAAGTAGTTTTGGTAATTCGAAAAAAGTTTTCTAACACACACAAATTGGAAAGTTTCTACTGAAATTAGAAAAGATTCGTTTTGGAGGATGAAAGATAACGTAAAAGCACGAAATTTACTGAAATTGGTAAGTCACCAAGAGTAGAAACCCTATTCTAGTAGAAGACGGTTTGGTCAAAGAGTTTGTGGACAAATAGAAATCGTGTACGTAAATAAATTACTATGTTCATATACAATTTACAAACCTCACAACTTACAACCCTAAGCTAACAATGGGCCAATGGCCCAGTTACATTTTTTTTAGTTGTCACTAAATTTTATAGGCGACATTATTAATTAATATATATTATTCTTTTTTGTTTTAAATTAAAACTTACCTCCTCTTCTATTTATGTAGCATGCCACACACTCTTTTAAGATACAAGAAGGGTGGCGTAATAGATTACCCACAAGAACGCTCTAGTGAACCTGCAACAAAGGTACGTCATATATATTTCTAAATTCAAATACGTTTAAAAAAAAATACAAATATATTATGCTAATGGGTTATAACTCAGTGGAAAAGGACCTTGATTTGTAAACAAGTGGTCTCAGGTTCGAATCCTATGAATTGATCTAACCAATATTCATGACAACATAACAATTTTCCTAACATAGAAGCTAAAAGAGCTATATAAGGAAATTGCATGTTTGCCCAGCTTCTTTATGAAAAGGAGTTTCTTACAATCTCATGTTCAACAAACAGGAGCCGAACTTTGTCCAGAAAAGAAAAGTGGAGCCGAACCGTGATGTAAATGGACTGCAGAATGAGATTGCAACACTACGCTTGGCATGCATGTAAGTCATTCTGCTGGTTGCGGATATCTTGTTGAGTGAATTTTGAGTAATTTGATACGATTAATTATACGAGTCGATTAGGCCTAATCACAGTAGATCTAAAATTGATTCTTAGAGAAATATGTTCCATTATAGTAAAAGGAAGTGTTTAAAATTTTCTTTTCCTTTTATTAAATTCTTTGCTTCTGTTATTTCTACTTGTGCAGGCGGATGATGGGTAAGGAGTTGCACGGCTTGAGTTATAAAGAGCTGCAGCAACTGGAGGAACAACTGCGTGAAGGGGTCTTATTTGTGAAGCAAAAGAAGGTGATGCATATATATATATATATATATATATATTTCGAAAGACATTTCGAAGTATTTGGTTTCTTAGGCCTTTGCTCATGAGTCTTTATACTATTGCAGGAGGAAATACTTTTGGAGACGCTAAAGAGCTCCAGATTACTGGTAATAAACTCACCATCTTTGTTATACACTAATAGAAAACCTCCATTTAAGTCACTGATACACCCGTGGCTTATACTAACGTGAGCCATCGACGAAGAAGAAATCAATTAATGGACCAGATTTTTCCCTTTCTAGATAAGCTTTTTGTAATGTTTTTAATTTATGTATAAATGGTGTTATTCTCAGGAACAAAGGGCTATGGAGGAAAATGAGAATCTACGCAAACAGGTGAGCTTTGAACTTCATCCAGATATATTAGATTTATACCAAAATCTGAACCTCTCACTAATTAAATTTATGATATGTACATAGCTTGAGGAGATGCGGCAAACCCACAAGCCAAATTGGCAAATTGTCCCTGCATCCGATCATCCATTAGAGAGCTCAAAAGCCGTTTCGAGTTATGAACCAGACACTTATTTGCACTTGGGGTATGCTACAAATTCTCCACCAGTTTCTGATTGCAATATTAACTTTTTACTAAACCTAATTATAAGCTAAATCTACGTAGACGAAAAAAAACAAAAAAATGATAATATAAGTAACAGAAGAAGACATAATTTTCTGACATTCAATTCGTTTTCTCAGGTTGTCATCATCATCAGATGCTCATCATCAAAAGAGGAAGGCAGCTAAAATTGAACGAAATTCTAATGATTCAGGGAGTCAAGTGGTCTCACATTGAAGACTTGTTTTAGATTTTTTTAATCTCTTTTTGGTAGTTTTGTGACTCAGATCAGTTAAATCTTTTGTTCTTTTGTTTTGTTTTGTTTTTTTTTTTTCACAGCTACATATACAGATAAGTTAGTGTGTTATTTTTGGATTAATTATAGATGTATACAGATTCATCGAAGCTAACATTGCTTGGGAAAAGGCAAGAGGGTTGCGAGTCTAAGACTTGTGTTTTCTTTGGTTACATGGCAAAGCCAGCAAACAACTGCATTATTTTCTTCCTAGGCTGAGCCTTGCCTGCCTTGTCAACTGCTCTTCATATTGACCTATGTTATTCTACGGCCCAAAATCAATTAGGCTGGATGATGGAAAATTTAAGCTTAAACTTACTAGTAGTACCCCTCGTGACTTGTTGGCTTTGTGTTACATTCAAAGCTCAACAAGTCTTGTTGGCTTTGTGTTACATTCAAAGCTCAACAAGTCTTGTTGGCTTTGTGTTACATTCAAAACTTAACAGGTCTCAGGTTCGACTGGTGTCATATCGATGTCAAAGGACCATAAATTTAAGCTTAAACACAAATGATATATTAGGGAAATTCATACAAAATCAGTTGAAGTTCTGAGACATGATTGAGGATTATGCACCAATATTTTCGTTGCCACAACTCAAATTTTTATCAACTTCATTAAGCTAGACTCATCAGTGGTCTTCTATCTCATTAGCTCCCTTCTTGGAACTAGTCAATTTTCTTTTCTCAGATATTTGAAAGAAATATTCACGAATATAACCAAAGTATATTCAAACTCAACACCATAAGATATTTTTGTGAAATAATGTGTAAGCTACAATCAAAATATCTCACACATAGGATCTCTCCCCTCCATAAATATGATACTACTTTTTTTACATGTCATGGTGTTATTGGTGGGGATAGCAAAACAGTATTATCCCTTTTACAATTAATTTTTTTTTCCTTTTGGCCAAGTGGGTGTTTGGCAAGTTGTCATGTCTAAATTGAGGTCCAACTTGAAGAAAATTGAGGTTCAATCCCAAAACCAATTGGTAATATGGGGAGTAGCTCAACTATAAGTCGTACGTTACTAGGTTTCTTAACTTTCTAACGTGGGACATTTTGAGCTTCACATTCTCACATGTCCTTGTATGTGTGGCAAGATTTCAAGCCTAAGCCTAACACGTGGACAATACATATTGGGTAACGTGAAGCACATGTGGCCATTGGGTTTCACACATGGGCAAACCCACTTTGATACCATGTTAAGATTTCATACGGATGTGGCCCACTATTAACATCGATATTTCCCCCAACTTATATCACCTACAAAGTCTACTATGTGGTGATCCCACATGAGAGGGCGTGCTAAACAATATAGAGTCCCACATTGAAAATTTGATAAATAAAATGCAATATATAATGGTTTCACTACTAATAGCATCGAGACCTTTTGTATAAAACCTCATACCCAACTAACCAAAACCAAACAAAACCCTGTATTGAACCCAAATCAAACAAACCCTAATTAAATATTTTTTTTATTATAAATAGTTACTAATGTGGAATTAATTGGTTTCATGTGTGATGTCACAATGCCAAATTTTACTTTACAACACACCACATAGGCGTCAATAAACCTAAAAAATGGTCCCACACGAAGGTTGGCCAACTCTGGGTCCTATATAATTGTATATTTTTCTTTTCATAATCAAAACGACTTAATGAGATTTGAGATGTTCAATTATAAAAGTATTCTAAATTTTCAAACATACACAATTATTCTCTTGCTGATGTATGAGATGAATAATGTTATAAGGCTGATTCTATCCACATTGAACTCTTGGTGACACTGGCCCCGTTTGGTTCACGGAATGGATTCGAGGGGAAATCATTTCTCATGTCATTTCCCAAGGAATGTGAATGAAAGATTCCTTTCTCACGTTTGGTAATGTCGGGAAAGTAACCGGGAGATTTCACTTTGTTTTCTTTCCCATGTTTGTTTTGAGTAGGAATGGAAAACAAAGTTTGTATAATTTTCCAATTATACTCATATTGTTCATAGGGACAAAATAGTTATGAAAATTGTGCATTGGATGTTGGCTCATTTTCCCAAACTTTCCCAAACTTTCCCATGAGGAAGGAAAACAAAACCCAAGTTAAGAGGAGGGCTTCACTTTCCCCCCTACTTTCCCATGTGTCCGACAACCATTTCCCATATCTAAACTTACCAAACATGAGAAATCAATTGAATTCCCATTCTCAAGCCTCCTTTCCCATGAACCAAACGGAGCCTTAGAGCTCTAAAAACACACACAAATGTTTAGGCCACTAATCTATTGGTCATGGGGCAACCCATTCTCAGTTTGGAACCGTCCAAAATGTTCAATACAATTTTTTTAACTGCTTTATATATTTAATTATGGTAATGATGATTAATTATAGAAAAGCATGTATTGAGCAAAAAGTAATTTATATATTAAAAAAAAAGGCATTATTTGTGTGGCTTCCAAATTGATGGGGACAAGTTGGCCTTCCTCATACGACATAATTTGGATCGACTTTCCCTATCATGCTCGTCACCCTCGTGTCACTTTCAACCAGTAAAAAACTTCCCAGTCTCTCATAACGCCCTTGTGTTGGGTCAACTCCCCAATGCTTATCGCATGTATTCATTAGACAAATACAAGATAAGATTTTTTTTTTTTTTTTTGGGAACTTGTTCATAAAACCAATACTTCTGTAAGTTCTATTGGTTCTGGTGTTTACGTCGTTTGAAGTTTACTGGGTTGGAAGAGAATAGAATTGATAGGGGGAGAGAGAGAGGAAATATGTTAAGCAATAAGGAGAGACAATGTAGAATATATTTTTAATATTTCCTATTCACAATTAGAGCTGATTTTCGAACTCCATACCTCTTTCTTCTCCTCTCAACGCGTCTTCCCTCAGGGTGAGGCAACGACCGGGGCCCCGGCCCAAAAACAGATCAAAGAAGAGTGCGGAACCTCATGGTAAAGGTATATACATAAAACTAGAGCTTTTAATGATTGGTGATTTATGGCCCAAAAATAAATTGTATCAAACTAAAGTTTCATCCAACTAATATAACCGTTAAATATTCAACATGCCTTATTAATTTTTTTTTTCTTTCTACAAATGGATATTCTAAATTAATCTAATGTGCAGGGAGGGTGATCGAATTTGGGTCTCCCCGTAAGCAGTCTTGCTGCCTGGCTGTTAGGTCAGCTCGTTGCTTGCCATTTAGGCCTTTGATATGTAAAGGATTGGTACACTGCTTTGGCCAACTGACCTAACCCACATTTACTATATGTCATTCTTCGTTTTACGTCATTAGACCCTTATTAATGAAAATTCTTTAAATTTTAACTTCGGTCTAACATATGAAATTTCTTTACTATTGATCATCGAGTTATCAACTCTATTGCACAGTTAAGGGTACATACATGTCGATACGACATGACAAATTTTCAAAAACTCGAATACAAATACAGCGATTAAATTAGTATATATTTTAAAAAAAAATTTAATGGCAAATTGACAGTTCATCTTTATTCCTCTTCTTTATATATCGTTGTCGCCGAAACCACTTGGCTAGGTCTTTTTTAAATTGAGGCATAATTTTCAAAATAACCCATCCCCGTATCTTGATTATATCAAGACTGTATCCTTCGTGTATTGACAACATATCAGACCGTCAACATTTTAGAAAGTCCATGTTACATAAATTGAAGTATCAAATACGTATCGGATGCATATCATATCCAAGCCGTATCAATAGTCGCATACCCCGGCAGAGTATTATCAGTGCTACATAGGATATCAGTCTAGATTAGTAAAAATATAAAAGTAATAAATCGGGCGTGCACCAGAAATGGGAAAGATTACATATATAAGATGCATTGCAAATAATAGAAGTTGCTTTTTCACCGAAAACTCTCCCATATTAATACAAGGCCTCCATTTTGTGGTTTAGGGCAACCGTCCCATGAACTTGGACCACTACCACTTCATTCAAAAATGAAATGGAATCGACGAGTCTGCGGTTTAAGTCTAAATAATGTCTCATATCTCAACTACTTTTTGTTTTCATTTTTAATAAACTCATATCTCCACCACTTATTCTTCATGATTTTAATCCAACGGTCAACGTACATGATCATGAAATCGTAAAACATTATGTGACCAACAAGAGTTGGAATCTAATCAAGAAAGATCATGAGACCACTCAAATCCATCCATGAGCTTATTGACCTAATTTTTTCTCTTCGGGTTGCAACAAATATAGATAGCTCTGAAATTCTATGTACCCAAAGTTATATGTGTTCGATTATCTCATTCCGCATTATCGTTTATATATATATATATAAAAGTCCTAAATTCTAATAAGAAAATTAGGAAATTAAAAGTAATTTTCAATAATAATAAAAAGCAGGTAGATGAAAAGTGGTGTGGCATATATAATGTGGTGGTTTGTAGGTCCATATGAGGTCTTAAGCACACAATATAAAAGTTCTTGGATGAAATCATCATCACCACAAGCCTCCATAGTCCCCCTTTATATTGGCCACCTCCCAACACTATCATCACTTGTCGGCCTCTTTAATTTCATTTCTCTATCTTCTCTCAACAGAGAAACCCACGCCCTCTCCTCTTTCTGCAAATTCAGATTCATCAGCCACAAAAAATACTTGTACATTTTCTTTGTGTTCATACTTCAAAATTAGAAAATAAATAAATAAATACAAACCAACCCAACATTTTCTTTGATCGTATCATTTCGTTTAGTTTTCGTTTCACCATGAAACACCAAGACCTCAACCTCCACAGAAGCAACAGCAATACTTCCATCGCAAGAAGCTCATCAAGAAAGATCATCCTATCAAACCACTTCAGATCCTCATCGTCCACTCTCCTACTTGATCATCATCATCATCATCATCATCATCATCATCAAAACGAAGACGTCTCCAACAACTTCTTGATTCCGAAGCAGCACTCTCCAGTCTCCATCCACCACCTCTCCAAAACCCACACCAAGCTCACCTCACTCCTCCGCTCTTTTCTCAGCTTCCTCTCCTTCCCCACCATTATCCCAACTTGCAAATGGCTCGCCATCCCCTCCGGCCTCTCCATCACTCCCTCCCTGGGCCGAAAAGTGACCGGGACCCTCTTCGGGAACCGCCGTGGCCATGTCAGCTTCGCTGTCCAGCAGGATCCCAGGTCGGAGCCCGTTTTGCTTCTCGAGCTTGCCATGTCAACATCTTCACTCGTCAAGGAGATGTCTTCCGGACTCGTCCGTATTGCGCTAGAGTCCGAAAGGCATCATGGTTCCAGCCGTACGGGTATCCATGGCCGGAAACTATTTCAGGAGCCTTCCTGGACCATGTATTGCAACGGGAGGAAGTGCGGCTACGCAGTGTCTCGTACGTGCGGGGAGTCCGACTGGTACGTGTTGACTACTGTTCGGAGCGTGTCGGTAGGAGCAGGTGTGATTCCAGTGGTGGATGACGGGGAAAATGGTAGCGCTTCAGAAGGCGAGTTGCTTTACATGAGGGCTAGGTTTGAAAGAGTTGTGGGAAGCCGTGACTCGGAGGCCTTTTACATGTTGAACCCAGAAGGCAATGGAGGTCCTGAACTCAGTATTTTCTTGCTTAGAATGTGAAACATCAAAAAGAAAAAGAAAAAAAAAAAAGAAAAAAAAGATTGTTGGTGAGAGATATATAGATTTAGGCAATTGAATTGCAAGTTGCAACAAAAGTGAATGCTAGCATAGTGACTTTTATGTAATTTACAACTTTTAAGATGTACGACCATGTGATTTTATATCTTCTTTCTCTTGAAATACAGTTGATATATATACTTCGAATTTTATATCACTCACATGATATGCATTAGAAAAAGGTGGTGGTTAAGCGAATTTTGCGTCTGGTCTGAGCTGTATTTTCGGTGTTTGGTTGGGGATGATTTGATATCAGAGAAAGAGATGGATCTTTTTCTGATATGTTTGTTTGTATGTTTCTGTGGTGGGTTTAGTGCGTGCGTGCAGGTATGTTTGTATTTAAATTGAACAATGTTTAGCTAGCAGGATGGTTAATTGGCACGCTTGTCGTTTTGCACTTCCAATGCTAAATTCGAAAATTTATAGGAGGAAGAAACATGTTCTTGAACCAAGGAACTGGGTTCGGAAACCAAGGTGAATTATAAGGATATACTATTTTATTATTTGCCCAATATTCTATAGTGAAATTAACTGTGCTTATGAATTAGATTAATTGGTGTTTTGGTCAATAATATTTCTTTAATATTAGAGAGTATAATTAATGTGTATTTTTATTTTCAAGTTTGGTCAATGAGATTTTTTTTAAAATTAGTTTCGGGTAACAAGTTCGCTTGTTGAATTTTTGAAAAGGCAAAAACTCAATTTTACCCTTATCATAGAAATTATGTTGGATACCATCCTCTACTTGCCACATGCCACTGCAATTATTTTGTGTCACCGGAGTTGGTTGGTCGGTGAGAATGTGAATGTGAAATTGTGTCACATTGGAAAAGTAACAAACTTTAAAAGGGCTTATAAGAAGTTGTGTTACAACCACCATTGTTAATTGATTTTGGGATAGAACCTCACCTTTCTTCATGACATACTTAAATATAAGTATTTCAAGGCATACCTAAATATGAAGTATTTTGAGGTGAAGATGCCAAACATATGAAGTATTTCAAGCTATACCTAAATGTTGTAAGTGTGCTAAGGTAACTTCCCTAGAAATATGTTTCGTGTTGATGTATTTTTACGATTATCTCATAGAAGCACTTAGAAATCACTCCCCTCTTTTTGGTATGGTCATAAATTTTAGTTGGCTGCATCCCGAGACTTATAAATCTTGAGCATGCATGTGTTTCTATATAAAAATAAAAAAAAGTGTTAAGAAATAATTTTGGGTGTTCAAGGAAGCATCGTTATTAAAGACAACCTTATTTTTTGAGTGGTCTGGGGCCAAAAATTAGAATGAGTCCCTTTCGCTTTGTATACAATCAAATTTTTCTTCACATGTATTTTATTTCTGGCTTAAGTAGCAATTCTATTAAACTAAAATAACAATACTACATGAATCATAAAATATTTTTAAAAACCATAAAATCATTGGCAACAAAAAAAAGAAGAAGAATAGAATAACTAATTTTCTTGAAGGAAATGTAATTAGATGTTTTTTGTTTTAAAGAAAATTAATAAGTTTTTAACATTCAATTGTAATTGTTATAGAACTTGAAGTGATTTTTATTTGGGCCCTTGTGTTATTGGACTCTAAAAAAATCACTCGTAAACAATTATATGCACACAGATTTTGAGCCCCCCTTGGACATTGTAGAGGAACATGCTTAATAGTTTAATTTTTCCTTAATATGTGTAGCAATACTTGATGTGCACACCATGTACAAACTAAGGAATCCAATAATGTCATTTCATTTGGAAAAAATTGAAAAAAAGTGTGAAAAATGTGACATTGTCCGTGTAGAAATTATAGAGAGCATTACTATGCCCACTAGTTTTGTTTGGGCAATTGATTACTATGCCCGCCTGTTCCCCCCCTCTTTGGAAAATGTCATACCATCAAACCCAATTTTTGAAAAGGTGTCGGGCACTGAGGCAAAACGTCTCCAGCATATCAGGAAAAACTCCGCTTGGCTATATAGCTTGCACTTGACACTGTGATGTTGGACGCGTTGAAGAATTAATGTCTACATCATAAATTTGACAAAAATAAATACAACGTATAATGAGTGGTTTCACTAATAAATGTACCGAGATCTTTTATGATAAAATCTCACACTTGTTGGACTTTGTAAATGGTTAAGTTGACGACAATATAGGTGTTAATGTCGTCGTTTCTCTGAAATTTAATAGGATGACCAGAAATGGAAGAATGAGTGACAAAACTTGTTGGTTTTGTTTTTGTTTTTATCATAGACAATTAACAAATTCAGGATGTTAAATTTGCAAGCTATAGGTACCTTTGGGTTAAAATATGGCGTCGTGTGAGCTCACTTATGGGTTTATAACACGTGTGAGCTCACTTATATTGAAAATACCTTTGGGTTAAAATGGCGTCATTTCACAATCCTCTGTCATGTTCAGTTTCATTCTTTTTCGATCTCATTGGGCCTTCTTTCCCAAGGGGCGTTTGTTTATATATGAGGTGTAATGTGGTAGGCATCATGACGACCATGGATGATATGAACAAGAGGTTTAGGGGTGTGTCAATCAAGGAGATCGGTGAATGCCGGTTTGTAGCACGGTTTACTAGTCTTCGTGATAAGAAAAGGGTTTTAGATATGGAACCGTGGAACTTTAGTAACTCTCTGGTCCTCCTGGCTGATGTGATCGTGGTGGTAGCGTGCAAGATTGAAAGCATCATAGGGTGTGGATCAGTTGGAGGGGCCTGACCACATTGGTGGATTTGTGAGGGTCCGCATTCGATTTGATGTAACGCAGCCATTGATGCGTGGGGCATTCGTGGAGTTCCTGGAGGAAGGTAATATGTTAAGATGCAAACAATTTCAGAGAGAAATATAGAACTGAACATCCTTTAATTTCATTGATTGATCTAATTACAGAGTTAACAATCAAGCTTCTTTATAACAAGAATTCTATCAACCTCTAACAGCCTTGTTGATATGAATAATAATATCTTTTAACTATGTATTCTAACAGGTAAAAAATGGATTGAGTTCTCATACGAGCATCTACCTGCTTACTGTTTAATTTGTGGGTGCCTGGGACATACGACGAATGTGTGTGAGGAAAGAATAAAAGGAGAGCTGAAGGCGGAAGGAATGCAGGGTGAGATCACTTTATTTTATCGTTTCAGCCATTTGGATGCGAAGGACCTTCCTGAGAGGAAGCATGAATCTTCTGCATCGCATACTGCTTCTGATTCTGGGAGTCAGGGTGGAGATGAGATAAGAAGTGGAATATGCCAAAGGAGTGAAGCTTCTTCTGATGTTAATGGCAAAACTGGGATGGTGGAGTTGGAGAATACGGCTACATCTCCTTCTAAAACTACGTCAGAAATGATTAATTTAGGGGAGAGGATCAAGAATGGGGAAGAGGGTGTTTGATGAGTTAGGATGGGAATTGATTCCGGGAGATAGAATCACTGGTTTCACTTCCAATTAGGGGTGGGCATGGTCCGGTTCTCACCTCAAACCGAAACTGAAATTGCTATTATTTAACTAGTCTGGTTCGGTTTGGTTTAAGCAAAAAAAATTAAAAACTGGCCAGTTTGATTCTGACCGATTCTGGTTTTGAACTAGATTATTAATTTTTTTTTATAATTTTTTATTTTTTAAAAATAAAAATTATAATAAATAAGTTATTTTTTTGGCTTAAAAATTAACAAATGATCCAATTCATACAATGAGAAATTTTTTTAAGTTGAACTTGAAAAAATATTAATTACAAAATTTAAAATGTAGCATTGGATTTTTACTAATAAAATAGCAATACAGATGTTGTTATTATTTTAAATTGAGATGTCATGGTCTTGTCCCTCGAAATCCTAGTTCACATCCACCCAATTAACCAACATAAAACTTCTGCAAGGGATAAAAGCTCATTTTCATTCCACCAATCTACGTGCTCTTTAACAAGATCCAAGATATACAATTTTGATGGTGGGTTAGTGGGACAGCTAGGCAACCAGGTACGGCGGCCCCGAAATGACAATGTTGGCTCAACATCCTTAAAGGAGAAGTGATGGTGGGTTTGGTGGCCATGTTACTAAGTTGTTATGTAAGTTGATGCCTCTAGTATTATTGCTTAATGAAACCAACTTAATTATGCGGTATAGTATCACAACTCATATCATGTATCACATAAGTGGTGCCATTAACTTGATAAACAAATTTATGCCCGTAGGGCGTAGAACTACTGTTATATATAAATGATATCTTAGAAGAAGATATAAGTGACTCATAGGCAGTTAGGATTTTGGCCTCTAAATGATTTAGTTGTCATTACTCTCTTGTTCTTTCCATAATAACCTCTGGTTCTTATTTCTTCAAAATTATGATCACTATGCAGATTATGATGAAGGCTTGAATATTTGACTGAGTAGGGGGAAGAAAAAATTCTCACGCAACTTCAAGTATCATTTAGTGCATATCTCACCACCACTACCCTCGATGGATCAAAGCAAGATGTCTCGTCCCCTGATCAACATTGAGGTATCAGTTCTGTTTTGTGGTTAATTTTATTATCATTAGTTTCAAGTAACTTTCAGTTGTCAGTGTGGGACAAAACTAGTTTTCTGTATAATGTGTTGTTAGTGTACTTACTATTACCTGAACAAGGCTCGACGAGTGAGCTATTGTGCATGTGAACACTGATCACATAGGTCAATTGATGTTTGTTGTGAACTTTAGGTCAATTAATGCCTGGATGCAATTCATAGCATATATGGATTGAGGAAGATGCACAGGGGATGTTCAAAGATAGCAGTCTTCGGAATTGCACTTTATAATCCACAACTTCAGCTCCTACTTTAACGGTTGCGGTATTTTTGAGAGACCATTTCAAAGGACAGAGAACAGGCAGGAAGTCGCTAGCAAGTTAGTAGAGAAAAAGGATCGACTTCAGAATGGGTGGAGTTATAAAATTGCACTGAAATTTTTTTCTTATCCCATCTAGTTTGTTAAATTGATTGGGGGCATTTCCATGCATCAAGTAAATATTTTGGACGAGAGTTTACTGTTTTCATGTAATATGTGTACATACATATAAAGATATTGAAAAGAAGGTTTTTATGTTGCTTTTCTATTTTTCAGCTCCCAATATCGCAGAGTATTAAGGGGAAGGTAAAGATTAAAATTTTGGGTAAATTACAAATGATCCTCAAACTTATACTCGATTTACATTTTGGCCCCTCAATTAAATTATTCATTCAAATGGTTCATCAACTCTATATTATTCATTCCATTGGTCTTACCGTTATATTCTGTTAATATTTCCATTAAATATGAGGGCACATTGGTCATTATTTACCCTAAAATTAGGTTAAATCTAATAGAAAATTAGACGGTAAGACCAATGGAGTGAATAATATAGAGTTGATGGACTATTTGAACGAATAATTTAGTTGAGGGATCAAAGTGTAAATGAGATATAAGTTTGAGGACCATTTGAGTAATTTACCCTAAAATTTTCTTCCGACATTTAGCGGCAGTTTTCTTCGACGTTGCAAATAGTTGTTTTACCCCGTCACACCAGTAGGGACAATGAACTCGTTACTAAAAGTATGAAAACCGTAGCAAAAGATCAAAACCCGTCGTAACAAAGCGTTACTGTCATATATTCGCTGATTGTGGTGAAAAAGATGGTGGCGTTGCAAGTTATATGCATGGTTGTGTTATGAATCGATCATGAAGATCATCAGCTTTTATATAATTAAACTTTTTGCATAATTACTACTATCTAAACAAAAGAAAAGAAAATTACAGAGAGCTATGTTGATTAAGCTTACTTGAAAGAATCCCAATTGACGACAAGTTGTTCTTAGTTTTTGGATAACTATTGCTCGTTCATGAGAACCTTGTTTTAGTTTGCCAAAATCAATAGTGGGCACATTGGTGACGTCTGGTTCAAATTTGGAAACTACAGAATTCAAACTGAGGCAGAGAATGAAAAAGGCTCAAATCTTAATTTTTGATACAGCTTTTCAAAAAAGAGATTGTCCTTTTGTTTGAACTTTGTGTAGGGATGGGATGCAAACAATAAAAGATAGTTTCCCTCTTTTGCATTCTCATGGGAATTGGGAAACGGAACTTGTGGATCATAACTTTCTTCCCCTGTATGCAGGTGCAATGGAATATGGGAACCAGCAATTTCTCATGTTGGGCTGCTTCAGTTGCAAATCAGATTATTGAGGGTCCCCAGTTAATGTATGAATCCGTGCATTCATGGATTGTTGGAACAAAAAAGAGTGGTGCACTATTCCATAGTTATTATGAGAGTCAATGGGGGAGAAGAAAAGAAATATTATTTTGACTGTTTTTTCTTATCATTTTGAAGAAAAATCTACAGAAACACTTAATCACATGTGCAATATGGAAGCTGCAAGATTTGTGTTGGGTGCCTGCACAAGCAAACTAATTTCTCATTTTAATTTCTTGTACAAAGCAAAAACAAGCATATATATTGTTGATAAAGTCAGCAAAAAGGAGGTTTGGAGTTGGAGGTGTTTAACTGCTCACCACCTTGCTTTTGAGGAACAATATATGTACTCTGAATTGATCAAGAATGCAAGACATTCTCACAGTTGAAGTTAGGACATCTAATAATAGGAAATCCTCAAACATATAAATCTATAAAATGAAATCCCCCTCTTATGTTTTATCTCATCTTACATATTACATCCTCATTCTCGATTGAAATGGGAAAGCTGCTTCCAGTTCTTGTTTTTGGTCTTGCTGTCCTTGGATTTGCATTGACATGCTCTGCTACAACTTACAATGTGGGGGACATCTCTGGCTGGGACATAAGCACTGACCTCAGTACATGGTCCAATGACAAAAAATTTAACGTTGGCGATATTCTATGCAAGTAAAAGTTATACTATACATTAATTCTTATTGAATTAAGCAACTTGTTGTCTTTAATTTTTGTTTTGTTTTGGGTTTATTTCTGGTTGCAGGGTTCCAATACTCATCATCTAATAGTGTTAGTCAAGTGAACAAAGAAAGCTTTGAGAGTTGCAACACAACCAATGTCGTGAAATCATATACACGGGGAAACAAAACGGCCACGTTGACACATCTTGGAGATTGGTATTTTGTGAGTGGTAACAAGCTATACTCTGCTTGGGAGGGTTTAGAATCATTAATAAAACCACGTATAACTGCTCGGGCCAGTGACGGATCCAGGAAGTTTTCAAAGGAGGGGCAATAACATTTTGATAGGACGGAATTTTAAAAAAAAATTAAAGAACATATTAAAATGATTATTAAAATTAAATATATATTACAATAGCTATAATCAAGTAATTGAAGCAAAATAATCAATCTTAAAACTATTTTTATCTAGGCTAACTTGCTAAAGAAATAAGAATAAGCTAGGGGAGGTTTGCAGAATTATACATACATATATGCTGCAGTGATAACGATTTGGTTTTAACAAATTGGTCAAGACTCAACATTTCACTTTTAACTAGTTAGGCTGTAAGTAAGGTTTTTATTAATTTATTGTTTATTTATTAATTTTGTCAGAGTTTGGGAAGGAAAGAATTTTATTTCACCAAAATGGTAGAGTTTGACTTTTAATAAACTTCAATGAAACGTGTGTTTCATTAAACAAAACTAAAGGACGATGTCATTTGTGAAAAACAAAATTAGGGTATAGAGTTAGCTTCTTCCTTTGTGAACCATTGCCTCAGCCTCCATTAGAGACGCCTCAGCCTCCATTAGAGACACCTCTGCAACACATTGTGCACCTCACTTCGCCTTGAACCATGCTAGTATGTGCAACTTGCCAAACGATTGGCTCCTTGAGGCGATTTCCAAACCCCTTACATAGCGCTTTAAAACCTTGGGCGCTAGCACAGAAGGGCAAATCTAGCACCTCCATGGTCTTTTTCCGATGAGGGGAGGTGTAGGTGCACCTCCTTGTGCCTCTGTAGGTCCACCATTGCACGCGGCTATACTATTTAAATGGATAATGTTTTGGAAAAGTGAGAAATGAAAAGAGAACAATAGAGACTCGGGTATTAGTCTAATAATAATAGATAATGCTCTAAACTACTCTTATCGATAAATGAAAATTGTGGAAAAAATTTAAAAGGAAAAAAGGATATCATAGAGTATAGCCGATTGGCTATAATATTTATTGAAAAAATTAAAACATAATCTTATTTATGAAATAAAAACAGAGTAGCCGCATATCGCCTAGTTGCCCACATGTCTAAAAACCGAGTATATGCAACCGGCTATGCTATTTTTTTTAAAAGAGGGTTTTTTGTGCCCACGTGTCAGTATAGCTGCTCGGCTATACGATTTAAATATATTACATTTATAAGGTATAGTCGCGCGGCTATAGTATTTAATTAAAAAAAATTAAGATAAAAGGACCCTCCTAGGTGCATTAGTTTATACTTTATAAATATTAATTTGCTTGTTTCAGCCACCATATAATACTTCAATATAATTTTTTTAATATATATCATTTTTATTCAATAGTATGTGAGAATTATTTGTATAATATCTTAATTTTGTGCGTCTTATTTTTGTAAAAAATATGTGTATTAAACATGAGAAATACGTAAGTACATATACAATACGAGTATTTTACATTTTTTTTAAAGTGAATTTTTTCTAGTCTTTAAGACGTGTACAGAACACCACGTATATATGTATTATTGAAAAAAGATGGACAAATGATACTTGAATACAACTTGAGCTTCGAAGATAACAAGTTTAAATAAATAATTCCTCTTCAGCAACTTGTGAAATGAAGATGGTACACCACTCTGCTTCGATTTTTTCTTATGCCTTTTGATGACGAGAATGTACTAAAGGAAATTAAACTGTAGGATACATATCTACTTTTAGTTTCACAAATATTTTTTCCAGGGGTACGTGTTCTAATTAGATAGTAAAAGGAACATCCCTTCAAAGGATCTCAATCATCTGTACTGCACAGATATGCTAATTGAAAGGTCAAAAGGAGACAAGGCAGTGGATCACACAACAATTTAGTTTCCCAAACCACAACTATATAGAGTATCAGGAATGTCTGCATAGAAGGGGAACATCTCTCTATCCAATTCTGTAGCAATTACTTGGATTAATGGCGACTAACAAAAGTGAAGGGCATGAATACTATGCATTATCAGGAATGTCTGCATAGAAGGGGAACATCTCTCTATCCAATTCGGTAGAAAAGTAATGGCGACTAACAAACCTGAAAAGAAGTACACGATAGCACATATAAAAGAAGTCTCTGTTCATACCATTGAAAAAGGGTCTTCGGTATGTACCAAGGATGCTTGAGGAAGGTCACCTGTTAAAGGCATACCCCTTCCTTTCTCTGGTGTGGCGACACATTGTAATCCTTGGGTGCGGTTCAGCTCATGGATTACAAGGTACTTTAATTAGGTTGCTAGTACTTAACTTCCCTAACATGACTAGCTTTATTTAGAAAAGAAAATAGAGTCAGGAAGTTTAACCAGCAAAACAAGCTGTAAGGTCAGGAATATGTTAGCATAATTGAAAAAAAAAGTAAAGATTGCATTAAAAGGCTCCACAACATAAGCACACTCAAAATGAGATCCTAAGGAAAGTATATGAACATCAATCCATGTACTGACTGTATATCTCCGTGTACCCGTGCATCGTGTGTAATGTCGGGATCAGTTGCTGCAGCTGGTGCTTGGATAAGAAAGTTCAAGGAGTATTATGTTGAATTACAATCCCTGAGGGAGAAGAAGGTTCATCAAGAGAGGAATCTGAATGGTGAATCACAATCCCTGACAGAGATGGAGGTTCGTGTAGAGAGGTTGAGTGAGAAAGACACTGAAGAACAAATACAATTTGAAACGATGCAATCGGTAGGGCTTCCTTGTTATTCTTTTTTTAATAAATTTTTAATTGTATTTGTGGTGACTCTGAGTTTTCTTTCTCAAGACCATGGAGACACTGGTTAGAAAGCAAAAGCAGGTAGAGAAGCTGCTAAGGGAGACGGAGGAGCAGCTAAAGAATCTGATGAATGAGCAGGAGAAGGAGGAGAATCCAATGGAGAAATGATAACTAATGCCTCTCTTTCCAATATTATGCTTTCCTACACCCTAAACCCTAAACTTAGTGGATTGTTTGTTTGCCCTAATTGTTTATTAATTAGATTTGGCGTGTACCGACTCGGATATGGGAATTTTATTAATTAGATTTGGTTCTATTGTTGCGATTACGTGTTTTTATTGTTTTTTTACTTGTTTGGTTTTAAATATAATTTCACAGTACTTTTCTCAATAATTGACATTCGAGATAGCCGATTGTAATCTATGCCAATCCTCTTCTTCAATTCTTTCACAAACTTAAAGGTTATTTCATATATAATTTGGACCAATAAAAACCGTACCTACCACAATGATTTGAGTGACAAAATAATAATCTCATAAAATAACAGTTATTGAAAAGATAATTCTATTATAATTCCTTTATAAAGTTGCTTCAATATAAAGAAAAGCATAACAATCTGATGGAAATAGAACTCTAGGAGTAAAGATGAACTGGTGCACGAATTGATAGAAATATCCAGAAACCAAGAAGGCCAATCTTGATGTTAATTTGTAATATATATGACAATAAAATAAATATTTCATCATCTCGAAAAATAATCTTTAGAATCGCACTTGGAAATGGTGTTGGAGAAGAGTGTCCAGTAAATCAACATGGATTTTCTCTTACCCTTCAGCAATTATTGTGTGTATTGTGAACGAAAAGATTTTGCAAGCAATGTCACACGCTTTATTCCAACCCAAATATGCTAATGTTCAAAGATTTTATATAATTATCACACGATTGTTCAGCCTGTGCGAACATCAAGTGAATGATTTGCTTGGTGTCTACACAAAGGATTTCCTATTTTAGGCAAGAATCAAGTGACTCTACATACCTTTCTTGTAATCTCTTGGATGACCCTGCTTTCGTTTGAATCCAAGGCACTGATGGGGTTTCACCCAAAGTCCTTCACCACGAACACTATTATTTGTCTCAGGACCCATTGCCTCAACATAAGCCCTTCTTCGCGTCTCTAAATTATCAGGACATTCATCTTCAACCAATTCCTTCAACTTTTCCTGCATTTCAGCCTAAGAAAAAAGATATATATATATATCCTTCTCCATCAAATTGTGGTCATCATAGAACTAGCCCAATAAACTCTACAATGATGAATTGCATTATATGTAATAAAAATTTAGGCCAATTAGTCTTCTGGATACCTCCACTGTTTTGTTTTTCATATGCTCAAACAAATAAAAGAACATAAAGAATAGTGAACAAGAAAAAAAAAAAAAAACCTCCAAACAACTTTCCATATGCTTTAAAAAATATAATAAGTCAACCAAAACAAAATAAGAGAAACATCCTGGACTATGGCTAACAATTCCTCATGAAAATGAACTTATATATAATTATTCCAATATATAGTCCATATGCTTACATATTTCTGCTCAGCCACCGAGTTAACCCATGATCGATCTTCGTCACGCCGTGTATGCTTATCTTGGAAAAACCAAATAGGATCGGGGTCTTCACCATGTTTCTTATTCTTAGCATGCAATCAATAAAATAAAAAAAGATAATCAATTAGCTAACACGACCTCATATGCTCAATATTTAAATATAGTAAAGAGTAAACATTCAAGTACATCGTCAAAACTTACATATTGTGCTTTGCTGCGAGCATAAGACTCTGTCCCAGATGTGTGATTCAATGTTTGTTTACTCCGATTTCCAGCATTTCTTTTAGCTTGCTCCTTTTATTAGCAAAAACAAAACATACTTAATCATTGCACAGATTATATATACCGAGTGTTGTGTAATAATACGTACTAAAATCTCATCTTTTTCCCAATGTTCAACCAACACCTTCCATTGATATGGGTCTACACGAGAATCCCCACATTGCCACCGTCTTTTACTTCCCGTGAAAGGCTTATAATAAGCTTTCTTCAAATCACTCTTGAAACTTCTCCACAGTTTTTCGATATTCTTCATTGTTACATCCTTGAAGACATGAATCATAGGTTGTTGTTCAGGACGAAATTCAATGGTGCCCTGCATCCACAATAAGGTAGTCTTACATCAACTTGAAATATACCTATTAAACTCAATTTCATGCACTAAGTATTCAATAATTTTAGGAAAACCAAACCCGTAGAGTGTCCCAAACATCAAGTTTGCAAGAGTCTGGTACTTTTTCCCATTTTAAATACTTGATCGGAATTAGATTGGCATCCCGCGCCAAAATACCCATGTATCTAGAAAAATGGGGCCTATTGTCACTAATAAATCTGCCAAATGGAGATAAATCAACTGACTCTTTTTTGTTATTTAGAAACCAGTTGCATTTCCCTTGACCTCGACCTTGCTTCGCCTCCTTGCCTACATGAAAAGTTAATTTTAACTGATCAATACAAAAAGAAAATAATAAGAAACTGTAAGGTAATAAGTTTCTCACACATTATTCACATGAAAAATACTCATAGCTATTTGGAGATGATGTGACCATGAAACATCCCATATTCAATATATTTCTATACGATTAAAACATACCATTCTTTTAAAAGAAAAATAAAAAGAAAACCAACATACCAGTAGCACTTATTGACAGGACCCGCCCCGGAATTCCTCGGAAACCGGGACGAATCCCGTCTTGTTACCGACATCACCCAAATGCCGGGCCCACATAGTAAAAACTGAGACTCCGACATCACCCAAATGCCGGGCCCACATAGTAAAAACTGAGACTTTCTACCAAAATTTTGGCAGAGTCTCCCTTTAATTTGAACAATCCCCACAAAAAAACAACCTACATAATATACATAATATTCCCAATTAGCAACATGCTTTCAACATACAACAATACATACTAAAATGGCCTCCGGCCTCACAAGTAAAACCTAACATGGGCAATAACAGAGCATCTAACAAATTAGTTTACAACAACCAGTTGAGTAGAAAGAAATTACTCAAATCCTAATCTACGGATGTACAGTTCAGCCCTTGAACACCGCTTGCAACCTTCCTGGAGCGACTACTGTCTGGGGGGGCACAAAACAGAAAACATGTGAGTGAACAAAAACAAAGTTTGCATTTAAAACAACATAATAACCCCCACCGTGTAAAAATAATGCTCAAGACATGCAGATACATAACTCATATTTAATATTCAAAAACCCTTAATCTTTGAAACCCTTTAAAACCAAAAATCACTCAATCCATAAACTTCATACCCAAAATTATACTACTCTTACCAACCCACTGCATATACTCTAATTGCTTTACACTCACACCTATATATAGATATAAATATAAATATAACTATACATGTACATAATACTTATCACACTACTTAGGTACCGGGGAAACAATCCAACCGGGGGATTGTTTGGCTAGCCCGCAGGATTTCCAGGTGCTATCCTGCATCTAGGGATGAGCGGTCCAACCGGGGGACGAAACTCCATAGCTCACACGCCAGAACTTCCAATGCCACGTGTAGCTCCAATACTAAGTCCTACACGCACAGACTACATCATCACACACCGGAACTTCCAACGCCATGTGTGATGATTCCAAGCAATATACATACTCTTCCCATACGTCGGAAATTCCAACACCACGTATGGGAAGTGTCTCACACACCGGAACTACCAACGCCACGTGTGAGACTAATAATCACATGTTCTTCCCACACGCCGAAACTACCAACGCCACGTGTGGGAAGCCTAGTAACTCGGGGATGGTACTTATATAGTGTAATCATACATCTTCTCTCAACAACCCCTCATACTCAAATTCTTCCACAATCTCACCTCAACAACCCCAATACCCCACACATAAACCCTACAGATAGTATTTCACAAAAATCCATATATACATACTCAAGATGCTCAAATATGTCAAGACCCAAATATACAGCCAAAACTTTATAAGAACATCAAATTCAACACCCGAATAATAATATATCCAATACACCATTTAAAACATATGCATAAATCTTTCATCAATAAAACCATGCGTATGATTGAAAACAAAGTCCACTCACAAATAGTCCCAAGCTGCTCGACCCTGAGAAGGTCCTGCCTGCTGTGTATGAGCGGTCGGAGAACCTATTTCGAGACACGAACCCTTAGTTAATATAACATTACTTCGAAACGAAAATCACCAATTAAATACTTAACTCCCCAAGTTCCCAGTGTGTGTGCGTAGAACGAGAAATCCAAAGGTCCGACTACGAGTTAGGAATTACGTCTGGCAGGCGTGATCCAAAAGGGACGGTTATCGCAAACCCTAAACTTTGAATTATTGAATCGGAACATCCAGGGCTCCGATTCACGATCCGCGAATTCCTACACGATTCTAGGAGTGCCTTGATCAACATATTTTAATTTGGAAATGATCCAACGGTCAGAACCTATCGAACCCAGATAACGCACAATATGCGGAATCCGTTTCAATAGTCAAACGACGTCCGAATTGAAATTCGAGCACACCTACGCGCTCGTGACAACACAAGGATTATAACAGGGTAGAAATGTGACCTCACCACCATGCCCACGCACCGCCACACGCACCGGCAGCGCGTGGGTTTGTAGAGTAATTTCCGACAACGGAAAAACTCCACATCACCGCTCACCCTTCCTACCCTAGATACTACTCGAGGCAAGGATCACTTCATTCAACTATGGGAAGGTCCAATTTGGACAGCAACTAGCCGGATTTCAACAACTGGCCGGAATTTCACTTTGAAATCCGGCCAAAACCTAGGTTTCAAAATCGGTATCCTAGACTCAAAATCGATCCAATCCTAAGCAACAGACAGCTAGAACAGATAAAAAGAGGAATAACCCTCACCTTTTTCACCGGGATTTGGTGGCGGCGCAACAATGGAGGAAGACCAGTTTGAACCAGTCGATATTGCCTGCGGGATTCGAGTTTTCCCATCGGGAAAATTGGTGGTTTGGGTTAGGGGCTTCAAGAGGAGTCGATCGGGACCGGTCCCGGCCCTTGCCGTGGCCGGCCCATGGGTAAATTTGTAATTTCACGTAAATAAATTAAATAAGGAGTTCAATTTGGAATCGGGTTGTTACACTTATAGAACCATCTCCCTCTAGACCATACCCCTTTAGACCATCCCCCAAGTCAGCGTTGGGCCCTTCTTGTGAACTATCTTGAGAACTGGTCATCTAAAAAATTTGATATGCAAAACAGTGAAGGGGTAACAAATTAATCAGACATCATTGGTAAAAGAAACTATTACTTCAAAATTCCAATACAAAACAATCGACTAAAGAAATTCTTGTACAATATTCTTAAAACTACATAGTCTATTTAAGCCCACAGCTCATCAAAATACATGAAAAATTCAATACTCCATGTCATCATAAAGCTCATCCTCGTTTTCAGTAGAGAGATCATCTAAAGACTGTACATCTTCTTCATCCTCATTTCCGGGCTCATGCTCATCTACCATCTCATCCATATCAACCGTAATATGAAATTCCTCATTGTCTAGTAGCTGATCATCAAGATTCGGAATGGCATAATTATCAGTAGCACTTAAAGGGTTATCTATAGTTGGAGCTAGATCACTATCTTCTAGCACATCAAAAAAATCTCTTAGTTGAGTTTGGGTTGGCACATGCCAATGACTGTCTTTTGGATCTACAACATAAAACGCTTGTGTAGCTTGAGAAGCCAATATGAAAGTGCCTTTCGTTTGTCGCAACCGATTGAAATTAACCAAAGGGAAACCATACCCATCAAACTTCATCCCCCTATCACTAGCAGTATCAACCCAATCACAGTTAAATAATGTAATTTTCCGACCATTATCATTCTGTTTTGTTTGACCCTCATAATTAAGTTCATAAATCTCTTTAAGAACAGCATAATAATCAACATTGCCAATTACTGGATTGCGATCTCTTGCACTTGAGTAACTAGATGTCTCCGCACATTGATATACACCACTATTCTGATTCTTCTTTTATCGTCTACTGATTTAATCTAGAACATGCACCCATGAATTATGTGATTCTTATACTTGTTCACAAATCTACTAGGACCAATTGATAGCCAACGCAAGTCCTCAGATATTGATAGATCATGGGTTGTGTACAATTTAGTAACCTATAATTTAAAACAACAACTAAAGTAAATAACTTTAGTTAAAAATATGGTGCAGCAACATAAAATGAATCATATTACAACTAAACATACTTACATGATCCTTGAACCAAGTTGGAAATATCTTATTTCTCATCCCTTCAATTTCCCGTATGGTCTTCCGTCGATTACTTTGTCTCAATTCTTGGTAGCATTTTCTGTTTTACAATATAATGTAATGACTTGTTAGTTATTATTTCATAATTGAGGATTGAAAAAAAAAAGTATCAACAACTTGCTTGTTTTTATTCATATATATCTTACTCTAAAAAAGGGGAAACTTCATTGCAATTGAACAAGACAACTCTGTGACATTGGTCCCAAACATCTTTGTCAAGATATATTTGTTCAGCTGAACCCTTAGAATGACCTGAAGAGGCAAAAACTTTTAGCTCCCCAATGACACCACGATCAATACCATCAGCATGGTACACATAGCTAATCCCTCGTCGACAAGATATCCTTGTTCCATACTTCCTTCAGGATAACTCTTATTCCGAACATATTTCTTTAACGTTTGTAGGTATCTGAAGATATGGTAAAATTGAAAATGTCAATTTACAATTAAAATGGAAAACTAGAAATAATAAATAAGAGTTGAACTAATTACCTTTCAATGGGATACATCCACTGGTATGGGGCAGGCCCTGCGATTGCAGCCTCATCTGCCAAATGCATGATTAAGTGTACCATCACAACAAAGAAGGAGGGAATATCTTTTCCATCTGGCATAATGTCACTGCAATCCTAGGTTTTAAAGCCATGTATGACGCTTCAGATTCCTTCTTACTACATAACCGTCTAAAAATTGCACTTAGCTCAAGCAAAACAATGGTAACAGCTTTTGGTAATACTTGTCATATTGCAAGGGGCAGCAGCTGTTGCATTATAATATGATAGTCATGACTTTTCAATCCGTGTATTTTTCTCTCATTCACATTAACACATCTAGACTGATTTGCAGAATACCCATCAGGAACTCTCACATTCGCCAAGACTTCGCGAAACATCATTTTTTCCCTTTTCCTCATGTCAAAAAGTGTTGGATCAAAAACTTCCTTTCCTTACCCATTTATATAAGGGTGCTGTTTTCTCCTTATATTCAAAATTTGAAGGTCCTTACGAGCTTTTATTCCATCATTTGTCTTCCCAGGAATATTTAACAGTGTACCTAAAATGTTTTCACAAACATTCTTTTCAATATGCATTAGATCAAGGTTATGTCGTATCAAAAGATATTGCCAATACGGTAACTCAAAGAATATGCTTTTGTTCTTCCACTGAACTTTGTTACTATTTATATTCGTTGTGGGATAGGTATTTGTATTCCTAATGGGACAATAACGTTTTTGGGTTTTCCTTGCCCAACAAGAACATTTGACTTCTTTTTGGGTTTTCGAAACGTGAATGTCAAACTTGACAATTTTTCTAAACACTGGGAACTTGTCAAGGGAATAGGTGGAAGAGCATGTTCTTCCTAACCGTTAAAGGCTGCTTTATCTCTTCGAAACCGTTGTTGTATAGGTAGAAATCTCCGATAACCCATATAACACATCTTACTACTATTTGCCAAATGCATTGAGACTGTATCATCCATGCAATGCGGACACGCTTTCTTCCCCTTTGTACTCCATCCTGAAAGAATCGCATATGCGGGAAAGTCATTAATTGTCCATAACAATGTAGCCTTCATTGTAAAAGTTTGGTTGGCAAACACATCAAACGTCTTAATACCAACCTCCCACAACTCTTTCAACTCATCGATTAAAGGCTTCAAATACAAGTCAATATTATTGCCAGGCCCATCAGGACCAGGAATTATTAACGATAACAATAAATTTGGTTGCTTCATACACATCCACAGAGGCAAATTAAAAAATGACAGTACAACAGGCCATGTACTATGGGGTTTGTTCATATTTGAAAAAGGATTAAACCCATCACTTGCAAGCCCCAATCGCACATTGTGTATCTCCGAAGAAAATTCAGGGTATAAGGAATCTAAATGCTTCCATGCACGAGAATCTAATGGGTGCCTCATGAATCCATCTTTAGGACATTTGGTTGCATGTCATCTCATATCTTCAGCGGTATGCTTCGACATAAACAATCTTTGCAATCTTGGTTTTAATGGAAAATACTGAAGAACCTTGGCTAGAACCTTAGCTGATATGTTCTTACTCGAACAACCTCCCACAATATTGACTTTGTACCTTGAGGCACCACAAAGTGCACACTCAGTCAAGTCTGATGTATCTTTCCAAAACATCATACAATCATTGGGGCAAGCGTCAATCCTCTTGACTGTAAGTCCCAACTCCCTAATGATTTTTTTAGCATCATAATTATTTTTTGGTAAACAATCCCCCTCTGGCAACAATTGTTTAACCAATTGTAACAGCATTGTAAAGACATTATCGCTCATGTTCCCTAAACATTTAATCTGGAACAATCTTACAACATAATACAATTTCTTATATTTACACCCAGGGTACAACTCCATATCTGCTTCTTCAAGTAACTTATAAAATATTTCAGCCTCAGGTGTTTGGCCATCAAAGATAGGTGGCTCTCTCGAAGTCCCAACAGTTTCTCCAATTATTGGTTGCACAAAGGCTTCATTGAGAAAATCATGAATGTCATTTATTCAAACTTCTTCATTATGAACTGATTCTATATCCTCTTGGAATGATAAATTTGTCATGGGCTCCCCATGATGCCTCCAAGGGCCATTCATATATGTGGGATCCATTAATTTTTCTATATAAGATGTAGCTGGATGATGTTTCTTTCATAGCGATAACGGTTACAACATTTTTTGTAAGGACACATGACCCTTTCTCCAAAACCCACTTTGGCAAAGACGTCATCTAAAAACATTCTCGTTCCGTCTACATATTCCTTACAATTTCTCCTTAAATGTACCCAACTTTTATCCATAGTTCACCTAATATTGATTGCAAGGAACCAAATACAATTATCAGCACAGATCATCCCTCATACTTATTGTCTATTTCCTATCAGGTGGGTTAATTTATTATCCATTGGATGACCTTCATGACCATCTACGTCAATTCACAAGCAAAACCAAATTAAAATAACAAAAACCTGAGTCTAAAGAATATATTAACTAAGAAATTGCACATTCATTCAACTGAAGAAAAGAACTATAACACCAAACAACTAGACCCACTTAATAGCTAAAGAAACTCATGTCATAACAACAAATAAAGTATGCATATTAAACAACAAATCAACTCATAGATAAAAGCCCGATAATGTCAATACTATGAACAATCTTATTCAACAATAATCAGAGAACAACAATATAATAGAAAAAAGTAAAGTGAAACACACCTGGATTCTAAGTTTCCAACAACAATTCAACACTCATGGAGTAGATTAATACATACATACCCACATATCAAACTTCACCAACAAATAATAAAAAATTAAAATAAGAGCTTTGAAAAATCAAAGGATTCGTTTATATCTTGGAATAAAATCAGTATTCTAATTTTTATAACTAATTGGAAGGATTCATGGGTCATTACCTATACTCAAATACTTGAAAAAATAAAATAAACAAACAAAATAAGAATAAAAATCTCACCAGAACAGAGGCCCTCTTTAATGAAGGACAACCAAGTCAGCCCTAACTGAAAAGAGCAAAGAACCCCTAAATTTAATCTCTCTCTCAATCTGGATCAGCAACCCTAGTTGAGAAGAGCAAGAAAAACCCCCAAAATTTAATCTCTGTCTCTCTCAATCTGAACGAGCAGACACGAAAATCACTATACCACACATGACTCCAACTCCATTGGCTCTGAGGAAGAATAAAATTCATTCTTCAATGAAAAGAAGAGGGAAGAAATGGTCGGTTTGGAGGAAGTAGAAAAGTTCAAGTGAACAATTGAAGTTTTTTATATATCAATAGGAAAAATTTGAAGTTAAAAATTATATTTAAGAATAGTATTGACAATCGAACTCGTCAGGAAAAAGAGTTGGCTTCGTGGTGTCTGAAAATTTAGGCGCTTAATGTTTTCACTTCCCGCGCTAAAAGAGATTGGCGCAGTGGCTCGTCAATAAAGTTAGTAATGACAAAAGACTTTGTCAATATTATTTAGTAGTGACAAATCACTTTATTTTGCCAGTATTTGGTCTCAGTGCTGACTAAGCTGCTCTTTCATCAGTATTAGTCCGTTAGTACAAGCTAAAATTGTAGTAGTGACAAAACTTCAAAACCCTAACCTACCAACCCCTCTTCCCTCTCAACCTCTCGATGGTTTGCAAGCTGACGGCGAACCAAGTCTAAGAAAGATTCCTCTTGTGCTGAACCTAAGGTTCAACCTTCCATTCTTGTTTGCTCCCTTGGGGAGGTCCAAAGATTCATCATTTCAGCACTTATCCTTTTTCATTTTTGTTTCAAAAGTCTACAAATTTTAGCACCCATGAGTCAGATTTAGTGGCTCTTGCAAAAGGGTTGGGTTTTAAATTGGTGTATTTGAATATGGGTTCGAAGATTATGGAAGACCGATGTGATTTAGGAGAAGGGTTGGTGGTCTGAAGGTGATGGAAGACCGATGTGATTTATGGAAGACCAATGTGAGATCTTGAATCTGTTTGCTGGTATGAAAGTATTTATTATGAATATTTGAAAATATTCTTGTTGCTGTGCAACATCTTTTTAATTGAATTTTTTGGTGTCGGCAAGGATTGGGTTGCGGCAATAGAGGGTTGTGGAGGAAGGGGAGGGTTATGGATGAATTTCCAAATTTATCCTCACTTTTGACAGAAAATTTAACAAAATTTGACGGAAGGACTACTGGTGCAACATAACAGATATTTGAGTGACCTCTGCAACTAATAATTGAGTTCAGTGACCCAAATGTAACTACGGTTATAGTTGAGGGACCATTGTTGCGAATAACCCTTATATAAATATAATCAAATTAATACAACAGTAGAATAAATTACAAAATAGGAGTCTGTCCATCAGGATTAAACTATCACAAATCAAAACCTAAGCACTTTGGCTTTGATTTTTGGCGAACAATGATATGGTTTCTCTTAGAAAGTGTTTATGTGTGAGAATGATAATGTTGTCCCAAGGCCCATCTTAACATACCACTTAAATATATATATATATATATATATATTCCAAGCCCAAATCATGATGAGGCCTACTAGGCCATACCCTATTTAGTATTTCTAAAGTACTGATGCTTATAAACCGAAAGGAAACAACTCCCTTCTAATGTGGGACTAAATGCAAGTGTATTTTTCCTATACGAACTCTAACAATACCCCACATTTGTATAGGAAAATTATAATGTGCATATTTGAGAGAAAACTTAGATATAACACACATCAAGAGAGGTGTCTTTTGGAGTTGAACCTACCCTAGTGAATACTTATCGGATTTACTAGGTGACGCAGTGAATATAAAATCTTGAACTGTTCACCAATTGTAGTAAACCGAGACAACAAGTATCACATGTGTTACATCCTAACATACCACTTATTCATACGTTTGTGTTCATTTTGGTCCTGAAAAAATCATGGATTCATAGGAGCTTTAGAGAATTTAGCCATCTCATTCTCATAAGTGTGACCCCATATTTACTCCTACATAGGTAATGTTGACTAAGAATAGTCTGGTCTATTCATCTTGATTTTAAGAAATCAACATCATTAAACTTTCATACCCTAATAGACTTCTTGCAGAAAACACACTTATTTCCATCATAGAAATGAGATATAAGCGTGTTAGCTTATTTGAATCATGTCTAACCAGTTTGTCTATTAAACCTAGACCATGGGATCTCCAATCAGCTAGGTTAGGTTTTCGTTAGGCTGATTCATTTATTGAATTGGCTTTAAATATCTCATTCCCCTCGATGTTTGTTTGATTTGCTCTCTTGTCAAGCCTTTTGTAAGCGGATCCGCAAGATTTTGTTTTGACCTTATATAGTCAATCGAAATTATTCCATTTGAGAGCAACTACTTGATTGTATTATGCCTTCGTCTAATATGTTTAGACTTAGACTTTCCATTGTATGCATTATTTTTGGCTCTTGCTTGAGCAGCCATACAATCACAATGTATACAAACAGTTGTCACAGGCTTAGGCCAAATAGGTATATCCAAAAAATTTCTAAGCCACTTGGCTTCTTCACCAGCCTTATCTAATCTACAAATTCCGATTCCATTGTTGATCGGGCTATACAAGTTTGTTTACTAGATTTCCAAGATATGGATGCTCCTCCTAGTGTAAAAACATATCCAATAGTGGAATTTATTTCTAAATCATTAGATATCCAATTTGCATCACTATATCCCTCTAGTACTGGAGGATATTTGGTATAATGTAATCCATACTCTAAAGTGTAATTCAAATATCTCAAAACTCTAATCAATGCTTCCCAATGATCATATATATTGTTGGGTTCATTTTTACACACGATTTATCATGTTATTCACCCATTATTTTGAGTTAGTTCTTGGCATTTTCTAGCTTTTTACTTCCTTTTTGTATTTTTATAGACTTTACCTTGGTTAGAATGAAAATGAGCTAAAAATGCATTATTGGTTATAGATTCTGTTTTTGTTCATTTTTGTAGGTCAACTTCTTAGCCTTGGATCAGCATGCTCTGGTGTTCGGATGAGGTGAAGATCTTCATGAAACTTGTTCTATTGGATGTTGACTACAACATATCCGAGTTTGAGCTCCATTGAACAAGTATAGCCTATCCAACTGATCCAGTATGTCAACACATTTAGAATTCATCACTTGAGTGTCCATGAACATGGGTAGGATTATTTAGGATGGATTCCGAAACCCCAGTGTTTGTTACTTATTATTTTCACACTTTGATTTTCATCTCAATCTTGTTAAAATTAGAGTTCAATTACTTTCAAGCATTAGAATTAGGTCACTCAAATCAAATCAAACCCCCCCCCCCCCCCAAATTTGTTGTATATTTGTGTTGTTTGAAACGTTGTGTGTTTTCTTCACTGAATTATGTTTATTTCTGTAATTTTTTTTGTCATTTGGTCTGTGTTGTGTTCTTCCTTTTTCTGTGCTGAAGCCAGCCATATAAATAACATGAAATTTGGACAAACGAATTTGAAAAACAGAGAAAACGAATTTGCCAAAAAACGACAAGTTGCACTATTCATAGGTGATAAATAGGCGATAGAATTTGCTGTTTGTGTTTATTCTTTGGTTTCTTTTACCTTTCTTTACTCATTCTTAGCTTCCATTTTTGTTTTGTGTATTTGTGTTGTGTTAAATAAGTATTCTTTATGTACTCAAATTAAAACTTGTAGTAAGCTGACAGTTCCTCGTGGGATCGACCCCGTACTTACAAAATCTATACCTCAATATATTCATGCACTTGCGGTATTTTTAATTGGATGATTAGCACATTAATTTGTGTCAATTATTAATACAACATATACTTACTTAGTCTACTCAGAGAATAGGTTATATCAGGTCTTGTACAATTCATAATGTACATAAGACTTCCAATGATTTGTGAATATTTCTTTTGTGAAACAGCTTCACCTTCATTCTTCTTTAATTTGCAACTTGCATCAAAAGGTGTTACATCATGATTACTTCCAAAATGACCAAAGTTTCTAAGAATAGTTTCTACATAATGGGACTGTGTTGATATATAACCATTTCAATTTCTTTTAACTCTAATTCCAAGAATCACATCAGCAAGACCTAAGTCTTTCATGTCAAAACTGGAGTTTAACATTTTCTTGGTATAGTTAATTACGTCCTTGCTTGTCCCAATTATGAGCATGTCATCTACATACAGACACACTATAACACATGCGTTCTTATGTGTCTTGATATAGACACATGTCTTCTACATATTTAAAATGAAGAGACGATGGTTGTCTTCCACAGTCTTCGAGGATCGAAGCTAACTAAACCATAGTGCTTAAGTATGATTCAATTTCAATGGGGCCCAACCAGAGTCACAAGCCATCTATAAGCTCTTTCAAGCAAAACCCATATTTCAGGCTTTAACTAGCACTTGCTCGTTACCCAAATTAGCTAAAAACCCCTTTAACCAGTTACCATTTGTGTTATGTTGCAAAAAGAAGCAATTTTTTGTGACCTTATAGTATGTTCATCCACCCTAAGTGGAAAAGATTAAAATTTTTGATCAATGAACAAATTTTCTAACATTTTCATTTTTCACCAGGTTCAAAGAAGAGAAGAGAAAAGCTTAGAAAATGGTGCGAGAGGCGCCTGTAAAGCAAAGGCCATGTATTTTCTTTGTGAATCTGTGACGGCTATAGAGTATAGAACACTAAATAGGCAGCATCGAAGAAAGAAAAAATTACTCAAGGACATGAGCTCCTCTAATGGAAAAGATCACATCAGAATTAAGAACGTTGATAAGATGATGCTAATTAAGGCTGAACCCACAAATAATGGTTTATTATACCCGTGTAAGCTAATGGGGCAAGAACGTATGTACCAGTAGCTTTGCATACCAAAAATCATAATCTCCTTGGTAAAGATATCAGCTCCATGTGAACAATCTTTTCCGGTACATAGTATTTAGTGCAAGCATGTAACACAGGGGTCACTACAAGAAAAACTGCCTTCCGTGACGGTTAAAAAGTGTCAAGACTCTATTTAGTTGACGTCTAAAAAAGCGTCAAGAATGCCAGTGTCAGGAAAGGGGTACCCACATACTTGACGCTTTTTGTCCGTCAACTTTTGGACATACTTGACGCTTTTTGTCCGTCAACTTTTGGACATACTTGACGCTTTTTGTCCGTCAACTTACGTCTTTATTGACGCTTTTTAGCCGTCAAGAAACGAGCCACTAATGTAAAAAAAATTAAAACAAAAATACAGCTCCTCGACAACAAAACTTATAAAGAATGACTTCAACATTAAAAGAAATACATATAAAACAAATAAGAAATTGTACATCCACTAGCATAATACAATTATATACAATAATTTAAAATAACACAACTATATACTTAAATAGTATTGAAATTACAATATTAATACATTTAAAATAAACGTAATAAAGTGAACTAAGATCTCTAGTAATGAGTAAGAAGTTCTCAATTTAGAAATAACTTGTCACTTAGAAGCTTTACTAGCCAATATATAAACTCGGGAATAAGCAGTGAACACCCCACCTTATGTGAAGGATGCTGGCAGTAACAATGGTAAGCGCCATCACACCTCTTGCAGAACATAAGCTTGTTTGGATCTCCTGTTCTTCAGCATACCTGAAGAAACAAGAGTTGTACATGTGTAAGATTATATCACACGGATTAAATCAAAACTAAGCGTGCTAATGTTCACTTTACTGCTAAAAAGTGATGACTTTATTGTAGGTCAGTATTCATCATCATACAACCTATTGAAGACTCACACAAATCCTAATATAAGTATTTGATGGACAATTCTTGTGACATGGAAATAAATTCCTACTCAGGTTAAAACACATAGTATGAGTACTTCACAAAACTTATAAATCCTAGAATCATCCATAAAGAAGAATATATAAATAGACAAATATCGTCTTATATGTCTATATAGCCATTTCACACATTAGTACTATCACATTGCTAATAATTTTTCAATAAATTATGAAGTACGAAATTTCTCAAGCAAAGTGTCACCTAGAGAGCATTATATATGTGGGAAGAGAATTAGTAAAACTACAATATGAATTAAAATTAAAATTAAACACACTAAAAAGAAACAAGGTATCTAGTAAAAGTCAATTATAAGGAATTTGGCCCTTAGAAGCTTTACTTTCCCCATAACAGCTCCAAGTAATGCTCAAACAAATAGACATACATAAATCTATTCAAACATCCAATATAATGGATCATGAAAAATAAAGGTTGTGCAACAGTGTCTATTAAATACCTCCATTGCACTGTGTACAGAACTTGCAGCCTCATATTCCACAAAGCCAAAACAAAAGCCCTGTGTAATGATGGAGGAACAATAAGTACTTTCACAGAAGAATTGCGAACATCAAGGATAGAGAAACTCAAAACAAACCTTTTGGCTTCTAACTTGCACACCATTCTGTTTGATCAGTCCAAATTTCTTAAACTCATTCTCAATAACAGCATTTGTAGAATTCATTGGCAGACCTTTAATGTAGATAGAGTGACCTTCAGCTGTTTACATGAAACCAAATTTACTATGCAAACATATAGGAGGATAAGAAACAGAGAATAAATTAAATAGCGGTATAATGAACTGCATACCTTCGGCCTCTAGATTCCCATTTTCTCGTGCATTTGTGCTAACATACAGAGTAAGACACCGTTTAAAGCCAGGTAGGTACACACAAAAATAAAGTCTTGATAAAGGATCCAACCGGCTTTAGCAAATAAAAATAATCAACTCCACCACTATAACACGCTGGACAAAGCATTGTTCAAAACATGCCATCATAACCACTAAATTCACTATGCATTTAAGTGTGAGAACACCCCTTTAACATGTAAACAACCACATAGTGGAAACTAAAATCCGATGCAACTTGATCCAATTGAATACAACTACAAAATGGGTGTATTACTCTGAACTAAAAAGAGAAAATAATATGTTTATTACTCTGAACAGTAAATTAAAAAAGACAGTAAGAGCAAACAAGGACACAAAAAACTCAGTAAGAGCAAACAAGAAAAGCATGTGATTCTCACCTTGATGGTCTCATAGTGATTCCACCCAACCTCAGATGAAAGCTTGCCCAACAAATAGTACTTGTGTCCTGCTTGAAGCCTCAAAACCCTGATAATTTCCAAAAACAATAACCTTCCAGTTCACGAAAACAGAACCAAACAAAAATAACAAAACTGCGTAAACAATGAGGGAATTAAACTAACAGAAAAAAAAAACTCCAAACCAGCGCTCACCCTTCCTACCCTAGCTTCTTCTCAAGGTCAGGATCACTTTATTCTTCTACCACGAGGTCCAATTCATGCCGGAACTAGCTGGAATTTCAAATTGAAAACCGGCCAAAACCTAGGTTTTCAATTCGGTTTCCAAACTAAAAATCGATCCAAACCTATGCAACAATCAGCTAGAACACGTAGAAAGGAGAAGAAAACTCACCAATTTTACCTGGACCTGACGACGGAGGTGACGGCGCAACAATCGGAAAACTCCGGTTCAAACCAGTCGAAACTGGCTGCGCGATTCGAGGTTTCCGGCCACGATTTCGGGTGGGTTAGGATCGGGACTTCACCACGAGTCGAACGGGACCGCTCTCACGCTCAGCCGTGACCGGTGCTGCGAAATCGAAGAGAGAGAAAGGGTCGGGGTCGAGAGTGAGGAGAGAGAGGGAGCGTACGCGGGAGCGAGAGAGAAGCTGAGGGTAAGAGTGAAAAATCTGATTTTTAGAAAGTGTCAAATTCTCTGTTTTTTCTCTTTTTCTCTTTTCCTAAGGGTGTTTTTAGAAAGTGTCAAGTATACAAGAGTTTTAGTTGACGTTTTTTATAAAATGTCAAGGAAAAGTGATATAGAGTTGACGTTCTTTATTAAATGTCAAGGAAAGTGATATATAGTTGACGTTTCTAGTAAAACATCATGAAAACCTACTATATAGTTGACGCTTTTTAAAAAGCGTCAAAGATTCATAGAATAGATGACGGTTTTGCAAAAAGCGTCAACTATGAAGTGTCAACTAAAGCATGTTTTCTTGTAGTGGGTGAAGACCAAAGATATGCAGCTTATATTATCAGGTTGATGCGTGGACATGAAAGGAACACATGAAACTAAAGGTAGAATTTTCCACATGATCTACATTTGTCAAAAGAAATTAAAATAGTAAAGATTTAAGAGTCTTCTTTAAAATTGCCGATGCCTTTAGCTCTATATTCTAAATGGGGTGAATATCTTGATGAGTTGTGTGTATCAGCTCTTTAGAGGGAGCTCTTCTATTTACACGCATCACTTAGGGAGTCTTGCCCATCATGAAACTCCTTGAAGTATCTTTAATGCAATAGAATAAGGTCACCTAATCCTAATAGAACTAGGAACCCCTTTGCAATCCGATAATGATTAGAAGACCAACTTCATGTGAGTTTAGGATAGTAAACTATCTTACATTTTCTAGTGCCACTTTCGCGAGCCACCTTCAACTAATCCTGAAACCATATAAGTTTTGTAATACATCTTTGTTAATACACAAACCAGCCAAAAATAGCAAAAACAGTGCTTGAAAGTATGGAATATAAAATGCATACACATATTATATTACATAAGAATGCCAATAACCATAAAAATTTTCGGATAAAATATGGAGTTATGTTCTTAGTAAAACACATCAATTTTATGTGAAGTTTAAAATCATTTAGAAAATTATAATTCTTACATTATAATATGCACAAATAATATCTAAATATATGTGCACATTTTTTGAAATGTAATGATTAATTATAAAGGTTAAATGACCATCAACTAAAGAGAATGTGTGGAGATGAGAAACAAGTGAGGGAGAAAGAGAGTGAGAAGGCACATCAGTTGCTCTCATTGCTACTTGGATTAGGAGTCATCTCAATAGTAATACCATAAACATTCTCAAATGATTGTCCTCATTGTATTTTCTTTTAAGTGTTTCTCTTTAAAAGCTAATATATATATATATATATATATAAAGAGCTTCAGTTGAGGGATTCCTCAAATAAACTTATTTGAGGGACACCCTTGTAGGGTCCACTCCCTATTGTATTTCATTAATCTAAACAGTCTATTTTGTAGATATTCACTCAAAGATCATCTTTACAAAAAAAATCACTTGAATCCGATATCATTTGACCACTCAATTGAATTATTGAAATTTTAGTACTTTTTTCAAGCACTGTGTTAATTGATTTTGTAAGACACAATTGGATGTCGAAACAATTTTTGATTTGTCTAATTTTTTGTAAGGATGATCTATGAATGTAGACTTAAAAAAATAGATGGTTTGGATTGTCGAAAAAAAATTCGTAGGGAACCCTAAAAGGTGTCCCTCAATAGAAGGGATTATATATATATATATATATATAAAGTTTTTATTGTCAATAAAAGCATTGCAGTCTTCTTACAGGCATAATTTGGGCTTGTTCCTCCATTCATAAAATTCTGGAACAATATGGAACTTCAAGCTCTTCGTCTTATCTTTGCAACCATATGTACCATCTTAAGGAAAAATCGGAAAGACTTTCAAATATCATATTTGGCACAATAACGCAAATGCTTCTGAATTTCATCTTAAGCTGTCATATGCTGCATTTAATTACTTTGATGGACTTTCTTCTTTGTTTCTCTAGAGGCAATTGACTCCCCCAGCTTGTATTGACATCTAATCCCAAGTGGAGCTGCTAACTTGGACTTCTAGGTGTCATAACATTATGACATGGCAATGGTTATATGGCAATTTTGGAAGAATTTGTGAATGAACATCTGGTACCAAAACTTCCATAACTTCCTCTAGAAGACTCGAAATCATGAACCGTAAAATGATCCAGAAACTAGACTTCCAAATCTTGCCAATGGTGGATGGCTGATTAGCTGGTTCTTCTTGAGCATGTAATGTCCAATCCGTGAATTTGACTGTTTTGCAGACACAATTTTGAGCTATCTTGACTCCAAGATACATTAAATGAGTCCTAAAGCTAAATACACTAAAACCAAGATAAAAGAGGGTTAAAAAGCAAAGTTTCATTCAAAATCAATAGCAAAAGATAAATTAGGATAGTACAAAATTTATGTAATTATGCATTGATCACCTAATACCCGCATAATCAAAGTCCACATATCCAACCATACATTGACTAATATCATTATCCCACTGAAACAATAAGTCAACATCCACATCACTCGCAATATACCTTTCACAGCCTGTCAAAGTCCTTGTTCAGGATTATGCATATATCTACTCACAATACTAACATTTTATGAAATATCAGACCTAGTACACACCATAGTATACATCAAACTACTTACAACACTCACATATGGAATTTGAGCCATATAACGACTCTCCTCATCATTTCTAGGAGACATAGAAGCTAGCTTCAAATGAGAGGCAAAAGGGGTACTAACCAGTTTTGAATTGTCATTCATCCTAAAGCAATGTAGTACCTTCTTCAAATATTGCTTCTAACAGCGACTAATCTTTCCATTTGCTATATCTCTTTCAATTTTCGTGCCTAGTATCTTCCGAGCTTCTCCTAAATCCTTTATCTCTAATTCATTATTCAATTAAGTCTTCAAATTTCAATCTCCACTTTGCTCTTACATGCTATAAGCGTATCATTAACATATAAGAGGAAGTAGATGAAGGTTCCTTCTTGTGTCCTGCGAAAATAAACATGATGGTCATATTGACTGCTTGTATACATCTACGTACCCAATCATAAACTGATCAAATTGCTCATACCATTGTCTTTAAAGACTACTTCAAACCATACAATTACTTTCGCAATTTTCAAACCCAATTTTCATTTCCAACAAGACCAAAACCTTATGGTTGATATATATATATATATATCCTCCAAATCAGCATGTAAAAATGTCATCTTAACATCAAGTTGAGCCAACTCAATGTCAAATTGCACCACCATAGCTAACAAAGTATGAATCGAAGAACGCTTTATAATAAGAGAGAATTCCTCATTGTGATCAGTGTCTTTCTTCTGAGTATAGCCTTGGCATAAACCCATTTGCACTCAAAGTGAGGTACACATCTTCAATATGACACCTCATTGAGATTTGAATCAAGTCACAAACTTAGATTTACAATATGAAAGTTCTGATATATAGTACTTATCATGACCACACATGTGGTAAAGGTGTAAACTTTGGATAAAAATACAATCAATATTATGTAAATTATATTTCTTAATCAAGTATACTAGTCTTTCTTCAAAATTAAAATGCATAAATGAATCATACGCAATGGTTTGAACTTAAATGGATTCATATTGCTTGTAATTTTTAACTTTTAGCAATATGATTCTACAATTATATATATATATATATCGCTACGATTCTACGATTATAAGCTATATGTTATGTGTTATTGCATTTTTCATGCACCATTCATTAAATTTTTTATTATTTTGTTGAAGAAATAACTTAATAAAAAGGTTATTAGCCATCGAATTCCAGATAGGGTCCCCCTGTTTATTGGATGGGGTGAGGATGGTAAGAGAATTACTATTTGTAGTCGCTTAAAAGTAAAATATCACATGGACTAAAAGGCAACTACATGAACCAAATTCCTTGGTATTAATCACTTCCTGCCAGGGTATAAAAAGAGCGGCAATGAGGTTTAATCTAGTGGAAAAGGGCCTTGACTTGCGCACCAGTGATCTCAAGTTCGAATCCCCATGACACCTTAATAGTGTGTGTGTGTGTGTGTGTGTGTGTTTGTGAAACTCTCTTCCTGATGTAACACAGAAGCGTAAACTAGATGAAAATGTATGTTTTCAACTAGGAAGTGTACCTTGAATCCACAAGGAGAGAAAAACACAGTCTCAAACAGAGGTATTTAGTTTATATTGAAGTTGAAAATTGGAATATATGATTTAGAGTACAAGCCACCTTTAATATAGCTATAGATGATGCACGATCCATATGCAAGTGCATACATGAACTAGAGTATTCATGAATAGTTATTAATGAAATGCATGAATCTAACATTAAACATGTATTTAATTTATTTATTAAGTAAATGAACCTCGAGTAACTGTTCATTGAACCTTGCTCCTAATTATGATGCCTTATCATACTCCCCTGCTGGAAGAAAACTCGACCCTAAGTTTTTGCTAGGATTGTTAACGCCATCTAGAGGATAATACTCAAACAAGTCCGCCACATTAAATGTTGAAGAGATGCCCATGTCAACTGGTTGCTCGACAACATAAGCATCGTCATTAATCTTTCATGTTATCTGGTATGGTCCATATTTTTTATCTTGTATCTTATTGTAAGTCCGTGTAGGAAATCAATCCTTCCTTAAGTAATCACTAAATCACCTTCTTGAAAAACCTGGCGTCTCTTCTTATCAACAGCTTCTTTGTACTTCATAGTTGCTGCGTCTATGTTTTCTCGAACTTCCTTTTGGACTGCTAAAATCCTTTCAGTCATATTTTATGGCAATTTAGGTAAAAGGACTAGGTCCAAAACATAGTGCCTTGAATTTTAATGATCAATTATAAAGGTTAACCGATCGTAAAGAGAATGTGTGGTGATGAGAAACAAGTGAGGGAGAAAGAGAGTGAAAGGGCACATCTGCTTCTCTCACTGCTATTTAGATTATTAGGAGCCATCTCAATAGTAATCCATAAAGACTCTCAAATGATTGTCCTCCATTGTTTTTTATTTGAAGTGTTTTTCTATAAAGTTTTTATGTATACCATTTGAATTACTTCAACTCTTAATCAAAATCTCATAATTGAATGCAAAATTGTTGTAAACATTGTGTGTTTTGATGAAGTATAACAATTCATTTTGGTCAAGTCATATCACATGTGGTTCTAAATTATCTCCTTCGAAATGTCTATCTCTTTACGGGTTAATGTATACACCTCACTGAGATTTGAATCAAGTCACAAACTTAGATTTACAATATGAAAGTTCTGATATATAGTACTTATCATGACCCCACATGTGATAAAGGTGTAAACTTTGGATAAAAATATAATCAATATTATGTAAATTATATTTCTTAATTAGGTATACTGATCTTTCTTTATACTTAAAATGCATAAATGAATAATACGCAATGGTTGTAACTTAAATGGATTCATATTGCGTGTAATTTTTAACTTTTAGCAATACGATTATACAATTATATATTACTACGATTCTAGGATTGTATGCTATATTATCTTAATTTTATTTGTTAGTGCATATTTCATGCACTATACATTAAGATTTTTATTATTTTATTGAAGAAATAACTTGATAAAAAGTAATTAGTCCTTGAATTCTAGATAGGGTCCCTGTTTATCGAATGGGGTGAGGATGGTAAGAGAATTGCTATTCGCAGTCACTCAAAAGTGTAATATGGGAGCAAATAATCATAAGCCAATAGTAAAATACCATGCGGACTAAAAGGCGACTACATGAACCAAACTGCCCTTGGTTAAAGATGGGAGAAGATGTGACACATCTTATCACGCATTGATTGTGAAAAATACATGACTAGTATTGGTCGCTTCCTCTACTAGGGTATTAAGAAGTGTGGTCAATAGGGTCTACCCCAGTGAAAAAGGGCCTTGATAACTGTCTCAAGTTCGAATCCCCATGGCACCTTAATAGTGAGAGAGAGAGAGAGAGAGGAGGCCCTACATCCTTTTGTAATTTAGACTATCGCTTATACTATAAAAAAATAAAAATAAGAAAAGGGCGGGCTTCGCTTGAGGTGAAGTTCTCTTGTCAAACAAAACTCACGAGGAAGCCAATCCACCATGAGCCGAAAATGCCTATATGACCTTAGGTTAGGCTAGCGAAAGCGTGAAGCTTTAAGCCCAACATGACTTTCCTTAATTAGGCTACATGCCTCTAAAAGATTAGCCCAAATTTTTGGGATTTCCCTAATAACTACAACAACAATAATTAAGGAGATCACACTCGCCTACTTTGGGTATGTATCTAACACATCCCTAGTTAAACGACTAATTGACTTGATGTGCACATTAACGGGTCATCACATCCCCAATTATCGTTTAATTCGTAACTCCTCACGACGATAAACCAGCCTTCAAAAAGCTGAATATAAACCAACCCTTCTTTTTGGAGAAGATAATTGTTCCTTGAGCTAAGAAACTCTACTTTTCTCCTTATACAGTCAAACTCGCTTAGGCCTATGCTCTTTGGCTCACACCACACCGGTATCCTAAAACCTAACAGTAATCTTCTTTCTTAGTTTTAGGGGCCAAAGATCTTTTCAGAAGACGCATGAATTGATTCCCCAAAAGTGACTATATCAAGAAAGTCAATTAACACATAGGATTCAACATTTCAAGAAAAGCTCAAAGTTTTTGCTATAGCTTTCAAATTCAAGGAATGCCTACTTTCTCTTCTTGTCTTCCCCATCTGACCTTGTCTATTTAGTTTGTGTCACATATACTCCACCTATACATAAATTTATATATTTAATGTGTTAAAAGAAATCTATATTATCTTTTTTTTTTAATCAAACAGTGATATTCAATAAAAACTCTTTATTATTTCAACATACAAAATATTAGTACTTCTTTTAATAAGAAAATATTAGTACTTGACATTAAAAAAAAGAAAGTCACAAATAAACAACTTATCACATACAATAAGCTAAAAAAATAATTAAACATAATTGAAGTACCTTGACTAACCGTGTATAAAATGACTTTGGTAGTGTGTGTAAGAAATTAACCAGTCAATTTGGATATTATCACTTGTATTTTTTTTTAAAAGGCAAAGAGTCACTTTTGGTCACTGCAGTTTATCACTTTTATTGCTAAAGTCCATGTAGTTTCAATTTGATCAATTTCGTCCTTATAGTTTGAATTCCAAGCCATTCAAGGACAATCCTCAATTTCTATGAAATTGATAGGGGTATTTTGGTCCAATCTTGCAACCTCTCCCCAACCACCTGATCTCATCCCTCCTCCCCTCCCAACCCAACATTATGCTCCCTTCCCTCCACATCCACCTTTTCACTCACTTTTATCAAACTCCAAACCTAATTCCATGCATTGTCCAAAACCTCTCCTCATGAACACAAATTTCCGAAAACAAAAGCAAGAGTTTTAAGACTAAAAGTCACACAATTGTTTATTCAAGATTGGAGGTAATGGACTTTGAGACTTGAAAGCATAAGAAAAGCAACACAGGGGCTGATAGGGTGCCTGTGACAGTGGTTGGGGAGGGCTGCAAGGTTGGCCCGAAATGCCTCTCTTAATTTGGCAGAAATTGAGAACTGTCCTTGAATTGTTTGAAATTTAGACTGCAAGGAGTTTAATGGTAAAAGAGATAAACTACATGGACCAAAAATGACTTTTAGCCTAAAAAAATAATAATAATAGAAATTTAAAATGACACCCAAACTCGGGAGAGTTTTTTTTATCAAAAATAGCAAAAACTATTTTTATCAAAAATAGCAAAAACTAACCTCTCACTTTCATAAATGTCAATTTTTTAAAAACTTTTAAAAATAGCCAAAAATTCACTTAAATAGACTCAAATGCCCTCAAAAGAAAAACCCACGCAAATAAATAAAAGAAAGTCAATCAGACAAAGAAAAAAGAAGAAGATAGGAGAGTGTCCAACACAGTATGAATCGAAAGGTTTTGTTGCTATTCTCCTCCCTCTGTAACTGCCAGAAAAGAAATTAAGAAAGTTTAGAGGTGTAGAGTGACGACATGTGAAGGATGTTTGCGATCAGTCTTGAAGGAAACATCTACAACTGCAAGCACTGCAAAACCCCATCTTGCTCTTGTTGATGACATACTTTCTAAGTCTCGTTTCAGTGCAGACATGGAAATGCTTATCTTTTTGACAAATAAGTTCATAAAGAAAAAACAAAAGTTGTCTACTTTTGATTTGCTATGGTTGTTGGGTGCTGTCTTCTTCAGTTGACACTTGAAAGCGCATGTGGAGAACATGGCTCTTTGGCATCATCGAATCATATGCTTAGAAATGAAATGAAATTTTCTTGAATTACTGGATGTATGGATAATGAATGTATAATTTGTATTTCAGGTCCAAAAAAAAAAAAAAAAAATACGAATCAACATAGCTTATTTGCTCCAATTTCTACAAGAAAATAATTGCTCAAATAAATAAATTATAAATATTGCCATTGCAGTTAGTTTACTATACAAAGATGAAACACTTATTTCTGAGGGTATTTAAGTCTATTTAAGTGAATTTTTGGCCATTTTCAAATGTTTTTATAAAAATTGACATTTATGATGGTTAGGGGTAAATTTTGGCTATTTTTATGAAAACTCAATTCGGGAGAGGAAAGCTTGGGAAACCAGGCTTAAACCCTAAGCCTCCCTGAGTTCAGGGCTTGCTGCAGCAGAGTGAGAAATGGGGTTAGGGTTAAAGAAATTGGTGAAGAAGGGGATGATGGGGTTGGGAGAGATGGGGTTCAACGCTGGAGGTGGGCCATCAACTGGTTCCCTGGCCACATGGCTGCAGCCACGCGCGCAATCCGCGACCGGCTCAAGCTCGCCGACTTCGTCATTGAGGTCCGTGACGCTCGCATTCCATTGTCCTCCGCCAACCAAGACCTTCAGCCCCAGCTCCGCTCCAAACGTTCCCTAATTGCCCTCAACAAGAAGGACCTCGCCAACCCCAATATCATGCAGGTAATGTTAATATAATTTATTGTTTTTTGTAGTTGTATTTATTATTTTCTTTGTTGAAGTTGAAGTTTTTATTGGTTTAATTGTTGTAGAAATGGACCCGGTATTTCGAACTGTCCAATCAAGATTGCCTTCCCATGAATGCACACAGCAAGAGCTCCGTTTCAAAGGTATTTGTTTTTGCCTTCCAATTTGATATTCCTTATTTTGGGTTCAAAACCCTGAAATGTGCACTTGTTTATCAAAGCTTCTTGAACTGGTGGAGTATAAACTGAAGGAAGCCATTTCGAGGGAACCTACTCTGCTTGTTATGGTGGTTGGCGTTCCTAATGTTGGGAAATCAGCTCTAATCAATAATATTCATCAGATTGCGTCTTCTCGCTTTCCCGGTAAGTTCTTCATGTTAGAGGAGGTTGTTGTGAATCCTATATTGGTGCATATATGTTTTAATTATTAATATCCATGGAGTTCAGGCAATACACATTGAGGAATGACAGTGTTTGAGTTTCTTTCATAGTGCAGGGTAAGATGAAGCGAGCTACAGTAGGCCCATTACCTGGTGTTACTCAAGACATTGCTGGATTCAAGGTTAAGTCATTTTTGTTATTGATTTTCTTTTTCCTATTCATTATATGCTGAACTGAAAATACAGACTAGCGGGTGAATAAGATACTTAAAAAAAAAGGCTTTTTGACCCTTCTCATCTTGAAAACGAAAAATTAATCTATCTAGTTCTTAGTGTTTGTTTCTTTTGTCTTCTAATACTTCTTTTATAGTTCTCTATTCCTCTGTTTCCTTCATCTCGCAGATTTGATGATGGAAAATCGTCTTCCTTTTCCCTAACTTTTTTGAATTGTTTATGTGCAGATTGCTCATCAGCCTAGCATATATGTTCTTGACACTCCAGGTGTGTTGGTTCCAAGTATCCCGGACATAGAGACAGGATTAAAGCTAGCTCTTGCAGGTTTGTCCTTTCTCAGATAAATTCTCTGGAATTTCTTATTACTGTGGCATTTGAAAGGTGTTTTGAATTTTTTAGGCTTACATTTGTTGGGATGCCATGACTTAGAAAGTTTCTCTAGGAATTGTAGTCCTTCATATGTATGCAACTTTAATACATGCTGTTTCAACTTTGTTGGCTTGGTAATCACCTTAATATCTCTCTTTTGAAAATTGTCTGTTTCAACTTTGTTGGCAATTTCCTTTATTCTCTGTTCAGATTCCTTATAGGCTTGGTTGTACACTTGTCATTGTATTAATCGAATTCGCACTTTAATAGCTTAATGGCTTTTAGCTGTTGGCTTCAATGGAGAACGGTCCAGTATTTAGGAAATTTAAGGATAGGGTCAGACCGCCTCTCTGTGTGGTTTAAGATCCATGTTTAATGAATTCTGATTAGCTTACTATCAAATTTTGGCATTCCAACTTCCATTTGAAAAAGAAAAATTTGTCACGTACATCTTAAATAGGGATGAATCATTAAACTTAGGGGGAAATGTTTGTTACTTTTGTCAGTGTACTGCATCTCACTGAACCTCATCGTGCAGGATCTATTAAGGATTCGGTTGTAGGGGAGGATCGAATTGCTCAATACTTGCTTGCAGTTTTAAATACACGAGGGACACCTTTTCACTGGAAGAACTCAAATAATAGGAGAATGGAAGGGATTCAATATGAAACAGAGGAAAAAGTTGACTACAGTCTTAAAAATCTTCGACCTAGTAGGAGGAAGCTGCCAACTAAGTCTCATGTGCTGTACGTTGAGGTAATGGAAATTACCATATGCGTGTTTGTATTTTTCTTTATGCACCACAATGCTTGATTATACTCCAACTTTTACTGCTGATTATTTCAAACCTCTGATGCTTACTCACTTTCAACGGTAACAGGAGAAGTTAGTATGATTTCTGAAAATAATAATGAGTTTTTGTTTTTATCTTTTTCCTTTTAATAATTTCACTAAGACTATGCTTTGACTTGGAGAAAGCGTATTTTAGATTACAGCAAATAATGAGTAACCCATCAATGATCTTCCAAAGGGAAAGTGAAGATTATATTTTATGTACTAAAGATATTTGACAGTCATTGAGAAATAAATTGTTGGTTGAAGTAAACGGTTTGCTGACAACGATATTATAAGATCCAATTTCACTACTTATCTTTGTGATAATTAGCAAAGAGATTTCTTTTAAATTTGTAATTTTAGGTTCTGTATCTGGAGCATGTATTTAAGTCTTGAGAATATGTTTTAATTTATTTGTTCACTAACCACTACTACTCTCACACTAGCCATTTTAATTGTCCGTCCACACGTGTAATCTGTGACTTTGCAATTAACTTTTAGTTCTTTGACACTTTTAAGTGCAGCTTAGATAAGTATCCTTGGTGACTTGGCCAATATTTGTTATGTTTGTATGCTTTTTAAAATACTAGTATTGTTCATGTTGGCTTTCAGGATCTTGTAACTGAAGTGCAGCGTGCTCTGTATTCGACTCTGTCAGAATTCAATGGCAACATGGTAGACGAGAGTGACTTGGAGGTGCTTATAGAACAGCAGTTTGAAGCACTGCAGAAGGCACTAAAGATACCCAATAAGGGGTCTGACGCTCGGTTGATGGTATCAAAGAAATTCCTTACCTTATTTAGGACGGGTAAGTTAGGCCCCTTCATCCTTGATGATGTCCCAGAAGCTAATCCGCTTTCATAAAACATCTTACTTTTCCATGAAGACCCTCTTTAATTTGAACTTTTGTTTCTTTAACGTTTCTATCGATAGACTTGTATATGTGCAGTCCCCTTGTATCATATTGACTCACCTGTATCAGTGATCTCAATTTTATTTCTGTTGTATTGAGAAAACTTGGTTCATATTTGATAGAGTTATCAAAGTATCCAAATTTGGTTTGGATGGTTCATATTTGTGTCCACTCTAAAGGAGGCTCTGTGTTTGTATCAAGGTCTAAAATATCGATGATATTGGAAATATCGGTAGTCCAAAAATACGGAAATTTCGTCGGAAATATCAGGATATTATCGATATCAATAAAAATTGAATAAAAATTATGGAAGTTGTAAGAAAAACTTGGAAAATTTTATTGAAACTTTGGAGGATGTTTATTTAGTCAATTATCTATTAGTTTATCACAAAAAATTGGAGGAAATGCATTGCATGATGGATTTAACTTATTTAAATTGATTATATAACGCGCTGGCAAACACTATGAGTGTAGAAAATATGTAGTAATTAATGAAAAAAGATTAAACACACCATAATGATTTATATATAAGATTTACTACAATATTTTACACTGTATACATTGCATGGTAAGATACATGAGTGACTTAGTACCACATAGAGTTCCTATGAGGTTCGGATTTTTCACTATCTTCATCATCTCTATGTGTAGAGTAAGTGTATTGTGAAGAGTAGTCATCAAATGATGAATCTCCAAAATAGTTTTGCATGTAATTGTTAACATGCCACCTAAAGGAAAGGTCAAAGATTCATTCTCATGTGAAAATTTGATTCTTGCAAAAAGAATTCAAAACAAAACAATATAAATATAAATATTTTAGCATATTATCACAAAAACATAAGTGATATAGTGGTTGTAGGGGCTTTTTCGTTCCGGCAGCTGCTACGGGCCTGGGCTGCCGTAAATAGCAAAATGGATGAAATTGCCCCTTGAGCTTGAGTTCGAAGATCAAGCCCCAAGAATACTTCGAAAGGACAGAAATGCCTTAGAAAACACCTTGGTTACCTTCACTAACAAAAATAACAACTTACAGATAAATTTTCTAGCTTGGTATGAGAAGCTTGTGGCATGGGAGCAAAATTGTCATAAGTTTAGCACTGCAGAGAAAACTAAGTGTTTCTGGGGAAAAGGGTATTAAGGTAGGAGATGAAGAGTTTGCAGAGGGGTTTGGCTGAGAATAAGGAAAAATAGAGGAATGGGTGGCTTGAGTATTATTTTCGGCAGCTTAACAGTGACTCTATCAAATGCTAGAGCAGCCTGCCAGAAGGGGGAAAAATGGGGAGGAGGATGAACAGAGCACAAATTTGCTGGGTGTTGCAGGTAAGAGAGGAAGCTTGCTCTCTGAAATGTGGGTTGTGTTGATGGGTAGGAAATGCCTCTTTTTATAGGCGCTGGAAGCTATCATTTTCCAAGAAACCCTAATGGTTTCTATCCAATTTGGCCAAGTCTTTCCATTCATTTCTCCCCTCATCTCTTCAATCATCCTATTTTGGTGAAATCCACTCTGCCCATTTGCACAAAATCAGGGATTTTTGGGAGCTCAAGGCCCCCTTTCGCGCGGCTGTTTCAGACTCCTATTTTCAGCCATATTTCTTCCTTCTTTTCTCCCCTCTTCCAAGGCTAGGTATGATGAGGGAAAGAAATGGGTATGTACATTGGTTTGAAGGGTGTTTTGCTCAAGTATGCCTTGGTTTTTTGGATGTTTTTGCTTGAAACTTGTTCCCTCCCATGTGCTAGAGCCTCCCAGCAACTCTGCATAGTGGACCTCTAGACTTCCCTTCGTGGCTTCTGTTTTTTCCTCAATGTGCTGAGGCTTTTGCAAGTTCTTATTTTAATTATATGGGCCTTCTAGGATAATGGGTTGGTTTGTCAAAATAAATGGGCTAACCTCAACAAGTGTTGGCCTATTTTTGTTGAGGTGATGGGCTATTTTGGTTGGAGTGATGGGCTATTTTGGTTGGGCTACTTTTTCTTTTGTGCTCACCCACATGTTTAGGCCTAAGAAATGGGCTTGAGTTCCGAGGCTCCCAAGCAACCCGGGACTTTCATTTCTTGGCCCATCAATGGGCCTCATGTCAACTTATTACCATTCATATCACAACCCACTCAAGCAAGCCCTGGGTATTTGAGTGGCTTGGGGCCCACTTAAGTTTGTGGCGTGATTGGGTGTGGAATAATAATTCTTTGCTTGGCGTGGCGTGTCGCTTGGCGTGCTTCAATTTTATCGTCCTTGAAGAGGGACACGGTGCTTAGTTTAGCATGGGCTTGTATTTTATAATATTATCTCAATCCTTGGCATGACAAATTATTTATTTAGCATGGCATGTGGACTATGACTTGTATATGACGAGCCTTCATGTACTCCGATATGTGACTTTTCTTAATACAATATCATATTGGGCCGGAAACTTATTTGGGCCTAACCATGGACTTTTTTGGGCCTCAATAGTGGTTAAGGTGTTGGAGGAGTAAAATGGGAGTGGTTCATATCCCTTTGTGTTTTTTTCTCCCTTTTTTTCCCTTTTTTTTTCTTTTTTTTTTCTTCTTCTTTTTCCTTTTTTTTTTCCTTTACATCGATATTTTTGATATTTTAGCGATATTATACTGATATTTTGACAAAATATTGCTGAAGTGTGAGCGAAATTATGGACATCGATATTTTCCGATATTATCGTCGATATTGTCGATATTTATACAATATGTACATGGATATGTTCTGAAATATCCGTGATTCAAAAAAACCGAAATATCCTCGATATTATCGATATTTCAGACTATGGTTTGTATTCAATCTAAAGTTTGAAAAATGTAGCTACAATGAATCGATATGCAATCGAAGCTAAATCAAATAGCACTTATGAACCCTAACTCTATTATTTATTTATTTATTAAATTGGTAAGATGGATCCCATTAACCCCATATCAAATCTTTTGGTTAGATTATTGATATAGTGAACTAAACTTCAAGGAAACAACTTTGTACTGTTGGGACGTGGCATGTGAAGATCTTGTTGGTTTCATTCTCAATCCATGGATATTTAGGTAGGAAAGTAGAGACTGGACTTGAAAACGAAAATTGTCATAACTTCTTGTTGGTTGGGGCTTGGACAATGAAGATATTCGTAGAGGAATAAGAGCAAGACAAGGGTAGGAAGTAGAGAAAATCCTGAAATAAAAATATTATACTAATTTAGGAAACTATTATTTGCGGTCTAAAAAAGTTGGGTGCATTTTTGCTCACCACTTTAACCATAGGTGTACGCTCACCACTCCTCCCAAAAGTTGACACATGTCTATGAGAGAGAAACAATACTTTAATAAGATTTTTCATGATTTACCCTTATTCTAACCTAGCAACCTTTCCACTTTTCTAAATTAATTAGCCATTGGCTTTCTGTCTCGTGGTTTAATACGAATTCGACATGATCACAGAGAGGTAAAAGTTGTTAACATCTATTGGGGTCTTTTTCTGTCAGAAGGCTCATCCGGGCTTATTGATTCTTGGACCGCCATAGAGTGATGAATCAAGCCTTCATTGCCCCTTTTTCTGAGTTAGCGAGAGCTAGGCCCAAAGTATCTAAAGGGAGAAGCAAGTCCCAGGGGAGTACTTTGTTCTTCTTCCAGCGGCTGCGTGTTTTGTGATACAATTCATACATGTCAACTTCATTATCATACAAGCTATCACTCAACTTCTTTTTGGCTATTTTGAGAGTTTCATTCAGTTCTTCAAGTTCCTTGACCTTTTCTTCCATCATGTGATTCTGTTCTTTGAAATTATAGGTTTTATTGAAAAGCATATCATACTTTTCACATAGTTCCCTGTATGTCTGGTCATCCTGTCTATCATCTCCAAACACACATTCTTCCTTAACTACATAACCAACAAGGGCAAAATTATTTGCCTTTTCATAAGATGAAGTGATATAGTTGTTGGAATCATCACTATCACTATCACTCCATTGTGCACTAATTGACTCTTCTCTCTCATTAGACTCTGTCATGTGGTTATTTGCACATTCCACATCAATGTGACTAGCACCGCCACATAGATAGCACTTTACAAGACCCTTCAAACTTTTGTCCTCCCTAAAGCCATAAGAGTTCAAAAAATTCCTCTCCTTAAAAACATTGTGTTGAGACACACATGTAGATGAACTAGGAAGATTTTGACAATTCCTAGTGACTTTGGTTTTATATTTGACAACTCTTCTATATTTCTTAACAAACAAGGCAAGCTCATCATGAATGCAAGGAGCAATTTGATCCATTTTTATGTTTACACACCTAATACCAATTAGCACCCAAAGGATCTCTCTATTTATGTTAAAAGCTGGTGCTCTGATACCAATTGAAATTGGTACTTGGGTGATGAGGGGTAAATTTTACGACACTTAAACAAAACGCAACAATCTTCACACACTTTAGACCTTGACCAAAAACACTTATGACTAGTCAACTGCTAGTCATGAACAACCACAATCAAGAATACACACAGAGCATGCCACAATGTACCTGCAACCCTAGAAGATTACTAGTGACAACCTAGGCACTCAGAAGGACCCATCAATCTAGGCATCCCCTGTGCTAGCAACAACTATTGTGAAAGTGTGTGAAATCATCATAATCAAGTAAACACCAAACAACCGATAATGATGACTAGTCAACTACAAGGACACAAACCTAGAATTCATATGATGCCTAGTCAACCACCAAGAACACAAACCCAGAATTCATACGATGACTAGTCAACCACCAAGAACACAAACCCAGAAAAATTACAGAGATGCAATTAAAAATTGTTCACCCAGAAACCCACCATTGGGAAAAACTGGGGGTCATCAACCGACCAGGCAATCCACTAAGTATAAAAAGATTCTTACAAAGGAACACAAGCAAGCTTAAGAAAAACCTAGATCTATTTAGGAAGATGAGCTATACCTCATTTGTGCAATCTTCTTCTCCAACTTAGCAAAGGTTGAAGCTCAGTTCTTCATGGCAATGACAGCTCCTTCTCCAGCTTATTCATCCCATGACACCAGCTTGCAAGCTCTAACTCAGATAGAAACCGAAATTTGGATTCAAAGGAGAATGACCAATTTCTTCAAGAAACCATACTCTTGAAGAAATCAATCTTGAATCTGACCTAGATATATATGAGAAAGTGTTTGATCTAGCAAGATGAAGTTTTCATATTTCAAATGCAGTTTTCAAAAAGAAACATTTTGGAAAACTCAAAGATGAAAAATATGAAGGTTACAATTGAGGAAGAAGAGAAAGTTTACAGAGAAACTTTCCAAAACTTGCCTACAAAAGTGACGGCTACCAAATCAGGAATCCTTTGGCCTTTACACCTAAAAATTCCCTAGGTCTGAATCAACACATGGCAGCAGAGAGAGAAAGGAGAATAGGACAAAATAGTTGGTTATCCAGCTGGAAATCCTACAGAGCAAGGATGACTAGTCATACGAGAAATAGATGACTAGTCATCATTTTATGAAATCAATTTAATGCAATGTGATGCAATGCACAATTTACCTTTGTCAATTTACTTGAACCTCCATAGGATAGTTGTTAGTTAAGAACACCTAGAGAAGCTATTCTTAATCTAAACTTGAGCTTGATAAAAACAATACAAATCCTATTACAAAATTGTCAAGGGAAGCCAAAAGAAAAACTCAAAATGCATACATTAACAACTACTAGGCTTGGCATGAGAGCTTGGAGTGTGGGAGCTAAAGACCCACCAGTTTAGAAAATGAGAATGCATGTGCTTGGCTTGGTGTTAGATATGCTTGAGTTTGGGTGTTGATAATCTGTTGTTTGTGGCTATGGCTATGGTTTCAACTTAGCTTGAGAAGATATGATGGACCTTTTTGAGAGAGAGAGAGAGAGAGAGAGAGAGAGAGAGAGAGAGAGAGAGAGAGAGAGAGAGAGAGAGAGAGAGAGAGAGAGAGAGAGAGAGAGAGAGAGAGAGAGAGAGAGAGAGAGAGAGAGATGGAGATAAAAGATGGGTGGCTTGAGTAGATTTCCAGCAGCTTGACCAATGCTTGGTCACGCTTTTGGAATGGTTGAAGATGACTTGGTAATGTTGAACAAAGATTGTGTGAGCTTGGCATGAGAGCATGGAGTGTGGGAGCTAAAGACCCACCAAGTTTAGCAAATCAGAATGCATGTGCTTGGCTTGGTGTTGGATATGCTTGAGTTTGGGTGTTGATAATTTGTTGTTTGTGGCTATGGCTATGGGGATTTAAGAGTTTCAAGAGAAGGACGATGGGAGGAAAAAAAATTTGGCTATAACAAATTTGTTAACATCTATGCTATACAATATTATAATTTGGCTATAACAAATTTGAATAACACCATAAAACACAGTTTCAACGGCAAATTATGATAATTTTATATTAAGTGCGAAAGGTTTTCTTAAAATAAAATACTCCAAAGAAAATCATAGAGAGGTAGTTATGTCATGCATTATGTCCTAGCATTGGACAGACAAAAAAGAACAATTCATTTCGTTCCTACTATCTTTTTCTACATTGCAAAAACTTGGTCTAAGATGTTGATGGATGTGAAAAACTTAGTTGATAAGCTGGTCCTTTAGGTCTTAGTTGAATGTTTTCCTGTAAATTAATCAAACAATTAAAAATAATACTTATAAAACTTAAAACAAAAAAAGAAATTAAGATAACAAACCTGTGGATGTATAAGTGAGGAATTGGAAAACATTGGATGTATAGCTTGGTATCCAAGTGGGTGATTTGGAATCCCTTGAACACTAGAAACAGTGTTGGAAATCCATACTGAAAATCTGCAACTTTGCATATAGATGCCATATTGAAATGATTTTGAGTTGACATTCCAATCGATTCCTAAATATTAAATTCCAATCAATACATAAAAAATATACTTTGAGAATGCCAATGTTAAAAAAATTACAAAAATTCTATACCTGATCATGTGTGTATAAATTTGAGTGTCCGCTCATCTCACGGGCGGATAAATTAATTTCCTTAAGACGTTGTAAAACAATTAAACGATAGTTAGATTGACATAAAGTAAATAATGAAAAAAAAAAGTTGATCAACTAACTACTAACCTTTTCTTTTAGATGAACCTTTCTTTTTAGATGGCTTTGATTCCAAAGAACTCTTAATTCTACCTTTTCCTCTACCTTTCGACTTTTGAATCTTTGGATCTCACAATTTAAGATTATCCTCATCTTCAGTGACATGCTTATCAAGAATTTCATTGTGTTCGTCTCCAAAGTATGGATGTTTTTCTAATTTTGCCTCTAACTATAACAATTCAGACTTCAAAAAAGTGCATGTTTAGGTGTTCCTTGCACCCTTTGCTATGATTCTTTGTACTATATGAGATAACTCGCTATACTGAACCACGGAAGATGACTCTAGAGTACTTAAAGGTGCTTCCCCATTCAAATCAAAGTCAACATAACATGTAGCTTCCTTGCTCCATCTCTTTAAATAATACTTAGATGGTAGAGTTGAGAACTCTAATTCATGGTATAATTTTAGTGCATGTGCACAAAGAATCCCCTCAAATTCAAACTTTTTACAGCTGCAACTGATCGTTTGATCAGAAAGTCATATATAAGTGATCTGCTCATTCCTCTCATTCCCAAATTCATAACCATATATCTACGTGTTAGCCCATAATCACTTTGTAATTTCAACCTCAAACCTAAAAGTTTGTTACACTCATCTTGGAAACAATAGACTTGTGCCCATTTCTCAAGCAGTGCATATATTCCTTATGGCCAACTATTTCCTCTCAATCCATAATCATCAAGTAAAGCTTCCCAACTTGATTTCAATTCTTCAACAATCTCTGGATCATATACACAACTTTTAAAATCTTTTGCGAATGCTTGAAACTCAGAAAAAACATGACCCAAGTTCTTTGTAGCATTCTGATATATATGCCACAAGCAAAGTAGGTGATGGCAATTAGGAAATACTTCGATGATTGCAGCAGCAATTAATTGAGTTTGATCGGTAAATATGGTTTTTGGTTCTTTTCCTTCATTAGCTTGTAAGAATACCTTAAACAACCACTCACATGTGTCAGTACTCTCTCCATCTAGCAAACCACATCCAAAAAGTATGGTCTGCCCATGATTATTAAGCCCAATGATCGGAGCACACACCATGTTGTAGTTGTTCATTTTGAATGTCGTATCAAAACACCAAACATCGCCAAATATGGCAATATAGCATAATCACGTCTTGCTTTTCCATCACCAAAAAAAAAAAAACCACATATTTCATTCTCCATGTTTGTTCATATAGAATAAAAGAATGACTTATCTTGAGCTTGCCTTTGCTTGAAATATTCAAGCAAACATTGTGTGTTTGTGCCTAATAAAACACGGTCACCAGAAGGGACCTCTTCTCGGCCGTGACACCTGTTTATAGGCGGAAACGGCCGCGTTTTGTCAAGCATCTTGCCTTCCTCAAACATAAGACAAATACAAAGGCAGGATCTCTTCGGCCTCTCGACCATAGCTTTGTGGGCCAAGGCCGAAGGCCGTGGGAGACACGGCCGAAGATACTATGGTCAAGACACCACGTGGCTTTAGGGTCCCACGCCCCATTTAATGAAGTAGTGCCTCTGACTACCACAGCAAATCCACTGGGGCAAAAAAGCATTTAATGCACAAGGGCAGAAGGGAAGTGATTGAAGTCAGGATTTGGTGAACAGAGATCAGAGTGGTTAGGCGCAAACATTCTCACGAAGCACTCTCACAACCTAGGGTCAGATCACCAACCACTGGACCAGAGCATTAAATGCGTTCCCACGGCCAGGAGGCGCAGAACTCTCAATCAGGGCGGTGGCCGAGATTTGCTGAGATTTATGGGGGTCACACCACCATGCTTCACGATCCCAAATGCCGATTGGACTATCTACTTGCCCCATTCAGACTCCACCAGGCAGATATTTTTTAGGCCCTCAGGAAGATCTTTTTCAGCCTCGAATGGCTCTCCAGGACTCTTCCTATAAATACCCGGCTCAAGACCACGTTCAAAGGGTCTAACACCAAAACCAAAAGCCTCCCACGGAGCAACTTATTTTTCTGTAACGCACTTTCAATACCTTTACATGCTTTCCTAGAAGTAGTGGTAGATTGTAAGAAAAATTCATTCATCAATATATCATACGACCCTTGATTTCTCAAGGCGCCGGAGCACCATTCCTGTTATCGCCTCACTCACCTCATATATCATACGACCGTCGCTCCTCGAGCAACGCGCCGGAGCACCGCCCAAAATCCACCACCTACACCACCATTAAACGGCCTTGTAGCTCAGGCCGTGAACCTGACGGCCGAGATAAGTTCCTCTCTCGGCCACAATCGTTTGATTAGAAGTCCAATCCCAAACAGGCGCATCACTTAAACATCTTCTACCCAAACCCCATCACTATCTCGACGCACGGTAGACCGTGCTGGCACGCCCGCGCACAAAATGCGCCGTATCCAAAAGAAGGACGTCACGTGTTCGCGCACATCCCCTCGGCCTGGAGTACCAGGCCGTGAGATTTGCGACGTCAACATTGTGAGTCGCCTCTTTTTTGAAATTCAGTGCGATTTCTCATAATCAAATTGTTGCAGTTAGCTTGAATGAAATTTAAATGTTGAGGCCTTTCTGTTTCCTGTTGTCATGTATGAGAGATTTGAGATGGCTTTAGACTTGCATGATGCATTTGATTGATGAATCTTGCTTGAGAAGGCTCTACTGTTCTTTGTGACCTCAACAAATGTGAACTTGATAAGGGAACAAGATCATGATTATGTTCAGCTACAAAGTTTTTCACGACATATTTTCCATAGAATCCTTCACAAGAACAACAAAATTCTCTTTTATGTATTACACCATTCCTGTCCTTATTTACTCTAAGTTTTCTCACACTAAATCCAACACATCTAGCATATGAATTATAATACTGATATGCCTCCTGTTCCTTACCAAAACTCATGCCAAGTGTTGGAACGTCACCAAATTTTCTTGTGAGCTCTTCAATTTGCTCATTATGATCCAAGAGATCAAGACTTTCAGAATCAAAATCTAGGTGTATACAATCAACAGATTCTTTATCGTCATTGGAATATGTAGCATGAAATTCATCCTCTTTATGGTGGATGAGGACACTAGAAGTATGTGCTTGCATATGTATCATATTACTTGATATTCAATGATTGACCCCAAAAAAAAAATTAAAAAAAAATCAATGAATGCTACATCCATAAAGAATTTTTTTTTTAAAAAAAAAAATCTTCACAGCCAATATTGGTCTTCCACTTCCCATGAAACTGTTCGTAGCCCGATCATAACAAAAAAAACTTAATCTTCACAACCAATATTGCTTGTTGTTTTTGCTTTTTATGGAAGTTTATTCAGATTTTAAAGAAAGGACATGAATTGTTAAATTCGAATTTGGTTTGATACTCAAAAAACTAAATAATACAGAGCAATCACCAAAGTATAACAAATAATCAAGCAATACAGAGTACTAAAAAAAAGAAAAAAGAAAAAAGAAAAAAGCAGCATAGATGCTACCTATCTTTCACTTGAACAAATGGAGGAGCCTGCAATTGAAGAGCAATGTAACTCTTGGAGCTGTTAAGTCTTCAATTTGGATAAAAGTATTTGGGCGTGGATAAAAGGAGAAGTTAGGTTGAATTTGTATTGAAGCCTGTGAATTGAGATTCAGATTAAAGCACGGGACATAAAGCCAAGAGGTAATTAATTTAGAAATGTGGAAAAAAAAAAAAAGGCAGCATAGATGTTAACAAATTTGAGGCCGAAAAGTGGATAACAAATTTTATGGTATTATTCGAATTAAAGCAGCATAGATGTTAACAGCTTTTACCTCTCTGTGATCATGTTGAATTGTATTAAAGCACGGGCCATATTGCTAGGTTAGAATAAGGGTAAATCAGGAAAAATCTTATTAAAGTATTGTTTCTCTCTCATAATAATGTCATCAAATAAATAAAAAATAAAGAATTAACTATAGTTAAACCCATAGACATGTGTCAACTTTTGGGAGGGGTGGTGATGGTACACCTAGGGTTAAAGTGGTGAGCAAAAATGCACCCAAAAAAGTTATCATGCACTTCTATGTTATAAAAACATTAGAGAAATTATATTTTGAGGGTGTAGAATGACTTTTTTGGAGTGCTAATAAAACTGTCAATTTATTACCCTTAAGAAGTTTAGGAGTTTTTTGGCAACAAATTTAAGCAGTGGTGGACATCATAAAAGCGAGGGAAGGTTATCATTTCCATGGATGCTTTCCTTCGAGTATAGCTTTCACAGGGCAAGCTGTTCCTCTGAGAAGGTTAAGGCAGGTGTTGGCTGCGCAAATCTCACGGCTTGGTGCTTCGGGCCGAGGCGATGTGCGTTAACACGTGACGTCCTTCTTTTGGATGCAGTGCGGTTGTGCACGGGCATGCCAGCACGGTCTACTGGGCGTCGAGATGGTGATGAGGTTTGGGTAGAAGATGGTTAAATGGTGCGCCCATTTTGCGTTCGACACCTAATCAAACGATTGTGGCCGAGAGAGGAACTGATCTCGGCAGTCAGGTTCACGGCCTGAGCTATAAGGCCATTTAGTGGTGGTGTTGGTGGGGGGTTTTAGGTGGTGCTCCGGCACGTTGCTCAAAGAGCAACGGTCGTATGATATATGGGGTGAAGGAGATGATAACAGAGATGGTGCTCCGGCGCCTTGAAAATCAAAGGTCGTATGATATATTGATGAATGGATTTTCCTTACAATCTACCACTACTCCTAGGAAAGCAAATAAAGGTATTGAAAGTGCATTGCAGGAAAATATAATTTGCTCCGTGGGAGGCTTTTGGTTTGGTATTTAGACCCTTTGATGTAGTCTTGAGCTTAGTATTTATAGGGGGAGTCCTGGAGGGACAATCGAGGTTGAAAAAATCTGCGTGGTGGAGCCTGATCGGGGCAAGTGGGTAGTCAAATCGGCATTTGGGATCATGAAGCATGGTGGTGTGACCCCCATAAATCCCGGTAAATCTCGGCCACCGCCCTGATCGTGGGTTCTGCCCCCTTGGCTGTGGGAACGCATTTAATGCCCTGGTCTGGTGGTTGGTGATCTGACCTTAGGGTTGTAAGAATACTTGCGAGAAGGCCCCTTTTAGCAAGAGCGACTTAGAATACCTCCGCCAATATTTTACTGTGACTCCGGCCGACACTATCTTTGGTCTGACGATCAAGGAAAGGGCCCGGGTAAGCCATCTGGACGACTACTTAATGGCCAGGGATGCGTTAGCTAAGGCTAGACGAGCCCTCGAGGAGGAGGTCGAGGCCTCGGACCCCCCCTAAGATCGAAGCGTCCACAGACGATACTCCTGGGATTGCAAGGCCTATGGTCGAGGGCCCCGACGACCCTTTCTTTGGACATGAGGCTGAAGACGACCCCACGTTGGGAATCTCCGATAAGGAATACGAGGGGATCCTCGGGATGGTTGAGGAAAAAAGCCTCGCCAGGGGCGGCTGTGAGGTCGAAGAGGATGCTGGTGGGGGAAACCAGCAGGAGCCAAAGGAGGTCAGCATGAACATGGTCTTGGTACTACCGTCCGAGTTTTCAGCCCCAGGAGGCCAGACCAACGGCCTGGATAATGATGTGGCCAAGGAGCAGCTTGATCAAAGGCCAAAAACAAAGGAAGAGTTGTTGGTCGTGGCTTTCAACGAGGTAATACCCAGAGACGAACCAAACAAATACCGACACCTCAAGCCGTTGTACATCTTGGCTCATCTCGGCTCATGAGCAGCTTTGTCAGCGATAAATCTAAGACCATCAGAGTATTGCCGTTAAAAATCACCGTGGCCGACCAGACAAGAGTCGCGGCCTTCTACGTAGTCGAATCCAGTGTGGACTACAATATATTGCTCGGTCATGACTGCATCCATCAGTCCGGATGCATACTGTCCTCCATCTTCCAACTGTTGTTCTTTTGGGACGGCCAGAGGGTATCCATACGCCCGACCAACGAGAAACCCTTCGAAACCAACGCCGTGCAAGCACGGATTTATGACAACGATGTTGGATGGGTTGTCCTCACCGACCACAATGCAAGCAGCCGACCAACCAAGACAACGGCCCAGAAAGTGCTGGAGTTAGGCACCGAGATGTTCGACCTCACTAGCCTTTAGATGACAGACAAAGCCACTAAAGAAAACGGAGCTGTGGCCGTGACCGACCTGTTGGAAAGACTGCTGGAACATTGGGCGGAGGAATCCTTATGGCCAAACTCGCCGATCAACCTAATCGAATTCCTCCATGAATCAAATGAGGCGAACACTTTAACCTTTGACGACTTGGAAACGGCACCCACCGAAATGGAAGATGACTACCTCGAGGTCCAGGACCTGTTATTAGAAATAAATGTAGGAACCGAGGCCGAACCACGGCCTCTTTTTGTAAGCCAGCTTTTGAACCCTGAATCAGCAGCCGAGATTATCGGCCTGCTCCATGAATATAAGGATTGTTTTGCTTGGGATTATCATGAGATGCCTGGATTGCCAAGAAGTTTGGTCGAGCATGAACTAAAGATTAAGGAGGGGTTTAGGCCTTTCCAACAGTCGCTGAGGCGATTCTCGATGGAAGTACAACTTAAGGTCAAAGAGGAAATTGAACGGCTCCTTAAAGCCGGCTTCATCCGCACGGCTCGGTACGTTGAATGGTTGGCTAACATCGTACCAGTTTTGAAAAAGACTGGGGCTTTGAGGGTTTGCACCAACTACAAAAATCTAAACCTCGCGACCCCCAAGGACGAGTATCCCATGCCTATGTCCGACCTCCTGGTGGACGGAGCTGCGAAGCACGAGCTCCTGTCTTTCATAGAGGGCCATACTGGTTACAACCAAATCTTCATAGCTGAGGAAGATGTCTACAAGACGGTGTTCAGATGTCTAGGCGCAATCGGGACTTATGAGTGGGTGATCATGCCATTCGGCCTGAAGAAAGCCGGCGCGACGTACCAACGAGCTATGAACCTTATTTTCCACGACCTAATTGGCCGAACCGTTGAAGTCTACATCGACAACGTTGTTGTAAAGTTCCCATCCAAAGTCGACCATGTGGGGCATCTCCGACATGCTTTCAATCGAATGCGGGCACACGGCCTAAAGATGAACCCTAAGAAATGTGCTTTCGGCGTCACCACCGGGAACTTTCTCGGTTTCTTGGTTCACCAACGAGGGATCGAGGCAGATAAAAATAAAGCCACGGCCATTATGGCAGCACCTCCGCCAAGGGCCAAGAAGGAACTCCAGTTCTTCCTCGGTAAGGTCAACTTTTTAAGACGATTCATATCCAATTTGGCAGGGAAAATCCGGCCGTTGACTCCTCTGCTCAAACTGAAAGACACGGAACGGTTCATGTGGGGGGCAGAACATCAAGAGGCCCTTGACGACATCAAGAAGTATTTATCTCAACCATCGGTCCTTATGCCGCCGAAAAGAGGGAAACCCTTAAGGCTTTACATTTCGGCTTCAGAGGGCTCTATCGGTTGTCTGCTAGCTTAGAACAACGAGTCCGAATGAGAACAAGCAGTGCACTATCTGAGCCGCACCCTTAACATGGACGAGCTAAACTATTCACCGATCGAGAAATTATGCTCGGCACTTTATTTCGTGGCTACCAATTTGTGCCATTATATGCTTCCTTCGGTCGTTCAAATCATCTCCAAGACCAACCTCATCAAATATATGCTCACTCGGCCGATCATACGCGGCCAAATCGGGAAGTGGACGATGGCATTGTCCGAATTCACCTTCCAATATGTGGCTTAGAAGTCGGTCAATGGTCAGGCATTGGTCGATTTCTTGGCTCACCACCGGCTCAGGCGCAAGAAGAAGAGTTGGAGGTCGAGATCGGCATGGCCTGCGTGGAGAAGAACTACTGGACCATGTACTTTGATGGCTCCAGTACCGAGACCAGATCTAGGGCCGGATAAAGGTGGCAATTTGCGTTCCAACTTGATTTCAAATGTACCAATAATCAGGCGAATATGAAGCGCTCATCATCGGTCTTGAAATTATAAAAGAAATGAAGGCAACCAACTTGATTTCAACTTGTCTTGGTCTACGGTGATTCTCAGTTGGTAATTAACCAACTGACCGGGGAATACCAGTGCACGAGGGAGAATTTAACCATGTATTATGTAACGGCCCTCAATACGGCCGACGAGTTTTCTAGGATCTCCTTCGTTCACGTACCGCGCATCGAAAACCATGAGGCTAATGAGATGGCCCAAGTAGCGTCAGGTGTGAACATTTCGGACAGCGACCACGACCGCGTGATAAGAATCGAGAAGCGTACCCTGCCGGCTTTGGCCGAGCGAGGAATGTCGAAACGGCCGAAGCCGACTGGCGCTACCCCATAGTAAAGTATCTGCGCGATCCCTCCGGCAACCATGAAAGGACTACTCGTTTCCGAGCTCGGTGTTATTTGATTTATCAGAACGACCCAAAGATATTAAGGTTATCATGACTGAGTCCCACAAAGGGATTTGCGGCGCTCACCAGTCTGGCGTTAAGATGAGGTGGTTGGTCCGGAGGCACAGTTATTATTGGCCGACCATTTTAAAGAACTGCATAGAATATGCGAAAGGGTGTATCAAGTGTCAAATCTACAGCCCCATACAAAAGGTACTAGCTGAGGCCCTCCACCCGGTTACTAAACCATGACCGTTCAGAGAATGGGCCGTGGATATCATCGGCAAAATCTACCCAGCCGCGTCCACTAACACGCTTGGATTTTGGTGGCAACTGATTATTTCACTAAATGGGTCGAGGCGGAGTCCTATCGGTCCATTTCTAGCACACAGGTGGTCAGATTCTTCGAAAATCACATCGTCCATAGATTCGGTATATCCGAAACCATCACGGCCGATAACGGCCCAGTTTTCGCATCAGCCAAGACTCGGGAATACTCCGAAAGGATAGGGATCAAATTGGTCCACTCGACACCCTACTACCCACAGTCTAACGGACAGGCCGAGGTAAGCAACAAGGTAATCAAGGGCATCCTCGAGAAAATGATTGAGGAAAAACCTAGGGCATGGCACGACTTACTCCCTGAAGCCCTTTGGGCTTACCGAGTCTCAAAACGATCGGCTACTGGCACATCCCTTTATGCCTTAACCTACGGCCATGACGCCATCGTTCCGATGGAGTTAAAGGTTCGGTCTCTCCGTGTGACCGAATGACCTGAGCAAGAAGAGCAGGATTATGCGCAAGCCATGACTCAAGAGTTAGAAGATTTGGAGCAATCCAGACTCGATGCTTATAACCTAATGCAGACACAAAAGCAGATTGCGGCGAGGGCTTACACAGGAAGGTGAAGCAGAAGACTTTCGTCGAAGGCGACTTGGTATGACGTGCCGTGCTTCCTATCGGGACTAGCCCTAGCTAACGCATCCCTGGCCTCGACCTCGATCTTAGGGGGGTCCGAGGCCTCGACCTCATCTTCGAGGGCTCGTCTAGCCTTAGCTAACGCATCCCTGGCCATTAAGTAGTCATCCAGACGGCTTACCCGGGTCGTCAGACCAAAGATAGTGTCGGCCGGAGTCATAGTAAAATATTGGCGGAGGTACTCTAAGTCACTCCTGCTAAAAGGGGTCGGGTAACCCAGCATCCCTCTTGCCCTGGCCTCTTGGTTTGCCTAGTATATGGCCTTAATGGCCGAGTCGGATCCGCTGGTAATGAGGAGCCCCTCCGCCTTAGCGTTTTTGAGAGCCAATTCCACGATTTCACGGTTCTCAGGGGTCATGCTGTATAGGTCGGTGGCCGAGTGGTCTTTATGGAATTCCATGAGAAAGGACAACCCGTTGGCCAAAAAACGGGGGTCCCTTCCGTGGTAGACGTCGATGATACCATCATCTGTTTTCTCTAGGGCCGCACCCTTTGGCTCGACCGAAACGGCTGCCATTCCACGAAGATCCCCATCCTGCTTAGGGCGCCACGTCCTCGGAGGCTTGATGCTGGCAGCCTTCGCTGTAGGGGAACGATTGCTACGGATGGTGGCTCGTCTACGATCGCCATCTTCTTTTGGCGTTTGGATCCCTCGACCTGGGCCGTCTGTATCTTGGCCTGCTGAACTTGTCTCTGCATCCTTCTCAGCTAGGTTTTTTTCAGTGGTTCGGCGTTGCCCCTAGGTCGTACATCATCTTTGTGGACCGGTGGTTTGAAAGTCTTCACCGGACTAGGAGCGGCTTCGTCTTTGTGGCCTGCCGAGGCACTGGGTTGTGAAGTGGTCTATGTGTTCAATTGAGGAGGTCTGCCCATCCTTGGAAAATAGAATGAATTCTGGCAACTGATAATTCTGGGGGAGAGGAGTTCGGTCAGTTTATGGCGGGTACGGTCTAGTATACTTTGGCGCTTCTGGGCGCCTCTAAGCTAGGCCGTCCTCAATCATTCGCCGGACGTCTTCGACTCGGAGCCCCCGAGGGTGCGCTTCTTGCTGGGCAGGTCGGTCTGGGATTGTTACCCCTCGTTCTGCGGAACTTGTTGCCCGTCGTTCTGCGGCCTTATTTGCTGGGCCGATTGAACGGGGGGTTCGGCCATTATGAACGAGTCGAACCCTATGATGGTGAAACGATCGGATTGCTCTGACCGTACTGATGTGACGAAGCAGCGCCGCGTTGCTTGGGCCAGGATGGGTCTGGACGGCCAAGGTGTGAACTAGGCAGATTTGCTGGACTGCGGAATACGTGGGGCTAATTCACCCCAATGATACGGCCAGAGCATGGATTGGGCCGTACGCCACTTCTGCTGGGCAGGTCGGTCCGGGATTTACCCATGTTGGCTGGGATTGCCCCCAGCTATTTGTTAGCGGCTGAGTATGCTGGCCGTAGCCTGGTGCTTGGGTGCAGCCAGAGGCGCCGAGGCTGCTGCTTTCGCCGTAGGGCTCCAACCTCTCGTGCTCTTGGCTTCTCTGTCCGGCTCCGGGAGGCTTCGCAGAAGACGTTACCGGCATCCTCTCCTGCTGCTTGCTCTTGCACGGACTCGGCCGTACGATCCGTCGTTATTGGAACGCTGGCCGAGATTCTGAACGCGTGTTCGGTCTCGGTGATAGTGATTGGTGAGTTGGACTCAGTTGCCTCGGAAGTCATTTCGACTGTTTTGTTTTTGAGCTTTGCCTGTGCCCTAGTTTCCACCATGAGTTTTTGACAAGAGTCCCACTGGGCGTGCCAAAAGTGTTGGCTGCGCAAATTTCACGGCCTGGTGCTCCGGGCCAAGGGGATGTGCGTTAACACGTGACGTCCTTCTTTTGGATGCGGTGCGGTTGTGCGCGGGCGTGCCAGCACGGTCTACCGTGCGTCGAGATGGTGATGAGGTTTTGGGTTCGACTCCTAATCAAACAATTGTGGCCGAGAGAGGAACTGATCTTAGCCGTTAGGTTTACGGCCTGAGCTACAAGGCCGTTTAGTGGTGGTGTTGGTGGCGGGTTTTAGGCGGTGCTCCGGCGCGTTGCTCAGAGAGCGACGGTCATATGATATATGGGGTGAATGAGATGATAACAACGATGGTGCTCTGGCGCCTTGAAAATCAAGGGTCGTATGATATATTGATGAATGGATTTTCCTTACAATCTACCACTACTCCTAGGAAAGCAAATAAAGGTATTGAAAGTGCATTACAGGAAAATATAATTTTCTCCGCGGGAGGCTTTTGGTTTGGTGTTTGGACCCTTTGAATGTAGTCTTGAGCTTAGTATTTATAGGGGGGTCCTGGAGGGACAATCGAGGCTGAAAAGATCTGCGTGGAGCCTGATCGGGGCAAGTGGGTAGTCAAATCGGCATTTGGGATCGTGAAGCATGGTGGTGTGACCCCCACAAATCCTGGTAAATCTCGGCCACCGCCCCGATCGTGGGTTCTGCCCCCCTGGCCGTGGGAACGCATGTAATGCCCTGGGCGTCGAACGAATTTCACCAAGTGTGGGATTTCAAGGTTCGATAGGTTCGGACATTTCGATCGAAACCAAATTCATGTATGTTGATCTAAGTAATTCTAGGATCGTACAGGATTCGGCATATTGTAAAATGGAGTCCCAGATACTCCGGAAATGCCAACCCTAGGGCTAAGTTTACAGTAACTGTCCGATCGTGAGTAATCCGACCGTCTGATCAAGACCAAACTCTCGGAACATGTGTCCTAGGCATATTAGAACCTTTAGGGACTCCCGATAGGAGGTCGTGGGTCCCACGGGCGCGGTTGACCAACTTTGGATCGTTTGACCCATCAGTTGACCGTGAGTCTTTCGAGGTAGTTTCACTCTTCAAGGAGCACTAGAACGACCTTATTAACAAGTCTCGACCATTATGTGAGTATGTTGAGTATGTTGAGATTTTGAGATTGTTTTATATTATCGTATGAAAATTCTTGGATACTATTTTAATAATTGAAATTATGGAATAGATGAGTATGGGTTAATTGATTTGGGTGAGCTATGAAAGTGAGCCTTGGGCTTGGCTATGATTATTAGTGAGTGGACTTTGTTTTCAAATAATAAGCATGGTTTTATGATGGAAAAATTATGCATAGTGTTTTAGTGGTTTGTTGAATATAGTATGTATTCAATTGTTGAACTTGTTGTTATTATAAAGCATTTGCATATATATTTTGGGTTTTGGCCTATTTGAGTACCTTGAATATGTATATGCTGATTTTGAGAATTTCTATCTATGTTGGTTATGTGTGGGGTACTTGGGTTGTTGATGTGAGATTGTGGAAAGGAATGAGATTATAGTATGTCAGTTTGAAGTGTTATACGCACTACCCTATGTACCTCCCCGGATTTGGAACTTTGGAATTGGAAATTAAGATTCATGGATATGTCGGAACCCAGGGCATACCTTGATGGGGTGTTACCGTAGACCCTTGATTGGGTAGTCTGTGCACGTAGGACTTGAGCAGCCACCATCGTTATGTCTTCCCACACCAAATACTTCCCTGTAGAAGCCGATCTTTTATCCTCTTCAATCATTCCCTCAATATAACCACTCGACCTCTCTCCCATTTTTACAAGCCAAATCTGTAAATTTACTCACTGCAATGCAAACCCTAGAAATAATATTGTGTTGTTGAGTTCTTCTACAGCCTACATGTTATCTTATAAATACATGGCCAAGGGGATGAGTTGTAGAGCCTAAACACATTCTCTTAGTACGCAGTATGGGCACGCCATTAAATTCCCTCAGCTAGCAGCCACTCATTGACTTCATAATACGACAAAAAAGTCATCACATCACGTTGACTCAATATGTCCTAATATATATGCAATGCATGATTCACCTTTAAAGATCTTGATTGCATCGTGCCACTGTTGATCTCAGCCATAGTAATCATCTGAAACTAGACTATCCTAGTCTAATTAACCTAGAGCTTGATGAATTACATGTGCAATTACAAAATTGTCAAGGGAAACTAAAAGTCTTAGCTAAACATAACCTAACAATTTGGGAACCTATTCTTAGGCACTTATTTTTTGAACATGTTCTTTATGGGTTTGAATACTTTATAGCGGTGCTCCAAGATTTGAGCATAAAAAAAATGTTTCAACTAAAAATAAATTAATAGACACACACCAATATACACATATAACCTAATATATATACTAAACAAACAATGATAATATCTACCTACACTACTACATTTTACACTTTGCGTGACGAAGAGAATTTCGTCGCACAAAATATAGTCGCACAAATTTTAGCGCGACAGAAACTTCGTTGCGCAGAATCCGTCGTGCAAAGATCATGAAGAAAGACTTTGCACGACGAAAAAATATTGGTTGCGCAAAGTGACTTTGCGTGACTAAACAATATTGGTCACGCAAGTATTGCGCAACGAAAAATATTGTTCGCGCAAAGGTTTGCGTGACGAAATACATTGGTCGCGCAAAGTTTTGTGCGACGAAAAACTTTGGTCGCGCAAAGTCTTAAAAAAATTATTAAAAAAAAAAATTCATGCGTCCCATTTTTGGTACCCGCCCAAATTTTTAGAGTTTTGCGCGATGAAATATTTTTTGTGTTTTAAGATTCTTTAATTAAAATAAACTAATTTAATAGTTTGCACGACAAAATATTTTGTCGTGCAAGGTTTTTGTCTTTTTGTTTTATTATTTCTTTAATATTAATTTAATTATATTAATTTATTCGAATTTTTACTTTTTAAATTTAATGTAATTGTATGATTTTTTTAATTACTTTAATTTAAATTGACATATTCAAAATAAAATTACATATGAAAAATAGTGATCAAATTATCCAATAAATATATATATATAATATTCAAAATGTACACATAAATTAACAAAGTACAATAATAAAATCCTAATACAAGCGTATTGTGGTGGTAGTGGCAGAGGATATGTTTTGATAGCTTCATAATCCTCAACTTTAGCCATCAAAGTCTCGATGATTCCCTACCAAAAAAAAAAGGTCAAATAACCACACACAAAAAAAAAAAAAAAAAAGGCATAATCTCCCCTAAAATTGTTATACCACAAATCCAACCCAAACTCCAATCCCTCCCCTTTACTCAACCCCAAACCCCACACAAACTCAAAACTAACTCCAAAAACACATATTAATGAAAAAAATTTAAAATTTGGAGAGAATATACCTTTTGGCAAGATTGAGAGTGAGTGAGAATGAGAGAGAGAAGTGAGTGTGAGAGAATTAGAGAAGATAGTGATAGAGAGATGAGAGAGTGAGTGAGAGTGAGAGATAGTGAAAAGAGAGATGTGAGAGTGAGAGATAGTGAAGAGAGAGAGATGATGAGAGATTAAGTGAGAGGAGTGACTGTGAGAGAGGGTGGGATTGGGGGAGAGGGAAAGAGAAATGAGAGGTAAGAATAGAGAAAGACATTGAGAAAATGGTGGAGGAGTTATTTTGGTTTTAAAAACCGTATCACTTTGCGCGACGGAAATATTGAAATATTGGTCGTGCAAAGTTTTGCGCAACAAAACATATTGATCACGCAAAGTTTTGCGCGGCGAATATTGGAATATTGGTCGCGCAAAGTTTTGCGCGACGAATACTGGAATATTGGTTTCGCAAAGTCAAAAACAAAATTTCCCGCGTCCCATTTTTGGTACCCGCCCAAATTTTTAAATTTTTTCATGACGAAAAATACATATTGTTCGCGCAAAGTCTAAAAAAATTATATTAAAAAATTCTCGCGTCCCATTTTTGGTACCCGCCCAAATTTTTGCTCAAAGAAAAATATATATTGGTCGCGCTAGTTTTGAGCGACAAAAAATATTGGTCGCGCAAAGTCTAAATTTTTTTTAAAAAAAATCCCACGTCCCATTTTTGGTACTCACCCAAATTTTTAGAGTTTTGCGCGACGAACTGTTGGTCGCGCAAACTTTTGAGAGACGAAAAATTGGTTCGTAGCACAATATTTATAAAAATAATTGTTATGAATAATAAAATAATTTTATTTTACAATTTAAAAATATAAATAAGGTTAAAGCTACTTAATAAATATATATACTATTCAATTTCTTAAGTGTTATACGTACAAAATAAATAAATTTAAAGTTACTTAATAAATAAATAAATATATACACACACCATTCAACGATCCAACCATCAGACTTGTTTGTATATACTTCAAGATCGTATACCCCAGAAATCGGAAAAAACAAACATTCAGAGATTTAGTAATTGGACAAAACTTTTCGATGGTTATAAATGAAAAATCACGATTTAACGGTTATTGTAACTCTAATTTTGATGATTTTTTTACAACTACACTTCTTGACCCTATGTGAATACAATGACTGAATTTGATCTTCAATTTAAAATATTTACACTAGTGGATACCACAAAATCTTATGTTATATTTAACGAAAGTATAAATAAACTCTTAATTGTTAGTGAATATATTGTTTTGATGGCATACGCATTTTACGAAACTAGTTTCAACGATCCAACTGTCAAACTTGTTTGTTTATACTTCGAGATCATATACGCCAAAAATCGGAAAAAATAAACATTCAGAGATCAAGTAACGGGACAAAAAATTTCGACGGTTATAAATGAAAAATCATGATTTAACTGTTATTTTAACTCTGGTTTTGATGATTTTTTACCGCTATACCCCTTGACCCTATATGAATACAATGACTGAATTTGATCTTCAATTTAAAATATTTACACTAGTGGATACCACAAAATCTTATGTTATATTTAACGAAAGTATAAATAAACTCTTAATTGTTAGTGAATATATTGTTCTGATGGCATACGCATTCTATGAAACTAGTTTGAACGATCCAACCGTCAAACTTGTTTATTTATACTTCGAGATCATATACGCCAAAAATCGGAAAAAATAAACATTCAGAGATCAAGTAATGAGACAAAACTTTTCAACGGTTATAAATGAAAAATCACGATTTAACGGTTATATTAACTCTGATTTTGATGATTTTTTACAGCTACACTCCTTGACCCTATATGAATACAATAAACTAATTCAATTGTCAATTTAAAAAAATATATTTTCCAACAAAAACCCAATCCGAACAACAATAATATATTTTTCTAACAAAAATCCGATCCGATCTAAAATAATAAATTTAAATCTACTTAATAAATATATTTATTATTTCGTCTCGCAAAATTTGGTCGCGCAAGGGTTATTTTTTACTAGTGTAATACAAATTATTCTTATTCCCAAAAAAGTATTGCTCAGGTACTTGTTCGTTGGAAAATTATTGTGGTACATGCGCCCAAGAATAAAAAACCGACATGTCTAATACATGATAGGTAAATTGATAAGGACATATTTATGTAGAAAAAATAGGTACGACATTATTTATATATAAAAAGATAGGTCTCAACGCACATGTAGTATGGCTTTATTGTGAATGTTTAAGTATTAAAAAAAAATAGAAAATAAAGTAAAGTGAATAGTGTTTGCCCTTGCCCTTTGGGGTGGAACTAGAAAAGGCAATGCTGCCACTATTTATATGAATAGTGTCAAACCTTGCCTTGCCTTTGCCTTTGGCCTTTTGGGGTGGAGGTGCTCTAAGGCTATGTTTCGAAGGCCTGGACTGGACTGACTTAAATAGCACTTGAAACCCATGTTTGATAAGGGAGGGATTAACTTAAATGAGATTATATAGTCCAACAGTAAACAAAACCCCTTTGTATCCCTCATACACCAACATAAATTGTCATCAATATGTGTATTAGAAATCCCACTGGGAGGGCCAAAATATGTTTACCTTGAAAAATAACAAAGACCTAAATTATAATAAATTAGAATCAATTATCTAATTACCTTTAATGCCAAGTAATTGTCGACAATATCCATTTAATTTAGATAATTATCAATTAAATGATAATTCCCTAATATTAGCCATATATTGGCCTGGATATTTAATAAACATTAGGACCCACACCACTTGTTCATCGATCGAGAGCCCATTTCTTGCTGCTCTTCATCTTACTTTGATATGGTTTCCAATTTATAAACTGTCTTTGATTTCTTTCGGGTTTTTAGATTTTATCTCAAAAACCCTCGATGCAAAAAAAATAAGTAAATTTAAGTTTTAGTCACAAAAAAAATTTCATTTTTGGAAAAAGGCAAAACTTTTCCGAAAAAGATATAAAAACCGCTCAACTTTAAAACCAAAGACATGCAAATGTAAATGATTCCTTAGGAAATCCAAAAATAAATAAGAGTATTTTTTTTCCATTTTGGCTTTTTTTCAAAATATTCTCTCTCCTTTAGCTTTTTCCAAAAGCTCCTAAGAAAATATCATGTATGATACCCAATAGTTGCCAATCGCTTACCCCATGTGAAAGAATTGTATTGTATTCCAGGCAATGTCTAACATATATAAGGACCCGTTACCATGATCAACATATATATTTGTTTACATTATTGATATTCAATATGCAGTCGGTTGGAAAAAGTTATAAGCACCGCATGGAAAAAAAGAAGAGAAAAAAAAAAGACTTTAATTTGAAAGAGAGAGTTCAATAGCCCATATTTATTAATCCCTTCAATAAGAGGGCACCTTCCAGGGTCTCCTGGTGGGCCAGTACTAGAATTTTGTGGTTATGTGGAACCATTAAGTAGCAAGGACCATACTATTTGGGAGTAAAAGATATCTATTTCGTGAAGCATATTGATCCAATTTACAACAGTGTGGTCCTTTTACTCCATAAGGCTCCAACCAAGAGGCTAAATCCAAAATATCCCAAATTATTGCCTAAAATCTCTTCCAATTCAAGAAAATTAAGGGGTCAAAATTTGGGAAAACCCAAACTTGGACCCAAATACCAGTCCAAGTATTGCCTGGACCCAAAACTATTCAATGGAGCCTAACAATAGATAGCACAGCCCATGTGCATCAGAAAAGACACTAGTGCCAGCGCTGGTGGCTTTATCTGCAAGCCTGATGCAGCACATGCCACGTGTCGGCTTCTGCTTAAGTGTTCTTTGCAATTCAAATTTCATTTTTTTTTTAATTCTAATAATAACTTTAAATCAACGTTATAGATTAAATCTAAGCTATTTAACGGTAAAAAAAAGATCCAACAACTGAAATTTAAATCCAACGGTCAAAATAATATTTTAAATTAATATAAATCAGATCCAACAATCAAAATAATATTTTCTTTTATGTTGTGTGTTTTCTTTTGGAATAAAATTATATTTGTGGAATTTCATTTTTTTTTTAGGTCAAATTGTTCAAAAAATTAAATTATGACGTTATTTCAAAAGTTTAAATGAAGAAAAGTTTTCCATTAAAAAAAAGATTAGACTTAAACCATTCTTAAACAATTTAATAAAGTTGTGGACTTAAAATTTGAGTCTGGATGGTTGGGAGAAAAAACGATTTGAGTCCGGACAAAACCCAAATAGTTACTTTTTGGAGGGGGAAAATTTGGGTTTAGCCCCTCATGGGTTGGAGAAGGCCTAAAGGAGAGAACATGCTCCAATGTAATTTGTTGTATTTGTATATCTAAACCTAACCTTACCATGGTTTGGTCCAAGTTCACTCCATAAAAAAAGTCTGTTTCATTTTGTGGTAACAGAACCATTGCATAATAAACCTTCACTACTACAAAAAGTGACAAAGACGACCAGAAAAAAACGACGGTCTAAGTGAAAACCATCGTCGTTTTTAGAACCGCCGTGTAATAACACCTTAGACACCTAAAAAATGGAGATATTCAAATGGCTGTTCCTAAAACACGACGTACCTAATTAAAAAACCGACGTCTTATTGAAATAGGATTTCCGCATAGTAAAATCAAAGCCAACAAAGAACGACAGAAGTTATGAATCGACCGACGTAGAAAGTAAAGACGACGATTTCAAAAAAAGCCGCCGATTTTACGCAGAAATTAACACGACCAAGTTTTTGTATAAGGTACCGTATAATTACAAATAAATCCACGGCGGTAAAATACAAAATACCGCCGTATTAAATTAATGTACAGGTACGACAAAGATAAATATATCGATGTCTTTCTCATATAGTTCTACGACGGTATCTTTAAATCTCACCACGTTGGGGTTTTTCATTTAACGACGTAGTATAAAATTTAACGTCGTATTTATTCACTTTATACGTCATACATTATATTTAAACCGTCGTCTTAATAAGAATTTTTTTTAACAATTTATTTCTTGGATTTTGTTATCCTACGTCGGTATATCTACTTAATGACAAGAATTGAAATAACCACGACGGTTTATATAGAAAACTGCCAACATAATCAGATTTTTCTGAGATCCCAAGGGTTACGTAACCTTACAAGGTGGAACTCTGTTCCTCATCATAATCTTACCAAAAAGACAATATTTGTGTCTTTGAGATACACAAACGCACATACACATTAACATCCAAAAAATTGCCTCTGAAATTTGACGACGACAGCCTCAGATTTGCAATCAGAGAGACAATTTTTTGGAAGTTGATGATGTGTGTGCGTTTACACAAACGCACACACACATCAACATCCAAACAATTGCCTTCTAAAATTTCATGATGGCAGCCACAGATTTGCAATCAAAGAGACAATTATTTGAAAATTGGTGATGTGTGTATGTTTGTGAATCAGATACACAAACATGCACACACACACCAACATTCAAACAATAGCCTCCTAAGAGGTGAGGTGAGACAGAGAAAGGGGCAAGAAGAAGTTGAAACCCTAATTGAATAATAAAACTGAAAGAACCCGTGAAAAAAAACTCTATTTATAATTAAAAAACCAAATCCATGTCGGTTATATTACACCTAACGACGTTTAACAAAAAGAATCCACGTCACGGAACAAATACATTACGTCGTCTTAGTCTTACTTAAGACGACAAAAAAAGACGACAGTAGGACAAAAAACAGTCGTTGTTTTTGTTTGACATCGCAAATCTCGCGGCCTGGTGCTCCAGGCCGAGGGGATGTGCGCGAACACGTGACGTCCTTCTTTTGGATGCGGTGCGTTTGTGCGCGGGCGTACCAGCACGGTCTACCGTGCATTGAGATGGTGATGGGGTTTGGGTAGAAGATGTTCAAATGATGCGCCTGTTTGGGATTGGACTTCTAATCAAACGATTGTGGCCGAGAGAGGAACTTATCTCGGCCGTTAGGTTCACGGCCTGAGCTACAAGGCCGTTTAGTGGTGGTGTAGGTGGTATATTGATGAATGGATTTTCCTTACAATCTACCACTACTCCTAGGAAAGCATGTAAAGGTATTGAAAGTGCATTACAGGAAAAATAAGTTGCTCCGTGGGAGGCTTTTGGTTTTGGTGTTGGACCCTTTGAACGTGGTCTTGAGTTTAGTATTTATAGGAAGAGTCCTGGACAGTCACTCGAGGCTGAAAAAGATCTGCCTGAGGGCCTAAAAATATCTGCATGGTGGAGTCTAATTGGGGCAAGTGGGTAGTCAAATCAGCATTTGGGATCGTGAAGCATGGTGGTGTGACCCCCATAAATCTCGGCAAATCTCGCCACCGCCCTGATCGATGGTTCTGTGCTTCTTGGCCATGGGAATGCATTTAATGCTCTGGTCCAGTGATTGGTGATCTGACCCTAGGTTGTGAGAGTGCTTCGTGAGAATGTTTGCGCCTAACCACTCTGATCTCTGTTTGCCAAATCCTGACTTCAATCACTTCCCTTCTGCTCTCGTGCATTAAATGCTTCTTGCACCCAGTGGATTTGCTGTGATGGTCAGAGGCACTACTTCATTAAATGGGGCGTCGGACCCTGAAGCCACGAGGCGTTTTGACCATAGTATCTTCGGCCGTGTCTCTCACGGACCTCGGCCTCGGCCCATAATGCTATGGTCGAGAGGCTGAGAAAATCCTGCCTTTGTATTTGCCTTATGTTTTTTTAGGAAGGCAAGATGCTTGACAAAACGCGGCCGTTTCAGTTTATGAATAGGTGTCATGGCCGAGAAGAGGTCCCTTCTGACGACCGTGATTTACTAGGCACAAACAGTTTTTATATTCGTTTTTGATTTAAATCAGTCACCCAAAAAAGAAACTTTACAAATTCTAGAACATTAATTTCCTTCATTTTAAATTTCCTCGGGAAAAAAAACTCTATTTATAACGCACTGTTTTTGAAAAATAAACTGAAAGAACACAGGAAAAAAAAATTCTATTTATAATTATAAAAATAAAAAACACATCGGTTATATTACACCTAACGACGTTTAACAAAACGAATCCACGTCGCGAAAAAAATATTGCGTCGTCTTAGTTAAAAAAACGACGGTAGAACAAAAACCCGTCGTTGTCCCAAATAAGAAACTTTACAAATTCTAGAACATTAATTTCCATCATTTTAAATTTCCTTGGGAAAACAAACTCTATTTATAATTAAAAATAAAATCCACGTCGGTTATATTACACTTAACTACGTTTAACAAGATAATCTACATTGGTAATTATAAACCTACCGCCATCTTACTTTAATATACTACGACGACAAAAAAGACGACCAAAAAAGTCGACGGTAAATAGAAAACCGTCGTTGTTTCAATTTTGGTCCGTTCTCTTTCCGCAGGACTTGGATAGTTCAAAGCATTGACAATGTCTTCATCATATCTCCCAGCAACTACTGATTCGATTGCTCAGGCTTTAGAGGCCATCTGAAGCCATTTCTATTCTTTATCGCATTCTTGAAAACCCATCTTCTTCTTCAGAAGCTCTACGGATAAAGAAACAGGCTATCACAAATTCGACAGATCTTCTTAGCCAAGAAAATCGAGTAGAGGATCAAGCACATCTGATCTTCAGGTTTCCCTGAGAAGCGAACTTTCCTTCGACATCGAGTGGAGGCCAGGCTTGCATCTCTTTTGATGGAAAGCAAGGAGTATTTAAAAGCACTAAGTCTCCTATCAGGCTTGACAAGCTTCCTCTTGTGGACATAGATTTGTTGGAGAGTAAGCTCCATTTCTCTTTAAGAAAGACATCCAAATTATTGTCTTTGCGATGTGAGAGAGAGTGTCTGTGAGAGAGGAAGAACTTAGAACCCTAAATGAAAACCGAAACTGAAAGAAAGTGACAAATTTATACAATAAATTTTTAAAACCCACGACGGTCCTTACACACGAACAGACGTTTAATTCTAAAATCCACGTCAGTATATTACAAAAAAACGACGTGTTAAATACTTCTACCATGACGCAAGATATTAATTTACCGCCGTCTTATTTTTATGAAATGGTTTGTATATATACACAACTTTTCGTGTACCTGACTTACACATGCACTGTTTCCAAACCCGAGAAAAAATTTCAATCTCCCAGAGAAAACCTTTTGTCTTTTTTCCTTGTCAGAACATTGTCAGAGTATCTCATCGTCTTCCTCTCGTCTTCGTCGTCGTCTTTGAACTTAAACACCAAACTCCGAGAGAAAGCTTTCATTGCACGCAAACGGTAAGCTTTCATCTCTCACTATTTTTGTTGCTATTTTGTATGTTTATACGGTCTTTGTTTTGAAATCTTTTTACCCTTTTTCTGGCCAAAATCATTTTAATTCTTTCCAAGTTTGATAAAATATACAGACAAAGAGGGAAAGTTTCCAACTTTGAACACAACTACTTCAACTAAATAAGACGACGGTAACTTCGTCGTCGTCAATCGTCCTAGCATCGTCTGAAAATTGATCTAAGTTGTTTTTAAAATGACCGTCGTTTTTTTATTTGCTTGTTTAATTGCAGGTTTGATTTCTCTTAACCATGGTTTTTATTTTTCTTAGTGTTTAGTATCTTATATAGGTGACGGTATCTTATCATTGACGTCGTGTTAATGTTAATACCACGACGTTATACTAAGATACCGTCGTCTATATAAGGTTCCAAACCTTTATTTCTTTGTCTTTGTATTTTATCAAATTAGGAAAAAAAAACCATGGTTCAGAGAAATTAAACCTGCAATCAAACATTCACAGAGAAAGAAAAAGGGTTTTGGATTCTTATACAGATGACGGTATCTTATTATTGACGTCGTGTGAATGTCCATACCACGACGTTATATTAATATCAACGCCGTTTGAATTTAAATATCACGACGCCATGTAAATATCGCCGTAATAAGTTCTTATTACGTCTTCTTTTATATTGTTTCGTCGTTGTTTAAGTACCATCGTTTTAAACATTTATTACATCTAATGTTATGTTATTGCGTCGTGTAAAATCTTATCATACGTCGTGTTTTATGAATAACCGTCATTTGTGTTCTTAAATTTTTTCCTGAAATATTTTCACTTGCAGGTTTGTTTTGTCTGTAACCACGGTTTCTCAAGACCAAAGTAAGGACTCTGGCTCCAAAAAAAATGGAGGTAAGGAGCTTGGAATGGTAACTCCTCAAGAAAAGTCCTTGAAGAAGATGAAGTTTATTTCATCTGCTGAGACAGAGCCAACCAGGACAACAACAATTTCTGAGGATTCAAAGTCAGGTCGAGGTATGAGCACAATGCCTCGTGTTGTGAAGAGAAAATTTCAGAAAATCAAGCTAGTTGTTGAGTACAATAAAAGAGGGAAAGGATGTGGCCTTGCACATACTGAGATGCAATCCTACATTGGTGTGTTGGCACGCTCCAGAGTCCCACTTGTGGACAAGAAATGGGCTGAACTCCCCAAGGATATAAAGGAGTAGATTTGGGAAGCCGTTGACATGGCTTTTGTGGTAGGTCAAGGGGGCAAGAACTCGGTGTTATCTTCTGCTGCCAAGAAATGGAAGGATTTTAAGTCTACACTAACGAGGCATTATATCCTTCCATACATCAAGGAGAGGGAGAAATTAAGCCAACCCCCTGAAATATATAAATTCATAGAGAAAGAAGAATGGGATGCCTTTGTAGCTTCAAGGTTATCCAAAGAATTTGAGTCTGTGCATTCTCAACATTCACAGATTAGGGAGAAACTTGAGTACAATCATCGATTGTCTCGAAAAGGATATACTAGTTTGGAGGATCAATTTGAGGAAACCATGCCTGGGCTAGACAGGACAAACATGGTAACATCCCGGATCCAAAGGTGGCAGAGAAAGAAAAATTAATTGTAAGCCTACTCACTCTGTTTTAAATTTTTATTAAACTGTGTATAATTCTTATTACGTCTTATGTTATATTTTTGCGTAGTGTGAATGATATTACTACGTCGCAATGTTTTAAAAAAAGTCGTGAAAGGTCTAAATCTGGAATCACTACTCTGTTTTCTGTAATTATAGCATAAGACGTCGGTGGTTAATTTTTACATCGTGCGAATGATATTACTACGTCGAAATGTTTTAAAAAACGTCGTTAAAGGTCTGAATATGGAATCACTGCTCTGTTTTCTGTAATTATAGCATAAGACGTCGGTGGTTTATTTATTGCGTCGTTTGAAACCAATAACCACGTCGTTAGTAACTACCGTCATGATAAAATTATAATAACGTCGATTTCTATGTTATTGTGTTGTGTGAAATTATATAATACGTCGTTTGTTTATAAATAACCGTCGTGTGTTTTCTTGTGCTTACTTTTTTATATATTTTTGTTTTAGGATGAATTGCAAAACAAGTCTCGGAAGGCAGTCTCAGTGTATCTGGTAGCAATGATGTGTTGACCATGGCTTTGGGTCCCGAGCATCCAGGGAGAGTGAGAGGGGTAGGTGCTGGGATTTCCCCTAGGCAATACTTCAATTTACCTAGACAACAGAGGATTAAGTTTGCCGATCAATTAAAGGAAAGTGTAAGAATTCTCCTTCAAGAAGAGACTAAGAAGATGGAAGCTAGGTCAAGGGAAGAGACTTTAAGGATGGAGGCTAGAACCAAGCAATTGGTAGAGGCTGAGAGGGAAAATTTATTGAGTCAGCTTTCCCAAAGCAAGCTGCTCTAGGGGTGATGGGAGATCCCTACATTTTGAGGATGATACTGCCAAAAATGGGGAAAAGTGGGAAGAAATGGTAACATATCTGAACTTTGAATTCTCTGTTTTTTTAAAAACTATTAGACATCATTATTATGAAGAAAACCATCTTTTGAAATTCATACCACGACGATTTTATAAATAAACCGTCCTTTGTATTTCAATACCATGTCGTATTTATTTTACTTGTTTTACACGCCATTAGACGTCGTCATTTTTGAAAACTTTTGTGGTTATTTAGACGACGGTTTTAGTCCTTACCGACGTAATAGATAAATCCCGCGACGTTTATTATTTACCATCGTTTAATAATTTTAAGATGTCCATAATTCTTACATACTGTCTTATGTTATGCCTTACCATAACGTTTTGATTTAATTTTTTTACTTTCTGTACAATCTGTCTTATATATATATATATATTTCTTTATTACTTAAAACAGAAATCTGGGGATTTAGAAAATCAAGATGAAGAGAAGAAAGAAGAAAAAAAAGATGAAGAGAAGAAGGAAGAAAAAAAAGAAGACAAAAAAGATGAAGAGAAGAAGGAAGAAAAAAATGATGAAGAGAAGAAAGAAGAAAAACAAGATGAAGAGAAGAAAGAAAAAATAGAAGATGAAGAAAAGCATGACGAAAAGGTATATTCTCATAACTTTGCCTTTTTTATTTGTTTTTCAAATTTCAGACGTCGATATTTTTCTTTAAACCGTCGTTTGTTTTCAAATTAGACGTCGGAATTTGTTTCCTATGACGTAATAAATTATTCAACACGACAGTGTTTTATTACCGTCGTTTAAATTATTATTAGACGACGTTGTTTTCTTTAAACCGTCGTGTTTATTGAATTACCACGTCATTTTATTTTGCTTTATTTCTTTAAATAGGGTACTGAAGTAGTTGATTATTCAAATGTGGAGGTGCCATCTTCCTTACAATCCCTTTGTCGTTATGTGGAAACAACACTAATGCCTAAGGAGAAGATCATGACCTTCACAATTGAGAAAGAGGTGTTTGGTGCAGATCGCAGTACCTTCGTCTTGCCTGAAGATATTACACAGTTAGTAGGCATGGAAGAAATTGGGGCTACTGTGGTTGCAGTATATATGAGGTTTGTCCTTATCAAATATTTATTTCACACTCAAATTTGTGTTTGAAAAAAAAAATCATTATAGCATAAGACGTCGGTGGTTTATTTATTGCGTCGTTAGTTTTGTACCGTCGTGATAAATTAATTATAACGTCGGTTTCTATTTCAGTTCGTCGTGTGAAATTGTATAATACGTCGTTTGTTTATAAATAACCGTCGTGTGTTTTTTTGTGCTAACTTTTTTATATATCTTTGTTTTATATATTTAGGTGGTTATATGATCGTTTGAAAGAAGCAAATATGTGCAGTATGGTTGGCTTTATCGACCCTGCTCAAGTTAGTGCAAACGTTGGGTCACTAATTGACAGATCACGATTGGTAGCAAGTCGACTTCAGAAGACAGATGGTGAACAGATTTTCATGATGCCTTACAATCCAGGGTTAGTCTCCTTAACAGGATTTTGTTTGTATCATTTTCACTAACTGACTGCGCATAAAACTGTTTAAATAATTTTGTGCCGTTTGAAACATCTAACCACGTCGGTGCTTTATTTATTGAGTCGTTTGAAACTGCTAACCACGTCGTTAGTTATTTACCATCGTGATAAATTTATAATGACGTCGATTGCTATGTTATTTCGTCATGTGAAACTGTATAATACGTCGTTTTTTATAAATAACAGTCGTGTGTTTTCTTGTGCTGACTTTTTATATTAACCGTCGTTTTTTATATTAATTTTGTGCAATCGTCATTGGGTCTTGCTGATTGTGAGAGCAAAGAGGGAAACCGTATATTTTCTGGATCCTCTGCCGGAAATTGTGTGGTTGATGAGGAGGCCAAAAACATCGTTAACAATGCTTTAAAAATTTATAATTCCCACATAGGCAGACCAGGCCGTAAAGCACCAATTTGGAAAACTCTGCCATGCACACCAAAGCAACCCAGCAGTGTCGAATGCAGGTATTATGTGACGCGCTTCATGAGGGACATCATCATGGATCCTTCCTTGGAGTTCGAGAAGAAGTTAAGAAGAAAATTTTCAGATACATTTTATGTGGTTTTTTGTATTATCAACGACGGTCCTTTAAAATTACCATCGTTGAATCGATATACTACGTCGGTTATGAAAAATAGCGTCGTCTGTGATTGAATTTCTTTTTATTTATAAAGCTTAATAATCATTGTTTATGGATTGCAGTTTGCCAAGGGAAAAGAGCAAGCGCCATACCCCCAAGAAGCCATTGATGAAGTCCCGAATGAATTGGCAGAGTTTGTTTGCCTTCATATGGAGTAGAGGATTTTTGGAACACTTGAAATTTTTATATAATGTACAAATTTTGTCTATAATATATAATGTACAAATTTTGTCTATAATATACATCCTTTTTTTCCCTGAAAATTTGTTGAGGTTTTCTTAATTTAAAAAAAAAAACAAATTGCATAACCGACGTGTAAAAACTTTCCAACGACATATATGAGGTGGTAATTAAATTACACGGCGACACCTTTTTCATTTAAGTCGTGATATACCGTTCGTACGTCCATGGGACGTCGTTTTAGTGAAAATTTCGCCATGGTTTCGCTTTTAAACGACGTCCTTTAAACAAGTAAGTCGTTTATTATATTTACAACGTCGTTACTTTCTTAAAGTCGACGTGGTTTGTTGTGTTTGTAGGATATTTTATTCTATTTCATTCAAAATATAGTAAATTTGGCTTAGACCCTTCAAATTCAATTTGTTGTACTTAAAACCCTTCACTTTTTGTTCCTATAAATAATACCCAATTTATATAAGTAAAAACCCATGACTAGGATCCAACTCAGCAAGTTACCTAATTAAGCATAAAATCTGATTTATTGTACTTTTCAGATTCCAAAAATATCCCAAACTAAGCCTTTATTGCATTTTGTATATTAATGTAGGAATCAATATGGAAACAGTTTTTAATTTGAAGGTATATAATGACAGATGTTGAATTTGGAAAGATCTCCAAATGGTTGTAATTGATGTATGAATTAATTTTGAAACATTTTTAAAAAAATTTAACAATAAATTCAAATTTGGGTAATCAGTTTGTTTAATAAAATGTTTATGTTATTTTCTTTTTATGAATTATACATGACTAATAATCCACTTTATAATTGTTTATGAATAAAACTGTACATACTAATTATGTTGAAAAAATAATGTACCTATTACTTGTTTGTTTTATGAAAAATATAATTTACCTAGTATGAAAAGTGTACATAATTATCTATTCCAATATACCTACATTATACCACATCCAATATACCTACATTAATTTTAATGTACTTACAATTAGGATTTAGGTATTATATGTCATCCAATGTGCCTACCATTTGATTAATATACCTACTACGAATAAAGTACCTATTATTTATCTAAATAATGTACCTATTTTTTTCTATAAATAATATAACATTTTTTCTCTTAATAAAGTACCTATTATTTGTTTTATTAAAAGTAATGTTTTTTAAATGAACCTATTTTCTCTCTCCAAATAACTTACCTTTTTTTTTCCTCTAATAATTTACCTATCTTTCCTCTCCAAATAATCTACCTATACACATTTACAGGTATATTGTAAAATAATTTACCTGTGGGTAAATAATGTACCTATATTTTATATAAATTATTGTGTACCTATTTTTAATTATGAAAAATATACTCAATTACAAAGTAACTGACTTTGTTTTTTTATTTTTTATTTGGTAAATAATATACCTATATTTTATATGTATATATTTATATTATATTTTTCATAGGTACATTATTGGATATGTAATTTACAGATATATATATATATATTTGCAATTTTAGGGGCCGAGATGTGAGAGGGAATGACAACTAAAAGAAATGGGGTGATTGATATGCTATTAATAGGGAGTATATTAATTACAATTATGGCAGTTAATGAAATGCTTGAAATAAATTATAAATAAAATATGAAGTTTAGTGGCAACGATGTAAAAACATAGAAATACTACGACCTCTTATATCCTACTGGTCATTTAAATTTGAAATTGGGTTTTACACATAAATTTATAAAATGATGGGTATATGTATAGGAAATAGAAAATGTAGGGATCTATATTGGATAAGCCCTTCAAAATATTCATAATAAATTTAAAATATATCAAAAAAATGCAACGTCAACTCCTATGAAGTCATTCATATATTTTCTTCCCCCTAAATCTTAAAAAAATTCAGTTTGAGTAATACAATTTTAAAATGACCACCCAAAAATAAATTATTTTGATGAGTCATAACATCACTTATAGTTTGAGGTTTAGAGTTTAGGGTTTAGGGCTTAGGGTTATTTATTAGGGTTTAGGGTTAAAGGATAATTTTTGGGGTTTAGGGTTTATGTTTGTTATATATTAGGTTGTAAAACCATAAACACTTTTATAAAATTATATTTTAAAAATATATAATTTAGGGTTTAGGGTTTAGGGTTTAGGGTATTACTTTTAACGATGGTGATTGAGTCGTGGAATATTGAGTTTACGCTGGATGGTGAAACATCCGCCATGGTTTCTCTTTTAAACGACGTCCTTTTTACAAGTGAGTCGTTTATTATGATTTACAACGTCGTTAATTTCTTAACCCCGACGTGGTTTGTTGTTGATATAAGAATATTTTATTATTTTTAATTCAAAATATTCAAAATAAATTTAAAATAAATCCAAAAAATGTAACGTCAACTCCTATGAAGTCATTGATATATTTTCTTCCCCCTAAACCTCAAAAAAATGCAGTTTAAGCAATAAAAGTTTAAAATGACCGCCCAAAACAAAATTGTTTTGATGAGTCATAGCATCACTTATAGTTTGATGGTTTAAGGTTTAGGGTTTGGGGTTTAGAGTTGTTATTTATTAGGGTTTAGGGTTAAAGTATAATTTTTGGGGTTTAGGGTTTATGTTTGTTATATATTAGGCTGTAAAACCATAAACACTTTTATAAAATTATATTTTAAAAATATATAATTTAGGGTTTAGGGTTTAGGGTTTAGGGTATTACTTTTAAAAACGGTGATTGAGTCGTGGAATATTGAGTTTACGCCGGATTGTGAAACATCCGCCATGGTTTCTCTTTTAAACGACGTCCTTTTTACAAGTGAGTCGTTTATTATGATTTACAACGTCGTTAATTTCTTAACCCCGACGTGGTTTTTTATTGATATAAGAATATTTTATTATTTTTAATTCAAAATATTCAAAATAAATTTAAAATAAATCCAAAAAATGCAACGTCAACTCCTATGAAGTCATTGATATATTTTCTTCCTCGTAAACCTTAAAAAAATGCAGTTTGAGTAATAAAAATTTAAAATAACCAGCCACAACAAAATTGTTTTGGTGAGTCATAACATCACTTATAGTGTGGTGGTTTATGGTTTAGGGTATAGGGTTTAGGGTTGTTATTTATTAGGGTTTAGGGTTAAAGTATAATTTTTGGGGTTTAGGGTTTATGTTTGTTATATATTAGGCTGTAAAACCATAAACACTTTTATAAAATTATATTTTAGATATATATAATTTAGGGTTTAGGGTTTAGGGTATTATTTTTTAACGACAGTATTTATGTCTCCAGTCTATGTTTATATTTTTGACGACGGTGTTTATGTTCCTTTAAAATGACGTTGTACATGAATAACAACGTCATCGATTAAAAAAACGTAAAAGGTTATTCAAACGACGCTATTGGTTCAATAGACGACGTGGTTTCTTCAAAATAAACGGCGTTATGTTCAGTGTTTGCGTCGTGGAATACTATATTTACATCGGTTTTGGTAGAACTTTCGCCATGGTTTTTCTAAGTTTTGACGACTTCTTTTTGATTTTGCATCGTACATAGTTTTACCACGACGTCTTTAATGTAATAAGCGTCATGTTTAAAGTGAACTTTTAACGACGGTTGTTTTTTCCGTCGATGTTTTAAAGAGCGCGCTTTCTAAAAATTTTCGCGTGACCTAAAATTTTCAGATTTGGCTCTTAGTTTTATACTTCCAACCTTGAACCCTAAAATTTTCAGATTTCGCGCAACATAACATTTCGCTCTCTCACTTCATCTCTAATTCAAAGTTGGGCTCTCCAGGCTTCGTCAAATCCAAGTAGGCCATAATCTGTGAGCTCTGCCAACCTGTAAGTACGAACCCTATCTTCCCCTTGTAAATTCATTGAATGATATTAGGTTTCTTTGTTAAAGGGTTTTAGATATATGTTTTGCGATCTGTTAATAATGTTGTTGGAGGTATGGGTTCATGGATTTTCTCTTTAATGTTTTCTTGATCACTCTCTGTTATGTTGAATAGGGAATGAATTTAATTTTGTCGGATCTTTTAATCACTCTATGTTATGTTGAATTGGGAATGGATTTATTGTTTTCATGCTTAGTATATGTTGGGTTCATGCTTGGTTTCATGTATATGTTGGTTTCATGCTTGGTTTCATGTATATGTTGTGTTCTTAATAGGGTTTTGGGATCTTGAAAATAAACAGGGGTATCGACGCGTTTTTAGGCATACGACGATGGTTTTTTCATAAACCGTCGTTTGTATTACTTATACACGACGGTGTTCTTTAACTACCGTCATGGTTATAATTAGACGACGTTTGTTGAAATTCCGTCATCTATATATGTTAAATACGTCTGTTTTTGTTTAAAAACCGTCGTCTGTGTTGTATATTACTTGCTATTAGAACTTTATATAATCTGCTATAGTGATGGTCATTGCTTGTCTTTTCACTTTATTATAGATAATAGGGTATAGTGTTGGAGATGGATAAGTCATGGATACACTTGGATAGAAGATCGAAGGCATATGAGTTAGGGGTGGAAGCATTTTTGAACTTTTCTGTATTAAATCTTCTAACTACAACACATATCCGTTGTCCATGTGTTAAATGTGTTAATTTGAAATTGTTTGGGGTTGGAATTATAAGGGATCACTTATACTTTAATGGAGTTGACCAAAGCTATAAGAATTGGATATTTCACAGAGAACCTTGGGAAGCAACTACTAATGCTAGTAGAAATGTTGAAGAAGATGATGACCACAGTAGGTACAGTTTTGTGTATGAAGAAATAGAGATGGATGATAATGATTTTGGTGATTTTGGATATGATCCTTATGAGTTTGCCAATGTGATTAGGGATGGAGATCAACCATTGTACCCTAGTTGTAAAAAGTACACGAAGTTATCGGCATTAATGAAGTTGTATAATTTGAAGGCAAAACATGGGATGAGTGATGTCTGTTGTACAGAATTATTGATACTTCAAGGCGATTTGCTTCCAAAAGGAAATACAGTACCAGCCTCTATGTATGAGGCAAAAAAGACTTTGTGTGCATTGGGGCTGAGTTATGAGAAAATGCACGCATGCCCTAATGATTGCATCTTGTATAGGAAGGAGTATGATGATTCAACTAATTGTCATACTTGTGGTATCTCAAGGTGGAAGGAAGGCAAAGATTCAATCTTGAAAGAGGGTGTGCCAGCGAAGGTGGTGTGGTATTTTCCTCCAAGAGTTTGACTTGGCATGCTGCTAGAAAATCAATTGATGGTCAGATGTCTCATCCGGCGGATTCCCCATCTTGGAAACTTCTTGATGATAAATGGCCCGAGTTTGGTAATGAGCCCAGAAACTTGAGATTGGCTCTTTCATCTGATGAATTCAATCCTCACAATTCTCTAAGTAGCAGATATAGTTGCTGGCCAGTTATCTTAGTTACATATAATCTCCCTCTATGGTTGTGCATGAAACGAAAGTTCATAATGTTGACCTTATTGATTTCCGGTCCTAAACAACCCGGAAATGATATAGACGTCTACTTAGCCTTTGATTGATGATTTAAAATCTTTGTGGGATGAGATTAGAGGAGTGTATGATGCACATAATGAAGAATACTTTACACTCAGAGCTGCATTAATATGGTCAATTAATGATTTCCCCGCCTATGGAAACTTATCTGGTTGTGTTGTTAAATGATATAAAGCTTGTCCAATATGCGGCGATGATACACCTAGTCACAGGTTGAAAAATGGCCACAAATTTTTTTACATTGGGCATAGAAAATGGTTACCAATCAATCATCCATATAAGAGGCAACGTGTAGCTTTTAATGGGAAACCTGAATATGGCACACCTCCCGAGCCATTAACCGGAGAAGAAGTGCTGCATATGGTTGAAGATGGTGACAGAGTTTGTTGGAAGAAGAAATCAATATTCTTTGATCTCGAGTATTGGAAATACCTTCCTGTGAGGCATGTCCTAGATGTTATGCACATTGAGAAGAATGTTTGCGATAGTATCATTGGTACATTGCTGGAGATCCCTGGAAAAAACAAAGATGAGATTGCTGCTCGATTAGATTTATTGAACATGGGGGTCAAAACTGATTTGCAACCCGAGTATGGAGAAAGACGTACTCGTTTGCCTCCCGGGCCATGGAATTTGTCAAGAGCAGAGAAGAGAGAGGTTTGCAATTCTTTCTATGGTATGAAGGTCCCTAAAGGTTATTCTTCAAATATAAAAAATCTTGTATCTTTACAAGATTCAAGACTTCTTGGCCTTAAATCACATGATTGTCATACCTTAATGCAACAATTGCTCCCTGTGGCAATTCGTTCTGTTTTGGAGAAGCCTGCAAGGTATGCAATAACTCATTTGTGCTTCTTCTTCAATGCTATATGTGCAAAGACTCTTGATGTTTCCAAGCTAGATAAGTTGGAAGAAGATGTAGTAGTTACTTTGTGTTTGCTGGAGAATTACTTTCCTCCTTCATTCTTTGATATCATGGTTCATCTAGTAGTACATCTTGTCAAAGATGTTCGTCTATGTGGGCCAGTATATTTTAGATGGATGTATCCGTTTGAAAGATATATGAAAGTGCTAAAGGGGTATGTTCAGAATCATACTCGTCCCGAAGGTTGCATTGCTGAGCGGTATATAGCTGAAGAAGTTGTAGAGTTTTGTACCGAGCATTTATCTGATGTTAGTACAGTTGGAGTGCCTTCAAGCCAAAAGATGGGAGTTTCAAAGCCATTATCAAGTTGCACAGTGAGCGTAGTTGATCGGGACCTGTTGAACCAAGCACATCTATATGTTTTGGAGAATACGGACGAAGTCCTACCTTATATCGAGTACGTATGAGTGTTATTCTTTAAGTTTCCATTTTAAATTATTTCTTATGTTTATCTTATATGTTTGGGACCGTAATGCTTGAATTTTTTGTGTCATGTAGGCAACATATGATCCACATCAAGACCGCTTATCCAAAATTTAGAAAGAGAACAAAGTGGCTGCAGGATAAGCACAATAGCACTTTCATTCAATGGCTACGCTTCAAGGTGTATGTTATTGAATAGCATATTGGACTTTTAATTTTATTCTTTCTATGTTAGATTGAATTAAGATATGATTAATTTGCAGGTTCAAAGTGAACTTAATGAGGAAGACAATCATGGCGTATCAGAAAATTTAAGGTGGCTAAGGTGGCTAGCAGCTGGTCCTAACATGGCAGTGCCATTATATAGGAGCTATCTTATTAAAGGTATTAAATTCAACATCAAGGCACAAGATGATGTGCAGACAACTCAAAATAGTGGAGTTTATTTACTTGCACATACCATGCAAGTTGCTAGTGCCAAGGATAAAAACCCAATTCTCTCAAATATGGGTTTCTATGGTGTCATTCAAGAAATTTGGGACTTTGACTACCAAAAGTTTACAATCCCAGTCTTTAGGTGTGATTGGATAGATAGTACTTCTGGTCTTGTAGTAGACGAACTTGGATTTACCCTTGTAGATTTGAGTAAAATTGGACATAGGAATGACCAATTTGTTTTGGCTTCTCAAGTCAAACAAGTATTTTTTGTTGATGACCCAATGCATTGTGGTTGGTCGGTAGTGTTATCAATGCCTAATAGAGAATATAATGATGTTATTGGTGATGATGTCTTAGGTGATGTGAGAATTGAGTGTAATCCATTTACTAGAGGGATGCCAAATGTTGACACATTTGATGAACTGGTGGGTGAGTTAGGGAGTCAAAATATTCGAGATGAGTGTGAAGATATATGGATTGAATGATACTTTATGTAATTGGTAGTGTATGACATTAATTTTGTAATATATTGTAATGTGATTTCTTCACTTTCATTATACAGGTTTTGGCCACAAAACAATTAGTACAAAAATTACTGGTTCCAGATTACAAACACGACTGTCTTGATAAAAATGTGAAAAACAAACGTCTGTTCTAATAAAAAACGACGTTTTGGAGCATTCAATGACCGCAATATATTTACCGACGTCTTAAAGCAACGTAACAATGAAGAACCACGACGCTATTGTGAAACAGTTATTGAGGATATCACGTCGGCGAAGCATAAAGAACCGCCATGTAATTCAAAATAACATTACCGACGTCTTAAAGCAATCCCATAATACCGACGTCTAAAAGACGAGATATCTAACATGAACGTTACAAAAGACGACGTCGTCATAAATTTACCACGTCGCATGTTCTTTCATAAACGAAGTGGAAAAGGATGAATTCACGACGGTATTTGAAGTCCATTGGTAAATTTGTCGATGTAAAGATATATTTGGACGTCATTCCTTTAAAAAAAAAACAACGTTATATTGATGTATCCACGTCTCTTTTCTTATGATAATGTCGTTAAAATTGCTTTGAACGGAGAATTTTGGATAAACAATGCCGTCTAATATGCATTAGACGACGTTAATTTTGTTAATGATGACGTATAAATTATGAAACACGGCTGTCTTTTTCGTGGTAACAATGTTGTATATTGACGACAACGTTGTCTTTATAAATTAATGTGTCGTAATTAATGACCCAACATTTTTTCCACGTTGTTTATTTTCAAATTGTGTCGTTAAAATTATTTTACATGGCGGTGGATGATCAGTGCATAATTACATATCTTTTTATACCTTTCTATGATTTGGTTATGTTTTTGAGTTAAACTTGTGCTTTTAATAAAGTTTGTGTATGTTTCAGTGTAATAAGGATGAGACTCATTACATGCATTTTGAAGACAAGTTAGCAAAACAATGTCTGCAGATCAGTCACATTCACGGATTAACCTGTACTTGCTCAAGAAGAACCAGATAATGAGCCATACATCATTGGAAACATACGGAAGTCTAGTTTCCATAGCATTTTACGGTTCATGATTTGGAGTCTTCTAGAGGAAGTTATCCATGATTTAGCTGCTCAAGGTCAAAATTCGGCAGCATCTGCGTTACTGGGCTAAAAATGACATTTGAAGGTCTTTCCTATTTTTCCTTGAGTTGGGCTGCATATGCTTGGAAAGATAAGACAAAGGGCTTGAATATCCATATTTTTCCAGGATTTTTTGGAGTGAATAACAAGCCCAAAATCGGCCCACAAACTGATTGCAATGCAATGTCATGCATGACTATCTAGTGATATTTGTTGGTGAAGTGCACTAGCCAAAAGAATGAGTTTCTAATTACAATGGGATTTGTTGGTGAAGTGCACTAGCCAAAAGAATGAGTTTCTAATTACAAGTGCTATTGGCATAAACCATATTCAATTCAAATATTCCCCTTCCATTCTCCCTATAAATAGCACTCCAATTCTAAACACAACATCATTCAACAATCCATCACTTCACTTCATCCATTACTCATACACATTCAAATAGAGAGAGAGAGAGCTAGTTGCAAAAGGAGCAAAGCTTGGAGTTGTCTTGGGAATTCCTTGCTGCCATCATCTAGTTCTTTTCTTCTCTTTATCCTATCTTATGTATTTCCATTCTATATTGTTTTTCAATTATTAAATATGAGTAACTGAATTTCTTCTTAGTTAGAGGTGAATTCGAAGCCATGGACATATGTTTCATATGAATTGATCACTTCCAGTTATGATTTCGTAAAGTATGAATGTGATTTACTTTTCTGTTTTATTCAGGACTTATTCTTGCATGTTTATTAAGGATGCATACTTAGTTTGCATGCAGGGATTTGGTGCTAGAATATGAGGGAATTTCACCTAATCGTTATGAACTTATATTCACAAGTAGTAAAAGTCACTAGTCATGATTGTGTTAAGTAAATTCCTGGCAGGAGTATCATGCTTTTCATAGTTACAATTGCTTTGTCAAAGCTTATGATTTTCATAGAACTTAATGATCTTTGATATGTATCTCTATCATGCTGTTCATATAGGGAACTTGATAAGAATAATTTGATGGAGTCGCTGAGTCCAATTCAATAAACTTAGGAAAATCTGAGAGTTAATTAGTGCAGTTCACAATTAATTTGGGGGTTTGTCATTCGTACTTTATTAAAAGAGTAACTGGAGATCGATTTGTATGCATATGTTCCATGTGTGGAGAAGAATCCTCCAGCTATCCCTTAATCCATATTTCATTCATAACTTAGTTATTTACTGCTGTCAATTTTACTTTGGTCTAAATCATCCAACTCCCCCCAATCATTGTTCCCTTAACTTAGTTATAGTTTAATAAATTTAATTTGTGTTGATTAGCATCCCTCCTAATCCCCGGAATAGAACGATCCCTACTTACTCGTACTACAATTGCATGATTTATAGGGTTTAATTTGTGCGTTAGTTATCTCCCACGCCATATGCCTAGGACACATGTCCCGAGAGTTTGGTCTCTATCAGACAGTCGGATTACTAACGATCGGACGATTACTGTAAACTAAGCCCTAGGGTTGGCATTTCCGAAGTATCTGGGACTCCATTTTACAATCTGTCGAGTCCTATACGATCCTGGAATTACTTAGAGCAACATACATGAATTCGGGGCTTGCAGGTGTATATTGTTATGCTCTGTGTGTGTGTGTGTGTGTGTGTGTGTGTGTGTGCAAGCCTAGAAGATTACTAGTGACAACCTAGGCACTCAGAAGGACTCGTCAATCAAGGCATCCCTTGTGCTAGCAATAACTATGGTGAGTATGTTGACTATGTCAAGATTTTGAGATTGTTTTATATTATCGTATGAAAATTCTTGGATATTATTAAGCAATGGAAGCTTTGGCCTTCGATCGTCGGAATCGCTTTGGGCACCCACGCGCTGCCGGCGTGTGTGGCTGCGAGTGGGCCACTATTTGGCAGGTCTTAGGCTCCTAAAGTACTCCTCATGTCATCCTGAGCACGACGATATGCTTGGATATAAATTTGGATATCGTTTGAGCATCAAACAGATTTCGCCTAGTGTGCGATTTCCGGGTTCGATAGGTTCGGACCGTTGGATCAAAGCCGAATTCATGTATGTTGCTCTAAGTAATTTCAGGATCGTATAGGATTCGACGAATTGTAAAATGGAGTCCCGGATACTTCGGAAATGCCAACCCTAGGGCTTAGTTTACAGTAATCGTCCGATCGTTAGTAATCCGACTGTCTGATAGAGACCAAACTCTCAGGACATGTGTCCTAGGCATATGGCGTGAGAGATAACTAACGCACAAATTAAACCCCATAAATCATGCAATTGTAGTACGAGTAAGTAAGGATCGTTCTATTCCGGGGATTAGGAGGGATGCTAATCAACTGAAATTAAATTTATTAAACTATAACTAAGTTAAGGGAACAATGATTGGGGGGAGTTGGATGATTTAGACCAAAGTAAAATTGACAGCAGTAAATAACTAAGTTATGAATGAAATATGGATTAAGGGATAGCTGGAGGATTCTTCTCCACACATGGAACATATGCATACAAATCGATCTCCAGTTACTCTTTTAATAAAGTACGAATGACAAAGCCCCAAATTAATTGTGAACTGCACTAATTAACTCTCAGATTTTCCTAAGTTCATTAAATTGGACTCAGCGACTCAATCAAATTATTCTTATCAAGTTCCCTATATGAACAACATTATAGAGATACATATCAAAGATCATTAAGTTCTATGAAAATCATAAGCTTTGACAAAGCAATTGTAACTATGAAAAGCATGATACTCCTGCTAGGTATTTACTTAACACAATCATGACTAGTGACTTTTACTACTTGTGAATATAAGTTCATAACGATTAGGTGAAATTCCCTCATATTCTAGCATCAAATCCCTGCATGCAAACTAAGTATGCATCCTTAATAAACATGCAAGAATAAGTCCTGAATAAAACAGAAAAGTAAATCACATTCATACTTTACGAAATCATAACTGGAAGTGATCAATTCATATGAAACATATGTCCATGGCTTCGAATTCACCTCTAACTAAGAAGAAATTCAGTTACTCATATTTAATAATTGAAAAACAATATAGAATGGAAATACATAAGATAGGATAAAGAGAAGAAAAGAACTAGATGATGGCAGCAAGGAATTCCCAAGACAACTCCAAACTTTGCTCCTTTTGCAACTAGCTCTCTCTCTCTTTATTTGAATGTGTATGAGTAATGGATGAAGTGAAGTGATGGATTGTTGAATGATGTTGTGTTTAGAATTGGAGTGCTATTTATAGGGAGAATGGAAGGGGAATATTTGAATTGAATATGGTTTATGCCAATAGCACTTGTAATTAGAAACTCATTCTTTTGGCTAGTGCACTTCACCAACAACTCCCATTGTAATTAGATACTCATTCTTTTGGCTAGTGCACTTCACCAACAAATCCCACTAGATAGTCATGCATGACATTGCATTGCAATCAGTTTGTGGGCCGATTTTGGGCTTGTTATTCACTCCAAAAAATCCTGGAAAAATATGGATCTTGAAGCCCTTTGTCTTATCTTTCCAAGCATATGCAGCCCAACTCAAGGAAAAATAGGAAAGACCTTCAAATGTCATTTTTAGCCCAGTAACGCAGATGCTGCCGAATTTTGACCTTGAGCTGCTAAATCATGGATAACTTCCTCTAGAAGACTCCAAATCATGAACCGTAAAATGCTATGGAAACTAGACTTCCGTATGTTTCCAATGATGTATGGCTCATTATCTGGTTCTTCTTGAGCAAGTACAGGTTAATCCGTGAATGTGACTGATCTGCAGATACTGTTTTGCTAACTTGTCTTCAAAATGCATGTAATGAGTCTCATCCTTATTACACTGAAACATACACAAACTTTATTAAAAGCACAAGTTTAACTCAAAAACATAACCAAATCATAAGTTAGAAAGGTATAAAAAGATATGTAATTATGCACTGATCAGCATATTAGAACCTTTAGGGACTCCCAGATTTGTGATAGGAGGTTGTGGGTCCCGTGACCCCCGTTACCAAGTTTGGATCGTTTGACCCCTCGGTTGACCGTGAGTCTTTCGCGGTAGTTTCACTCTTCGAGGAGTACTAGAACAACCTTATTAACGAGTCTCGACCGTTATTTGAGTATGTTGACTATGTTGAGATTATGAGATTGTTTTATATTATCGTATGAAAATTTTTGGATATTATTTTAATAATTGAAATTATGGAATAGATGAGTATGGGTTAATTGATTTGGGTGAGTTATGAAAGTAAGCCTTGGGCTCGGCTATGATTATTAGTGAGTGGACTTTGTTTTCAAATAATAAACATGGTTTTATGATGGAAAAATTATGCATAGTGTTTTAATGGTTTATTGAATATAGTATGTATTCAATTGTTGAACTTCTTGTTTTTATAAAGCATTTGTATATATATTTTGGGTTTTGGCATATTTGAGTATCTTGAGTGTGTATATACGGATTTTGAGAATTTCTATCTACGTTGGTTATGTGTGGGGTACTTGGGTTGTTGATGTGAGATTGTGGAAAGGAATGAGATTATAGTATGTCTGTTTGAAGTGCTATACACACTACCCTATGTACCTCCCCGGATTTGGAACTTTGGAATTGGAAATTAAGATACATGGATATGTTGGAACCCGGAACGAATCATGTGGAATTTCCGAAATTGCACCGATGCCGGGCCCACTTATTAAAGACCGAGACTTTCTGCCAAAAATTTTTGGCAGAGTCTCCCTTGTGAATTGAACTTTTCCCAAATTTTCAACCTGTTAAAAACACAATGAAAAAAAAAATCCCAATAGGCAGCATACACAAACTAGTAACATGTAGTTTACGTAATAGGCCTCCGGCCTTCGAATAATTTGAAACAGAACTGCCAGCAATGTTCTTAAATCAAATAATACATTAAACAATGCAAATGATAAACTCAAACTTACTTATAAATGCCCACTGTAATTAACATAAATTAACTTCCCAAAGTCAATCATGCGAGGTTTAACCTCCTAACACAAATGCAAGTAGTTTAAGGTGTCAGCCCAAATCGTACGACAATCCAAAATGGGTTTCATACCTGTTTTGAGCAGAACACATTTAAACAACTCTCCCTCAGCCAAACTAGAATATGAACAATTATTTAATCGCACCTTGGTGTTAGCCGAGTTTCAGGACCAACGACAATGTCAGAACCAAACTCAATAAAAATAGCATAAGTAAAATTTAGTCCGTGGCTGCACCTAGGTACGACCCTAGATCATGTACAAAGGGAAAACAATCCAATCCGGGGATCGTTTGACCAGACCACATGGAGGAATCCTCAACAACCATGTGGCTAGGGCATGAGCCATCCAACTGGGGGACTAACTCTCAGCCAGCACGTACAGCCGAATCCTTAAGACTCGTACGCCTGTGACAAGTCCTACGTGCGCAGACTACCCAGTCCAGGGCCCACATATCCACGTATTCGTATCCATTTCCATTTATCCAAGTATCCATATCCACTATTTCCAAGTATCAATATCCAAGGGGAGGTACATATGATGATGTACATCATGTACCGAGGAAAACAATCCAACTGGTGATCGTTTGACTAGTCCACATGGAAGAGTCCTCAATTGACCATGTGGCTAGGGAACGAGCCTCCAACCAATTGGGGGACTAACTCTCAGCTAGCACGTACAGCCGAATCCTCAAGACTCGTACGCCTGTGACAAGTCTTACGCGTACAAACTACCCAATCAAAGGTCTACGGTAACACCCCATCAAGGTATGCCCTGGGTTCCGACATATCCATGTATCTTAATTTCCAATTCCAAAGTTCCAAATCCGGTGAGGTACATAGGGTAGTGCGTATAGCACTTCAAACTGACATACTATAATCTCATTCCTTTCCACAATCTCACATCAACAACCCAAGTACCCCACACATAACATAGATAGAAATTCTCAAAATCCGTATATACATACTGAAGATACTCAAATATGCCAAAACCCAAAATATATATACAAATAATTTATAAAAACAACAAGTTCAACAATTGAATACATACTATATTCAATAAACCATTAAAACACTATGCATAATTTTTCCATCATAAAATCATGCTTATTATTTGAAAACAAAGTCCACTCACTAATAATCATAGTCGAGCCCAAGGCTCACTTTCATAACTCATCCAAATCAATTAACCCATACTCATCTATTCCATAATTTCAATTATTAAAATAATATCCAACAATTTTCATACGATAATATAAAACAATCTCAACATACTCAACATACTTAACATAGTTATTGCTAGCACAAGGGATGCCTTGATTGACGAGTCCTTCTGAGTGCCTAGGTTGTCACTAGTAATCTTCTAGGCTTGCAGGTGTAGATTGTTTTGCTCTCTGTGTGTGTGTGTGTGTGTGTGTGTGTGTGTTCTTGGTTATGGTTTTTCATGACTAAGAAGCTGACTAGTCATAATTATACTTAGTCAAGTTTTAAAGTGTGTGAATATTGTCGTGTCTGTTTGAATAGCATTTAAATTTACCCCTCGTCACCTAAGTACCATTTTCACTCCTTCATTAATTTTTGTTAATAAAAGTGTATCTTTTAGTGCAAATGTGCCATAAAGTGGTACACATAGTCCATATAGTAGTAAAGTAGCAAATGTTATTTCATTTTACACTCAAGAGGAGATAAATTACGTATTGTTATAGCGACTTACCACTGCATATAGTTCTAAACATAGCCCATCTGATAGTACATTCCCATTAAATTGGAGTAATTATAGAATAGTATGGTAGTATGGTCACGTGGTATAAGTTTAGAATTGGAGTAATTATAGAATAAAAAAAGTCTGTTTCATTTCCCCTTCCAAAAAGTAACTATTTGGGTTTTGTCCGGACTCAAATCGTTTTTTTTCCCAACCGTCCAGACTCAAATTTTAAGTCCACAACTTTATTAAATTGTTTAAGAATGGTTTAAGTTTAATCTTTTTTTTAATGGAAAACTTTTCTTCATTTAATCTTTTCAAATAACGTCATAATTTATTTTTTTGAACAATTTGACCAAAAAAAAATTCAAATTCCACAAATATAATTTTATTCCAAAAGAAAACACACAACATAAAAGAAAATATTATTTTGATTGTTGGATCTGATTTATATTAATTTAAAATATTATTTTGACCGTTGGATTTAAATTTCAGTTGTTGGATCTTTTTTTTACCGTTAAATAGCTTAGATTTAATCTATAACGTTGATTTAAAGTTATTATTAGGAATTTAAAAAAAATGAAATTTGAATTGCAAAGAACACTTAAGCAGAAGCCGACACGTGGCATGTGCTGCATCAGGCTTGCAGATAAAGCCACCAGCCCTGGCACTAGTGTCTTTTCTGATGCACATGGGCTATGCTATCTATTGTTAGGCTCCATTGAATAGTTTTGGGTCCAGGCAATACTTGGACTGGTATTTGGGTCCAAGTTTGGGTTTTCCCAAATTTTGACCCCTTAATTTTCTTGAATTGGAAGAGATTTTAGGCAATAATTTGGGATATTTTGGATTTAGCCTCTTGGTTGGAGCCTTATGGAGTAAAAGGACCACACTGTTGTAAATTGGATCAATATGCTTCACGAAATAGATATCTTTTACTCCCAAATAGTATGGTCCTTGCTACTTAATGGTTCCACATTACCACAAAATTCTAGTACTGGCCCACCCGGGGACCCTAGGAGGTGCCCTCTTATTGAAGGGATTAATAAATATGGGCTATTGAACTCTCTCTTTCAAATTAAAGTCTTTTTTTTCTCTTCTTTTTTTCCATGCAGTGCTTATAACTTTTTCCAACCGACTGCATATTGAATATCAATAATGTAAACAAATATATATGTTGATCATGGTAAGGGTCCTTATATATGTTAGACATTGTCTGGAATACAATACAATTCTTTCACATCGGGTAACCGATTGGCAACCATTGGGTATCATAGATGATATTTTTTTGGGAGCTTTTGGAAAAGGCCAAAGGAGAGAGAATATTTTGAAAAGAAGCCAAAATGGAAAAAAATGCTTTTATTTATTTTTCGATTTCCTAAGGAATCCCTTACATTTGCATGTCTTTGGTTTGAAAGTTGAGCGGTTTTTTTGTCTTTTTTGGAAAAGTTTTGACTTTTTCCAAAAATGAAAATATTTTTATGGCTAAAATCTAAATTTACTTATTTTCTTTGCATCTAGGGTTTTTGAGATAAAATCTAAAACCAGAAAGAAATCAAAGACAGTTTATAAATCGGAAACCATATCAAAGTAAGATGAAGAGCCGCAAGAAATGGGCTCTCGATCGATGAACAAGTGGTGTGGGTCCTAATGTTTATGAAATATCCAGGCCAATATATGGCTAATATTAGGGAATTATCATTTAATTGATAATTATCTAAATTAAATGGATATTGTCGACAATTACTTGGCATTGAAGGTAATTAGATAATTGATTCTAATTTATTATAATTTAGGTCTTTGTTATTTTTCAAGGTAAATATATTTTGGCACACCCAGTGGCACCTCCACCCCAAAAGGCAAGGGCAAAGGCAAAGGCAATGCAAGGTTTGACACTATTCATGTGAATAGTGGCAGCATTACCTTTTTTTATTTATACTTAACCATTAATTTTGATAAGCTTTTGAGATAATATACAATTTCTCTTTCTTTCCATCTCTCCAAACAAGAAAAGAAACACAAATTTTGACTTCAATCTCTCTACCCTTTTGTTCCACCCCACATCCACATAACTCAAACTCTTGCTCTCTGAAGCTTTACAGAAGAAATCTCCTGGCCTTCTTCTTAATTTGCTGCAGGAAAAATAAAAACTAAATAAAAGTTATGCGTCCTCCATCAAACCTGCAGGAGTTGAAATGGTATAAATATCCCAGATCTAAGTGAGCATCCATGATCCATGGTATAAATAAAAAGGAAACAACTTATTGAAAAAAACAGAAACAAATTCTTACCAACCAACGATATATGATATGGAACCGAAGAAACGAAAGAAGAATTGAAAGAAAGAAGTGGGGGAGAGGAAGAGGAAGAGGGGGCTGGTTATACAGGAACAGGACTGACTAGTGAAAGGAGAAATAAAGTTTAGTTGGAGGAAACCCTAGGAAATACTCGGAAGAGAGAGAGAGCCCCTAATACTTCGATTTTTGGTAGTGGGTGGCACGCTCGTAATTTGTAATTCACACATTCTCAAAGCGTATTGTTATTTTTCATGGTAAACAATGAGATACAAATATCCACACCTAAACAAGTACGAAGTAATTAAGTGAGATCCGACGAGCACTTGGTTGGGCCCTCAACAACGAGACAGAATGAAATTTATGAGAGAACACGGTTATGTCAGGCTGTAGAAACTCATCCCGGCTGAAAGGTCGGGTGGTTATATTGAGGGAATGATTGAAGAGGATAAAAGATCGGCTTCTGCAGGGAAGTATTTGGTGGCTGTGATGCAACCTCAAGAAAGCAGCTGTTGAATGGGATTAGTGGTTATGCTGCTGAACCTCACCGGATTAGTGGTCCTTCTGGTTCAGGAAAATCTACCTTACGTGATGCCTTGGCATGGCTGGTATATCTCTCTCTCTCTCTTTCACACATCATTTCTCCAATATTAGATCAGCAATAATTTATAATTAAAGTAATCGATTAAAGGCTATTTCTCTTTGTTGGATAAGGCAAAAAGATTGTTGGAAGTATTTCTCTTAAAAAAAAGGTATACAAAGTACTATATATTTCACAACATTCACAATAAAGCCATACTACATGTGAGTTGAGACCTATCTTTTTATATATAAATAATGTACCTATTTTTTCTACATAAATATGTCCTTATCAATTTACCTATCATGTATTAGACATGTCGGTTTTTTATTCTTGGGCGCATGTACCACAATAATTTTCCAACGAACAAGTACCTGATCAATACTTTTTTGCGAATAAAAATAATTTGTATTAGGTAGATATTATCATTGTTTGTTTAGTATATATATTAGGTTATATATGTATATTGGTGTGTGTCTATTAATTTATTTCTGGTTGAAACATTTTTTTTATGCTCAAATCTTGGAGCACCACTATAAAGTATTCAAACCCATAAAGAACATGTTCAAAAAATAAGTGCCTAAGAATAGGTTCCCAAATTGTTAGGTTATGTTTAGCTAAGACTTTTAGCTTCCCTTGACAATTTTGTAATTCCACATGTAATTCATCAAGCTCTAGGTTAATTAGACTATGATAGTCTAGTTTCAGATGATTACTATGGCTGAGATCAACAGTGGCACGATGCAATCAAGATCTTAAAGGTGAATCATGCATTGCATATATATTAGGACATATTGAGTCAACGTGATGTGATGACTAGTCATCCATTATTGCCGGCTGATTTAATTTCTCATGTGTTACGAGCTATAGGTTTTCTATCTTTTTTGTTGTATTATGAAGTCTATGAGTGGCTGCCAGCTGAGGGTATTTAATGACGTGCCCAAACTGCGTACTGAGAGAATGTGTTTAGGCTCTACAACTCATCCCCTTGGCCATGTATTTATAAGATAACATGTAGGCTGTAGAAGAACTCGACAACACAATATTATTTCTAGGGTTTGCATTGCAGTGAGTAAATTTACAAATTTGGCCTGTAAAAATGGGAGAGAGGTCGAGTGGTTATATTGAGGGAATGATTGAAGAGGATAAAAGATCAGCTTCTGCAGGGAAGTATTTGGTGTGGGAAGACATAACGGTGGTGGCTGCTCAAAACTTGAGAAATGGTGCAACCTCAAGAAAGCAGCTGTTGAATGGGATTAGTGGTTTCGCTGAACCTCAACGGATTATGGCCCTCATGGGTCCTTCTGGTTCAGGAAAATCTACCTTACTTGATGCCTTGGCTGGTATCTCTCTCTCTCTCTCTCTCTCTCTCTCTCACACCTGATTTCTCCAATAATAGATTAGCAATTTATAATTAATAGTAAATTTGGCTTACACCCTTCAAATTCAACTTACCTTACTTGCAACCCTTCACTTTTTGTTCCTATAAATAATACCCAATTTTTATAAGTAAAAACCCATGGCTAGGATCCAACTCATCAAGTTACCTTATTAAGCTATCTGATTTATTATAATTTTTTTGATTGCCAAAATACCCCTATTTATATTTCAACGTGTAATGGGGTGGTGTTTTAATTTTTGGTTCCCCAATTTATTGTCGTGATTCCCTCTAAAAAATTTGTCTGCAATTAATTATCCATTTTATTATTAAAATTCATTAATATAGTCAACAATGTGCTGGCCGAAAAAGGGAGTTTTCCTTATCACCTTTTTGAAATTTTGTTTCATCTTTCCCAATAATCTACCTATTTTAGAACTTGGATTTCATTTATTGTACCTAGTTTTTTCATGGATAATAATCTACCTATTATTATTATTATTTTTTTATAAATTATTGTGTACCGATTTTTCTGTAATAATCTACCTATTTATTTTTTATAAATTATTTTGTGTCTATATTTTCTATAGATTATTGAGTACCTATTTTTCTGTAAATTTTTTTTGGTAAATAATATACCTATATCTTTATATGTATATATTTTTATTTTTATTTTTATTTTTCATAGGTACATTATTCGATATGTAATTTACAGATTTTTTTTTTTATTTTTTGGTTTGCAATTTTATGGGTGATATGTTAGAGGGAATGCCAATCAAAACAAATGGGGTGATTGATATGCTATTAATAGGGAGTATTAATTACAATTATGGCAGTTAATGAAATGTTTGAAATAAATTAGAAATAAAATATGAAGTTTGGTTGCAACGATGTAAAAACCTAGGAACACTATGACCACTTATATCCTACTGGTCATTTAAATTTGAAATTGGGTTTTACACATAGATTTATAGAGTGATGGGTATATGTCTTGGAAATAAAAAATGTAGGGACCTATGTAAGAAATAGAAAATGTATGGACCTATAGGAAATAGAAAATTTACGGACCTAACGACATGTGCTTTTTTGCACATTTTTCTTGACTAAACATTAGGGGTGGGCATTCAAACCGGCAAACCGAAAATCCGAGCCGAACTGCACCGAAAAAAGGGGGAAAAAATCGAGTTGACCAAAGAGTCAACAACCGGTCAAAAATCAAATCGGACCGGTTTGGACTAATTTTGGATCCGGTTCTATGTCTTAAAAAACCAGACCAGGCCGAACTGAACAGGTCAAATTAAAAAATATATAATTTCAATATTTAGTTATATTCAATGCTATATTTTTAATCTCATAACTAATATTTATCACATTTCTCTTTTCTAGCTTTAATATTTATTTTTATATGAAATTAAATAATTTATTAATTTTCAAGTTAAAAAAAATAAATTTTCACTTGAAATTTGTATTAAAAAATAATTTTAATAATCCGGTTCAAAAATAATTTTTGAAATTTTTTTGCTGAACCGGACAATTTTTGGAATTTTTTGCTAAAATCGAACTGAACCAAAACGAATAAATAGTACCAAATTCAATTCTAATTTGAGGCAAAAACTGGTCCAAACCGAACCGTGCCCACCCCTACTAAATATTTCCGACCTCAACAATTAATTGTCCACAAAGGATGTGTGCAAATTTATTTTTATTTTTATTTTTTAAACAAGGACATCCTTAACATAAAGAATTTAAAACAAAACAACTATGTATATATATTAGACAGTCCTGATCTCTTGGTAAATTAGTAACTAATTAGTAAGTTAATATATTCAATTTTCATTCCAGTAATTGTTACCAATTCTCTATAATTCAAATCTTGTTTATAGATTAATGTACGCTTTCTTTAGAATTCAAAATTATTATGTACCTGTTTTAAATTATATTTTTAAATATAAGTAATTCATTATACTTAAAAATATAGGTAAATTAATATACATAGTCTTAGCGAAGGACATAAAGAATTATAGGTAAATAATTTACTTATGTAATCTAGGTAAATTAGGGACCCGAAAAATATAGGTGCATATACGTAAATAATTTACCTATATATTTTTACCTATCTGATATAGGGTTACCTATCTTTTTTCCTTTTTTTAGTTTAAGAATTATGTACATAAATTTTATATATAAATAATCTACCTAATTTTTCCACATAAATGTGTCTTCATCAATTTACCTGTCATGTATTAATTAGACATGTCAGTTTGTTTTTTTGGGCATGTATCACCATAATTTTCCAACAAACAAGTACCTGATGAATATTTTTTTGGGAATCAAAATAATTTGTGTTAGGTAGATATTATCATTGTTTGTTTAGCTGTAATATTATTATATATATTAGGTTATTTATGTATATTGGTGTGTGTCCATTAATTTATTTTTGGTTGAAACCCTTTTTTGATGCTCAAATCTTGAAGCACCGCCATTAATTATTTAAACCTATAAAGAACATGTTCAAAAAATAAGTGCCTAAGAATACATTCCGAAATTCAAAGCAATTAAATATAAATACTAAAAATAAGTGATTTGGAAAGTACGGTAGATGACATAGTCTGTAATTTGTTTACGATACTATAGGACAATTATAAACTTGTATTCAAATTTAGGTTTTTCATAGAAGTTTAAAAATAGGTGAGTTTAGAATATAAGAGTTACAAGGGCCTGTTTTGAGTTGTCCCCAGAAAGGAGAAACAACCATGTAGTCGCATGCTCTATCCAAGTGTGACAAAATCGTTACAAGAAAGAGCAAATTGTGCTAATGCATGTGCAATTGACGATGTTGATAATAATTGTATTTATTCCTCTAAGAATAATCATCATCTCTGTTGTTGTTGATTTACTTATTCCTATGACTGTTGTTACTGAAAACTTCCTTGCAATTTTTTTTTTGTCAAACATTTAAATCAATTTTACTCTTTGAATTTCTGGTATGCCTATATATATTTTGAGTTTTCCTTGCTTATTAAAAGGCAGACTACCTGCAAATGTGAAAATGTCCGGAGATGTTATACTCAACGGGAACAAAAGAAGGTTAAACTGCAGAGACATTGTAAGCATAATTAGAATTAACATGAAGTATTTAATTTTTTTTAATTGATTATAATATTAATATGCATGCATTTTCAGTCTTATGTAACTCAAGAAGACATCTTCCTGGGATCACTCACAGTCAGAGAAACCCTAGAATATTCAGCTCAACTCAGGCTTCCTTCTACAATGACTAAAGATGACAAGAATGAGCTGGTAGAAGAGACCCTCACAAAAATGGGTCTCCAAGATTGTGCAGAAAACAACATTGGAAACTGGCATTTGAGGGGTATAAGTAACGGAGAAAAGAGGAGACTTAGCATTTGCATTGAAATATTAACACCGCCTCATGTGTTGTTGCTAGATGAACCCACCAGCGGCCTGGACAGTGCTTCGTCTTTCTTTGTGATATGGGCATTAAGAAACATTGCTCATGATGGAAGGATAGTCATTTGCTCCATCCACCAACCGAGTAACGATGTGTTTAATCTCTTCAATGATCTGCTTCTCCTAGCAGGAGGTGAAACTGTTTATTTTGGAGAAGCAAAGATGGCTGTAAAGGTAAGATTATTATTTCTTAATAGGGTCGCCAAATTTGTTCACTGATATCTCGTTTCTCGAAATCTAAGCCTATTCTGAACTTCGATTGCACATTTCTAACAAGTAAGATAGTGACAGACATACTAATTAATTGATGGTTTCTTCAATATTCTTACTCTTCAGTTCTTCGCGGATGCCGGATTTCATTGTCCAACAACAAAAAATCCTCCAGATCACTTCCTTCGATGTGTTAGTTCGGACTTTGACAAAGTTATCACAGCACATATGATATCTCAGCAAAGAATTAATTATGTACGTAAATTTCTTTAATTTTTTTCTTCATGAAGGTTTGGGTTTGCCTGCTTTATTATTAATGGTTTGAATTGTTTATTGTTGGGTAACTATGATATTATATGGGGTAATAGTAATACTTATCTTTTTAGGATTGTAAGGTATTTTCTTTCTAGTTTGGATTGTACTCGTTCTGCTGGTATCGAAAGAGAATTCCTATTTCCTCTTAACTTCTTCCTCTCTTTCTCCCTCTTTGATCTGCATACCTATCATTTTTTGTATTTTCTTGGCAGGGATCATCAGGCTCTTTAAATTCTGCAATGAATTTGACAACAGATGATATCAAAGGAAGGCTCATCAATGAATACAAGTCCTCCCAATTTTCAACGAACGCAAGAAAAAGGATCCAAGAACTCTTTACATTGCAGGAAAAACCTGCCACCAAATCAAACAAGGAAAATAGTAGCACCTGGTGGAGGCAGCTATGCACATTGATAAGTCGATCTTCACTGAACATGTCTAGGGATATTGGGCACTACTGGTTGAGGAGTGTGTTCTATATTTTAGTTGGAGTGAGTGCTGGCTCTTTCTTTTTCAAGATTGGGACAAACTATCAAGCAATCGTGGCAAGAGGAAAGTGTGATGGTTTCATCTACGGCCTCATGATCTGCTTGTCTATTGGAGGCATACCTTTTGTTATTGAAGAATTACAGGTAGACATGAAGCCTCATCCTAAATTTGCACATACGAAATTTTTTTTTTTTACCTCGATACCTACGTTGTTAGTCTGCGAATCTTGAAAGTTCATCAGCTTGAAATCATCATAAACCAATTCAGGTTTCAGAAATTACACTAACAACCCTTGAGGTTTCAAACTCTTTTCAATAAATCCATTTCTGTTCATTTTCTTTCCAAAAAATGATGATGTCATCACAAAAACTTCCCTCGTATTATTGTATGAAAATACCAAAAATTTCATAGGGTACATGTCTGTGTAAATAACTCAAGTTTTATTCTTTTATTTTTAATTTTTTGCAATTTTTGATTCCTTTTTCTTAAAACAACAGTTTTGTGGGCATTAACTCTTGAAGTTCATAAGCACAAAAATTCAACTGTATATAACTTCAAAGTTGGCTTGCAGGTGTTTAGGCGTGAAAGACTTGGTGGGCATTATGGGGATGCTCTGTTTGTGCTCTCCAACTTCCTGTCCTCGCTTCCTTTCGTAGTTGCCATGGCATTCTCTTCTGGAACAATACTATACTACATGGTCAAATTCCATTCCGGCTTCTCTCATTACTTGTATTTTTGTCTCAATCTCTTCTTCTCCATTGCTATCACAGAAGGCACCGCCTTAATTGTTGCAGCCGTGGTTCCAAACCTCTTGATGGGCATAGGAGCTGCAGCTGGCCTGATGGTAAGCAAAACCTCACTTTTCGGTTATAAAACCATAACAAAAACTGTATTTTGCGACTACCAACTATATCATCCAACTAGTACAACGGTTTTGGCAAAAAAATAAAAAATAAAAACTAGTACAAGGGTATTTTGTTTGCTATGTGTGGCCTTACATTAAACTTCATTTGTTTATCGATGAAAAAATTTCATGTTATTAGTTTGTAACTAAGAGTTGGTACTCCTAATATCATTGTTTTTACCTCATCTTTTGTTGGAATATAATGGACTGTCACGTAATGTGATCGTTTAATACAATAATATATGATGCGTTAGTAGACAGGTCAGTATCTTAGTTGTCAATCATCTAATATGTTTTAGCACACAGGTATTCATGATGATGCCATCTCTTCTCTTCCGGAGGCTGGTTGACCTTCCAAATATCTTTTGGCGCTACCCAATGTCCTACCTCAGCTATGCTGCATGGTCAATACAGGTACTAAAAGTATATTAAGTCCTTCAAACACTTCTTAATTACATCTTATGGAATGTTTACTTATCAAGAATTGATATTTAAATAATTATAATTCCTTGATTATCTTATCTAAATTCTTCGATTTATGACTTCCCCATTCTTAGTAAGTAAACATGCCATTAATTAGATTTGGCATCTAATTATTGATCAAAATTATTTATCTCAGGGTCAGTTCAAGAATGATATGATTGGGCTTGAATTTGACCCACAAGTTCCTGGAGAACCAAAGTTGAAAGGTGAGGATGTTCTCCTTTATATGTATGGGATAAACCCTAAAATTTCCAAGTGGTGGGATTTGGCTGCTCTGGCAGCCTTGTTAATCTGTTCCAGGGTTATCTTTTATATGGTGATCAAGTACAAGGAGAGAGCATCTTTTTTCACACAGAGACTTTATGCCAAGGCAAACTTTCAACACCATGCCAAGAGAGCTCCATTGAGGAAGGAGCCATTGTTCTCCTCTAAGAGACACAGCACTCTTAATACATTAGCTTCTCAAGAGGATCTTGGATCACCACTTCCATAGTGTAATTGTAATATTATTTTCTTTAATTTACTTATTTTCTTTAATTGTAAATCTCTTTGTATGAGATTAAGGGTGATCACACTAAACATCCGTGTAGTTGAAAGTGAAACTTTTATTAGTTAATCAACATGAAATAAATACAGTTCGCAAGGAAATATGGGATTTGGGATAATAGACTACATATCGGCAAAAAATAAAAACAGAAAATAAAAAATATGGGCGTAGCAACGCTGATATTGTCTCCAACTTAACCACCTACAAAAGCCTAGTAGGTATGAAGTTTTATCACAAATAGCCTCGGTGTTATTAGGAGTGGTACCAATTATTATAACTTGTAATTTATTTAGTCAAGTTTCCCATGTGGGACTTTATATTCTTCAACAAAACCCTCCCAAACTTACAAATTGGTGGAAATACAGGATCGGAGAATCGAATACTGTAACGATGCATTGGCAACTCTGATGTGTAATAATCTGCAGTGTAGTTGATCAATGCAAGATACAACTGTGAAAATTGAAGGTGTTATTGAGCTGAGCCTGTTTGGGAGGAACAAATTGAACTACAAAGTGAGGACATCAGGAAACCAAGGGTCTTGAGTCTTCTCTTTATTTGCTTGAATAGATTGTCTATTCTCACTCTTCATTTTGACCCTCAATACAGTCCTACAAAGAAGCATACAATAATTAGCGCCATGAGAAACGAGCAACCTTGTAGATGAAGTTATATGTGGTGAATAGATCGCATTGGGAACAAAAATATGGACAAAGAGATAAACCAAATAGATCTCTTATGTATGGGGAGTTTCATCGTGCTAAGACTCTGGCTTTGAGGGACTCTTCGGAGGAGCAGAATCAACATTCCCCCACCATGCTTCACTGGTCCCCCCCCTTGGCCCAATGTCTTCAAGGTTAATGTGGATGAGGCTTGCTCGACTTCCTCAATTGCAGCTGGTGAGGGGTTAGTTATCTGTGACCACAATGGGGCCTTCATAGTTGTTGCAGTCAAACAATAAGGATAGAATATTTTTCAGGTTGTATTTCATTCTCCAAAAGGAGGTATTTATAGTACAATGATGTAACCTTAGTAGGGTCAAACTAAGAAACAAGATATAATCCTAATTGCACAATATCTGTACAAAGGGAAAGAAATATAGTCCTAATAAACTAGGAAATAAATATCCTAATTAAGCTAGGATCTCACTAACACTCCTCCGCAAGTTGAAGCAAAGATGTCACGCATGCCCAACTTGTCAAGCGAGTTGAGAAAGACTGTAGTAGATACTGCTTTCGTAAGAACATTTGTCAATTGATACTCGGATGATATAAATGGAAAGAAATAATTTCAGCATCCAACTTCTCTTTAACAAAATGTCGATCAACCTCCACGTGCTTTGGACAATCATGTTGCACAAGGTTATGCGCAATTGCAATTGCAGCTTTATTATCACAATATAAATCCATGGGTTTATGGGGTCCAAACCCAAAATCTCTCAACAATCTTCTCAACCATAGTAACTCACACATACCTTGACTCATCCCACAGTACTCGGCCTCGACACTAGACTTAGACACCACTTTTTGCTTTTTACTCCTCCAAGTAACAAGATTACCACCAACAAATGTGAAATACCTAGACGTAGAACATCTATCAATGACTGAACCAGCCCAATCAACATCCGTATACCCTTCCACATCTGTATGATCATACTTGCAAAACATTAACCCCTTTCCAGTAGTTAGTTTTAGATACCTCAAAATGAACATCACAACACCCATATAATCTTCACTAGGAGAATGCATAAACTGACTCATTACACTCACTGCATATGCAATATTAGGACATGTATGAGATAAATAAATCAATTTCCCCAAAAGTCATTGATAACGCTCTTTATTTGTAGGGACTTGATTAGGATACAACCCTAACTTATGATTATGTTCATTAGGGGTATCAATTGGTTTACAATCCAACATTCCAGTCTCTGAAAGTAAATCCAAAATACACTTTCTTTGATACATAAAGATACCATGTTTAGATATGGCAACTTTAATCTTAAGAAAGTACTTCAAATCACCCAATGACTTCATCTCAAACTTGAAAGCCAGATACTTCTGAAAATTTTGCATTTCTGCCTGACCATCTCTAATCACAATCATATCATCATCATAAATAATTAAAGCTGTCAATTTACTTTTATGATACTTAAGAAACAAAGTATGGTATGAGTTACTTTGCACATACCCAAATTTCTTCATAGATGCTGCAAATCTCGCAAATCATGCTCTTAAAAACTACTTCAATCCATATAACGATTTCTGCAACTTACACACAGCACCCTCCTTAGAGGTTATAGGAATACCATGAGGGAGATCCATGTAAATCTCCTCTTTGAGGTCACCAGCCAAGGACAATAGTACTCGCACAGTATTGAGCTTTGCCACTGGAGAAAAGGTCTCCAAATAATCCACTCTATAGGTCTAAGTATAACTCTTTGCTACCAATCTAGCCTTGTAACAGTCAATGGAACCATCAACCTTATGCTTCAAAGTAAACATCCATCTGCATCCAACAACTTTCTTCCCCCGTGGCAACCTAAATCCCATGTTTTATTCTTGTTCAAGGCATCCATTTCAATATTCATTGCATCCATCCATTTGGGATTAGATAAAGCATCCAGCAGCTTAGTTGAAACACATACACAAGATAATTGACACAAATATGATGCATATGACTTAAACAAACGATGAGTTGTATTTAGACTTAGCATGTATATCAAGAGAATATTGTACTTTAGGTTTCCCACGAGTGGTTCTAAGGATAACTGATAAGTTGACACAGATAGATCATTAGAAATTACCTCACTTGATTCACTATCACGAGTATATTGGGCACTGTCAGGGCATAAGGGGTATTTCATCGAACTTATCCATACAAGAATTACTGTCATTATTTTCAAATACAGGTGACTGGTTGCTTGCTTCAGTGTGACCGATTGTTTTGACATCGAGAGCACCTGCTTCATCTCCAGATATGAGAGACCGATTGAGTTCCAAAAGGCGACCAATCGTTTGTTCACATGGACCACATGTTTCCTCTTCAGATATGGGCGACCGATCACTTGCTTCAGTGCCACCGGTCGTTTCCTACCCAAGAACAATATCTTCAAACACATCATTCTCCAATTCAAGTCCAAGATTCTTCAATCCAAGACTCTCCAATTCACTCCCCCTCTCCCCTTGAATTGGAAAGGAATGAGAGACATAATAGGGCACTTCTTCAAGTCACGTCCAAAGTAACATGCACCTTCTAGGTAGGTGGATGATAACACTTATAATCATTATGAGTAGAAGAGTAACCAATAAAGACACATCGCAGAGCACAAAGATCAAGTTTACTTCGCTGATGAAAGTAGACATGAACATAGGCAACACACCCAAAAACTTTAGGGGGCAACTTGGAGACTGAGATAGGGGAAACATGGTCACCAAACACATCATGCGGAGTCTTGAAATCAAGAACCCGGCTAGGATACGATTAATCAAATAGGTAACATATAAAACAGCATGCCCCGAAGATGATAGGGAACATACATGTCCAACATAAGAGAGCAGGCAACTTCAAGTAACTGACGATTCTTACGTTCAAACACACCATTCTGTTGAGGAGTAAATAGGGTTGTCATTTGGTGAATAATACCTTGAGCACAGAAGAAAGACACCACAGTATTATTCACATATTCGCCTCCGTTATCAATCCGGAATACTTTGAGCTGGGCATGAAACTAAGTAGACATCATAGTACAGAACTCTGGAATGATGGAAGCAACATGTTTATTTTTTGAGATATTTAGTCATATACTTATTCTTAGCACTAAAACTGTAAATAAACCCTACACCATTTAATTTATATAAACAAACCCCAAAAAAAACCCAAAAAATGAAAGTTTGCCCTATTGAATTTAATTTTTATTATTAAATTATTTTGATGCCCTATTGAGTGTTTTGAGCTTTTTTATGAGGTTTGGGGTTGGGTTTGTTTTAAGAAATCAATGGCAGTTTTGTCATTTAAAAGAAGTTAAAGTCTATTTCATATAGGGTTTTTTATAATTTGGGCTCCTATATTGGGTATAACAGTGAATCTCCCTTATTTTTTAGCAAGAAAACCCAAGGGAGTTGAGTACAATCATCAATAAATGTGACGAACCAACGAAATCCATTCGAAGTAACACGAGCTGGACCCCACACATCATAATACACTAAATCAAAAGGCTTTGCAGCTTTATTGTCATTCAAAGGAAGCACAGTGCGATGACTCTTGGCCAAAATACATGTCTCACACTTAAAACTGGACTCATCACAAGAGCAAAATAAAGATGGAAATAAACACTTAAGGTAGCCAACTGACGGTGTCCCAAGTGACGATGCCATAACCAAATTTGTTGTTTGTCTTTGACACTACAACTTTGAACAATATTAATGACACGATCACGAACTGGTGCAAAAGGCAATGTCAAACAATATAACCCCCATATCCGTTTACTATGCCCAATTGTCTCATGAGTCTTCAGATCCTAAAAAGAGCAATGCATAGGACAGAAAATAGAAGAAGCATTAAGTGTATCAAGTAATCAACCAACATATAACAAGTTACAGTGGATATTGGGAACTAGTAACGCACGAGACAAGGACAGAGTAGGAGTGATAGAGATTGTGCCCTCACTAGTAATTGGATAGGGGAAGCCATTAACACTAGTTATGTATGGGTCACGGGTGTTTCTAGACAACTCATCAAAAAATTTAGCATCATAAGTCATATGCTTAGAAGCACCATTGTCAAAGTATTGGAGTCAATACCTGGAATAGAGTCAGAAATACACAAATTTGCAGAGGCAACAACAACAACACCAACAATGGAGTTATCATCCATGATTGCAGCAGAAACTCAACAGATCACGGTAGAGTATACAATGGAACACAGCAAAGGCACAAATATGGCAGATGCACGAAGACAGGCATGAACATAGTAGAGGCACAAACATTACAACACAACACACAAACCCAAGAGGGCAGACATGGCATAGGTAGAGAAGAAAAAAGATGGGGCTAGAACACAGGTGAGCACAACACACAGGTCACCAGAAAAGTTGGCTCTAATGCCAAGTCAAACAATATGGATATAATATTTTTCAAATTGTATTTCATTCTCCAAATAGAGGTATTTATAGTACAAGGATGTAACCCTATTAGGGTCAAACTAGGAAACAAGATAAAATCTTAATTACACAATATCTGTACAAAAGAAAAGAAATATAATCCTAATAAACTAGGAAATAAATATCCTAATTAAGCTAGGATCTCGCTAACAATTGCAACTCAACATTGCAATTTATCCTAAGCAGTCGAGTGTGAGGCTCATATTGCTAATTGTTTAGATTTGGAAAGCAAATGGACAATTGGAAGCTCTACCCTTTCCTACATGAGCTTCATCGTCTTAAGTCATCCTTTGCTCAGTTCTCTTGTAATTGATTATGTTTATAAAATTTTGTTAATACACCCCACCCTATGTGGTTTCTATCTTGTTGAGAGATGGTCTCCCAGCTCCTCCTTGAGTCTCTTACTGGTTTGACGAGTTTAGTCTGGGCTCTTTTTTGTTGATATTTGCATTTAGCTTTTTCTTGTAACTTTGTTCCTAGTTGGTACTGGTTGCTGTTGGTTTGTGACTTAGGTGTTTTGTTCCTTGTTACTCTTTTGCCTACTTTTGTTAGGCTTTAATGAAATCTCTTTCAATAAAAAATAATAATAATAATAATAATAATAATTCTAATCATTTCCTTATTTTTAAAGTGTTATGCGAAAACACTCTAAAACCTTGTCATTGATGGATTATGCGACGCACACACACACACAAACCCTTTGAGAACAAAACACACACACCATAAAGAGAGTAAAACAAACACACAAGAACATAAAGATTTATAGAAGTTCGTCCTTGTGCCAACATCCTCTTTTGTGATCCTTACGAGAAATTTCACTAGAAGAATATGAATGACTTTGGTTACAAAAAAGAACCGCCTTAGCTATCTATCCTCTCAAACCCTAGGTCTTAATTTCTCTCACACCCTTGCTCAAACCCTTTGACCCTAGAAAACACTCAAGAATTCACCCTCTTGAACTTTGTCTTGTATTTCTCTCTTGAAAATTCACTCTTGAATTCTCTTCTCTTTCCCACTCCTCTCTATGGCTCAGCAAATTTAACCTAGCCCAAAAAGTCCAATTTATAACTCATAGGACTTGGGTTACAAGTTAATTAGGAATAGGAAACCAAAACCATATTAAATTAGGCTAGAAAACCACAAAATAATAGGAAACTTCATCAAAACACGCCAAAACATAAAAATCATGAGCGACATTGTTCACGAAGAGACCAGTGGCCAGGAATAGGTGACTTTTCGCCTGGAGACAGAGACATGACCTGAGCTCTCAACCTAAATCGACCGGTCATTTGGCCAAGGTGATCGGTCGACTGCACCATCTCCTCTTTGCGACATATTCTTCTCCTTCCTTGCTGCTCCATCCTTGCAACCCCTTAGTTTCCTTCTTCCTCATGCATCCATTGGTGATCCAAACTTCAACAATCCCCACCTTGGCGAACCATCAATCGCCCATGAATAATTGTTGACCCCTAGAACCTCATCAACCTCTTGGAAACTTTTCTAGTAATTCCTAAGAACATCACTATGGCACGAAACCTCTTGCCTTATAGCACCTCAGGTGAGGAGGTGCTCCACCCAAGCTAAACTTAGGCCATCCGAACCTCTTGTGTAGAAGTGAGATCCCCCATGTAGAACTTATTTCTCATTGCCTTCTTAGAACCTTGAATTCCTGACATGCCCTGATATGCAAATTGTTACCCTAAAGCCAAACATGTGATGTTGCTTTTTGGATATTTTACCATCACTAATGGGCAAGATCGTTGTTTTCAACTATGATATTTGGTTTATTATCATAATAGTAAAAAGTCAAGTCTTTTGAATATGAAATAGTATAAGAGCTATGCAATTAGATTGGATATAAGGAGACCTCTCATACTTCCACATCATTTCCCAAACATTCCAGGTCGTAGGATTATCAATTGGTCGTTGATCATTCACAAAGACTGGTACACACTATATTTTCTCAATTGGGAGAATGACTAGTCTCAAGTCATTGCGTGTAGAAACACTAAGATAAGTGTGTAGGTGCTTATAGGGACAAGTACACTGAACGCAATCAAACCACAAGTTCTATGATGGAAGTCTTACTCACATATCAAACTAGAACTCATAAGTTGCAACAGTGCAAGCTAGTCCTCAGACTTGAGACATCGTAGTTGTCTTGTGAGCAAGTCGTTTTTCTTTGATATCACTATACAACCATTGAAAGAAAAATTACTCAAAGGTGATTTTCATTATTCAAACTCATCTCCTTGTTTTTATGGCATTCAGCTCACAGAGGCAAGCGAATGTACAACAAGGGATCTCTGCTCTCAGTACAGAGAAAAAGAGTGCTCGAAAGATATGATTGGGAAATCTTTGAAAAGTATCGGATATGATTAGAAAAGAAGTTTCTAAACATAACCAATGTAATCATATAAGTGGAAAATTCATATTAGGATTTTGAAAATGGTATCCATACCTTGATATGAATTAGGAGTACTGTGATAGAGAAGAACTCAATTCCACAGCAATTCCAACTCGAATATGTTTTTCACCTTTTTTAATTAGCTTGGGTAGCCATGACATGGTGGTAGCGCCAACCATGGCTTATGGAAGTCCTGTAAGGTTCAATTATAATTGGCATTTGCTAATAGGAAGAATTAAATTATGGGATTTAATTCACAATCAACTTAGAGGAGTTGGGGCAACCCATTACCTTGCTAAAAGGAACCTATGGATCGCACAGCGAAAAATGTACTTAGAGGAACAAATGAAGAATAACAAACTTGAGAAACAAATGAAGAAAATAAAACTTTGAAAGTCAACATAGGCTTTTAGGCCCTTACCTCATTTCCTAATATTTCTCCTTTCCTTAAACCCTACCTTGTCTGAGCTCAAAGGTGTGAAAATTTGGGTCTAAACAGTAAAAAGTACCTTTTTGGTTGCCACCGACCGAACAACATTCTCCCCATCATCTTTTGTCTTACCTTCAGCTATATGGACCTTGTCCTCCGACACCACCACTTCTACACCTTTGAAATGAAGCACCCTCGATGATAAACTTTTAATCATACAACCTTGACTAACCTTCCTTACCCAACTAGTCTTGAGCAAACTTGCTAGTAAGATCCCTTGCTCGTTTTTCTTTGGCACAAAGCTTCTTCTTGGTAGTATTTTCTGCACCACCTGAATTGTACTCCCCAAAAGCTCATAAACGTTGTTAGGTTGAATCTTCCCCCTCATAATCACCACCAAATCTTTGTGTGACTAAGAGCTTCACTTCTTCGTCCTTGTAAGAATACTCTTCTCTATATAAAGCACCAAGGGAAATAAGATTCCATCTTAGTGTTGGTACATGCCTTACTTCATAAAGGCTCCTAACAACATCATTTTGCATCTTGATCTTCACTATTCCAACGCCAAAACATCATAACTTGTATCAAATACAATCCTATTTGTTCTGATTTTGTTTCTAGTTAGTGATCATCAGCTCTCGTAATTTTCAGCACTATAAGATAACTAGCGTGGAACTAGGGATATCTTCTCTTGCTGATGCCATTACTTGACAGATTGCCTCTCGCGATGCCTTGTGAGAAGAATGAGGTTCATGTTCTGGAAATTTAGAGCTTCATTTGAAGGTGGCCAAGGAAACAGAAAACCTGTAGCTTACTATTCTTGTTTTAGCAATTTCAATTGTCCAGTGTAATATGTAAGCATACTTGTAGGCAAAGGTGAAATTTGGAAAACGTGATTATGCTACCTATACCCAGCAATGAACCAATGACAAAATTTGCTTGAAATCGTGGTACTAGTTTAGTTGTGAGATTGCTTGTATGAGAAAAATTCAATTGTTGATCATTATTGGTTTCTTGGACAGTTGTAGACTTACATATCTATTAGTGGGGAAGATGCGTCATCTTTCTACAATGTTCATTTGGTGTTTTTAGTTTTACTTTTCCAGGTTAAGAGAGACATGATTTCCCATTTTATATTTATCTCTAGAAGACTAGAAACTTTTGCCCTTTTATTGAGAAAGGGAAGCTCCTTGTTTGTTTTTTATCACCAAATTTTGTTGAGGATTGATTTGGTAATACTATGCTATAATATGTAGTTTTCAGAAATGTCTTAATCATAGAGTTTCGGATGCAACTCTTGTTTAAATCCTAATTCTAGTTTACCAGGTTAAATGCAAGATATAAAGAATGTTTGCCTGTATTTTTGTCACAATTTCCTGAGTTATCTATTTTATCCTCAGCCAACATATTTTGGTATACTTACATAATATCACCTGGTAAAGACTCAATTAATTAAATTCTTTATGTTTGCATACAAATAAAGACTAAATTATGCATAAAATCTGTGGAATTTATAATTTTAACAACAAATAAAAAGCCTTTGGTTTGGAGGAAAAGAAATGTACATATCAAATTGGTAATTATAATAACCAAAAAAAACTTACATTAATTATTTAAAAATTATTAATTTTAAATATTAAAATAATTATTTTTTAGTCCGACACATCACCAAACATAAGTCTTCACTATTTTTACAATCCAGTTTCTTAGTCCGACGCAACACCAAACATAAGTCAGTACTTAATCCAGCTTGGGCCAATCTGAGCTAATCCGAAACAATCCCAGGATTTAGTCCAGTCCATGACAGTACGCCGTGCCGAACGACCCCTATGAGTTATAAATAGGACTTTTGGAGCCTAGGTTAAATTTTTCGAGCCAAAGAAAGGCCAAGGAATTTAGAAGATCAGAGAATTCAAGAGAGAAACACAAGACATAATTCAAGGGAGTGAATTCTTGAGTGTTTACAAGGGCATCAAAGGGTTTGAGCAACGGTGTAAGAGAAATTAAGACTTAGGTTTTGAGAGGATAGAGAGTTAAGGTGTTCCTGTTGTAATCAAAGTTGTTTCTATTATTCTAGTGAAATTTCTCGAGGGGATCACCAAAGAGGACATAGGCACGAGGTTGAATCTCTATAAATCCTTGTGTTCTTTTGTGTTTGTCTCACTATCTTCGTGGTGTGTGTGTTTTATTCTCAAGGGTTTTGTATGTGCGCATCGTATAGTCCATCAACGACAAGTTCTTGGAGTGTTTTCACACAACAAGTGGTATCAAAGCCACGGTTCGCGACATGCTCTTATAGTATTAAGAGTGTTTGTAACTGTTGATGATGAGGAGGGACAAGAATGCGCAAGAGAAGTTGATGAAACCACAAATGAATAGCATGAAGGTTGAGGTGAAGACATTATCTTTTTGTACCCTTCTAACTTATGATTTGGTTATGTTTTTGAGTTAAACTTGTGCTTTTAGTAAAGTTTGTGTATGTTTCAGTGTAATAAGGATGAGACTCATTGCATGCATTTTGAAGACAAGTTAGCTCAAAACAGTGTCTGCAGATCAGTCACATTCACGGATTAACCTGTACTTGCTCAAGAAGAACCAGATAATGAGCCATACATCATTGGAAAGATACGGAAGTCTAGTTTCCGTAGCATTTTACGGTTCATGATTTGGAGTCTTTTAGAGGAAGTTATCCATGATTTAGCAGCTCAAGGTCAAAATTCGGCAGCATCTGCGTTACTGGGCCAAAAATGACATTTGAAGGTCTTTCCTATTTTTCCTTGAGTTGGGCTGCATATGCTTGGAAAGATAAGACAAAGGGCTTGAAGATACATATTTTTCCAGAATTGTTTGGAGTGAATAACAAGCCCAAAATAGGCCCACAAGCTGACTATGTCATGCATGACTATCTAGTGGGATTTGTTGGTGAAGTGCACTAGCCAAAAGAATGAGTTTCTAATTACAATGGGATTTGTTGGTGAAGTGCACTAGCCAAAAGAATGAGTTTCTAATTACAATGGGATTTGTTGGTGAAGTGCACTAGCCAAAAGAATGAGTTTCTAATTACAATGGGATTTGTTGGTGAAGAGCACTAGCCAAAAGAATGAGTTTCTAAATTACAAGTGCTATTGGCATAAACCATATTCAATTCAAATATTCCCCTTCCATTCTCCCTATAAATAGCACTCCAATTCTAAACACAATTCATTCAACAATCCATCACTTCACTTCATCCATTACTCATACACATTCAAATAGAGAGAGAGAGAGAGAGAGAGAGAGAGAGAGAGAGAGAGAGCTAGTTGCAAAAGGAGCAAAGCTTGGAGCTGTCTTGGGAATTCTTGCTGCCATCATTAGTTCTTTTTTATTTATCTTTATGTATTTCCATTCTATATTGTTTTTCAATTATTAAAATATGAGTAACTAAATTTCTTCTTAGTTAGAGGTGAATTCGAAGCCATGGACATATGTTTTATATGAATTGATCACTTCCAGTTATGGTTTCGTAAAGTATGAATGTGATTTACTTTTCTGTTTTATTCAGGACTTATTCTTGCATGTTTATTAAGGATGCATACTTAGTTTGCATGCAGGGATTTGATGCTAGAATATGAGGGAATTTCACCTAATCATTATGAACTTATATTCACAAGTAGTAAAAGTCACTAGTCATGATTGTGTTAAGTAAATTCCTGGCAGGAGTATCATGCTTTTCATAGTTACAAATGCTTTGTCAAAGCTTATGATTTTCATAAAACTTAATGATCTTTTATATGTGTCTCTATCATGCTGTTCATATAGGGAACTTGATAAGAATAATTTGATTGAGTCGCTGAGTCCAATTCAATGAACTTAGGAAAATTTGAGAGTTAATTAGTGCAGTTCACAATTAATTTGGGGCTTTGACATTCATACTTTATTGAAAAAGTAACTGGAGATCGATTTGTATGCATATGTTCCATGTGTGGAGAAGAATCCTCTAGCTATCCCTTAATCCATATTTCATTCACAACTTAGTTATTTGCTACTGTCAATTTTACTTTGGTCTAAATCATCCAACTCCCCCCAATCATTGTTCCCTCAACTTAATTTCCAGTTTAATGAGTTTAATTTGTGTTAATTTAATTTGTGTTGATTAGCATCCCTCCTAATCCCCGGAATAGAACGATCCCTACTTACTCATACTACGATTGCATATAGGGTTTAATTTGTGCGTTAGTTATTTCTCACGCCAAATTTTGGCGCCGTTGCCGGGGATTAGCAAAATTGCTAATCTTCCGTGCGTTTTCGTTGTTCTTGTGTTTCTGATTTTGTTTTGTTTTGTTTTCTTTGTTTTAGGTACAAGTGTATGACTCGAAGTTCACACCGTGTTCATGCGCACATATTGGACTTTGACGACGATCTCGAACGAACTTTGAGAAGGAAGAGGAAACAGCCAAAACTCAGTCCTTCTAGTTCTAGTTCCAAACCCGAATCTGAAGCAGAAACGGACTTGGAAGAGGAACAAGACATGGCTGTAGACAATAGATCAATCAAGGAACTTTCAGCCTCTGAATTGGACAATGCAGTCCCTCTTTGCATTCAATACCCCAGGGCTGCTGCAGGCAAGACCGATGTGTTTGAATTGAAGTCAAGTTTACTACATCACATTCCCAAACACCATGGGCTGTCCATGGAAGATCCAAACAAGCATTTGAAGGAATTTGAAGTAGTATGTTCAAGTATGACACCCATTAACGTGGATGGAAATATTTTGAAGATGAAAGCCTTTCCATTTTCTCTTATGGACAAGGCTAAGGATTGGCTCTATGAACTAGCACCTGGAACTGTTACTTCTTGGGAAAGTATGAAGAAAGCATTCTTAGAGAAATTCTTCCCAACTTCAAGAATCATTGTTTTGAGGAAGAAAATTAGTGGAATTCAACAAGGCCCGGGAGAATCCTTTTCAGTGTACTATGAGCGTTTTAAGACGTTAGTTGCATCCTGCCCACAACATCAAATGAAGGAAGAGCTTTTAATTCAATATTTCTATGAAGGGCTACTTCCACTGGAGAGACAAATGCTTGATGCTTCAGCAGGAGGTGCTTTGGTTGACAAAACACCAGTTGCTGCAAAGATCTTAATAGCAAACCGTGCTTTGAATGCACAACAATATGAAGGAGTTGGAGGGAGAGATCATGCACAGCCAAGTCAAGTTAATGAGGTAAGTGCTATTTCAGAACTTCAATCCCAAATGGCTAATCTCTCTACTCTTATTTCGTAGGTTGTTGAAGGACCCAAAGTGCAAAGTGTAGCCACTTGTAGCGTATGCTCTATGCATGGACACCACACTGATCAATGTCCTCAATTAATAGCGAATGGGGGATGGGAAAGTGCCAATGCCATAGGTTATCAAGGACAAACTCAACCTAGGTATGACCCATTTTCAAACACCTACAATCCAGGCTAGAGAGATCATCCAAATTTTAAGTGGAGGGAGCCTCAACAAACTCAACAACAAGGCGGATATAGACAGCCACCTCCGGGGTTCTATCAAAGGCTATTCGCACCACCACAACCTCAACCACAAATTGCCCAATCAAATTCAGGTTCAACAATGGATAATGATCAAATGCTTAAAGTACTAACTTCTTTGACTCAGGGTTTACAGAATCAAGCCAAAGAGATGAGCGAAGTGAAGAAGCAAATTGGGCAGATGGCGGAATTCATGGGACAGTTTAGAGAAGAAGGCAAACTACCTAGCTCAACCATTGTCAATCCAAAAGGAGGTTTTGAAACGGCTAAAGCTATCATCTTGAGGAGTGGTAAAGAGATTGGAACCAATCCCAAAATGTCCAAACAAAGCCCAACAGAGAATGAAAAGTTGCTCTTCAAAGAGAAGGAGGAGGACAAAGCCACGGCAAGGGAGGAACAACCATTGCTGCAGTCCCCCAAAGCTCCTGCACAACCAAACTCAGGTAAGGTTGTTCCAAATTCAACTCATTCTAACCCTATCCCACCAAATGTGCCTTTCCCTCGTAGGTTTATGCAGTCTAAGAAAGAAGAGAATGAAAAAGACATCTTAGAGACTTTCAGGAAGGTACAAGTAAATATCCCACTTCTTGACGCAATAAAGCAAGTTCCAAAGTATGCTAAATTCTTGAAAGAGCTTTGTGCAACAAGGAGGAGGAATTCGAACAAAGAAGTGGTAAGGGTAAGTGAGAATGTTTCTGCAGTTTTGCAACGAAAACTGCCACCTAAATGCAAAGATCCAGGTAGTTTCACAATCCCTTGTGTAATTGGTAACACCAAGTTTGAACATGCCATGTTAGATTTAGGTGCTTCCATTAATGTCATGCCATACTCTATTTATGCATCTATGAACTTAGGAGAGCTTAAAAAGGATGGAGTTGTAATTCAATTAGCTGATCGTTCTAATGCATATCCGAAAGGAGTTTTGGAAGATGTTTTGGTGCAGGTTAACCACTTAATATTTCCAGCGGATTTTTATGTGCTTGAGATGGAGGATTCAACCCATTCTACACCATTGCCAATCTTACTTGGACGACCTTTCATGAAAACAGCCCGAACCAATATCGATGTGTTCAAAAGGACATTGACAATGGAATTTGATGGCGATATCATTGATTTCAATATTTCTGAAGCTATGAGGTACCCTATGGATGATCACTCGTGTTTCTTTGTTGATGCATTTGATTCTTTGGCGCAGGAAAATCTCAAATCCCTAGATAGGGATGCCCTTGAGTCATTGCCACAATATGTTGGTAAGCCTCCAATCCCAATTCCAATTCTTTGTGATTCTGTTCATAATCTGAAAAGGAAAAGGAAAGCAACAAGGAAGCGATGGAAATGGAAGACAAGCTTGGTGAACTCTCTTGCATTGCATGCGGTGCCGATTGAGCCCAAACCTCCCCATTCACTATAACAAGTTTGATGTCCGGCTGAAGACATAAAACTTAGCGCTTCTTGGGAGGCAACCCAAGGTGATGAGGAGAAGATAGAACCTGCAAGGAGCTGCTTACGTCCTAATCGCTTCAAAGGGGAGTTTTTCTAAACTCTAACATTTGGTTATGTCTTTTCCTTATCTTCTTTCCTTACATTTATTAGGGATTGACAATTTTGTTAGGTTTTATGGTAGAGTTAAGTTGTGTGAGCTTTGTTTTGCTTAGTATAATTTTGTTCAAGCCTATAAAAAAAATATATAAAATAAAAAATAAAAAATAAAAAAAGATTTTTCATATGAGTTGACTTCTGGTAACTCCAATAAGCACCTCTGTTAATACAGTGTCTAGGAGTTCTATAGGCGACACCTTTGGTGTCTAAGAAGTTTGGGTTTTAAGCGGGACCATTGTGACCTCTCCAAACTTCCCGGATCCCCTGGCTGTGTTTTCTGAGGTTCTTAACTGGTAATTCATGAGTCACTTGTATATTCGTGTGTTTTATTCAAAAATAATAATAATAATAATAATAATAATAATAATAATAATAAAATAAAATAAATAATAAATAAATAAAAATAAATAAATAAATAAATAAAAACCTTCTCTTTCTCTGAAACACTACATTAACCCTAACCCTCCATCTTTCATTTGATCTAGCCGCCCGCTAACCCCTGAAACCTTCTCTTCCCAAGCCTTCTTCAAATTATTGCTTATTGTAGGGCTCGTCAATGGAGAAACTCAAGGATGCCGTCGGTGGAAAGCTCAAGGAGGAGGAGTCCGAATTGAGCATGGTGAAGGTGCCTAGCCCAATGGTTTTGTTGAACTCACTGCCAGCTATCCTACCAGAAGATCCTTTGGGAGAGGACACCATTATGCAACAGGTGTTTGAGGTGATTGAGGTGCTCGTGGTTGTGTTTGCCATGGATCCCTCAGAAGTTACCATAGATGCCTTTCTGTTTCAAAGAGGTAGGGTGATAGGGGAAATTGAAGGCATGATTCCAAATTGGGATCTGGATTGCGGATTGGAAGAGATGCAGCTTGCGGCGCTGGCACGTTGTCTATATACTTGGAGGGTATATCTGCTAGATAGGAGGTTTGTGGCAATAACTGTTGTGTTGAGCAGTCACATGTATTCTACAGGTAACATTCGAGACGAGTTTGGCATTTACTTAAGTGTGCTTGACGAGTTTCACTTCCAATTAGCATACATGACCACAAGGCTCCGAGACTTCGTGGAGCAGATGGATGAGTTGATGATAGATGGAGCCATATATGATTCTTCTGTTTCAGACCTTTCGGAAAGTGAGTCGGATTGAAAGATGAACCGTCCTAATCGCTTCAAAGGGGAGTTTTTCTAAACTCTAACATTTGGTTATGTCTTTTCCTTCTCTTCTTTCCTTGCATTTATGAGGCATTGCATGTTCTTACGTTCTAAACATTGAGGGCAATGTTTCATTTAAGTTTGGGGGGAAGGATTTGGTTATGTTGTTTTACTGTCAAATTTTAAATTTATTTTTTATTTTTATTTTTTGTGTGTTTAGCGTCTAAAAACGCAGGATTTTGTGTGTTGTTTTGTTATCCTTCCAAACACCTATGATAAGACTTGGATTTAATACTAATATGGTTTATCAGAAATTGAGTGTCATTTTTTAAGGACTTTGTGTGGTTCTGAGTTAACTCTGTCTTGCATGCCACCCTTGCACTTATTGAGCACTTTGCCAAGTTAGTCCAATTTTTGTTACTTAGAGACGTTATGCAATTCTACTTATCTCATGATCTTGGTTTTGTACTCTAGAACTTATTTGAATATCTCTTGAGACATTTTGTTGCCATACAATGCTTAGGAAGTGATTTAGGCCATGTTTGAACCGTTTAAGCCTTTCTAACCATCCCTCTACATGTATTCATCCCTAGTCAACCCATTTGAGCCAATGTTAAGCCTTTCTTTGTGTAAACCATTCCTACCATAATGAACTTCTGTTTTCTTATTCTCATTTATTCTATGAGCAGTTAAAGTTATCTTCAAAAGAGAGTTATAAAGAATGCAAGGTTTTTGGAGCAAAAGTGAATCATTAGTGTCATTACCCAAGTGTTGAAAAGAAATAAGTTTGGGGGTATTGGTAACTAAGCAAAAGAGGTAATGAAGTGTGACCAATGTAGTCACGGCCCTAGGATGTTATAAAAGAGAAGATGGAGGAAAGAGATGGTGGCAGATATGGATGGAGGACAAAGAGGATGGTGGCAGAGATTGAGAGAGGGGGATGAGATCGCGATACAGAACAGAGAGGGATGAGAGTCGCGAGAAAGAAAAAGGGGGATGAGATCGCGATACAGAAGCCATAAATATCCCAAAAAATCAATGACGGCAGAGATGGAGGATATAGAAGAAATCAATGAAGAACAATCGTTTCTGAGAAAGAAAAGAGGGAGTCTGAAACTGCGAGAAAGAGAGAGAGAGAGAGAGAGAGAGAGAGTTAAAAATTTCCCAAAAAAAGAGGAGAGTATGAAATTGGGAGGGAGTCTGAAATTTTTTGGATGAGAGAGTGATGAGAGATCCGGTGACTAGGTATAGCACGAGATGGTTTAGGTTGAATGGGGTATCGCGAGAGAGAAGAGGGAAATTTTTTGAGAGAAGGGGGAAACCTGAAAAATTCACCAAGGGACCGAAATATTTTTTGGGGGAAAAAGCACTGTAGCGGTAAACAATGGGCTTTTGGCATCGGAGCTAAATTGGCGCTTAAATTTTATTTTTCGCCCAACTATTTTACGCGTCAGTATATTTCAATCATCGATGCTAAATATAATCAATGGCATCAGTAGGAAAAACCAAATATTTGTGCTGATGCCTTTATATACTTTTAGTCCTATTATTTATAAAACTGATGCCTAATATACTAACAGCATCGGTTTTCGGATTCACCGATGCCTATGTACTGTTGCGTAAGGTCTTTTTTCACGTAGTGAAAGTTCCAAGTATGCATTATAATTAATTAAATAATCAAAATCCTCTTTAAAACATAGATAAAACCCCAAATTTCGCTATCTTGACTTCCAACCAATAAAACTTATCAAAACATTCTAGAAGTAAAACCGAATAAAAGCCCACAAATAAAATCCTTACTAAATAATGAGTCGATAAACTCACATAATTACCAACAAATCCTCCTAAAACATATTGTAAAACTAAATCATATAAAAGCATTTTAACATCAACCTTAAGTACTAAACCATGAAAAAACTAGTTAAAAATCATTCCAACCAAAACCAAACGTTTAGAAATTAAATACCATAAACAATTTATTAACTTAACTCAATCCATATATAATCCTTTAAAACCATTCTCAAACCAAATTCGAATATGCATAATATTCTATTTAGAAAACTAGTAACCGTAAATCATACGAATCCATAAAACAACACAAATAATAATCACAATCCAAGAGTTTCATAAAACCATTTAGAAAACAAATGTCCACTCACACACGGTCCAAAGCACATTCAACCCTCCGCGGTTTCGTCCAGAACGATTCGTAGCGCCAAAGAACCTATTTGAGAGAATACCAAGATTAATTGAATAATCAAACCCAACACTGAACTTTAATTCAAAATCCTAACTCTCGGGACTCACAGTGAGTGCACGTCCTTTAAGTAAAATCCTAAGGCCATCTTAGTACTTAACAAGAGACAAAACGATCTCCAAAGACCCCTCGGTCAACTGCCTGGTCCAACTAATCATATTGGTCAACCGATAGTCAACCGGGCCCACGGGGCCCACAACCTCCCATTTACAATTCGAAAGTTCCAATAGGTCCAATAGAGTTTCCTAAACACGGCCCAAGAGTTTGGTCTCGATCGAACGGTCGGATCGCTCATGATCGGACGGTTATCGTTTTATGCAAACTCTAAGTTATTTAATCGGAACATCCAGGGCTCCGATTCACAATTCACAAATTTCTACACAATCCTAGGAATGTCTATATCAACATATAAAGGAATGGAGTCAATCCAACGGTCCGAGCATATCGAACCCAAATTTCTACACAATCCTAGGAATGTCTAGATCGACGATCAAACGATAACCAAATTGAAATCCGAGAATACCATTACACTCAGGACAACACAAGGATCATTTTAGGACAGAATGACAGGCCAACACAGTGCCCACGTGCCACCCCACATGCCGGCAGCGCGTGGTGTCCAAAGAGATTTTCGGCGATCGGAAAAACTCCAAACCGCCGGCCAAGACTTCCAGTATAGGTTAAGAACATGGAGTGGAGCAACTTTTGTTCTTGGACCTACCCCAAAAAGTCGACGGAAGTGGCTGGAATCGAAGGCCGAAAATCGGCATAATTTCAATCGCTTATTTAACCCCTTAAACACAGAAATTTATCAAAACTAACACAACTAGCAGCAATAACAGCTCGATGAATTTGGTTGCCGAAATCACCCGAATGAGCTCCATGAAGTTATGGGTAAAACCGGTCAGATTTTCGCAAATTCCGGCAAGCAACGGCAGCGGGTGTCGAAGTGTCGGGAAAGAAAGGCGACGTCGCGCTGGTTCTTTTCATACCAACCATATCAAGTTTGGTGGTCAGATGAGACGGTGGTGGCTCAAAGAGCCGTCGGATGAATAGTGTCGGGGGGGAGGGGCCATTTGCACGGGAGAGAAAAGGAGAGAGAGAGAGAGAGAGAGAGTCAGATTTATCAAACCCAACTTTGAAATAATTACAGTTATGCCATTGAACTTGTTTTGATCGTAACTTCTTCATTACAACTCCGAATCGAGCTCACTACGTGTCTACGGACACAACTCAGTACGATCTACCTAAGAATACCACTTGTTGCCCCAAAATCTCTCCGGATAAGAAAATGACGAAATTACCCCTACTCCGAGGGCAAAATTGGAAATTCGAATTTTTAGCAATTAATTAAATTTCCAAATCCTTTTATTTTGGGTCGGGATGTTACATTTGCAGCGAGATCATTGTCAAACAAATTCTTCATGAAGGAAGAGCTCCTAGATCTTTGGATGAAGAAGGGGAAGAATCTATGCAGTGCAGCAGACAATATGAATGGCACAAAGACTAAATGAACACAAAAAACAGACAGTATGAAATGAAATGAATGGCGCAAATACTGAGTGACAATTGACACAGTGGAAGGGGAGGTAGGAGATTTATTAGAGATATTAGCTAGGAGAAACAAAAATTAATAACTTTGAATCTGCTGCTATCCAGGACACCATCGCATCCATTTTTTTTTTTTTTTATATTGACTTTTCTTTGGCATGGCCAAAGAAAAAGAAAAAAGAAAATTGAATCACCAAATCACCAACCAAGAAAAAAGAAAATTGGCAAACTCCAAAACTACAAATCTTCCTCGGTGTAATCTTATAGCACTAAACCACAAGGATGCATCAACCCACATGAACCAGTAAGTAATGAAATCCATAAAAACTGAAACAGTAAGTTCGATAAACTCAAGATTCATGCCAAAAGTCTACTCTACTTCTGAATTTCTAGGTTTTCTGAAATACCCAATTGCAAATTAATTGCCAATTAACATCATGTATATATATATATATATATATGTCACTACAATAAATATGGATTCTACGAAAATTAGAGAAGAGAAGAAGAAAATAATAGAGAAAAGGAAGGAGAGATTCTCAAAGCACACAGTCAAAATTGTTGAGGACAATTGCAAAAATCAAAGAGATGGAAGAAGGAATAAGAGAGGTATCCAAAGGGAAAGACCAGAAAAACTTGCCTGTGTCAAGATTCGAAGAAGATGAGTCGATGTTGAACAAAGGAGAGGTGGAGTCTCAGAGACGGAGTCGTGAACTGGAGAGAGGCGTGTTCAATATAGCGAAGGCTTATTTTGCGAACCCATTTTGAGCTTCTCTGTATAAGGAGAACAAGTGAGGGGTTTTTTTTACTGTTGTGCTCTACTATCCCATTTAAGTTAGTCCCCTTACTAACCAAATATGGGCTTTAGGTTCAATATAGCATAGTCCTATCTAGTGAGCCATACCAAACATGCCCATAAGACTTAGGTTACAAGTTAGCTAGAAATAGGAAATTAAAATAGAAAAGTTGATATAGATCCAAATCTCCATTGAGAAGTTGGGTTTAATCCTCGGATTTGGTGACTTTGATACAAGTCCTTTGACTTTTATGCCACGTAGGATTACATTCCTTTTTTAATCTTTTATGATGTATTTTTTTTATTTTTTATTTTTTAAAATCATTTTCTATTCCAATGTTACCCCTTATGCTTTGAATAAGGTAATAATAATTTATGTGATAATAATTAGCCATTTATAACGTTTGTCATTTAATAGAAAAGGAAAAAAATCGCAAACATATCCCAAAAATTACGTTGTTACAAACTATTATACATTGTCTACCAAAGCATTTGATTGTGGAACTTTTAGTACCTCTGTATGCACACGGAAACATACATCACACGCAAGAGCATATCAAAGAGAGGTAGTGATGGATGATGACATTCATTTGCTAAATTTATATTGTAAGACACAAAGGGTTCAACTTGAGAGAGAGAACTTGATCTCCTTGCAGCTAGAAGGATCAATAATGATCCAAAACAGCATTTCCCTCTAAAACAACTACCTACGCATATTTGCGGTTTCCAATTGAAGCATGCAAGGAAAACCAGATCATTTGAAGCATGCAAGGAAAAACCATATTAGTTTGCAAACCATATTAGTTTGCAAACACATCATTTAGTACATGAGTTATAGGTAACAATTTTTATTTTTGTTCACCCTATGGTAGAGGTATATTACATACTCTTGTAGATATATATAGTAGAAATCCTATAGTGTAGGTATATTGTTCTATTGCCTATTGCATAGGTATATATGTGTTTTTTCATATTTTCGATAATGTATAATAGTATTTTATGTACATTTTTTTATAGGTAACATACAATTTTTATTTGTCTATTTTTTGTATCTACTTTATTGGTAGTCTTCTAATTTATGTTCCTAACTTATATGCAGTCTTTTAATTTAGGTTCCTAACTTATAGGTAACATGATTTATCACTACATTATTTTCATTGCTAATAATAACACTATTTACCTATATGTCAAGTACATAATTTCATGTGGGTGTTTGTCTGATCGATTGGTATAATATGTGGGTCTTTACTTTTCATTAATTAAATTGTATTTTATGCATATATTAGGTAAAATATTATCAAGGAAAGAATTCAAAATTTAAATGAAGAAATTCAATTATAAGGAAATAGTGCATTAAATTTAGATTTTAAATGTGTTTTCCTTATTTACCTCAAAGGGTAAAATCGACACAACAAAAAAAGTAATAAATGTAAAAGGACTTGCATCTAAAACCAAAAACACGTGGACTAAATCCAATGATAGCTAATTGTTTTGGACCTAGATCTAAGAAGCCCATTTTTATTTTAGATATTGCCCACGTTAGTTTTTCTAATATAAAAAAAAAATTAGGGTTATTTTTTTTTCTTTTATAATTATGAGAAAATTGGGTTATGATTTAAAGATGATGTGTCAATTAAGTCCTTTGGATGAAATTTAATGAAGTGTCGTATGTTTGAAAGAAGTTAAGCAGATCATAACAAAGAAAATCCAAGTAGAGGATCCAGATCCATCAAACAAACATGAAGAGCCGCAAGAAATGGGGGTCTCAATCGATCAACAAGTGGTGTGGGGCAGTACTTTGACTTTATGAGATACAGATCCATCTCCACCATCCATCAACCATCAACCATCATCCATATCCACACCTAAACAAGTACGAAGTAAATAAGGGTACCAGTGCAGAAAGCATGGAGGTGTAAAAGACGTGGGCCCTCGAAAACTCAGTATGCTTTGCAGTAGCGTCCATGCAATTATTGCAAGCCAAATTTGATTATATTTCACCATAACGAAATTAATGGCGTGCCCATACTGCATAATGAGAGAACGTGTTTAGGCTCTACAACTGATCCCCTTGGCTATGTATTTATAAGATAACACGTAGGCTCTGTAGAAGAACTCAACAACACTATTATTTCTAGGGTTTGCATTGCAGTGAGTAAATTTACATATTTGGCCTGTAAAAATGGCAGAGAGGTCGAGTGGTTATATTGAGGGAATGATTGAAGAGGATAAAAGATCGGCTTCTGCAGGGAAGTATTTGGTGTGGGAAGACATAACGGTGGTGACTGCTCAAAACTTGAGAAATGATGCAACCTCAAGAAAGCAGCTGTTGAATGGGATTAGTGGTTTCGCTGAACCTCACCGGATTATGGCCCTCATGGGTCCTTCTGGTTCAGGAAAATCTACCTTACTTGATGCCTTGGCTGGTATCTCTCTCTCTCTCTCTCTCTCTCTCTCTCTCTCTCTCTCTCTCTCTAAAGTAATTCTCTTTGTTGGATACAAAATATTATAATATTTCGCAAACAATAGTACTCATCCAGAATAAAGCCATACTGCATGTGAGTTCAGTCCTACTACTATTCACCAAAATTAATGTACACAACTACAATTTGAGCAAAGGTCAGTTGGTGTCAGTTGGTCACTTATCTATCTAATTAGTATATAGAGGGTTTTCTTCCCTAAGGATATCTTCTTCTTAAAACAGGACATCCTAGGTTTTTGGATTGTAATCCAACCATCAGAACCATCCAGTTTTTAGATTCTCTTTCAAGCATGATTCATGCAAAAAAAATTCTACTAAATCGGAAATTGTTCAGCCATTTGATTATCCACATTTTTATTTATATTTTATCTAACGACCTGTGCTTTTTTCTGCACATTTTGGATGACCAAATATTTCCAATATGGACAATTCTTTTTGCACGGATATATAACCCTTGAAACAAGGACATCCTTAACATTTCTTTAAAAAAAAACCCTAGGTATATATATTAGTGTCAGGCTTCACCCCCCCAAATATGTTGTGGAGAGTTTTCCCCTCTAATTTTTTTGCTGGATTTTGTCTCTCCTTGCTTCTTGCAAGGTTTTGGTTCTCTCCCTAGCTTGGTCTAGGGTCTCTCCTTGTTTTTTTGCATGGCTAACTAGGTAGTAACTTAATACGACGCTAACTACTTATTTGGACCCACTTCATAATGTTCTCTCATGATCGGAACCATTCATTTTTTAGGTCATTATTCATGGATTGTCTTTACAAATAAAAAATCCTTCGAAATCAGACTACTTTGAAACATTTTATTATCAGAATGATTATTTCATTGTTTATAAGAAATATTGCATTTGTCTAGCTATCACAATCAGAATTTAGATGAGTAATGATGTCTGATTTGACTGATTTTTTGTGCAAGATTGATCCTTGGAGTAATCTTACATCCCTTCGTGTAAAAAAAAATTTCTATAACCAAGCCCATCTCACACTTGAGTTATTTTTTCTGGTATGCCTATAATATTTTGAGAATTCCTTATTTATTAACAGGTAGACTACCCGCAAATGTTAAAATGTCCGGAGACGTTATACTCAACGGCAACAAAAGAAGGTTAAACTGCAGAGACATTGTAAGCATAATTAGAATTAACATGAAGTATTTAATCTTTTTTTAAAATTGATTATAACATTGATATGCATGCATTTTCAGTCTTATGTAACTCAAGAAGACCTCTTCCTGGGATCACTCACAGTCAGAGAAACCCTAGAATATTCAGCTCATCTCAGGCTTCCTTCCACAATGACTAAAGATGAAAAGAATGAGGTGGTAGATGAGACCCTCACAAAAATGGGTCTCCAAGATTGTGCTGAAAACAATATTGGAAACTGGCATTTGAGGGGTATAAGTAATGGAGAAAAGAGGAGACTAAGCATTTGCATTGAAATATTAACACAGCCTCATGTCTTGTTGCTAGATGAACCCACCAGCGGCCTGGACAGTGCTTCATCTTTCTTTGTGATATGGGCATTAAGAAACATTGCTCATGATGGAAGGATAGTCATTTGCTCCATCCACCAACCAAGTAGCGATGTGTTTAATCTCTTCAATGATCTGCTTCTCCTAGCAGGAGGTGAAACTGTTTATTTTGGAGAAGCAAAGATGGCTGTACAGGTAAGATTATTATTTCTTAATAGAGTCGCCAAATTTGTTCACCCATATCTCGTTTTTCGAAATCTGAGACTACTCTGAACCTCGATCGCATATTTCTAACAAGTAAGATGATGACAGACATACTAATTAATTGATGGTTTCTTCAATTCTTACTCTTCAGTTCTTTGCGGATGCCGGATTTCCCTGTCCCACAAGAAAAAATCCTCCAGACCACTTCCTTCGATGTGTTAGTTCAGACTTTGACCAAGTTATCGCAGCACTTATGATATCTCAAAGAATTAACTATGTACGTAAATTTCTTTAATTTTTCTTCAGAAGGGTTTGGTTTTGCTTGCTTTATTATTAATGAATTGTTTTTGGGATTGTCTTGGCAGGGATCATCAGGCTCTTTAAATTCCGAAATGAATTTGACAACAGATGAGATCAAAGGAAAACTCATCAATGAATACAAGTCCTCCAAATTTTCATCAAACGCGAGAAAAAGGATGAGAGAAATCTTAACATTGCAGGAAAAACCCGCCACAAAATCAAACAAAGAAAATAGTAGCAGCTGGTGGAGGAAGTTATGCACATTGATTAGCCGATCTTCACTGAATATGTCTAGAGATATTGGGTACTACTGGTTGAGGAGTGTGTTTTACATTTTAGTTGCAGTGAGTGCTGGCTCTTTCTTTTTCAAGATTGGGACAAACTATCAAGCAATCGTGGCAAGAGGAAAGTGTGATGGTTTCATCTACGGTCTCATGATCTGCTTGTCCATTGGAGGCATACCCTTTGTTATTGAAGAATTACAGGTAGACATGAAGCCTCATCCTTAATTCGCTCATATGATTTTTTTCACCTCGATACTTGCATTGTTAGTCTGTGAATCGTGAAAATTCATCAGTTTGATTCTATAGTTTGGCAACATAAGTGTGGTAAAAGAACATTACCAGTAACAATTTATCGAGTTATATACACTGAATGGCCCTCAGGTTTTCAGTGTATCCATAAAACAACTGAGGTTTCCGAAATTACACTAACAATCTCTTAGGTTTAAAAATAGTTTTCATTAAACCCATTCCGTTCATTTTCTTTCCAAAAATTTCTAATGTCATCACAACTTCTCAAAATGAAAAAATTAACCTCAAGATGGAAATTTAACGCAATGGGTTTTGTAAAGACAGTTTGAAACCATAGAGGAATTAGTGTAATTTCCGAAACCTCATATTTTTGTATAAAAGCACCAAAAACTTCAGGGAGTGTTAGTGTAAGTTTATTCCAATTCCAACCTCTCCCTTTTTTTTTTTTTTGGTGTAATTGTTTATTCCATCTTCTTAACACAACAGTTTTGGGGGGCATTAACTCTTGAAGCTCATAAGTACAAAAATTCAACTGTATATAACTTCAAAGTTGACTTGCAGGTGTTTAGGCGTGAAAGACTTGGTGGGCATTATGGGGATGCTCTGTTTGTGCTCTCCAACTTCCTGTCCTCGCTTCCTTTCGTAGTTGCCATGGCATTCTCTTCTGGAACAATCCTATACTACATGGTCAAATTCCATTCCGGCTTCTCTCATTACTTGTATTTTTGTCTCAATCTCTTCTGCTGCATTGCTGTCACAGAAGGCACTGCCTTAATCGTTGCAGCCGTAGTTCCAAATCTCTTGATGGGCATAGGAGCCGCAGCCGGTGTGACGGTAAGCGAAATCTCACTTTTCAGTTATAAAATCGTAACAAAAACTGTATTTTGCAACTAAGTAATGCTAGAGATATCAACTATATCATCTCAACTAGCACAACGGTATTTTGTTTCCTGATTTGTGGCCTTACATTAAACTTCATTTGTTTATTGACGAAAAAATGTCATGTTACTAGTTTGTAACTAAGAGTAGGTAACCCTAATATCATTGTTTTTACCTCATCTTTTGTATGAATATAACGGACACATCACCTGTCACGTAATGTGATTGATTAATACAATAATATATGATGTGTTAGTAGATATATCAGTATCAGCTCATTTGTGACTGCTTCTCTAGGAAGTACTTCTGCTCATAAGCGCTTCTAACAAAAGCAGTTTTATTATAAAAATCTAGAATTTTCATAAAAAAAATTAAAGTGCTTCGTGGAAAAGCAAATGCTTCCTAAAGAAGCACAAAGCAGGTGCTTCTCTAGGAAGCACTTCTATGACCCAGAAGTGCTTCTAAACTTTTCTGTCAAACGTTGTCAGAAGCGCTTTTAGTTATCAAAAAGGGCTTTTGGCCCTTCCAGAAGCACTCCCAAACAAGTGTCAACCATCTAATATGTTTATACACATAGGTATTCATGATGATGCCATCTCTTCTCTTCCGGAGGCTGGTTGACCTTCCAAATATCTTTTGGCGCTACCCAATGTCCTACCTCAGCTATGCTGCATGGTCAATACAGGTATTAAGAAGTATATTAGACCTTCCAAACACTCCTTAATTACATGTTATGATATGTTACTAATCAGGAATGGGTATTGGAATGATTCCAATTCCTTGATTACCTAATGTAAGTTTTCATTCCTGACTTCTGCAGTTCTTGGTAAATAAACATGCCATTAATTAGATTTGTTACCATGCCATTAATTTAGATTTGGCATCTAATGCTGATTAAAATTTATCTCAGGGTCAGTTCAAGAATGACATGATTGGGCTTGAATTTGACCCTCAAGTTCCTGGCGAACCAAAGTTGAAAGGTGAGGATGTTCTCCATTATATGTATGGGATAAACCCTAAAATTTCCAAGTGGTGGGATTTGGCTGCTCTGGCAGCCTTGTTAGTTTGTGTAAGAGTTATCTTTTATATGGTGCTCAAGTACAAGGAGAGAGCATCATTTTTTACACAGAGACTTTATGCCAAGGCAAATTTTCAACACAAAGCCAAAAGAGCTCCATTGAGGAAGGAGCCATTGATCTCCTCCCAGAGGCACAAAACTCTTAATCCATTAGCTTCTCAAGAGGGTCTTGGATCACCACTTCCATAGTGTAATTGTACTCTTCCTCTTTGATTCACTTATTTATTTCACTGTAAATCACTTTTATAAGATTAAGGGTGATCACACCAAACATCCGTGTAAAGTGAAACTTTTATTAGTTTATCAACATGAAATAAATACAGTTCGCAAGGAAAGATGGGATTGGGATAGGCAAAAATAAAAACAGAAAAGAAGCTAAACCCTCCCAAACTTACAAATTGGCAGAAATACAGGATCGGAGAATCGAATACCATAACGATGCATTGGCAACTCTGCATGTATAATAATCTACAGTGTAGTTTATCAATACAAGATACAATTGTGAAAATTGAAGGTGTTATTGAGCTAGCCTGTTTGGGAGGAACAAAATTGAACTACAAAATGAGGACATCAGGCAACCAAGTGTCTTGAATCTTCTCATTTATTTGCTTGAATAAATTGTCTATACTCGCTCTTCATTTTGACCCCCGATATAGTCCTACAAACAAGCATAGAACAATTAGCGCCACAAAGGAATGAGCAACCTTGTAGATAAGTTATATGTGGTGAAAAGATCACATTGGGGACAAAAATATGGACAGAGATAAACCAACCTGATCATTTCTTTATTTTTGAAGAACTGAACACATGGTGTACCCATAATTCCAGCTGCTTCTGCTACTTCTGGATCTTCCTCAATATCAATTTCAACAAAATGTACATTTTGATCGAATTCATCTATCACCTGCCATCAGAAAAAAAAGCTTAAGATTACCACATCCTCTATTGGTCATGTACATTCACGGATATATATGATAAAGCATGTTTTACTGTCACAGAAAATGTGCAAAGACAGACAAACGTCTCGTTTCCAAGTAAACATACACCACCAAGAACTGAACTCCTGAACTCACCCTCCCACAATCCCACATCAATTTCTACGAGGAAGAAAATGCCACTAGGCCCAAAGGCCACTGGCTACAGTCAATCATGCTTCCTGCATGAGAATCTTACATGTATTTGCGCCAGTTGGTAACATAAGCTTATAGGTACATTCCAAAGACATCTTAATTTTGCAGATATCTGATTTATACAGTGTCTCACACATGAAAGAACATTGTGATCTCCCACAATCTGGTTTCGATTTTCAACTATAACAACGTGCAACCATCTTAAAACTTGCCCAAGCCAAATGCTTGACGTGATTTGCACACAATAAATTGAATTACGTATCCCAAAAATATTCATATTCAAATTCACATCCTGTATAAAGATCATAGTAATCATGACAGTTTAAATTATCATGTGGTATTTATACAAGTTAATTTGTATACCTTACTAAGAATTGGCTTCAAAGTCCTACATGGACCACATGTTGGTGCTGTATATAGTACACATATAAGCCTTGGGCTTTCATGGTACAATTTTCGTAGGGCATACTGAAAAGCAAATACGAAAAAAGTTACTACAACTTAACTAAGAATAGAACTAATAATATTTATATCTAACCCAAAAATAAATAAATAAATAAAATCGTCGATTGGTTAGTATGAAATCATTAGATAATGCTAGCTTATAGGTAAAAGAACACATGCCTGGCCCTTATGCTTTGTAAGAGTAATGTCAAAACCTTCTTGAACATCCCTGCTTGTGAGTTCCTTCTTAGCCTCTTCAGTTTTGGGCTGTCAAATGTAGACGGATGAGAAGGATGTTTTTTTATGAACAGTGCTATCACAGGCTATAAATTCAACTATTGATCCAAATAAAATCAATCCATTTACCAAGAAAACAAAGAGTTGTTAGATTAATTCCTCAATAATTCCCCACCAAAAAAAAATCCTCAATAATTTAGTCTTTTTTTTTTTGGGGCCAATAATGTCAAAATTCATTTCAGTGGCAAATGAAAAAATAATTATATTTCTATCAAAGGGGTGGAAAAAATTAAGTAAACATTAAACTGTGCAGTGAACTTTATTATCAAATAAAAATCAAAACTAAATGGAACTTATGTTGGAATGCTTATCAATAATTTCTTTTACAACCAGAGGACACTAAAAAATTACAGGTCTTGTATGGGTTTAATAAACCTCTGAATAAAGTAAAACCCAGCAGATGAAAATAATATATTATTTCTAGAGACATGTAGAAAATATAAACTTCATTAGAAGTTAAATACCTGGTGAAACTCAATTATGAGATCTTTTCCCACAAGATATCTCTCAACTGATAAAGCGGCAATGCATCCAGAACCTGCAGCAGTTACGGCTTGCCTCCATTCATAGTCCTAATAAGATAAAAGAGATGGGATTACAGATAGTCTAACTGAGAATTTTTGCAAGCAAAGAACAAGTTTGGGTCAGAAAAACAGCTTAATCATTCTTTCTTTTTCTTTTTTTCTTTTTGGACTGCAGAACACGGGTTTGAATTTGAATAGCAATATAACTACTTTTATGTGAAGCAGGTCCACCAGATGTAATGCAACAAAAAAAGAACCCAACAAAGAAAAAAATCCCCATCAAGCATGCCTATCGGATGTGCTTAATAATTCTTTGTACACTACTTTTCTGTTGTTTAAAAACTAAGAAACAGTAGACATCATCTGTCATGATGCTGGTCATAGTTTTAAAATAAATATTATAGCCACCATTTAGAGTTTCTGGTGAAACTGAATGATTATGTTTTCTCATGAATTTCATAGACTCAAAATTCTGCCAAACATTTGGAATGTGTAGTATTTCATTTGGATCACATGTGGATGTAACATAGGTCTCTCAGAATTTTATGATATTGAGGATAACCCTCAAGCTATGGGTGGAATTCCGACCTACTCAATAACTTATTGCTAAACCACCCAGAATACAAAAAACAACAATAAAAAAGCCTACTTTGCATGCAACACTTTCACCCAAGTTCTAAAATATTTTTTTTATTCCAAGCATTTCCTCGCCTAAATGCTAAATTCTTCACTATATCCAACAACCATTGATAACTAACTTCAGTTTGTCATCATCAATCAAACAAATACAATATCTGTACCTACAATGAGGTAACAACTTAAAGTGAGGTATCCAGAGCACATTTAGTCTTGACAGATCCTGAGCCATATTAAGAACTGAAGAAATTTTTTATAAAAAAATAAAAATAAAAAAGAATAAAAAAAAAAGAGAAGTTTTAGCAGCATTACCTGTACATCTCCAGCAGCAAATACACCTTCAACTGAAGTTTTTGCAGTACCCTCCTCTACTAAGATGTAGCCAGAGCTGTCAAGGTCAACTTGGCCTTCCAACAACTGGCTATTTGGTGAATGACCAATACCGTAAAATAACCCCTTTGCTTCAAGCACAGATTCCTCCCCACTATCAAGTTTTCGAATTAAAATACCAGACATCTGGCCCTTCATATTGCTAACGATGTCCACAGTCTCTGTGTTGAAGTGCACGGTGACATTTGGGTTGTTGTACACTCTGAAACATTCGCGATAATCAACCTGTTAAACAAACATTCAGGGAGTTGAAAACTCACACATACATTAGTATAAATTTCATCACCATCAAGATAGGCAATCAGAATCTGGAACACAAAAACAACTATCCTGAGATTAAAAAACTGAGGAATGGTATAAAAGAACAAGGAAAATTCTACTGCCAATCACTGCACATTCCATTGCAGCTGTACTATAAAACATTGGCATTGCATAGAGAATACACAGTTTTAATAGACAATTAACATGAACTGTTCAAAATTTCTTGAGCTATAAAGCATTAATTTCCTACTCCAGCTTAACAAAAGGCAGTTCTGTTCTTGATCAAAAAGCAAATAGATGTACAGCAAGCTTGATGGTAAAAGATAGAAGCTTATAACAAGATTGAATGAAGAAATTTTTTTATAAACCAATTGAAGTAATTTACAACTTCAGATCCTTTCCAGGAAGACTAGAAACTGCCTCAACAGATTAGCTCATTCACAGGCAATGTCATCATCAGACAGATAGCATTTATGATGGTCAAATACAGTACATTCACTAATTATTCAACAAAACAAGTACCAATGTGCATATCCATTGTACTATATACTAAAGGGAAGATAATATCAGTTACAATCAAATTAGAAAACATTCAAAAAGAAAAACATATATATAATGATAGAACACATATATAGATGGTGACATATGAAGTAGCTGCATGAAGGTGAACAAAGTTGCATATGGAAGTAGAGGGGCAAGCAAAATCCAGATGAATAAGTGGACGAATGATGAAACAAAATTTTCTGCTATGCTCAAATTTAAATTATAAAACAAAATTTTTAGAGAAAAATTAATATGGTATACATCCATCCATCTGACATGAGACACCGAGGAAGACAAATGTGATTAGGATGAGAAAAAAGCACAAAAATAAACATTTCACTTGGTATATATTTATGCGGTTATCCACAATGACCAACCACACAAGTGTAATTTAGAAGGTGTGGCATAAAAACATCAGAACATCATATTAAGATAGGTTTCATCAACACTCACCTATCTTGCATTGCTCTAGAAGCTCTTAGTTGATTTCTACGCACAAGTAGATGAACATGACGAGCATATTTTGTGAGGTATAAAGCTTCCTCTGTAGCTGTATCACCCCCTCCAACCACAGCAAGAACTTGCCCTTTAAACAATGGTGATGCTCCATCACAAATTGCACAAGCACTAATTCCCCTACTCCAAAATTCATCTTCACGGGGTATCCTAAGCCGTTTTGCAGTAGCTCCTGTGGCAAAAATTAGACTGTGGCACTTAACCTGAAATGCAAATGCAAAACTGAGAATCAGATTAGAAGTACAAGGACAAAATTAACATATGGTAAACTCAAGGCCAATAGGATATGAGTAAAATATTCAGCATACAATCAGAAGATAAATGTTACCATATTGGAAAGAGATGCATAGTGGATTATAGACGAAGAAAAGAAATCTAAACATTGGGCAAAAGTGAACCTTTTTCTTTTTGTTTCTTTTATAACTTGTGATTTCTTTATAGTAAATGATGTGTTTTATTAATGGAAAGAGTAAAAGGATCTTTGAGGATAAATGTAAAAAGAAGGTGGACTGGTTGAAACTATGCAAGCCAATCGATCAGCCAGCCATGTTGATCAATCAACCTTTGCATTGTTTCAGCCAATCCGCACTTCAGATGTCCATACTTGAAGCCCCACAGATGTCCATAAATATTGCAGAAAAATGGAAGACTTACAAAGTTAACAATGCTACCAGTCATATATTACTTTATAGCCTTAGACAAGAATGCAAAATTCATTTTGCACTCATGCCCCCCTCTCTGACATGAAAGAATTTCACAGCTTGAATTGTCAGTGAGACAAGAAAATTATTCAAAATTTCATTTCAAAGGAAACCCACATTCATCTAGCAATTAGAATCATTTTTGACACTGCATAAGGGCCACCTCTGCGAAGTTTGAAGGAACCCAATTAAAACAGATTACAAAAATATATAAAACCAAAACTTGTGCAAAATAATATATCACCTTACGCTCACTACTTTCCACAGTAAAAGGTCTAGTTTTGACATCAATAGACTCAACATCTTCCTGGTACAACTCTGCTCCCCAGCGTTCGGCTTGTCGCCGCATCCTGCACAACACACAAACAAACAATGCTGAGCTTCTTATGCAGCACTTTAGTTGAAATTGCAGCTTTCCTAACAATTCCCACCTGAACAACTTGGATTTTGGAATTCAAAACAAGTCAGGACCAGTAATTCCATAAAATCATAAACTTGGTTGGTTTACCTGTCCATTAAATCAGGACCAGTAATTCCATCTGGGAATCCTGGAAAGTTTTCAACTTCAGTAGTGGTCATCAACTGCCCCCCCGGGCCCGATTGATACCCTTCAAACACCAGAGGCTTCAAATTGGCTCGAGCTGCGTATATTGCTGCTGTGAATCCAGCTGGACCTGACCCAATTATCACCACATTCTCGATTGCATTTGCTGCGCAAAAACAAAACAAATAAACCATCTTCATCAAGTTGTACAACGATTAAAACCCACAAACTAAATCAACCATAAGAACACTGTACAAACTGAACTTCCACTTCAAAGTTCAAAAACATGTAAGCATATACAGAGAGGGAGAGAGAGGGAGGGAGGAAGCACCTTGAGAGGTAGGAGGAGACTCGGAGGAAGCTCGGAGAGGGAGAGAGTGAGGGCGTGAGCGTGGAGGAGAGAGGAGAGGGAGAGAGAGGGGGCGAGGGCGGGTTCTGAGGAAGAAGAGAGTGTGATGAGGAGGAGGAGGAAGGAGAGAGAAAATGGACATGGTGGTGACTCGGTGAGTCGGAACGGTCTCGAAACCGGTTCCTATCTTGACACCCGCCGCAGCCATGTTCGTTTCAGACCATACAAATTACAAGGCACTTTGTTCTTTAATGCTCTTTCTCTCTCCGATTCTTTGTTTTTTTGGTTTGTTGTTTTTGGGGGGTGTGGACGGGCTGCTGCTCAGGGTTATCTTTTACTAGCTCGCCTCACGAGGAGTGCCACGCTCTTCTTCAGTACAAAACAATTCCTAAAAGATTTTCTTTTCTTTTCTCCTCTTTTCTTTTCGTTTCTTTTTTATTTCTGAGTTTGGATTTGGACAGCCAAATGGTTAGAATGAATAAAGGCCAAACTGCATAAAACCCCCCAAATTATAGAGTTATTTTCAAGTTTATATCCACTTTTAGGGACATTTACAAGTACATACTCATATCCCTCGAAAACCTACAAATTGTCTTGACTGTCAGTCAAACCGTTAGTAGGTCTATTAAATGCTAATGTGGCGAATATGGACTCTATTTTTTAATAACACGGACTTCCATGTGGACAAATATGGGGGTTATTACAAACTCATACCCAATGCTTATTGACCCGTTTGACCAATACACAAACTTCATGAAACTAGGGATGGCAATAATACCCGTTGGGTCCCGGGCCCTAACAGGGGGAGTTTTCGGGGGGAAATCGGGGCTGGGTACGGGGATCCCTGAATTTGCAAAATTCCCGACAGAGTATGGGCCGGGGATGGGTAATATATTTATTTATAATTAATATATTTTAATATAATATAATAAACAAAGTTACCCTAGAGACTAGTTGGATTTATTGTGCTTACTGAAAAAGTTTCTAAAAATTTGGATAGAAATTATTCAAGTTTTGTGTCTTCCTTCTTTATCTTGTTGAGTTATTATTTTAACAAGAAATATCTTGTGGTGGTTGTTTTTAAAATTCACAATGATGTGATTGTTCTTTAGAAAATTATTTTAACAAGAAATATCTTATTAAAAACCGGGGATTGGGGCGGGTATAGGAGGCACATCCCCGACGGGGATGGGGACGAGGATAGTATTGCCATACCCGGCCCCTAACCGGCCCGTTGCCATCCCTACATGAAACCTTTCAAAATACACCCTCTATTAGAAAAACCGTAAAAATTATGTTAACTGCTGATGTGGCAAAACAAGGTTCCACACAGACAAAAAAAGTAATAAAAAAATCATCTTTAAAATAACTAAAAATCAAATCAAATAAAAAATAGAAAAATCAAAATAAAAAAAAAGTAAAGAAACAAAAAGAGCAAACCCAACTCACACCTCCCACACCCCCCCCCCCCAAACAAAAAAAGCTCATCGTCCTACCCAACTCACACCTCCCCGACCCAACCATGCCGCCTAAACGCCCAACCCTTCGATGCTTTCCTGCCACAACCACTATCAACGCCAACTCGCCTATCGTCACCAGAATCCCATCTCTCTCTCTCTCTCTCTCTCTCTCTCTCCTCTCTCTCTCTCTCTCTCTCTAAATTTGTCCACCTAACACCCTAGCCCAGCATCTAGAATTTCTGAGGCTGGCTCTGTTGTGAATTTTAGACCACCTGAAAAATAGAGATTGTAAGGATTAGTCTAACCATAAATTATACTCGCAAGTGCACAACGTCAATCGTGATATAGTATGGCAAATACGAGGTCATTCCCACGAGGATTGATTTCAACTACCAATTAGTCTAACCTAATTTACTTCACAAAATAATTTAACTACTCTAATTATATAAACAAGAAATTAAACACGTAGCATACTCACGTAAACACGAAAGGGGTTTTTTTGAAAGAATGATTTAATTAACAACGAAATTAAAAGACAAAATAAGTAGAAAGTCACAAAACACAAGATGAGAAATTCAAATTGATAAAAGCACTAGGACAATGAATTCACCACTAGTAATCCGATCTAGCCTCTTATTCACCCACCTATTTACTAACCATTTGATGTCGCCGCTTAGTTTTCCTTTTTCATGAATTACCTATGGTATTTAGGCTAACTCATATATTCCTACATGCAATTCGCCTAGGGTATTTAGGTCAAATATCAACACATAGAAACTCATTAAGATCAATGAAAACCTCGAACAAGCATGTAAACCCTAGGAGTATGGTATTTACCCTAGACGAATTACAATCCTAATCACAAGAAGCAAGCCTCAAATTAAGTATGATATTTACTCTAATTTGCATCCGATTAACTCGATTATAAGTCTAGATGGTGATCAAGCATCAAGATAAGAAACCAAGTTATTAAGCACAGTGATTAAGAATCCAACATCAAACGGCAATCAATAGATAGGTAAAATAAGAAAACTAGATTATCATACTAGGGCTACATCATGCCCTAGCAAGAGAAAATTAGTTACACATAATCATAGAATTCGACATAAGCAAAAACATAAGGAAGAAACAATCAAACTTAGCCAATAGCGGTACTCTTCCGGTGTCTCCAATTTCTCCTTGTCTTTGCGTGTCCCTCAGGGAGTTGTTTCTCATGCTTAAATAAAACACCCCCATGTCTATTCCTACCCTAGCTGGGCTTTTACAGCAGCCCAAGATTAAAGAAAAACCTAATTAAAACATAAATCCAAAATGGGTAAGTAATTGACTCCTCTTCCTACTTGGACTGGGATAACACATCAGTTACTTTGCAGGCACGTTTAGGGTTGTTCCTCCTCCAAGAAAATTCGGCAAAAATATGGAAAGTGTAGATTTTTGTCTTATCTTTCCATCCATATATCACGAGCCTTGAGGAAAAATCAGGAAAGTCTTCAAATACTCATTCTTCCACAGCAGCACAGTTTTGACGGGATTGCACCTTGTGCTGACTTAACTTCAAAGACTGCTCTCATTGGCTGCTCAGAAAATTCTAGAAAAATTCCACAATCATCTTCAAGGTCTTAGCTTTCATCTCCAATTGGTCTCGTACTAAAACTCCACCAAAAAGTCATATGTCCATTGGAAACAAATTACTTGCTCTGGAAAGCTAAAAATTGAGAAAATAAAGTAATAAGTCCTTTTTAAATCAAATTCTCCTACAAAAACTAAGTATAAAGAGTACATAAATGTGTAAATTTATAGACTTATCAGGCTCTCACTCTCTCTCTCTCTCTAAATTTGTCCACCCAACACCTTAGCCCAGCATCTAGAATTTCTGAGCCAACCCCATCTTCAGCCTCCTTTTTTGTTGTTTGGTTGAAATATGATAATATTATAGCTCACCCAAAAAAACTCCACCGATCTCCATCACAACACCCATCTCTCTCCTCACCCTCTTACCATGGCTCCAAGATCCACCTCCCCCTCCTCTCTTTTTTTGGTTGAAAGATGAAAATATTAGACCCCGACACCCCACACTCACCCTCCTCTAGGCACCCAGATGCCCCTCAACTTTGCCGACCCCATCACCCTAGACCCTGACCCCAAATCATACAAAATCAATCAACACTAGATCCACCCTCGCCAATCGATTTCTCACCACACCTAGATGCCAACGTTGTCTCAAACCCAAATCCCACAACCTCTCTGACGACGCGCAAATCTCCTCCTTTAATAGCCAACCCCACATAGAAATGGAGAGAGATGAAGACAGAGAGAAAGAGGAGGGGCGGAGTGCGTTGACAGTAGGGTTGGGGCTGGGCTAGGTCTAAAAGAGACAAAGAGAGAGGGGCGGATGAGAGACTGAGATGAGCATAGAAGAGGGTGAGTATGGGTTCTTGGGGTTGTTGGTGTAGAGGATGGGTGGAGATGTAGAGAGAGGGAGAGAGAAAGAGAGAGAGAGACAGAGACAGAGACAGAGAGAGATAGAGAGAGCAATGTTGAGTTTTTTTTTTATAAATAATTTTTATAGTTTTGTTATTTTATTAATATTTTAAGTTTTGTTATTTTTTTTTTTTAAAGTTTTTGTTATTTAATTAATTTTTTTAGTTTTTACTTAGTTTATTAAAAATTTGAGATTTTTTATTAATTTTTTGTGCCACATCAGCTTAAAATTGGAATCCTATTTTGCCACAGCAGCAGTTAATAGAATTTTTAACGATTTTTCTAACGAATGGTGTATTTTGAAAGGTTCCATGAAGTTGGGTACAGGTCAAACGAGTCTTTAAAGGTTGGGATGAGTTTGTAATGACCCTATAATTTAGGGGGTTTACTGTAGTTAATTCAATAATAAATTATTACACTTATTTCTTTAAAAAAAAATTTAAGTAAATAATTAAAAAACAACAAAAAAATTCTTTCTTTTTTTGACTTGGACTTCATACCGCCACCATCAGTCCCCATCGACCTACACCGTCTTCCCCGCAACATCCACCGTCCATCAATTGCTCTAAGAAAGAACACCCACCCCTATCCCCTGCCACAACCCACCCCACCGATCGCTACCTAATAGAAGGAGATAACCTCTGCAATTCCAATTCTCCACCCTTGCACCTATTTGCCCATCTTCTCCCAGATATGCACCCACCCCCAATTGCAATTCGCCACTCTGAAATTAAGACGACATCATTGGTGCAAATCTCAGCGAAATTCAAAAAATCCAAGAAACCCTAGCGGGGACAAAAGTGGAAGAAAGACATTTTTGGGGCAAGAAGTGTACTTGAGTAATTTCAATTTCATATGCGGATCCTCTGAGATACTAAGTCAAGAGTCATGGCGATGTGGACCAGGCAAGGGTCAAGGAAGACACCAATTCCTTGTTCTTCAAAACGGTGCATTCTACTCCATTACGGTAGTCTGACGCCTCAAAGAATCGAGCCTAGGAGGCGGAGGAGAGTTCAAATGCATCTTCGCCGTCGAATCTTGATGCATTATGGAGGGAAGATGAGGGAGATATTGAGGATGAACAAGAAGGATGGGTAAGGGGCTAGGGTGGCTGGTTTCGCCGGGTATGGGCTAAGAGGAGACGAGAGATGTTTTTTTTTCTTTTTTCTTTTGATTTTTAAATTTCAGTGATTTTATTATTTTAAGTCCATGTCATTAAAAGATAAATAATTTTTTATTATTTATTTGTCCACCTGGAAGTCCATGTCATTAAAAAATAGGGCCTATATTTCATACCTCAGCATTTAACATATTTATTAACGGTTTGGCTAACGGATGAAGTAATTTGTTGTTTTTCCAAGGGTTTAAGTATGTACTTATAAATGTTCCCAAAAGTGGGCATGAACTTGAAAATGACCCTATAGTTTGGAGGGTCTTTTGTAGTTTGTCTATGAATAAATAAGAAAAAGTCATGTTATTTCCACCTCCTATCCTATTCCCCCACCCACCATATAAATTTGAAAAAACACAATCTTATTTTTCCACCCATCTTTATCCCTAAAACACCCTTTAATTATTAAAGTAAAATAACATTTTTTTAAAACAAACACCCACCTTCCTCCTATTCCCCTCCCCCCCCCCCCCCCCCCCCCCCCCCCCCCCCCCCCCCCCCCCCCCCCCCCCCCCCCCCCCCCCCCCCCCCCCCCCCTCCCCCCTCCTCTAAACCAACTCTAGTCACCAACCCCCACATCTTCACCCTCCTCCACCATGGCTTGAGAAAAATCCTCAAAAAACCAAGGTTATTTGGTTATTTGTGCATACTTACTGAAAAGAATAAGGCTAAACAACTTCCAATAACACTGATAATAATCACTCACCTTAGCATAAGTTATCATAGAATATTTGTAGAACATTTAAATATTCACACTTAGTCTAAATGCTTTCAAGGAAGTACTTTTATCATTTAGGAAAGAAAAAAAAAAGAATATTTTTCAGGAATCATAATGTTCTTAATGTTTTTCCTCCACCATGGCTTCTTCAACCTCTGCGCAAAATTGGGGTTGAGGGCCGGATCGATGTTGGAGGCCTTGCTGAAATTGAAGATGCAATTGCTGAAATAAGAGAACCCATTTCATCTGGGCTTGTTATTTTTGGTCTTATAGTGGCAGTGGCTTCTAGCATCGAGGATGACATACATCTGACAACAAAGTCGAAGGGTGGGGGAAGAGCGGAGAGAGAGTTTTTTGTTTTAAAAATTGTTTTTTTATTTTTTATTTTAGTTTTTTTTTATCTGAAATGCTTTTAAAAAGTTTTTTCCTTAGGTCCGTAGAAGTCATTTTACAAAGGGATAAATTTGTCTTTAAAATTTTGAAGATAAGGTGGGTAGGGAAATAGGACAGATGTGTGGAAATAGTAGCACTTATGAGAAATTAGATTGGAAAAATAAATAAATAAGAAAGTAGTTCATCTTGAATTGGATGTCCTTGATTGACAGAAATGCGAACCTGAACAACTGGTCCGCTATGATTTACAATTTCTAAAGAGTGCTGCTATTTTCACCCCTTATCATATTTTCCCATCTACCTTATTTTCTCACCCACCATTTAAATTGAGTTCTGCTAAATGAACCCTAACATTAACTGAGTACACCACAATATTTAAATCAAAATGCAAAATTAATGAAGTACACTCGAAGGTCTAAAATATCAATGGTTTTGGAAATATCGATAGTCCAAAAATATGAAAATAACTAAGTACACCTGCCTTTGTTTGACATCGCAAATCTCGCGGCCTGGTGCTCCGGGTCGAGGGGATGTGCGCGAACACGTGACGTCCTTCTTTTGGAATGCAGTACGTTTATGCGCGGGCGTGCCAGCACGGTCTACCGTGCGTCGAGATGATGAGGTTCGGGTAGAAGATATTCAAATGATGCGCCTGTTTGGGGTTGGACTCCTAATCAAACGATTGTGGCCGAGAGAGGAACTTATCTCGGCCGTTAGGTTCACGGCCTGAGCTACAAGGCCGTTTAGTGGTGGTGTAAGTGGTGGATTTTGGGTGGTGCTCCGGCGCATTGCTCGGAGAGCGACGGTCGTATGATATATGGGGTGAATGCGGCGATAACAGGGATGGTGCTCCGGCGCCTTGAGAAATCAAGGGTTGTATGATATATTGATGAATGGATTTTCCTTACAATCTACCACTACTCCTAGGAAAGCATGTAAAGGTATTGAAAGTGCGTTACAGGAAAAATAAGTTGCTCCGTGGGAGGCTTTTGGTTTTGGTGTTGGACCTTTTGAACGTGGTCTTGAGCTTGGTATTTATAGGAGGAGTCCTGGAGAGCCAATCGAGGCTGAATAAGATCTGCCTGAGGGCCTGAAAATATCTGTATAGTGGAGTCTGATTGGGGCAAGTGGGTAGTCAAATCGGCATTTGGGATCGTGAAGCATGGTGGTGCCCCCATAAATCTCGGCAAATCTCGGCCACCGCCCTGATCGAGGGTTCTGCGTGTTGCGTAGATTCAGCTGCATCCTCAACTTGTGATACTCGCAAGTGCACGAGCCGTTGGTAGTTTAGCATAGGTAAGTGCGAGGTCAATCCCACGAGGATTGGTGATAGATTGATTGAATTCAATTCCCTGTAAAAAAAACAAAAATGAAAAAAGAAAGAAAATAAATCAAACAAGAAAGAAAAAAAAGAAATTAACTCAAGAGAATAAGTTCCCAAGTTCAATTTAGATTAACGGATTGATTCTAGCTAAAGTATGATTAAGCCATGGTGTCTAGTCCTAACCTTGTGTTCCTAATTCCCTAACTTGATCATTTGTTGTCTAACCCAAATTAAGCATTAGGAACCCATTAAGCATAGAAGAACATTTTAAACAACCAAGCATGTATCTAATCCTTGTTGTCGAATGTCCATACATACTCTTCCTATTCATAGTTCAATTCGAATTAAAGTATGGTGTCTACTCTTAATTCAAACCAAGATAGCTAACATGCAAGCCTTAATGGTGATCAATCATTCAAACTAGCATATTAACTTATAAGCATAATGAATAAGAACAAAAACCATAATTGAAACTTGGAAACTACTCAAACTTGAATGCTAAAGAAAAGAATTTACATTACAATGGAAAGTTAAGAAGAACTAAAAAAAAACTCATTTATAAACACACCCAAAAAATATACAATTGTTAATTTTTGGGTTGATTTTGGGTGTATTTTTATGTTTTAAACAGTGTTGGATTTTTTTATAAATTCATGTCTAGGATTGGGTTTATTTATTAATTTGTATTTTATTTATTTATTTAAATGTGATCACCTTTTTAAATGTTTTCAATTCGTGTTATTTAAGAAAAAATTATAAAAAATTAATGGTCATGACCATTGGAGCTGAAAATATATGTTGTCAATTTTTAAATGCTTTAAATGTTTCAATGTTTTAAAATTTTAAAATGTTTTCAATTCATGTTTTCACACATACTTTTTAAATGTTTTAAATGTTTTCAATTCATGTTTTCACACATACTATTTAAATGTTTTCAGTATATGTTTTCAATTTTTAAATGCTTTAAATGGTTTCAATGTTTTAAAATTTTAAAATGTTTTCAATTCATATTTTCACACATACTTTTTAAATGTTTTCAATTTGTGTTATTTAAGAAAAAATTATCAAAAAATTCAACACGTGTCACTCGAAAATCATAGCCTGAAAAATTATTAAGATTCCTTCAGGATAAGACGTGCCACGTTGACACAAAATCTTATTAGAAATCTGTAGGGGGTTTTTTGTTCCAGCAGCCTGACGAATGGGTCTGGGCTGCTGTAAAAGACAACGGGTAAAATCCCCCAAATGCCTGAGTTCAAAACCAAGCTCCCAAGAGAGTTTTTAGAAAATTTGATAAGATTTTAAAAGAACACTCTCAGGATCACTTCACTAACACCCACATAAGCATGAGGATTTCATTAATGACTTAGCCTGAGGAGCATATGGCATGGGAGCTAAGCTTTCACGAGTTTAGCAATTTGAGAGAGAGAGAGAGAGAGGAGAGAGAGAACATCATGAGTTTCTTGCAGAGGTTAAAATCTAAACTGGGAACGAAGGAAAAATTAGCAAGATTTTATCTCAGGGAAAGAAGAAAACAACGGAGAAAGAGGATTGGGTGGCTTGAGTAGATTCCAGGTTGCTTGACAAAGCTTGGTCAGGCTGTGGTTTCTTACAGAGGAAATATTAGCACGATTCCTATCCTAAGGGAGAAGAAGGATGAACGAAAGAAAGGTTTGGGTGGCTTGAGTAGATTCCAGGTTGCTTGACAAAGCTTGGTCAGGCTCTGGGTGGTTGATTTTTCTGGGTAGCAAAAGTCTCCTTTTATAGGCATTAAGAGCTCTAATTTTGTCTGGTCTTCCTCTTCCTTTTTCCTTAGCAGCTCTTACTTAGCCTTATTTTCGTGCAATTCTCTTATCAAGGCGTATGGGAAAGGAACCATTGTGGTTCCAACAAGTTTGACGCAGCTGGACCTCCCTACAAAGGTGAGGCGCCACTTTGCTTTCTCTCTGCGTTTTCAAAACAGAGCTTGTAATGGGGAAAGAGATGGGTGGAGCCTTTTGTCCGATGGGTATTTGCCTTTTACCCATGAATTTCTGGTGGTTCTTGCCTTGACCCTTTGTCTAACTTGTTTGGAGTCTTATCAGAGGTGGAACACGATGACAGCTTTTGTACAGGCTGCTGGACTGGGCTTGTGCGTGACTTTTGGGCTGCTGGCCTATTATTTCTAGTGAATTTTCGTCAAACTGCTGGAAAGGGTTTTTAACTCTATTAATGTGGGCTGGGCTAAATATTTTGGTAGGTTTTTTGGTGTCTTCCTAGAGCATGGGGCAATTTTTCTCTTCTCTCTCATGCTAACCCATGTGCTTGGGTTCTAGGAACGGGCTTGAGTTTCAAAGCCCCCCAAGTGGCTTGAAACTTACGTTCCTTGAACCCTCAATGGGCCCCGTAATTGCTTGTTTCCTTCCATACCACAACCTTCTCAGTAAGCCCCGGTTTATTTTGTGGTTTGGGCCCACTTAGGCTTGTAGCGTGGTTAGGTGTGAGATAACGATTTTGTGCTTGGCATGTCATGTTGCTTGACATGTTTTAATTTTATCGTCCTTGGGAAGGACTGCGATGTTTAAGTTTGGCATGGGCTTGTAAAGCCGGTATATTTTATCTCAACCCCTAGCATGGCGAATTTATTTAGCATGGCACGTGAACTACAACTCGCATGTGGCGGGTTTTCGTATACTCTGATTTACGCTTTTCCTTAATCGAGTGTCGTTTTGGGCTGATAATTTATTCGGGCCCAACCATGGATTTTTTGGGCCTCAACAAAATCTTATCATATATGGAATATTGTCTCTAAATAATAGTTTAATTAAATTAAACAATACATAGTTGTCGAATGTATGAATGTTGTACCATAGTTTTTCTCAAAATAATAAAATATGAAGGACTCTTAAATATAGCCTTGCATGGCTGGAGATGGAAAAATTTGGCACTGCACTATTCTTTAAAAAATTAATATTTTGGAGGGCTAAATTTTTAACCAAGGACTACATTTAGCCTTAGAACTTGCTACATAATGGTTGTTGATCAAAACTGAGAGATGTGTCAATCCAACAAAGTAGGTTGGATTCAAGACAAACGGGTACCAGATGGTGGCAGCTACATTGGAAACAACCGAAAACCCCGTCACCACGATGGCGCTACAAAAAGGTCATTTGTTAAAGAAAAAGAGAGATAGAGAGAGAAAAGGTGACAATAAAATAACTCTTATGGGTGGCAACCGATGTTAACGAATTGTTTTTTATGTTGAGTAGTGGTCAGGTAATCCGACAAGTTTAGTAATTCTAATTGTGTCATGTTCAAGTTACTAACATATATTGATGATCACACGAAAATTTACTAACATAAATTGTGAGCTTAAAAACCTAAACTAAGTCACCTCTAATTATAAATCGAACAAATCATTTATTTATTATGAGCTAATTTATAATCCAGTGGTATTTCTTTTTTCAATATTAAAAGAAGTCTCATGTTTAAATCCCCATCTCCGGTTGATTGGTTAAAGAATCTCTTATACATCAATTAATTGTATAGTAAATATATGCTTGATCTTTGATGCTAACAAAATCTTGATAGAGTATACAAAGATTCTTGTAAAACATACTAAGAAATGGGAAAACTAGTCATTTTTAAATTTGGACCATTTTGAAGGCCCACTTTGAAAACCAATTCGAAATTCTAAGCTTGAAATTGTCAGATTGATAATGAGAGTTATTCAACCCATTTTCAGTTGGGTTGGGTTGGTCAATTTCATTTTCGGACTTAAAAAAATTTGGGTCTTTCAATTAAATTGGCCAGGTTGCTTTTGGGTACCCAGAAAATCTTGTCATCCCTTCCTAGACATTATAAATGGCTTTATATATGACCTTTTGGTGAGGTCTTATCTCTTAATTATTGGATTAGGCTAATTAATTTGATCCAACGACTAACTAATTTGATTCAACCGATTAAGAGATCAAACCTCACCTAAAGGCCATATATAATGCCCTCACTATAGAATTCATGTATCCCTTTGAACCAGAGCTTTGCAGTTTGTTGGGGAACTACTACACCTTTCACACACCACTCATTCATGGTGTGTTGAAATAGAAAACAAAACCTGTGGTAGGTGAGGGCCAATTGACGACAAAACCAGCAATAAGTTTGAATTTCTTTTTCTTTTTCTTTTTTCTCAAAAAAATAAATGAAAATAAAAACAAATTTGATTAAGGTCAAGTCAAGAAAGCCCAGCGCTCAACTAGAATCAGAACCTTCCTAATTGTCCAAATGCCCTGAATTTCTGCTCTCCATCTCAACCTCCCACCTTCCGTTTAGCAGAGTGCGTGGATCATACTCTCACATCACCAATTCAACATCTTTGTTAATTTATTGTAAACATACCTAATTAATTACACGGTTTCTTCTTGGGAAACCATGATAATTTGATCTGCCATAGAACCGGTTACTAATTAATTACATTGTAAAACACATACATGCATGTAGTGCATATATACAATGTCACTCTTAAATTTTAGTTGAAAGATTTTACTAAATACGACTCTCGATCTGCATCAATGAATTCTAGAATTCAGTATCTCTTGATTATTAATCATGTAAAGCAAATCAAAATAAATAAAATCCGAATTATCTTAGAAAGTTCTAATAGTGTATACTTGCTTAATTAACGGGGGTGCCTTCTTATTAGAGCAAGCAAAGTAAGCCTACAAATTAGGGAGTACTTGATCAATTTTATAGTGGCTGCAGCGTGTACTACACGAGCTTAATTAGTGGGTAGGTTTGCATTTTCTTAATACTTAAAGAAATTGGGACATGGAAAAGCAGAAAGTCAAAAAAGTCACTCCCTTCGTAGAAAAACCCCCGAAAGCATTAGATGATTGCGGAAAAGAAAAAACTAATCAATCAAAACTAATGAGAGAAAAATTTAGGATAGAAGAATTGGCACGTTAGACAGAGACAGACAAAGCCTAAATAAAGAATGTAAGAAAGAAACTATGAGCACACCAAAAAAGGACCTTAAACTTTCCTTGTTTGAAGAGTGAAGTGTTACAGAGACAAAACACTCCCCACGTGTATTCATCTTGACCGTCCATTAAAAGCAACTAAAGTTCTCCCAAAAATTGTATATATATCACGTTTACTGATTACATTATTGATCACATATTTCACAATGATAAAATTTATTTTTATAGATCGGTTTGTATTTCTACCAAAGACGTGGCACATGAATATAGTATAAGAATTATTTTTATTTTTGTTCCTACGGATATTTTTAGTATGAAATATGTCAATTTGATAGTGACACGTGTGTGCAAGAAAATTGTTTGCCTTTAATCGAAAGGTCATATCAATACACCATTCTTTCCTCCCCTTCTCCCAAAAAATATTGAAAAAAAAAAAAAAACAAACCAATAACCCAAATTATCCTAGCCATCCAAAATTGGCGAAAAAGTTTCATCATAATTGAGATCGGGTGGTTGACATATTAAGATCCCAATTAATTAATTAATATGTCAAGTGCATATATTTTAGGCATAAATACTCTACATATACAAAAGTCAAATATTTTTGTCATATGATAAAGGAATGTGATGTGCATGCCATGAATTTTTCAAAAAATATATAAGAAGAGGGGGTAGGCTTGGCAGATACGTTTTAACCATTTCTTTGTAGCTTGGTGGAGAGAAGAAGAGGGAAGGAAAAAAGCCCTTGCATTTCTCATGAACTGTGGAGTCGTGTTGGGTTTCTATTGTTGGGGTTGGGAGTTCTTAACTGCCCTTCTTCTCTTCTCCTCCCCTTCTTATCCTTAATCTTCTTCCTAATTCTTCTTCTTAATCCTTCCTCTATCTTGTTCTTGTTCTTGTTCTTGATCTTGTTCTAGCTCTCTCTCTCTCTCTCTCTCTCTCTCTCTCTCTCTCTCTCTTAGAAGTAGTTTTGAGTACCAAGATTAGGTATTACTTAATGGAGGGTGTGTGTGACCAGAAGGGTTTGCTGGAATATGTGAGGAAGTCAAGCCCTCCGCCTTTCTTGTTGAAGACCTACATGCTGGTGGAGGATCCCGCCACCGACGATGTGATCTCCTGGAACGATGATGGGTCGGCGTTCGTGGTGTGGCAGCCGGCGGAGTTTGCCAGAGATCTCCTCCCAACACTCTTCAAGCATAGTAACTTCTCTAGCTTTGTCAGGCAGCTAAATACTTATGTATGTACAAATTTATTAACCATATATACATATATTTTGCATGCTTTTTCTAACCAATATCAAATTCTTGCACTTTGCCATATCAAATGCATTTTTTCTTGCCATATGTGTTCCATCATCATCATCATCATGTCCAAAAAAAAAAAAAAAAAAAAAAAAGGAAATCAAGGACAATAAAATAAAATAAAAAGTCTTCATTCCAAGTTGACCGAGTTTGTAAGATTTGAGATTTCGAGTTAATATGAAAAGGTCCACTGGTCTTGTCTAACCTAACTTAAAATATAATAGTTTTTCGGTGTTTTGATGGACCAACCAAATTAAATTAAATATATATATATTTGTGTTGGGTTTGAACTTTAATTGGAGTAGGCTGAGCCATAAAAGATAACAAATGAACTGTAGACTCATGAGTATGACAGCGGCCAATGTCCCATAAGAAAACCATAATGTCACACAACCTACTTACGGGCACAGAAGCATTTTTCTTTCATCATTTGTTTGGTTGAAAAGTAGTTACGCTGCTGATAATTTCTTCATATATCTTATTCTATGTTCAAGATTATTTTTAACAACTATAGATGGAAGACTCAAATTAGCGCCTTTTTATAGATTATGAAGAGAAATACCATTTAGATTAGTGATTTCAGGCATAGGCTCGTTTAGTGCCTAAGATTGGATTAGATTGGACAACTTAAAGCATGTCAAATGAAGAAATAAAATTGTCCAAGTTGGAGAGAGGACTTAATCATGAATAAAACTTATCTCATTCATTCCCCACAAAATAGTAGAATATCAATACCTCATAACGTATCCCTTCTTATCTTCCAAATGAAAAATCATTCTCCTCTACCATCATTTCCTCGTTCAACATATACTTTGAATCTTATCAGTCATCCAATCCTAGACACCAAACGAGAAAATATAATTTTACCCTCCTTCGCATATCTCTCTTCTAATATAACTTATCTCTTATATTTCATTTCTCTATCTTTACTTAAAACCAAAACAAAAAATTTACGTTGAATTTTAATAATTTTGCACATATGTCTAGGGATTTCGGAAAGTTTCAACAAGCAGGTGGGAGTTCTGCAACGACAAGTTCCGAAAGGGTGAAAAGGATCAGCTATGTGACATCCGCAGAAGAAAAGCTTGGGCCAGCAAGCAACAGCCAATCAACAACATTGCCCTAAACCAAGCTGCACAAGCAATGCCAAATCAAGACGAGTTTGATGAAGACCAGAGATCAAACTCCTCAACCTCCTCCTCATCCGATTACAGCTCTCTCGTCGACGAAAACAAACGGCTGAAGCAGGAGAATGGGGTTTTAAGCTCAGAGCTCACCAGCATGAAGAGGAAGTGTAAGGAGCTTCTTGACTTGGTGGTCAAGTATGGAGACTCAGCTGAGAAAGAAGAGGAGGAGAATAGTGAGAGGGTGCCCAAGTTGTTTGGAGTGAGATTGGAAGTGGAGGGAGAGACGGAGAGGAAGAGGAAGAGAGCTGAAATTAGTGAGAGCGCAAGCATTTTACTATCTCAAGCATGCAAATAAATAATCTCTACAAATATACGTACTTCAACAAGTGGTATTTATATGAGCTACTTAAAATCAAGTGGCGATATTAAGATGTACTTTATTTATATATATGTTTATTATGCATGTAAATTATTATATATAATGCATTTCTCAGAAACAAAGGTGATGATGATATAGCAAGTTTCACCGAGCTGTCCAAATATGGCACAAATAAATATATTGTATTTTACTAAGGAGTTCATAAGATTTTATTGGTGTATTTTTCTGATTTATTAGTAATTTATTATGATTTTTGGAAGTTAAATCATTGAAAAATAATAATAAATTAAAGGCACAATAGAGGCATTCTAGACGCACTATAAAGGCACAATAGAGGCATTATAGAGACATTCTAGATGCACTGTAGAGATACTAGGAGTCACTAAAGAGTCAGCCTAGCGTCACTATAAAGACAGTCTAGAGGCAACTATAGAGACGCTATACTTTCACTATAGATGCATTAATAGAGGCACTATGGAGACACGTGGCATGTAAAGAATACTAATAAATTGAAGAGAAAGACACGTTATAGTAGCTGAAGGTTGCACCGACAGTAATTTAGACAGGTGTCACTCTCCAGTAGAGCCATGTGTTATTAAAATTTCATTTGTGTGTGTTAACCTTTAAAAATTCACAAATAATTAATGAAAAAGTCGAATAAAACTCTCCCAAAAATTATACAAAAATGAAACTTTAATGTCATGTGGCGATCAGTGGTTGACCCATAGAGGCATAAGGAGGTGCAGGTGCACCTCCCCTCGCCAAAAATGAGTTAGAGATGCAAGAATTTGCCCATTTGTTCGTGCATACCAAGTGTTCGTTTAAAAGCCTCAAAGAGGTTGTTTTGTTGCTGCTGTGTGAGACCCTGAATATTTATCTTAGATTGTTGAGCTCAATCTCGCGATCATGTAGGAGAAAACGGTTCGTCAATTGGACCTCCACAACCAAAGCTATAGAGATTAGAATATTTTGAAAAAAAATTCACTTAAAAGTTGCAGACACAACCAGACACAACCAGTCAAAGAAGAAGATGACTCGTGTTTGTAGTTAGAATCCTGTGCTTCTGAACTTGCATTGCTTTTTAATATGGTCCACTATCAAGGTGTCATGTGTCAAATTTTAACTAGACCAACTTAAGAAATTCATTAAAAATTCATATGTGCTTCCAAAAAACACCCCGAACTCATAATCACATGTACTTTTATCTCATAACCTCCAAATCACATGTACTTTGAGTTAGATTAATTGGTATTGATTTTGGTTAGATTAGTGGATGATTTCATATGAATTTTGATAGACTAATTGTGTAACTAACATGCATTTTGTTCATATGTGATATGAATTTTGGTTAATAATTGTGTAACATGAATTTTGTGCATATTAATTGATATACAAAATAGACTATAGTCGATTAGTCTTAGATGTAAAACTCTTATTTATTTTAATTATGAATAACATTAGTATTGTTTAAATTGTAAGGCTATTTGGTTACTATTATATATATATTTTTTATCTTTTAGCCTTTTAACATTGCTATTTTCCTTAAAAATTCCTAGATTCGCCACTAGTGGCGATACCGAATAATGACACCCATCTGAATTACTGATAGTGCACCCTTCAGTGGCTGCCACGTGTCATTTTCAATGCTTTAACTTTCATGTGTCTCTGTAGTTACTATATAATGCATCTTGGGAGGGTGGGGTTTCGAGTAGGTTATGGGTTCTGCGTGTTGGGAGATGGGAGTGGGTTGTAGGTTGGGTTGGGATCTAGGTTTTGAGGGGGTGGGATAAGGAGGAGGGGGAATGGGTTGCGAGAGAGAAGGAGAGACAGAGGGAGAGAGAGATTTGGATTTGTATTTTGTATTTTTATGTTTATTTATTTATTTTATTTTAATTTTTGTTTTTCACTTTTTTCAGTTTTGTTGGATGACCTAATTGCCTCAAAAATAAGTTCGAGGATCCAATTGCAACTCGAGGTAAAGTTCAGGGACCTCTACAGTTAAAAATCCTTGATTAAAAATATTAAAATTCGTAATTAATACATTAAAAATCCAAAAAATACACCAAAATATCTTACAAACTCATTGTGATGTTATCTTCGCATGGAAGCAGTAAAATAGGATCTCTAGTTGCCCAAAAAATAAAAAAATCAAAGTAATTTATCGAACCCAATTTCGTTGTACACGAACTTGAAGATCATTAACCTTCCTCACTCCCCAATTAGTACTGTCCAATTTCTCACTAACTTGAGGCACTATAGAGACAGTACAAGGGCACGGGAGCAGAGCAAAGACAGAGACCCCTAGATCACTAGCAACGAAAATCCTCGAAGGCTATAAGACCTAGAGGTGTACCGAATGGCTGCAATCCAATCTAACCAAATAAGCCTATAAGAAAGATCTCTGAAAACTGTAGAAGTCGATGCCCAAAAGTGATGAACATAAAGCCTTCAAAACATAACAAAATAAGCGTTCATAACATTTGTTTCATTATTTCATTATTTCATTTACCTATTCACTATTTCATTTTCTTCATTAATAAAAAATGCAGCAGCCAAACTGAAAATTAAACAAAATCATCAGCTAGTGCAGCCTTCTCTGCAAATGGTTTGTCTGAGTAGAAACTAGAAAACTGAAAACCAGCATAAATCACAGGCAGAGATTATAACCTAAAACTCAATATAAAAATAAAATAAAATTAAAAATCAAAGCCTAAATAACAAAAACTAATTATGCCATGGATACAAAGCAAAAAGAAAACCGAGTACAGAAACTTACCTCAGGTACTCCCTTTCTCCTTAGATGATTTGTTTCCAAGCTACAATTAAATCGGTTTTCCCTAACTTACATTAACAATCCCGGGTTTCAGTACTCCCTTTCTTCAGAAACCACACATTTTTACAAGAATCAAATGCTGAACTTTTACTGAATGTGGACCTTTTATTTAAACCAATACCATTACAGTCCTTATGGAGAAGGTGTACAGAACTGCCAATACAATAAAGCTCTAACTATCAAACAACAAAAAACTAAACAGCTCTCTTAGAGTCGCCAGTGATGACAAGTGTGATAGTGTACAAAACTGCACCAGTGATGACCTTGCAAAGAAAATGAGAAAAAGAGCAGTAAGAAACTTGACAGCATTAGAGAACTTTATATTGCTCAAAGAAAGACTCTCCATGATTAATCTGTTGAAAGTCATTTAATACCTCTAGGTCTTTGTAATAGAAATTACTTGCTGCATTTTTTTTTCTTTTTTCTTTCTCCCAAGCTCAAATGAGTGCAAAAGATTTCATTTTTATATGTCACTTTGTAAACCATTGACTGGATTTGGTAGAAACTGGGAAACTGAGGGCCCGTTTGATAACCATTTCAATTTTGGTTTTTAGTTTTCATTTTTTGTGCTGGAGTATAGAGGAGAATGAGAGTGAGAATGGGAGTAAGGATCCTCCCCTCTCATCTTCCTTCTCAATCCCATCTTCACTCTCATTCTCACTTCCATTCTCCCTCTTTTTCCTCTATACTCTAGCACAAAAAATGAAAACTAAAAATGAAATGGTTATCAAACTGGCCCTTTGTAATCTAAGGCATTCACAATTTTCACTGAATAGCTAAGCACAGGAAAGAAGAAACAAAATTTCATCATGGTTTCTACGATAAAATGTTCAAAATTATGATTGCACATTTCGAAACTATATCGAGTGGCAAGAAAATCTCTGATCTATTAAAGGTAGGCTATTCATTATCTGGAATACAATTGGTATAAACAAAGAATCAGCTTTAAGTTAACTGAAATTGAGATACAACGATATTATTTTGTTCTGTTTTTCTTATTTGCTTTTGTTTGTTTTTGTTCTTTGAGTCAAGCCTTAAGTATCTAACTTACTAAAGAACAACTTAACTAACTCAGAAAACCTTTCAATCAAACTATACTCAGAAAACTATGACGGTCACTGCTTAAGGCAAGCTATCAATCCATTTCACCATGATCAGGTTCCATACTAGAACACCACATTTAGACCCTTATGCTTTCAAGCATCACTTCACCCCTTCAATGTTTTCTCTAAGGATCATCCTACTCAATACACATATCATACCTGCATATGAAACTCAAAACTCAAACAGCAAGAACGAAATACAGTCAAGAAGCATAGGGAGAATACCTGTAGCTATCAAGATTCAGTACAGGTCTCATGATGAACCAGTTGAACGAGCATACAGAATTCTGGGTCTCCTCCTTTTATATGTAAACGTATAACAAGCATAGAGGCATTTAGGTTTCCTTTTCTTATATGTTACCATAGAAGAAGCGTTCAAGTTTTTGGGCCTTCTCCTCTTGTACGTTAATACATAGCGATCAAGAGTGCTCCTTTTTCTATACTTGAAATAAAAAGGATCAAGCTTTGCATTGCACCTTTGCTTCTTTGGCGTGGTAATACAAACACTTTCCTCTTGCTCTTGTTTACAGAAAGCTGGAGACTCCAAGTCATCACCATTGGAGCAGCTCCAATCTCCTTCCTTCAACGGCTCATCATCATCATCATCCCCACTCTCTTCTTCAATATCAAGCGCTCTTGGTTCCAGCTTCAAACACCCAATGTCCGTTGAAAAATCACAAAAGCACACACTCAAATTCGGCGAACACAACTTCTCAGCAGAGCCGTCCATGGCATCCAACTGCCCATCATCAACATCAACAGCAGCATCCTCATCCCTCCTGTTTGAGCCCTCTTCGCTACCAAAGGCATCATCAATTTCCCTGTCATCCACCATGGCCAAAACCCTAGATTTCCCCAATCCCAAACCAACTCTTCTCTTTCCAGTCCTTCGAGACTTGCTACTGCTCACAACCCTTTTCCACTTGACCAGCGACTCCGGAATCCAGCAATCGGCGCAGACGGAAAACTCCATGGCCGAACAAGAATCGGACAAGAGCGCAACGCTCCGGTACTCGGAATCGCAATGCCTGTGGACTTTCCGGTGACACTGGCGGCAAGAGAAAGATTCTTGGGACGACGAAGTGGAGTAGCAATAGGAGCAGAGCTCCGAGGACTCGACTCGAGAGAAGCATTTCTTGCAGAGAAGGACAATGCGCCACTCGCTGTACAGGACGTGAAGCTTGCTCTTGACATTGGCGTTGGCAATGTCGACTCTCAGGTGGCACGAATGGCATTCCGAGAGATTGGGCAACTCTCTCGTTTTCTTCGCTGCTTGTGCTTGGGCTTCTTCATTGCTCTTCATTTGAATCATTGGCAGCGACGAAGCATTTGGGGGTTTTATTTATTTATTATTGTTAGGGCTCAATTCTGGAAAACAGGGCCCTTATTTACTGTAGTTGCCGCGAAATGATGCCGTCAAAGGGAAATGAAATGAATAATAAAATGTGGAAGTCACTCCATGAAAAACGAGTCTTTGAAAATTTGACAAATTTACCTCCTAAACTATAAGGTTATTTTTAAGATCATACTCCATTTTAGAGATATTTACGAGTACATACTTAAATTCTCAGAAATTCTACAATTTACCCCCTTCATTAGCCAAACCGTTAGTTAATCTGTTAAATGCTGGTGTGACATTTGTATGACCTATTTTTTAAGCACCTGAAATTATAAAAAAACCCCATATAGAAAACACTTTATAAACACACCCAAAACCCATTTATTAAATAACAAATTAGTGTTGAGGTTCCAATAAATTACAGCACTGCCACTACAAGCCCAACACCAAACAAACTCAAAAGACACCCAAAACAAACCCAACCCAAACTTATAAACAAGCCCAAACCGTAACTTTCGTCCAAAAAAAAAAAAGTAAACCGTAACTTATGAAAACAGTAAAACGTAACTTCCAGCACGCGCCCCTCAATTAAACCGTCTCTGCAAAACGTCTCTTCAGTCACCGTCTTCATCAATTTGTCTTCATCGTCGTCCAAATCGAGCCTCCATAGCCACCAGACACTGATCCAAGACAAAATTTCAGAGACCCATTTCAAGAAGAAGATGCTTCGAAGGTAAGACAGTATTTTACAAACCAAACCTTTGCTGTAATATTGATTATTTGCTATAAAGATCCAGTCTTGGGTAATAACAGTATTTTAGATTCGAATGAAAGACAAATTTCACTATAGGACTGAATGCATAGGACCATTATTCTAGTCACTAATTTAGCCGCTAGTTTGCTTTCATGTTGATTAATGGCTATAAAGTTCCAGTATAGGGTAATAACACTGCTTGTACACTACGAAATCCTATTTGTAATATATGTCTACCACTATAAATTTCCAGTTTAGGGGAATAACACTTCTAATTCCTTATGAAATCCCCTTTGTAATGCTTGTCTACCCCTGTAAAGTTCCAGTATATGGTAATAACACAGCTTGTACTGCTTGTCTACCCCTTGTCTAACACTGATTGTTCATTTCATACTATTTCTAAGGCATGTCTGCCACTGTAAAGTTCCAGTATAGGGTAATAATTAATTCACTATGAAATCCTATTTCTTGTGCATGTCTACCACTGTCAAGTTCCAGTATGGGGTATTAACACCGATACTTTGCTGTCGTGTTCCTATTTCTAATGCAGGTATACCAATTAAAAGATGATGAAAGAAAGAGCCATAAGAAACTCCAAAACAAAAGGCCAACAGTCATTATCCAAAACAAAAACAAACAAGAAGCCAAGCAGATGGGAGGACCCAAATTATGTGCAGATCAAGAGCAACATGCTCTCTTTTGCAACAACAATTGACAACATCAGACAGAGACTTGAACATCGGCACGATGTCTTAACACTGCTATCAAAGACACCTTTTTGGGCATTGATAGAAGCATATATCCAGAGAAGGTTAACAAAGGTAGAGTGCATGAAGTCTAACTATGACATTGTGAGACTCATACAAGTTTATGACACAAAGACAAAGAAGTTCAAATTTAATGATGGTGACAGTGAGATGAAAAGCAAAGATGTGGCTGAAATTTTTGGCTTGCCAAACAGTGGCAAGAAGCTACCAAGCACAACAACCTCAACAAGGCCAAAATTGCATTTTGTAGAGAAATACTTCACGCAGTATAAGAAGATAACAAAGACTTCAATTGATAAGTGCTTGAACTTAGCACTTGGAGATGAAACAGAAGAGGGTGCTATGGATGTAACAAGATTGATAATCCTACAACTCTTCATGACCAATCTCTTCTGCAACTCTGGTTGTACACTTGCTTGGACATATACAACCACAATAGACACCTTAGAAGAGATGGGGAAATATAATTGGGCTCAAGGAGTTTTGGACTACATGTATTTTGGATTAGAACAAGCAAAGAAGAATAAGAAGGACAAAAAAAAGCAGCCAAGCGTGAGTGGCTGCCTAATCCTAATACTGGTAAGAACACAAATCTCCAAACTGCAAATTCGTAGCATTATTCTAATGATATGAATTGACACGTGATATTTCAAAAAAATATTGTGCAGTATTGGCTGTGTCAAAGATCTAACCTGCTCACTCCAATTCCTGGAAGAGAACAAATGACACCAGCGGCTGTCAAATGGAGTCTTCAAGAACTCAGCGCGAAGCTTCATCATCTAACGAACAACCAGATAAAGGTACTCTTTCCTTTCAACTAATCTGCAGCTGATATGACAACATTGTTAATACCATGTCATATACATACTTGTTAATACCATGTCATAGAAGTAAACTATGAATACCATGTCACAGTGGTAAACTATGAATACCATTTCATAGAAGTACACTATTAAAACCATGTCATAGAAGTACACTATTAAAACCATGTCATAGAATTACACTCTTAATACCATGTCATAGAAGTGCACTCTTAATACTAACTCTGCTTAACAAACAGATAAGAAGAGAATGAAGAGAAAATTTCAGAGACCGTCTATGCAAAACGTCTCTTCAGTCACCGTCTTCATCAATTCGTCTTCATTGTCGTCCAAACCGAGCCTCCATAGCCACCAGACACTGATCCAAGACAAAATTTCAGAGACCCATTTCAAGAAGAAGATGCTTCGAAGGTAAGACAGTATTTTACAAACCAAACCTTTGCTGTAATATTGATTATTTGCTATAAAGATCCAGTATAGGGTAATAACAGTATTTTAGATTCGAATGAAAGACAAATTTCACTATAGGACTGAATGCATAGGACCATTATTCTAGTCACTAATTTAGCCGCTAGTTTGCTTTCATGTTGATTAATGGCTATAAAGTTCCAGTATAGGGTAATAACACTGCTTGTACACTATGAAATCTTATTTGTAATGTATGTCTACCACTATAAATTTCCAGTTTAGGGGAATAACACTTCTAATTCCTTATGAAATCCCCTTTGTAATGCTTGTCTACCCCTGTAAAGTTCCAGTATATGGTAATAACACAGCTTGTACTGCTTGTCTACCCCTTGTCTAACACTGATTGTTCCTTTCATACTATTTCTAAGGCATGTCTGCCACTGTAAAGTTTCAGTATAGGGTAATAACTAATTCACTATGAAATCCTATTTCTTGTGCATGTCTACCACTGTCAAGTTCCAGTATGGGGTATTAACACCTACAACGTTTACATTTGCATAACTACACTGTTCATACCACTCAATGGAAGTCAACAACTACAGCATTTACATTTGCATAACTATACTGTTCATACCACTCAATGGAAGTCAACAACTACAGCATTTACATTGGTCTAACTATACTGTTCATACCACTCAATGGAAGTCAACAACTACAGCATTTACATTACATACCTTTATTTCCATTCTTTGCAGTAGCTCCTAGAAGAGTACCCTTGTACTTGTTTGTGACGAAAGTACCATCAATGAAAAGCATAGGCCTACACCACCTAAAACCATCAATGGAGGCCTTAAAACATATAAAGATCCGCTGGAAACGAGAACCATCCTCGCCACAGTCAAGCACACAATGAGATCCGACATTGCTGGCCTTCAAAATATTCACATACCAAGGCAGGTGAGCATAAGACAACTCCTCATCACCATGCAAATCCTTAGTAGCCGACTCCTTCCCATACCATGCAACATGATAAGGGATATCCAATCCATAATTCTCCTTCAAGTCAGTAAGCAGCTCAATAGGCCTTACCAAAGGATTGCTACGAACCTTATCTTTGACAATTGAAGACACCAAACGAGACCCCATTGCCTTGTTCCTCTTCTCACGGATCAAACCACTGCAACTGTGTACATTATTTAAGTTCTTAATATAAAAAAATCCATTTATATTCGAACTAACAGCATGCACGTGCCACTCACAGCCATCTGATTCCTTCTTAGCACACACAGCAGTAACACGACGAGGCTCATTTTTCAAATATTTCATCTTAAAACCATGCTCAATCGAGTACTTAGCCAACTTATCACGGAAGTCACAAACTCCACCCTCAAACTTCTGACCCTCATGAGTAATATAACCCTCCCAATCAGTAGACAAATACTTACGACCTCCACAACTACCATATTTGCCTAAATATTCATTTCCATACTCACTGCTAATACCATCAAAATCCATACTCAAACAAGAAGAAGAAGCTGCACTTGAATCAACAATACTACCAGTTTGACTTGAATATTTACATGTATCCTCATCTTGTGCAAAACTATTATTGTTAGGAACAGCCTCCAACAAAAAAGGAGAAGCAATTATGTTCGTATTAACAGTTTGAACATAATTCACTATAGCCTGATCCCTAACAGCAATGTGAATTAATTGATCTTTCGTCAGTCCACATACCATAAACATGACTTTCAAATCATCATCTGATTCCAATAAACAATTGGAGCAATTCGTAAAAGAGTACCTCAACTCAAAATGACCTAACTTCAGCTTGAACCTACTACACAACTCATTGGACAGCCAATCAAAAGTAGTAGTTGAAGACAAAATAAGCATTAAAGTTCCAGAACCATAGGTGCACTTCGCCACTCTCGAATCATCCATATCTCTACAAAAAAAACAACAAACAAAACAAAAATGACTACTAGCAATAACAGTGCATGCCGAGTATTAATAGTGAATTATAGTCGACTCAAAAACCAATAGTGCATAAACAGAAAAAACACGAATATACTCAGATTCAACTGAAAAAACCTCAATTAATATGAAAACCAAATCGAATATCACAAAATTTTCACCACACCTCAAATCAAAACACAAGAGCAAATCCACAATCAAAACGAATCTGAAATCAATCCAAATTATAAAAAAAAAGAAACGAAAACCTAATCAGCAACTTAATTAATCGAACATGAAATCACCAAAAATCAGACTACAATATAATCGAATCCTCAAAAAACGAATATGAATTCACAAGAAAAAATCGAGTACCTCAAAATCGAAGATCACAGATCGCACCAAGCTCCAATCGAGTCTCTTGCAGCACAATATCAATCCAAAAATTACCAAATCAAACGACAAAGAACAAAAAAAATTGAAGCAATAGAACTCCAATCTACACCATACTGAGCTCAGAAGAATCCAAAAAGAAGATCTGAAACCACATCATACTGAGCTTCGTTCGAAGAGGTGAACGAAGCTCGCTTTGTTCGAAGAACTGAACGAAGCTCGTTTGGAATATTCGATCTGCTGAGGCTGCCAAACAGGTTTCTGTTATGAGGTCACCAACGTAATTTTTTAGAAATTCCTATCCTAGCTGGCGAATTTTGGGCCTGTTTCAAAGAATTCAAGCCAAATGGACAAAACAGTAATCTAACATGGAAAATAAATCCGAAAATTGACAGCTGTTGGTTTTTGGGTTTATTTTGGGTGTGTTTATATGTTTTAAATAGTGTAGGGTATTATTATAATTTAGTGTCTAGAATTGGGTGTTTCACTAATTTTCTAATTTTTTAATGACATGGACTTCCATGTAGACAAAAAAAAATTAATTTTTTTTTTTTTTTAAATTAAAATCATTAAAATTTAAAAAGAAAAAAGAAAAAAAATATATCTCTTCATCACTCTCCTCCCAACCCTCCCCTAGCACGACTTAGCTAGCCAACCTAAGACCCCAACCCACCCAAATCAACACCTCAACAGCCTAAACAACCACCCCAGCCAGCCAAACCACCATCCACCACCTCATTCTCCCTCAGTCCTCTCCTCCTAGCCCCAACCAATACCAGAGCCCTAGCCAATAGATTTGAGGAGGAGATCTGCTCGTCGTCAGGGACGTATGGCAGATTCGGCATATGGGTTCTCCACGACATCGCCTAATGTAGGGGTATTTTTGTTCCAGTAGCCTGATGAATGGACTTGGGCTGCTGTAAGAAGAAAAAAAACAAAATTCCCCCGGTGTCTGAGTTCAAGAACCAAGCTCCCAAAAAGGTTTTTGAAAAGTTTGCTAAAACTTTAGAAAAACAGCTTTCAGGTTCTTTTCACTAATAACTAAACAAACACAACAAATCGACGAATGGCTTGGCTTGAGGAGCTTGTGGCATGGGAGCTAAGTTTTCACAAGTTTAGCAATTTGAGAGAGAGAAAGCATGTGTTCCTTGCATAATTAAAATGGGGTAGAAGAAAATTAGGAGGATTTCTATCTTAGGGAAAGAAGAAAACAACGAGAGAAGAAGATTGGGTGGCTTGAGTAAATTCCAATTGCTTGGCAAAGCTTGGTCAGGCTCTGGTTGATGATTTTGCTGGGTAGGAGAAGCTCCCTTTTATAGGCTAAAAGAATCCTAATTTCATCTAACTTTTCTCTCCCTTTTTCATTGTTTCTTCCTACTTAAGCTAATTTGGTGAAATTCTCCTATCCAAGGAGCTTGGGTAAGGAGCCCTTTGGGGTTCTAAGGATTTTGTGTGGCTGGACCTCCCAATGAGGGTGAGGCGCCACTTGCTTTCCTTCTTGGTTTTTCAAAATGGTGCTTACAATAGGAAAGGGAGATGGGTGGAGTCTTTTGTCCGCTGGGTATTCTTCCTATGCTCATGGATTTCCTTTGGTCCCTGCCATGGCTCTTTGTTGACCACCTTGGAACTCTGACAAGGATGAAGCACGATGCCAGATTTTTCACAAGTTGCTGGGCTTGGCTTGTGAGCACAGTATTGGGTTATTAGCATGTTATTTCCTGTGCTTAATGAGTTTTTGTCAAGTTGCTGGAAACAACTTATTTAATTCTAGGCATTTTATTGGTGTGGGCTTGTCTAAGTGTTATAGCATATTACTAAGCATTCTCCTAAGACATTGGATCATTTTTCCTTTTCTCTCATGCTAACCCATGTGTTTGGGCCCCAGGAACAGGCTTGAGTTTTAATGCTCCCAAGTAGCTTAAAACTTTTCATTCCTCGAATCCTTAATGGGCCCTGTGATTGCTTGTTCCCTTCCATACAACAACCTTCTCAATAAGCCTCGGGTAACTACGTGGCTTGGGCCCACTTAAGCCTGTAGCATAGCTGAGTATTAAAATAGTGATTTTCCACATGGCCTTGTGTGTTTATTTAGCCTGCTTGTGCTTGAATTGTATCATGCCACAATAAGTTATGATCGAGCCAAATGGCATCGGATTGAGTTGGTGAGCGTGCATTTGTAAAACCGATGCATTTTGATTCTTTTGCGCATGTTTGCTTGGCATGACGCATGTCCTATGGCTTATGTGGGTGTGTCCCACAATTTTTTTTTATGTTTCTTTCGCGATCAATTTATTCGTGTTGGGCTAAGAATAACTTGGGGCTAATCCTTGGATTTTTGGGCCTTAACACCTAGTTTTCGAGGTCGACGATGACCCAACCACCTGGGATTTCGAGGTCGAAGACGACCCATCGCCCCTCTCGATTTCCCATTGCACCTCTTCATCGCTACGAAATCTCTCAACCCAACGCCACCCCTCTTCTCCAAGCATCCCCGCCCCAACCCATCCCTTTTCCCTCCGCCCCTGAAATCTCTCCGCCATTCTCTCTCTCTCTCTCTCTCTCTCTCTCTCTCTCTCTCTTACATATTCGATCCAGTTATGCTAACACACCCATATCCCCACCACCAAGCCCCATACATAGAGTCTGCAAGTGGCTAGATTCTAGATTGTGAAACAAATGCAGCAACCTCCAAATTTTTGTTTTTTTTAAATGATCCAACCATTTGGACTAATATGGAGGAATCATAATTCAGCATATTTAAATTTATGTTAATCATTGGATCAAAAAAACATTAAGTCTGGTTTTGGTTTGTTTATAAACAAATTAATGTTATAAAACTTTAGTTTTTATCTTTTATTTTTTTAACCTTAAAACATTCAAAAAATAAAAATAAAAATCAAAAGAAAAAAAACTTGGCGCTATGCAAGAAGAACACCCATTCCGAAACCTTAATGATGTACCAATCTTCCGAAGCTACATGTTGTTTCTTCAATTTATTATTAATTTTCTATGCTATAACTTCCTATATTCATAATAAATACATAGCAATCCATACAAACATTGAGTGAATTATTATTGAAGTATTATTCCCATTTTATTGGCCCATTATATAAATTTAGGCCTCATCATTTGGCCCGCGGGCTCACGGGCCGATGGGGGCCCGCCCGGCCCATCGAAAAAAAGCCCGGCCCGGCCCGTTATGGGCTTTGAGATGGCCCGGCCCACCTTGGGCCGGGCTAGGCTTGGGCTTGGGTGTCTGAAGCCCGGCCCGGCCCATAGGCCCGGCCCGATTAAGCCCAAGAAAGCCCGACTCGGCCCGCCCACAAAAGCCCGGCCCGTTAGGCCCGCATACATATATAATTATGTATAAATAAGAATTTTGGTTTAGGATTTTATCACTTAAATCACATATATAATTTGTTTCATTTCATTTGCTTTTCTTTACTCATTCCTAGTTTATAATTGGATGATTAACACATTAATTTGTGTCAATTATTAATTCAACAATTATATATATATATATATATAAGATGAACAACATATCACATCACCAAATATAATCATATCATAAAACATAATCGTACCACCAAATATAATCATGCTTTTATTGAACACATCACCAAATATTTGCATATTTATTCATACCATCCTTTAAAAAAAAATATTTGTTTGATACTTATTATTTTTTAAAATTATTTCTTAAAACGTATTACGGTCTAATTATGTAATAACCTCAAAAATAATACTTGGTTTTATTATTTTTGTGGAAAATCTTATTAAGTTGTGTGATTTTATTGAGTGTTTTATGAATTTGGTTTGATGTGAAAATATTAGGATTAAGTGAGTTTAATCTCAAATTTGGACTAAAATGCCCTTATGATTAAGTTTATTATTTTTTTTAATGAAGTAGGCCCGTTTAGGCCCGGCCCCTTGGGCTTAGCTCGGCCCGGCCCGATGGGCTTTCTCAAGCCAGGCTCATGGGTTGGGCTTGGGCTTTGAATTTTCTGAAAAAACCTGGCCCGGCCTGGCTCGATATTTTCTCTCTCTTCTTTCAAGCTCGGCCCGGCCAGGCCCAAGCCCATTGAATTTGGGCCGGGCTACCCATTGACGAGCCCTAAAGCTAGTGAAGGAAACATTTCGGTTGAGCTAGAAAACTTATTACCTGAGTCTCTGCTTTTCCAGTAAGGAATCGATTTTTTTTACAATAAGAAACTGGTTGTCTCCTTCTTGATCTAGTTGAATGTGAAGTTCCCGATTCCCGGGTCATCTTGGTCTTTCCATGAAGTCAATTCTAAGCTTTGATCCATCACCATCCCAGGAATGAATGTATCAGTTGGATTTTGAAAGCTCTACCACAAAATATTATTCACTGCCAATGGATCATCATCACCATCCCTTAACAACACCAGATTCCCAGAATCCATAAGCCTCACCATCAAATTTAAAGACTTGGATGTTTCAAGGCCTGTTGACCAATAAGACTTTCCACTAGTATTATCCAAAACTCGGAGGTTACCATCTTTGATTGCAAAAATTCCAGTACTCGTTGAATTGACAGCAACTGGTTGGTCTTCTCTGTTGGCAACCCAAACAACTATCCTTGGACTCATATTGTGATACCAAATGCCAACATATCTTCTATCAAGGCCAGAGCTTTGCGCTGATGAAGGTGTAAAAAATCCCAGTTCAAATTTTCCTCCAGCTGAAACAAGAGTTTCTGATCGAACCCCATCTGTAATTGGAGTGTCATATGTGAGTGTGTCCCTAGCAGAACAAAACGGGTGCGCAGAGCATAACAAGAGTAACAATGTAAACCATGTAATGGTGCAATTTGTTCTTGTAATCCTTCTTCTTCTGCAGGCCATCATGAAAGTTTACTGGTTCAAACATGGCCTCGTTTCTACAAGTGCATTATCATTTTGCAACTAGATAATAAAAAATTAAGACGGCTAATTCGGTCCAATAAGCCATTTTATCCTAGTTCCAATATATCAAGAGGGAACTAAACTAATCATACCAAACCATCGGTACCTAACATTAGGGCTCGTCAATGGGCCGGGCCGGGCTAGCCCGGCTCAAATTCAATGGGCTTGGGCCTGGCTGGGCCGGGCTTGAAATAGGAGAGAGAAAATATCGGGCCGGGCCGGGCCGGGTTTTTTCAGAAAATTCAAAGCCTAAGCCCGACCCATGAGCCGGGCTTGAGAAAGCCCATCGGGCCGAGCCGAGCTAAGCTTTAGGGGCCGGGCCTAAACGGGCCTACTTCATTAAAAAAAAAATCATTAACTTAATCATAAGGGCATTTTAGTCCAAATTTGAGATTAAACTCACTTAATCCTAATATTTTCACATCAAACCAAATTCATAAAACACTCAATAAAATCACACAACTTAATAAGATTTTCCACAAAAATAATAAAACCAAGTATTATTTTTGACGTTATTACATAATTAGAGCGTAATACGTTTTAAGAAATAATTTTAAAAAATAATAAGTATCAAACAAATATTTTTTTAAAAGGATGGTATGAATAAATATGCAAATATTTGGTGATGTGTTCAAGAAAAGCATGATTATATTTGGTGGTACGATTATGTTTCATGATATGATTATATTTGGTGATGTGATATGTTGTTCATCTTATTTATATATATATATAATTGTTGAATTAATAATTGACACGAATTAATGTGTTAATCATCCAATTATAAACTAGGAATGAGTAAAGAAAAGCAAATGAAATGAAACAAATTATATATGTGATTTAAGTGATAAAATCCTAAACCTAAATTCTTATTTATACATAATTATATATGTATGCGGGCCTAACGGGCCGGGCTTTTGTGGGCGGGCCGGGTCGGGCTTTCTTGAGCTTAATCAAGCCGGGCCTATGGGTCGGGCTGGGCTTCAGACACCCAAGCCCAAGCCTAGCCCGGCCCAAAGCGGGCCGGGCCATCTCAAAGCCCATAACGGGCCGGGCCGGGCTTTTTTTCGATGGGCCAAGCGGGCCCCCATCGGCCCGCGGGCCAAATGATGAGGCCTATATGAATTAACCGATGATTTATTAGAAATTAGTAAAGAAAGCATCTTTCAAAAAAAAAAAAAAAGGGTAAAGAAAGCATCATTGTCGGAAGTGAAAGTGAAAGAAGAAGCATTACAGAAGCTACGATTTGGTTCTCATTCTTCTTATAGTGGGCTTTTCTTTTGTAAAAACAAAGCTACCTCGCATATGATAAATCCGAGCAAAATAGGCCGCCGATTACAGAGACTGGGGAAGAGAAGAGAGAGAGAGAGAGTGTGTGTGATGGAGAAGAGAGAGGGAGAAGGAGAAGGAGAAGGTGAAGAAGAGCAGGTAGTGAATCCATGGACGGTATCGGCCAAAGGTGGCGGGAAAATCGACTACGACAAGCTCATTGTTAAGCTCATAATTTCATACATTTACATGCCCAATTTACTTAATTATTTTGCTTAAGTTCTTGGAATTCTGAGTTATTTGTCTCTCTTTGTGTGTTTTGTAGGCCCATAGATCAAAGAGAAAAATTCATGCAATTCAAGCATGTTAAGGCCTGATTTGGATGAATGGAAGAAGAGCTTAAAGACAAACTCAATTTGGGCCACAACCCCTTGCCAGTCCAGTTTCGTAGGTCACATTGCAAGATTTGTTTCAGCCAACTACACAGCTCGGATGAGGTCGACTCCTTCATGAAAGTTGTTCCAATGGGTGTCTATTATAACATATCCAAATTGCAGCCCAATTGGTTACGTTTGGAGCCCTCAGCACGTCAAACACAGAACCAGGCTCAGGATTGCAGTTTCCTCTTTGAAGCCTTGGATCCTTTTTTGAGCATTGGATCCTCTTTTGAGCTTTGGATACTCTTGTGGACCTGACATATGGAGCAAATTAAGGAAGCATTTCAGCTAAAGAAGTCAAAAGGAGCAAAACATGGCATAATTAAAGGAAAACATGTTTGCACAAATTAAGGAGCCTTGTTTTCCATGATTTATGGTAGGTTGTCTACACCAACCAAGGGGAGGACGAATTTGAAGTCTATAAATAGAGAGTTGCAGCTCATTCACAAATCATCTTTCATTCCATCATTTTACATATTCATTGTACACAAAGAGAGGGAAGGTTGAGAGTCACAAAGGGAGAGAAGAGGGAAGGCAGCAGCTGGGAGGCTTTGGCCTCCTGGCAGCCATGGAGATGAATCTTTTCCATCTCTAGCATGCTGTCCTTATCTTCTTCTCCTCCCTTTGTCTTTTATTTTCTTCTTGTATTTCCTTTCCTTTCCTTTACTTTGTTTTTCTATTGGAAACTATATTGCTTACATGAATATTCTGGGTTTATAAGTTGAAGATTTGAGTTTCAAGTTTGATTTATGATTCATGTTCTTATTCATTATGCTTATCAGTTATTATGCTTGTTTGGATGATTGATCACCATTAGAACTTGTATATTAACTATATTGGTTTGAATCAAGAGTAGACACCATGCTTTGATTTGAATTGAACTATGAATAAGAAGAGTATGTATGGACATTCGACAACAGGGATTAGATACATGCTTGGTTGTTTAAATTGTTATTCTATGCTTAATGGGTTCCTAATGCTTAATTTAGGTTAGACAACAAATGATCAAGTTAGGGAATTAGGGACACAAGGTTAGAACCAGACACCATGGCCTAATCATACTTTAGCTAGAATCAATCTTTGAATCCAAATTAGACTTGTCACTTGACGCCTTATAACCCGGAATTGAACTAATCTCCCAATCTGTTTTCCAGCTTACAAAAAATAACCTTTGTTACATTTGCTTACTTTGTTTTTGTTTGAAGTTTCGTTTGCCTTATTTGTTCAATTATTTCTCTGTTTACCAGCACTCTAAGTAATTCAACTTGTAACCAAGTTACCATTCTCCGTGGGATCGACCTCGTATTTACATAAGCTATATCATAAACGGTTCGTGCACTTGCGAGAATTAAAGTTGCTGTTTTTAATAACTCATTTTAGTTGTTAAGAAAAAAGCTCAACACTCATTGACCAGTTCGGCTGTCAGAGGATCGACCAGTCGCTCGTCGACCGTATCCACCGCCTCACCTCCCGTACTCCCCATGTGTTCCTCCGCCGCAACGTCTTCTTCGCCCACAGGCCTCTCTCTCGTTGTCTTTTGTTTGCAATCATTATAAATTTGACATTTTTAAACCAAAAAAAATACAGAAGTGGAGTTGATAGTGGACTGTATGCGAGTGCAAGGACTTGAATGAAATTCTTGATGCTCATGAGAGAGGAGAGAAGTTCTATTTGTACACAGGAAGAGGACCTTCCTCTGAGGCATTGCATTTGGGTCATCTTATCCCCTTCGTGTTCACTAAGTAAGTCCTAACTTGCTTTCTGCTTATCTTTTTTGGCTAGGGTTTAACAGACAGATGATGAGACTCCTATGTACAAACTCATATGTATATATGTATATATGTATATGCACAGATAGCTTTAGTTGAGGGATCCCTCAAATAATATTTGAGGGACATCCTTGTAGGGCCCACTCCCCATAGTATTTCACTAATCCAAATTATCTATTATGCAGATATTCATTTAAAGATCATCCCCTACAAAAAATCACTTGAATCTGATATTATTTGACCACTCATTACATTATTGAAATTTAAATACTTTCTTTAAGCAACATGTTCATTGATTTTGCTGGTCTCAATTAGATGCCTTAATGATTTTCACTTTGCATGATTTGTGAAGAATTATCACTGGAATGTTTTTTTGGCAGATATTTGCAAGAGGCCTTCAAGGTTCCTCTTGTTATTCAACTTACTGATGATGAGAAATGCATGTGGAAAGATCTGACCGTGGAAGAGAGCCAGAGACTTGCCAGGGAGAATGCCAAGGACATTATTGCTTGTGGTTTTGACGTAACAAGAACCTTCATTTTCTCTGATTTTGATTATGTTGGTGGGTAAGTAACACATATGTACGTTTAACTCCATTACTAATTTAATACTTCTGCATGTTGACATGTTGTTCAGTTTGTGTTTCAATTTTTTTTATCAATGGCCTAGAGTGTGCTATCATTCATGAATACTGTGTGTAAGTGTGGGTTGTAACACTTGCTGACTGATTTCATGTTTAATTTCTATGCAGTGCCTTCTACAAGAACATGGTGAAGGTTGGAAAGTGTGTCACATATAATAAGGTGATTTACAATCTTTTCCCTACGGAGCATTATTTTAATAGATATTTTGTGTACGTACTTATTCGACTTTTTTTAATCGTCTATCCAGGCTGTTGGAATTTTTGGTTTCACCGGTGAAGATCATATTGGAAAAATTAGTTTTCCACCTGTGCAGGTATTTTCCTTGGCTATGCTGATTTTGATAGTGAATCGTGTAATTTTTGTTAGTTGTTTCTGATTAGTTTCACAAAAAATAGTGAAGCTAATATCTGTTCTATTTTTATACTTCCATGAAACATCACCCCCTCTTGTAAGTCATAAATGTTTATTCTTTCCTTTAAGCTCTTAAGGTTGACTTTCTGCCAGTCAACCCTAACTGGTAAAGAAAACAAAACATTGCTTAGTCCAAGTCCAAGCTCCATCAAGAATATTTTTCTTATGAAACCTCCAGTTCTGTTTCTTTGATGTGACTGTTTAAGATAGCATATGGATGTGAAAGTATTCTGAAAATTTATTAAGGAGATCCAATGTGGTTATGTGTTAATGCAGGCAGTTCCATCATTTCCAAGTTCCTTTCCACATCTTTTCGGTGGCCAAGACAATCTTCGTTGCTTAATTCCTTGCGCGATTGACCAGGTATAAATGATAGGAATAATTCTCAGAGCATGAAATGTTTTAGTAACTTTGTGTGCTCATTTGTTTTAGTGAATGCTGTTTTTCTTATTTTCTTTTATTTACTAATACCATGTTATATTTGTTTGCGATTTGTCCAGGATCCTTATTTTAGAATGACACGAGATGTCGCTCCACGGATTGGGTATCAGAAACCTGCATTGATTGAGTCTTCTTTCTTCCCTGCCATGCAGGTACTTTATGGTTTTGGCACCAGAATACGTGTGTGCTACTTCAAGTGGTTCCTAAGTTTTTAAAACGGGATAAGAAAGATACAATATTTAAATTAGCCAGCTGAATTTAGTTGATGATTTTTATGCAGAATCTGACTTTCTGTATTTGTTTAGCTGTTTATTTTTCTGATTTTTTTTTTTTTGGTTTTATTTGACCAATGAATATTCAGCTTTCAAAAGAAGTAATTGCCGGTGAAACTGGTCATGCAAAAATTGGATGATGTGGTACAACCTTTCTATTTACTGAGACTCTTGCACAATCATTATCGATGTTATCTTATTCTAGGGCCAAAGTCTTTAATTGATGCAAGGTTTCAAATTGTAACCTTTCAAACTCTCAGTGAAAAACATGCTTCTCTATTTCTTCAAATTTTTCTACCTGAAATCACACAGTCCAAATGGTCCAACAATTCTTGAGGATTAACAAAATAAAGAATTTGTGTTCATGTGCAGATAAACAGGTATGCATTTTCTGGTGGACAAGATTCAATAGAGAAACATAGAGAACTTGGAGCAAATCTTGAGGTATTTGAATTGTCTCACATGTTAGTAATAGAAATTTGTCCTCTCCAATTGGTTTGAGAGTGTTATTGTTGCTGGATCTACTACCTTCCCTTCTCATTATAGATTGTCCAAGCAAGAAAAACAATTCTGCTTATCTGTCTGCACTTACATGCCAATTTGATTCATGTCTTATAAGATTTGTCGGTCAGTACTTGGTGCCTTTTAACTTATTGAGGAATGATTTTATCTTCTGGACATTATTCAGGTAGATATACCATTCAAATATCTCAGTTTTTTCCTGGATGATGACGCTAAACTCGAAGAGATAAGGAAGGTGAGACTGGTATCCTAATGAACTTGTTTTTTTAATCAATAATTTTTTTTTTATTAGTACCAATGATGCCTTCTTGTTTTGCTAATTCACGTCGGGTACTATTAGGAGTATGGTGCAGGACGCATGCTAACAGGTGAAGTTAAGCAACTACTTATTCAGGTTTTGACTGAACTAGTTGAAAGACATCGTAGGGCTAGGGCTGCTGTGACTGATGAGGTAAGCTTCTGGGGCTAAGGATTAGATTGTTATTTGTCACTGTGCTGTTCTGTTCGCCCATATAGATTTTGAAAGATGCTTGTTGGCACATGGCATTGAAAGCAAACATTTTGAATTATATGAAATCTCAGTTATGACGTAGAAGGATTAATGAATGTTTTTGCATATTTTTCAGATGGTGGATGCATTTATGGCAGTGAGGCCCCTACCCAATATGTTCAACTGAAGTTTGGTTTTGTATGATATGGTGCCCTAAAGTGATGACTGTATTTTCACATCTATTGTAAGGTTAACTTAATGTAAGGGATGAAACAGTTGTCAGCGAAGTTATAATTGTTAATGTTACCATCTCCATCAACTCTCAACTGGAGCAGAATTTTCAATTGCAGAATCCATTCGAAAAACTTCAATTGATCATCTCCTAAATTACCAGTATCATTCTTTATGTATATATATATATATATATATATATTATATAAAGGCAATGAATTTTGCATTTAAGGGTTTCAGTGATGAATGTTTGCATTTTGAGGTTTCAAAAATTATTTTTTCGCGTTTTAGTGTTTCACTAATAAATTTTTGCATTTTGGGGTTTCATGAATGAATAAGAACAACCACTTTCATAACTTAAGTGCAATAACAATAACATAAATGGAACACACAATATAAATGAAAACACACTACTTAACTTTAAACAAGTGGCTCATTGCCCCTCTCCTTGCCATTTCCAAAGGTGGTTGATCAAATCATTCTTTAAAGTGTGATGCACTTGCAAAGATAAATGAATTTTTTGTACCTATTATGTAAGAAAAATAGGTATGTTACTTTGTAATAGAATTTTTTTTCACACTTTTTATAGATTAAAAACATATTTACAAAATAACATACCTATTTTTCATTATTTCTATATTACATTGAATATATACAAATGAATATCATCAAAACGTGTTTTTTTTTTTTTAGTCAGCATGACCCAAATGGTTAAACCCATAATCAAAACCTATAATAAAGCAATTAAATATGCAAATGAACCCCATTATGCTCACCACTTTAACCCTAGGTGTACCCTCACCATCCCTCCCAAAAGTTGACACATGTAAGTTAATTCTTTATTTTTTAGTACTTTGTATTGCTTGATTATTTTTTATACTTTGGTGATTGCTCTGTATTATTTAGTTTTTTGAGGTATCAAACCAAAAACAGCAATACAGAGTACTAAAAAAAGAAGAAAAGAAGAAAGCAGCATAGATGTTTCCTATCTTTCACTTGAACAAATGGAGGAGCCTGCAATTGAAGAGTATAGTGTAACTCTTGGAGTTGTTAAGTCTTCAATTGATAAAAGTATTTGGGTGTGGATAAAAGGAGTTGGGTTCAATTCGTATTGAAGCCTGTGAATTGAGATTCAGATTAAAGCACGGGACATAAAGCCAATAGGTAATTAATTTAGAAAAGTGGGGAAAAAAAAATAGCAGCATAGATGTTAACAAATTTGAGGCCAATAAGTGGATAACAAATTTTATGGTGTTATTTGTATTAAAGCAGCATAGATGTTAACAACTTTTACCTCTCTGTGATCATGTTGAATTCGTAACATAAAGCCAATGGGTAATTAATTTAGAAAAGTGGAAAGTTTGCTAGGTTAGAATAAGGGTAAATTAGGACAAATCTTATTAAGGTATTATTTCACTCTCATAATAATGACATCAAATAAAAAAAAAAAATAACTATAGTTAAACCCATGGACATGTGTCAACTTTTGGGAGGGGTAGTGAGGGTACACCTAGGGTTAAAGTCGTTAGCAAAAATGCACCCCATTATAAATGGACAATTAATGATGGTTGATTTAAAGATCAAAATTTTGAAGGGAATCACCACAATAAATTGGGGAACCAAAAGGCGAGCCCATACCCGAAAAGTTACTTGTTACAATCCTCAAATAGAACATCTATGAGAAAATTTGGCAACTCTTCGAACCAAAAGATAGAACTCCCCATAACAAGAGCAAAACGTGCAATGCCCATTTTAATTCCATTAGAATTGGTACAATGAATGAAGAATGATTTTCAACCCGAAACCTAAAACAAATATAAATGAGCATTAAGATTCAAATTACCTATACACTAATGGACTCAGTTGACAAAATATACATATATATATATATATAAGGGAAAAAAAACGATGTTCTTTGTATATGGTCCGTTGCCCTAATTCCCAATTACTGCTCTGAAGAGATTTTTGCATATATAAATATAAACAAGATCGCCTCCCTAAGCTATATGCATAATCCGTATTCTTCAAAATAGCTAGAGAGATAAAAACATGAAGAGCCTCCACGTCTGTTCCATGCTTCTGTTGGTTCTCTTCTTCAGTACTATTGGTAAATAATGCTTCTTCATGCTATATGTATAGACATGGAAATGCTGCTTCTTTTTTATGGTCGAAACATGAAAATGTTTGCTTGTCAGTGTCTCGCAATATAAAATATTTACATTGCTAGATTATTAATTTAGATCATCGATTAACTAGATTAATTCTAGACAAAATGTGTGGTCGAGGTTCGTATTAAACAACTTGTTGCTGCTAAAGAGACATAATATTGTCAAAGAAGAAATGTGTACAAGAATTAATCTCATTTTTCATAGAATTTTCTCAAATGAAATATTTCTTAGGAACCTTTACATTGTATAATACTGTTTTTGTTGCTTTAAAATATGACTCAAACCATAAAATATGTTGAATGAGTACTGCAGGAGATGAGGCTGTGGCGGAATATACAGGTCATGCTTGCGGGAGGGTAGAGAATATGCCCAATTGCGTTGAGAAAAATTGCGATGACTTGTGCTTGGAAAAATATGCCAGAAGTGTTGGAACAACTGCTCAAGGGTACTGCAAGGGGGATTTATGTATGTGTGTTTTCCCTTGTAAGAAGAAATTTGGTGCTCATCAAGTTACGAGGGATTAAGTTGGTAGCTCAAGTTGTTAAAAATATTTATTCTTACACCTAAAAGTTATGTATTCGATTTTCCTGTCCTCTAAAATCTTATATTGAAGAAAAGTGAAAAATAATATAATGGAGCATTACTTAGCCAAATTTATCCCTCTTCATTGGCTCTATTGTACATTAACAAAAAAAAAAAAAAAAAGGGCCCTAACGCTTACACCCTTTTGCTTTTTAATACTTTTGTAAATACCATTAAAAGGGAGTGTAAGTGGACAAAAGAAGACTGGAAAAATTAGCACCCTAAAAAACAAAAAAAGTAGAGCATTAACTATGCATATATCCAAGATGGCCTATATCTGCTATAAAAAAAAATTTGATGGTCTGTATATGGAAAATGTGCAATCTTATAAGCTTTGATATTGTTTTGTTAGAAATGTTAACTCGCAATTGTACGGGCCAATTAGTAGTATAGCAAGATAAGTACGAGGTCGTACCCACGAGGACTGAGAAGTTAAAATTAGTTATGTACTTAGATTACCAAATTCAAGAAAATAGGAGGTTAAGTCTAAAACAGAATTTAGAGTAAGAGTGATTGTAATTATTGAACAAATGAGGCAAAACGAAGTTTCAAACAAAAGCAAAGTGAGCAAATGTAACAAAGAGTATTTTTGTAGGTTGGAAAATAGATTGGAAAATAGATTCAGCTGCATCCTCAACTTGTGATACTCGCAAGTGCACGAGCCGTTGGTAGTTTAGCATATGTAAGTGCGAGGTCGATCCCACGAGGATTGATGATAGATTGATTTAATTCGATTCACTGTACAAAACAGAAATGAAAAAGAAAGGAGAAAATAAATCAAACAAGAAAGAAAGAAAAGAAATTAACTCAAGCGAATAAGTTCCCAAGTTCAATTTAGATTAACGGATTGATTCTAGCTAAAGTATGATTAAGCCATGGTGTCTGGTCCTAACCTTGTGTTCCTAATTCCCTAATTTGATCATCTGTTGTCTAACATAAATTAAGCATTAGGAACCCATTAAGCATAGAAGAACATTTTAAACAACCAAGCATGTATCTAATCCCTGTTGTCGAATGTCCATACATACTCTTCCTATTCATAGTTCAATTCGAATTAAGCATGGTGTCTACTTAATTCAAACCCAATATGCTAACATGCAAGCCTTAATGGGTGATCAATCATTCAAACTAGCATATTAACTTATAAGCATAATGAATAAGAACAAAAACCATAATTGAAACTTGGAAACCACTCAAGCTTGAATGCTAAAGAAAAGAATTTACATTACAAAAAATAAATTACAACTAAGAAGCAAAAGGATTTTATTACAACAATTGAGAACTAGAAAGGAAAACTAAGAGAATTTGAGGGAGAGAAGGGAGGGGAGCTCTAGAGAAATATTTGAGAACTCCCCCCCTTGGGGTGTGTTTACAAGCTTGGGAAACCTCACTATTTATAGGCCTAAGGAAGTTGAAAATCTAAATTAAATATTGCTTTCCACTCACTTCATCAACTTCACCTAACACACCATTACATTTGAAAACAATTTTTCTTTCTTTAAACTTAGTGTTTGAGAGGATCCAAGGCTCTCTTAATTGCTCAACATGTAAGGCTCAAAAGAGGATCCAAGGCTCAAAAGAGGATCCAAAGCTCAAAAGATGATCCAATGCTCAAAAGAGGATCCAATGCTCAAAAGAGGATCCAATGACATTGCATTGCAGTCAGCTTGTGGGCAGGTTTTGGGCTTGGTATTTGCTCCGAAAAAATCTAGAAAAATATGGATCTTCAAGCCCTTTGTCTTAACTTTCCAAGCATATGCAGCTCAACGCAAGGAAAAATCGGAAAGACCTTCAAATGTCATTTGTGGCCCAGTAACGCAGATGCTGCCGAATTTTGACCTTGAGCTACTAAATTATTGATAACTTCCTCTAGAATACTCAGAATCATGAACCGTAAAATGCTACGGAAACTAGACTTCCGTATCTTTCCAATGATGGATAGCTCATTATCTGGTTCTTCTTGACCAAGTACAGGTTAATCCGTGAAATTGAATGATCTGCAGACACCGTTTTGGGCTAATTTGTCTCCAAAATGCATTAAATGAGTCTCAAGCTTATTATACTGAAACAAACACAAAACTTATTAAAAGCACAAGTTTAACTCAAAAACATAACCAAATCATAAGTTAGAAGGGTACAAAATGATATGTAATTATGCACCGATCAAATACCCCCAAACCTAGATTTTACTAGTCCTCAAGTAAAACAAAAGGAAAACAAAGATAAAAACAAAACGAGAAGTTTATTAGACCACTTTCGTAGGTAACTCGATTGCATTGAGCGCATGCAACAAGCCTTTAAACCTCTAGGCATCCCTAGTAGGAGGAGTTGTGTCTCCTGAGGGTTTAACAGTTACGATACCCACAAACGTTTTACTTACTCAACAAAAACAAAAACAAAAACAAAAAAAACAACAAAGAAAATAAAACTCAACATGACTCAAAAGTTTTTACAATAAAACCTAGGTTTGGATATTATTTACAAGGTGGCAATGTTCAAAACACAACATGCTCAAAATGTAGTAGTGTGATAGCCAAATGCAACAAATTCTCAATCTTAGTTTTCACACAACTTCAAATATCATACCAAGCACAAATTTTACTTCAAATCTCACCAAAGTTTTTCTCTCACAAATGAATCACTCAGAGAAGGGTTATAATGCATCACTCAGTTATAAATATGAGAATTGAGTTAAACCAGAAGGGACCTAACTCATATAAAACGTTGAAGAACTTGCATTAATATAATCTCAAGAAGGATGCCAAACACTTAAAAGTAAGAAAATGGATGCAATTTAACCACATGACATTTAAGATCAATTGAGGTCTTTAACATAGGTTGTAATGGGGCCAAAGGTGTAAGGTGAGTAAGAAATGAAAGGTATGGATAAAACAAAGTCTAAGGAACTCAACATATAAGAGTGTAAAATAAATTGTTTTTTTTTTTTTTCTTTCAAGACTTCGAATCATCACAATGGGATTTTTTTTTTTTTTTTTTTATTTACAGGATCAAACCTCCTTATACTCCCTTATTGAACAACCATTAATTTATTTTGAAGGCCCAAACATGGATTTTCAATTAACCACCACTTATTCACAACTCTTTTTTTTTTTTTTTCTCTTTTTTTGTTCTCTTTTTTGTTCTTTTTTGTTCTTTTTTTTTTTTCGAAATGTAATGCCCCTTCCCAAACTTAGCATGAAAACACATCTTAATTAAAGCTCATGAGTTCCTTAGAAAGGTAAATATTTGTTTTTCAGGCTAAGGTAAGGAAATCTAATTGGTTAAATGAAAGAAAAGGTTTACAAGTAGGCTCAAAATGGTTGACAATGGAAAATCATGCTTAAGCATGCATACGGTTAGCTTGAAAGGCTCAAACGATCCAAAGAGGGCCTAAATATCATTTCTTAAATGTCATGAAATCAAATTGCAAAATAATGAATGACTTTTAAGTGTTCAACCAAATCAATGAATAATGAGATCAAACAACAACTTTGATGACAAGAAAATAAGAGTATGTGTATAACACTCATGAATTGAAGTATAAGGCTCAAAAGCTCACTTTATATGGTTATATAAGTCTAATTTATGCTTGATACAATTCTTTAGATCATGCAAATCCTTTAATTGGGAAAATACGAAACAAATGGCAAGTGCAAAGAGGGTTTCAAACATATCATGCTAGAACAATGCCAATTTTTCTTTTTTCTTTTTCAAATTTTTTTTTTTCATAAGAAAATTGAAATCCAATTTGAACAAAAAATCAAGTGAACGAAAATTGGAAATACAAATGAACAAAAATTGAAAACACAAATCAAATGAACAAAAAATTAAAATTGAAAACACAAATGAAAAAAAAAAAAAAAATTGAAAACCTCCATTAATACCCCCAGACCTGAATTGGACATTGTCCACAATGTGAAAGCATATAAGAAAACAGAAAACAGGGGTTAAGGGTAACCTGGCACTGCATGGTTCATCCTTCAAACATAGCATTTCTCAAAATGCTATCGATGGCTGAGCTCACACATGGCTCTTCTTCTGACTCACTTTCCGAAGGGTCTGAAACAGACGAATCATATAGGGCTCCATTTATCATCAACTCATCCATCTGCTCCACGAAGTCTCGGAGCCTTGTGGTCATATACCCTAACTGGAAGTCAAACTCGTTAAGCACACTTAAGTAAATATCAAACTCAACTCGGATGTTACCTGTACAATACATATGACTGCTCAACACAACAGTTCTTGCCACAAACCTCCTATCTAGCAGATATACCCTCCAAGTATCTAGACAATGTGCCAGCCCCGCAAGTTGCATCTCTTCTAATCCACAATCCAGATCCCAATTTGGAATCATGTCTTCAATTTTCTCTATCACCCTACCTCTATGAAACAGAAAGGCATCTAAGGTAACTTCTGAGGGATCCATGGCAAACACAACCACGAGCACCTCAATCACCTCAAACACCCGTTGCATAATGGTGTCTTTTCCCTTAGGATCTTCTAGTGGGATAGTTGGCAGTGAGCTCAACAAAATCATTGGGCTAGGCACCTTCACCATGCTCAATTCGGATTCCTCCTCCTCGAGCTTTCCACCGATGGCCTCCTGGAGTTTCTCCATTGACAAGATCTACAATAAACAACAATTTGGAGAAGGTATGGTTCGGGAGGAAGAGGAAGCTGAGATGTTCAGGGGTTAGAGGGCGGCTAGATTAAATGAAAGATAGAGAGTTAATTTTAGGGTTAATGTGGGTAGTGTTTCAGTGTTTGGCAGTCCACAATAAGTTAAAATCCAGCCACTAATAAACATTTACAAAAAATAGTATTTAAATATAAAAAAAAACACTAATATAAAAAGAAATAAAAATAAATACAAAATAAATAAATAATAAATAAATTTCAAATAATAAGAAAAAGAAAGAGAAGGTTTTTATATATTATATTATATTTTTTTAATTTTTTAATTTTTTAAATTATTATTATTATATATATTTATTTATTTTTATTTTTTTGAATAAAACACACGAATATACAAGTGACTCATGGATTACCAATTAAGAACCTCAGAAAACACAGCCAGGGGATCCGGGAAGTTTGGAGAGGTCACAATGGTCCCGCTTAAAACCCAAACTTCTTAAACACCGAAGGTGTCGCCTATAGAACTCCTAGACACTGTATTAACAGAGATGCTCATTGGAGTTACCATAAGTCAACTCATATGAAAAATCTTTTTTTTTTTTATTTTATAAATTTTGTATAAAAAGAAACATAAACTTTAAAATAATAAGAAAATAAATTAAGAGAAAGGATTAGAATGCTCCCCCTTGAAGCAATTAGGTCGAGCATAGATGTATTTGGAGGTCGCGACTTCTCCTACTCCTCCACACTTCTCATCATGATTGGAGTTGCATTTTCTCTCCTTTTTTATTTAGCTATCTAAATTGCTAAAGCAAACACAAACAAAAACTTGAAAGAGAATTAAAAGGATTAGGACATAAAAACTAAAATGAAAAGAAAAAAAAAAACAAACAACACACATCTAATTCCATGCTTCAAAGTTTTTTTTTTTTTTTTGGTGTTGTGTAAGCCGGGACTTAAACCCAATTCTCTTGCTTGTTAGGCAATTGTCCTGTTCCGTTGGACTACAAACACAACTTGTCAATTAACATCATTAATTTTAAAACATGAAAGTGCCTAGGAAGACATGAAAAGGAGAAAAAAAAATAAAAATAAAAAAAATAAAACAAGTAGGGAAAAGAAATAGAACCAAACTATGTTGCCAATCCCCGGCAACGGCGCCAAAAACTTGTTGCGTCGATTCAACTACACCAAAATAGATTCAGCTGCATCCTCAACTTGTGATACTCGCAAGTGCACGAGCCGTTGGTAGTTTAGCATATGTAAGTGCGAGGTCGATCCCACGAGGATTGGTGATAGATTGATTGAATTCAATTCCCTGTAAAAAAAACAAAAATGAAAAAAATAAAGAAAATAAATCAAACAAGAAAGAAAGAAAAGAAATTAACTCAAGCGAATAAGTTCCCAAGTTCAATTTAGATTAACGGATTGATTCTAGCTAAAGTATGATTAAGCCATGGTGTCTGGTCCTAACCTTGTGTTCCTAATTCCCTAACTTGATCATTTGTTGTCTAACCTAAATTAAGCATTAGGAACCCATTAAGCATAGAAGAACATTTTAAACAACCAAGCATGTATCTAATCCCTGTTGTCGAATGTCCACACATACTCTTCCTATTCATAGTTCAATTCGAATTAAAGCATGGTGTCTACTCTTAATTCAAACCAAGATAGCTAACATGCAAGCCTTAATGGTGATCAATCATTCAAACTAGCATATTAACTTATAAGCATAATGAATAAGAACAAAAACCATAATTGAAACTTGGAAACCACTCAAGCTTGAATGCTAAAGAAAAGAATTTACATTACAAAAAATAAATTACAACTAAGAAGCAAAAGGATTTTATTACAACAATTGAGAACTAGAAAGGAAAACTAAGAGAATTTGAGGGAGAGAAGGGAGGGGAGCTCTAGAGAAATGTTTGAGAGCTCCCCCCCTTGGGGTGTGTTTACAAGCTTGGGAAACCTCACTATTTATAGGCCTAAGGAAGTTGAAAATCTAAATTAAATATTGCTTTCCACTCACTTCATCAACTTCACCTAACACACCATTACATTTGAAAACAATTTTTCTTTCTTTAAACTTAGTGTTTGAGAGGATCCAAGGCTCTCTTAATTGCTCAACATGTAAGGCTCAAAAGAGGATCCAAGGCTCAAAAGAGGATCCAAAGCTCAAAAGATGATCCAATGCTCAAAAGAGGATCCAATGCTCAAAAGAGGATCCAATGACATTGCATTGCAGTCAGCTTGTGGGCAGGTTTTGGGCTTGGTATTTGCTCCGAAAAAATCTGGAAAAATATGGATCTTCAAACCCTTTGTCTTATCTTTCCAAGAATATACAGCTCAACTCAAGGAAAAATCGGAAAGACCTTCAAATGTCATTTGTGGCCCAGTAACGCAGATGCTGCCGAATTTTGACCTTGAGCTACTAAATTATTGATAACTTCCTCTAGAATACTCAGAATCATGAACCGTAAAATGCTACGGAAACTAGACTTCCGTATCTTTCCAATGATGTATAGCTCATTATCTGGTTCTTCTTGACCAAGTACAGGTTAATCCGTGAAATTGAATGATCTGCAGACACCGTTTTGGGCTAATTTGTCTCCAAAATGCATTAAATGAGTCTCAAGCTTATTATACTGAAACAAACACAAAACTATTAAAAGCACAAGTTTAACTCAAAAACATAACCAAATCATAAGTTAGAAGGGTACAAAATGATATGTAATTATGCACCGATCAATTCACCATAACAATTCAATTCTGGGTTATAAGGCGTCAAGTGACAAGTTTAATTCGGATTCAAAGATTGATTCTAGCTAAAGTATGATTAAGCCATGGTGTCTGGTCCTAACTTTGTGTTCCTAATTCCCTAACTTGATCATTTGTTGTCTAACCTAAATTAAGCATTAGGAACCCATTAAGCATAGAAGAACATTTTAAACAACCAAGCATGTATCTAATCCCTGATGTCGAATGTCCATACATACTCTTCCTATTCATAGTTCAATTCGAATTAAAGCATGGTGTCTACTCTTAATTCAAACCAAGATAGCTAACATGCAAGCCTTAATGGTGATCAATCATTCAAACTAGCATATTAACTTATAAGCATAATGAATAAGAACATGAATCATGAATCAAACTTGAAACTCAAAACTTCAACTTATAAACCCAGAATATTCATGTTAGGTTACATCGAAGCCCTAGTTATGAATTTAGCTACTCATAATTTCGGCAGAGTCTCCCCTATAAATTGGACATTTCCCAAAATTTCCTCCTGCATAAAACACATTTAATATAAACCCAATTGGCAGCATGCACAAGATAGTTTCATGCAATTCACATAAATGGCCTTCGGCCTTCAAATGATTCGAAACGAAAACAAACTACCAACAAAGCCCTTAAACCAAAATAAATGCATTAGTAATGCATATTTCAAACTCAACTTTATTTAAGCATGCCTACTGCAATCAAAATAAATGACTTCCCCAAACCAGCATATGAGGACTTAGCCTCTTAACACAAATCACAAAATAATTTAAGGCCTCAGCCTAAATAACACCACCACCCAAACGTGATTTCAAACCTAACTAAACTACAAGCACACTTACTTAGCTCACCGAACGAGCCTCAATTCAACCAAGTCTCGGGACCAACCACAAGGTCCGAATCAAACTCAACAAGTACCTAACTAAGTCTAATCCGCGGCTGCGCCTAGTAACTTCAGGCTGCCTACGTACCCTTTCTCAGGGATCAAGCCACACGTAGTTCTTTCCTAACAGTTTCAACTAATTTCAACCAAACCACTATACCTTTCAGCTCTAACACAATCCTAAAATCTGATAACAAAACACTGAAACACTATCACTTCCTTCTCAAAACATTATATCCAGAAATCTCTGAAGGGCCTGGACAAGCTCCGACGGGCCTGGGCAAAATAAACGATCATCCGAATGGCCTGGACAAACTCCGACGGGCCTGGGCAAAATAACCAAATCTCCGAAGGGCCTGGACAAACTCCGATGGGCCTGGGCAAAATAACCAAATCTCCGAAGGGCCTGGACAAACTCCGACGGGCCTGGGCAAAATAATCAAATCTCCGAAGGGCCTGGACAAACTCCGACGGGCCTGGGCAAAATAAACCAAATCTCCGAAGGGCCTGGACAAACTCCGACGGGCCTGGGCAAAATAAACGATCATCCGAAGGGCCTGGACAAACTCCGACGGGCCTGGGCAAAATAACCAAATCTCCGAAGGGCCTGGACAAACTCCGACGGGCTTGGGCAAAATAATCAAATCTCCGAAGGGCCAGGACAAACTCCGACAGCCCTGGGCAAAATAATCATATCTCCGAAGGGCCTGGGCAAAATAATCAAATCTCCGAAGGGCCTGGACAAACTCCGACGGGCCTGGGCAAAATAAACCAAATCTCCGAAGGGCCTGGACATACTCCGACGGGCCTGGGCAAAATAACCAAATCTCCTAAGGGCCTGGACAAACTCCGACGGGCCTGGATAAAATAAACGATCATCCGAAGGGCCTGGACAAACTCCGACGGGCCTGGGCAAAATAACCAAATCTCCGAAGGGCCTGGACAAACTCCGACGGGCCTGGGCAAAATAATCAAATCTCCGAAGGGCCTGGACAAACTCCGACGGGCCTGGGCAAAATAATCAAATCTCCGAAGGGCCTGGACAAACTCCGACGAACCTGGGCAAAATAAACCAAATCTCCGAAGGGCCTAGACAAACTCCGACGGGCCTGGGCAAAATGAATCTCAAACATAAAATCCATAACCGATGAGGTAATTAAGGTAGTGCGTATAGCACTTCAAACTGACAATCTAAACCCTTTTCATACCCTCATAAATACATACAAACGTATAATAAACTTCTAGTATTATAAGCACCTCAACAACAATTCACGGGGTGGCACTTATAGTGCTCTCAAGCATCTTTACAAAATAAAATAATCAAATCTTAAATATAATCTACAATTGCCTCAACCTCAACCCCAAGATATAACATCCGATAAACCCTCACTTTATCACCATACATTAATATCCTAATCCCACATAATCACTACCACTCAACAACGCTCAAGGCCTATCATTAGGGTCATTACAATCTTCCTAGGAAGGTAACATTACCTAGGAAGTCTCACGGTCAACCCCGGGTCAAACTACCCAACCTCGGTCAAACGGACCCCCGGGGTCCACGACCTCCAATTTCCGATCCGACAGTTCCTGTAGGTCCTACAAGGTCTAGGACACACGTCCTACAATTTTGGTCCGGATCGGACGGTCAGATCGCTCACGTTCGGACGATCGTACGGTTACTAAAACCCTAACCCTAGGGTTCGCATTTCCGGAGTATCTGGGACTCCATTTTATGATCCGTCGAATTCTATACGATCCTAGTAATACCTAGATCCACATATTATAAATTCAGGACCATCCAACGGTCCAAACTTAGCGAACCCGGATAACGCGCAATATGCGATATCCGTTCGGAACCCTAACGGTATCCAAATTGAAATCCGAGCACACCTACGCGCTCGTGACATCGAGAGGATTGCATTGGGACAAAAACGCCCCTCAGCTACAGTGCCCACGTGCCACCCACGCGCCGGCAGCGCGTGGGTGTCCAAAGCGATAATCCATCGTCGGAAAATCTCCAAATCGAAAGCCAAGACTCCTACCCTAGGTAATACCCCTAATTTGAAGCCACTTTTGTTCTTGGACGTACCCCAAAAATTGGCCGGAAGTGGCCGGAATTGGAGGCTGAAAACTGGACAAACTTCCATCGCTTAATCAACCTCCAAAATGCAGAAATCTCTCAAATCTAACCCCACAGGCAGAAAGAACAGCTCGAGAGGTTCAAGATCCATACCTGGATCGTCGGAAATGGTGGCCGAACGACGACGAACGAAGCCGGTGAAAATCGAGCGAAAACCGGCCCGAAAATCACCTTTTTCCGGCAGCTAGAGCGGCGGCCGACGTCGGGGAAGGGCCGGGTCGTGATGCCGGAGCTAAGCCGGTCCTTTTGGCACCGGTCCCGTCCGCATCCGTGGCCAGTGGCCGGAGTTACGAGGGAGGAGGCGGAGCTGCTGTCGCGAAGAAAGAGAGAGGGACGCGGGTGGGAGAGAGAGAGATGAGGGCAATTCTGACTTTTAACCAAAAATCCATTTTCGCCAAAATTATGGTTATGCTACTGAGGGTATTTTGATCGTATCTCTCTCGTTACAACTCCGATTCGAGCCCACTACATGTCTACGGACTCATCTCGTCGTGCTCTACGCAACGGTACCGTCAAAATCTCCAAATTCCTCCCTGGTCAAAAGTCAACTCTAAACCTAATAAAATATTATGGGGGCAAAACGGTCCTTTTATTTGAATAAAATAATATTCACCAATTTATTTAGGACCGGGTCGTTACAATTTCTCCAAGAACTTCTTTTGAATGGCTCCCCAAGTCGTGAGTGTACCAGGCTTCAAAGAATTCAACCAATGTTTCACCTTATCTTTCAAAGTGTAAGGAAACACTCTCATTCGAAGTTGATCTTCTGTCACACCTGTCAAGGGAAAAGAGCTCACAACATTAAAAATATCCTTTATATGAGTTAATGGATCTTCATTAGGTAAACCATAAAAGGAAGGCAGCATATTAAGATAAGAAGATTTAAGCTCATAGTTTCGGGCTGCGGTGGGCAGCAAGATGCTTGAAGGGGATGCTGGAATTGTTGGGATATCAAGGTCTCCCATGAACTCATTGGCAGCCATCTCTTCTTCTTCTTCTTGGTCTGAACTTGATTCTGAATTTGAAGGTGAAGAACCTGGGAGGTCAGTGTGGATAGCAAGACCTTCAAATGTGGCAATGACTTGCTCTTTGCCAACTCTTTTTCAGAGATCACCCGGTTTGGTTGCAAAGATGGCCCTGCGTTCAAAGATCTCGAACGTTGGAACGAAGACCTCAGTTGTTCAAGGAAGGGATTTTTAGACATAAACAACCTGAAACAGAAAATAACTTGAGTTAATTAGTACTACTAAAAGAATAGGGTAACCTTGGGCACATAACCAGGGAAGAACTTTCGTTCAGTCCCCGGCAACGGCGCCAAAATTTGTTTTGTTAGAAATGTTAACTCGCAATTGTACGGGCCAATTAGTAGTATAGCAAGACAAGTACGAGGTCGTACCCACGAGGACTGAGAAGTTAAAATTAGTTATGTACTTAGATTACCAAATTCAAGAAAGTAGGAGGTTAAGTCTAAAACAGAATTTAAAGCAAGAGTGATTGTAATTATTGAACAAATGAGGCAAAACGAAGTTTCAAACAAAAGCAAAGTGAGCAAATGTAACAAAGAGTATTTTTGTAGGTTGGAAAATAGATTGGGAGACTAGGGCATTCGATTCACCATAATAATTCAATTCTGGGTTATAAGGCGTCAAGTGACAAGTTTAATTCGGATTCAAAGATTGATTCTAGCTAAAGTATGATTAAGCCATGGTGTCTGGTCCTAACCTTGTGTTCCTAATTCCCTAACTTGATCATTTGTTGTCTAACCTAAATTAAGCATTAGGAACCCATTAAGCATAAAAGAACATTTTAAACAACCAAGCATGTATCTAATCCCTGATGTCGAATGTCCATACATACTCTTCCTATTCATAGTTCAATTCGAATTAAAGCATGGTGTCTACTCTTAATTCAAACCAAGATAGCTAACATGCAAGCCTTAATGGTGATCAATCATTCAAACTAGCATATTAACTTATAAGCATAATGAATAAGAACATGAATCATGAATCAAACTTGAAACTCAAAACTTCAACTTATAAACCCAGAATATTCATGTTAGGTTACATCGAAGCCCTAGTTATGAATTTAGCTACTCATAATGGAAATGAAACTTAAACAGAAATGAGAAAACATAATGAATGCAACAAGAGTAGAAAAACCCATTTCTGAAGTTGTTTGTGGTGTCCAAGGCTTCTCCAAGTGCTTCTCCACGTCTAATGCTACTCCAAGAGCTTCCTCACATCTAGAGTATGGCAACTAAAGAGGTGATTTGGGTGGTTTGGGTGAGTGGTGATGGAAAAGAAAGAGGAAATTCGTAGGAAATTGGAATGGAGGCTTGTTGGAGCTGTTTTTGGTGTTTTGGGGATGAATGGAGTGTTTGTGGAATGATGAAGTGAGTGAGATGAATTGTGAATGATGTTGTGTTTAGAATTGGAGTGCTATTTATAGGGAGAATGGAAGGGGAATATCTGAATTGAATATGGTTTATGCCAATAGCACTTGTAATTAAAAACTCATCTTTTGGCTAGTGCACTTCACCAACAACTCCCACTAGATAGCACTTGTAATTAGAAACTCATTCTTTTGGCTAGTGCTCTTCACCAACAACTCCCACTAGATAGCACTTGTAATTAGAAACTCATTCTTTTGGCTAGTGCACTTCACCAACAACTCCCACTAGATAACACTTGTAATTAGAAACTCATTCTTTTGGCTAGTGCACTTCACCAACAACTCCCATTAGATAGCACTTGATCATGCATGACATTGCTTTGCAGTCAGCTTGTGGGCAGATTTTGGGCTTGTTATTCACTCCAAACAAATCTGGAAAAAATGGATATTCAAGCCCTTTGTCTTATGTTTCCAAGCATATGCAGCCCAACTCAAGGAAAAATCGGGAAGACCTTCAAATGTCATTTGTGGCCTAGTAACGCAGATGCTGCCGAATTTTGACCTTAGACTAAATCATGTATAACTTCCTCTAGAAGACTCAGAATCATAAACCGTAAAACGCCACGGAAATTAGACTTCCGTATCTTTCCAATGATGTATGGCTCATTATCTGGTTCTTCTTGAGAAAGTACAGGTTAATCCGTGAAATTGAATGATCTGCAGATACTGTTTTGAGCTAATTTGTCTTCAAAATGCATGTAATGAGTCTCAACCTTATTACACTGAAACATACACAAACTTTATTAAAAGCACAAGTTTAACTCAAAAACATAACCAATTCATAAGTTAGAAGGGTACAAAAAGATATGTAATTATGAACCGATAAGATATATGGAAAATGCTAGGGAGACCAACTTTAGATACCAACTTGTGTACCAACTCTCTAATAGAGCCTGAGACCCATTGTATCGGTGGGCTCCACCTCTATTAAAGAGTTGGTATCTAAAGTTGGTCTCCCTAGTATGACCATTTCTTAAAACATAATTTGATAGACCGCGTTTATTATTGTATGTAGAATTCAATTGTTACATTAATTTAAAGGGCCATAATAAAATACGACCTTACAGTTTAAAACTCTAGACAATAACCTACCCTTAATACAATGTTTAATTAAAATTTAATTTTAAATTTGGGATAAAATATGTCCATGTAGGTTGATTTATTTACAAATCATGCCACTAGATCTTTATTTGGTTGCTAACCATTTTCCAATCACCTAATTAAGGCAAATGAATAATACTTCACTGCACATTTATATTTCCACTCCCATTTATGTCATTTGTAATTCATAGAAAAAATATATATAACATTACAATTAAGCTACAATTGTTCACCGCGAGCTTTCATATCATAAAAACAATGACAATATTTTATACAAACTTGGTTTCCTTTTTTATTATTTTTATTTTATAATAATGCAATTTTATTCAAACTTGATTGATATTAATATTGCAGACTTGATAGATAATTAATATTGCAGCCCTACAAATTTATGGAAGGACAATCCTTATTTAAGGCCCAATTTGTTTTTCATCCAATGACCCAATCGATTTATCATATACTAAATAGCATATAGGAATTGCAGTTGCACTCACATGTTTCTCCCTCTTTTTTTGGGCCCTTGTCTAAAATGACATTGTTTTGGCCAGGACTTAAAAAAAAAAAGGAGCGCTCAGCAGCTGTGCTGCGCACGCAGCAAAAGAAAGGAACCCAGCAATTTTGCTTAAGCTTTTTTTCAAACACTTGGAGTGCAGCAACAGCTAGAGCAGAGGAGCAACTTTCCAACACCTCCAAAAAAAATTCTGGCAAAGAGAAGTGCAGCTACACCTCCTTGCGCCTCTATAAGTCCGCCACTGGCCACCACCTCAATAACCATATCTCAACCACTGCCCTCATAACTTATTCTTTATTTTTCCTTCTTAATAATATGTTATTTATTTAATTTCTAGCAATAATAATAATATTATAACTCATGTACATACACACCACCCCTTTTTTTTTTTTTTTTTTTTTTATAGATTGAGAAGATATGGTTCCCCAACTTTGATATTTTCCATTATCTTATATAAGCCCTTCATGTAGTATACTACTGGGACTGGTTCAACCTTGACTTGAGGACTTGGACTATAGGGTCAATTCCTTGACCAATTCGATATACATGAATAATATGATCCTCTAATATCCAAGCCCAGTATCGTTATTTTATATAGCGTCTTAAGTTTCAGTCCAGGCAATAAAGTCCTTGAAAATTATTCCAATAGAATGAATGGCTGATATTAGAGCTTCATAAAGAATGTTTAATAAAAATTCTCATTGGAGAAGAACATAAATTTCTTAGAATGGATAGACGGTTGAGATTGGACAATCAAGTCAATAATATCGGAATATATAGGAGAGACATCTTATAATTCACTTTGATTTGAGAAAAGTCATACATCTTTGTCACCTTCCCTCCATTCTCTAATACATAATTAGCGCACATGATTGTGCACTTCAAATTTATGTAACTCATATCTTGAAAGAAAGCTAATTAGATTATTCTTTATTTGATAATCAAGCATAATAATATATTCTTGTAGATGGCTAGAATATTCGTCTTCTTTATCTTATGGTGGAGTGGTGATACCTGCAAAAAAAATAAGATTAACCAAGAGTAATCAGATCAGCTATAAGATTAATCAATTCATGTTAAAGATTACTGAGGTCAGAGAGAGAGAGAGAGAGAGAGAGATGAACTCACTGCCACACTTGAAGTTGCGAGGGACGCTTCTTCCACAGCCTTCAATCTGCTTAATCGTACGGCGGAGAGGGATCAAATTGGCCAGTTTGGGGGTGACATAAGGGCACACACACTCGAAATGTGTCACCCTGACAAGTTGGCAGCAGTATGCAGAGGGGCTGCGCCCGATTATATTATTGATCACTGCGCTCTTGCATGCACTCACAAGAAGGTCCTTCTCCTGCTTGCATTGGCTGGGCGTGGTGTCCCCTTCTGCCATTGGAACCATCTCAACCAAAACACCAACCACCACCAAGAACAAGCATACAACCACACCCAATGAGCCTGCAGCCTTCATGATTTTTTTTTTTTTTCCTTCTTCTTCTTTTCTTTGTTGATTTTTGTGTAGCAAAACTTCCCCGTTTTATAGATTGTGGAGAGGGTTAAATTTGGGAGGAAACCCAACTGTTGCCCTACCAACTTTGATATTTTCCACAAACACATGTTTGATTGTGTGCCAAGGGGCTAGTGTGAAGAAAGGAAACTAGTAATGTGAAACTAGAAAACCAAGGAGGACAAATTTGACGCATTCAGATCAGACCCAAACAGAAAAAACGCAACAAAGAGGAGAGACAAAATTGACGTGTAATGGGCTCCAAAAATTAAAGGTTTTGAATATCCTTGCATGGACATGGTCCTTCTAGGAAGCTACTTGAGAGAGGAGTCATTCTATAGTGAGGGACTTCAGATCAGGCATAATCTCATAACTGTTAGATTAAACTACAGTTAAAGGATAAGACCTCATTTAAGGCCTTAGATAACTCACTATAGAATTCTTTCCCGAAAGAGACTTGCAATCGACTTCTGGTGGCTAGCCCAAAGGAAGTTATGTATATTTTAACTAGGAACCTTACAAATAAATTAGGAATTCTTGTGCACATTCTAGATGAAGAAATAACGTCACAACTTGTAAAATAATGTGAACATGTTCACCTTATATATAATATTTCCATGGCTATAAATTCAAACCATAAATGGAAAGTTTCACGGCAAACTACTTAACTACTTTAGTTTTTTTTCCCGTAGGCGAATACGTATATGAGATGTACATATTGCTTGTGTGCATATATTGTATGTATATATGTATATATGGGAAACAACTATAAATGTATGTATATATTTCCTATTCTTAAACTATACTATGTCTGGATCTTGTATTTAGATGAGGAAGAAGCCATTTGGAACCCTAAATATAGCCAAGGCTGAGGAAAGATTTGGCTTCTGCATCGCTTAGCTTTTTAGTGTAGCGTGCTTGCCGGCTTATGTTTGACCCCTTGACTTAAATTATGAAACTCTCCATAGAACATATTGCTGCAAAAATTACCACATATATATGTAAATAATAAAAAAAATGGATCCAAGAATAAGAAAACATTTTAGAAAAATAATGAAAATTGCTTACTTACTTGGAACGTTCATGTTGGCCAAAGTCGTTCCATCATTTAGGATGGACAACGTTGGCCATGTCAGTGTAGGCAAACACCACGGTGGCGCTGCTTCCCCAAGCCCTACCCAAGTATGTACCCCTTGCACATGTAGTGCCAGTTATTTTGCAATGCACAAATGAAAATCCATTATCCTTCGAAGCATCCCTTTGTTGTGCTGTTACCACTGTAATATTCCACTCTAGGACATGTATCTCAGTATTCTGCACCAAAATATACCATATTATTTAGTGTCACAATTTGAGCTAATAAATGAAAATTTAATTAGAACGACATATTTTTTTAAATAAATACTACAACACATAAAGTTAACATAAGGAAGCATATGATATGAACTCGGAGAAATTATTGTATGGTACATGACACTACTACATTTTACAATTTGCGTGACGAAGAGAATTTCATGGCGCAAAGTACATTTTAGTCGTACAAATTTCAGCGCGACAGAAACTTCGTCACGCAGAATCCGTCGCGCAAAGATCGTGAATAGACTTTGCGCGACTAAGTTTTTTCATTGGTTGCGCAAGGTTTTGTGCGACGAAGGAGTATTGGTCACGCAAAGTTTTGCGCGACGATAAATATTGGTCGTGCAAAGTCTTAAAAATAAATTTTTTTAAAAATAAATTTCCTGTGTCCCATTTTTGGTACCCGCCCAAATTTTTAGAGTTTTGCGCGACGAATAGTAATGTCCCTCAAATATTTGCGGGACAAAATATTTTTTGTGTTTTAAAATTTTTTTAATTAAAATAAACTAATTTAATAGTTTGCTTGACGAAATATTTTGTCGCGCAAGGTTTTTGACTTTTTGTTTTATTATTTCTTTAATATTAATTTAATTATATTAATTTATTCAAATTTTTACTTTTTAAATTTAATTTAATTGTATGATTTTGTTTAATTACTTTAATTTAAATTGACATATTCAAAATAAAATTACTTATGAAAAATAGTTATCAAATTATCCAATAAATATATATATAATATTCAAAATGTACACATAAATTAACAAGTACAATAATAAAATCCTAATACAAGCCTATTGTGGTGCTAGAGTGACGGAGGATATGTTTTGATAGCGTCCTAATCCTCAACTTTAGCCGTCAAAGTCTCGATGATTCCCTACAAAAAAACAAATATGGTTAAATAACAAAAAAAAAAAAAATGCATAATCTCCCCTAAAATTGTTATACCACAAATCCAACCCAAACTCCAATCCTCACTCTATACTCAACCCCAAACCCCACAAAAACTCAAAACTAACTCCAAAAACAAATATTAATGAAAAAAAATTTAAAATTTGGAGAGAATATACCTTTTGGCAAGATTGAGAGTGAGTAAGAATGAGTGGGAGAAGTGAGTGTGAGAGAATTAGAGAAGATAGTGAGATAGAGATGAGAGAGTGAGTGAGTGAGACTAAGAGACAGTGAAAAGAGAGATGAGAGAGTGAGTGAGAATGAGAGATAGTGAAGAGAGATCAAGTGAGAAGAGTGAGTGTGAGAGAAAGGGTGGGATTTGGGGAGAGGGAAAGGGAGAGGAGAGGTAAGAATAGATAAATACATTGAGAAAATGGTGGAGGAGTTATTTTGGTTTTAAAAACCGTATCACTTTGCGTGACGAAAAATATTGTTGGTCGCGCAAACTCTTAAAAAAATCATAAATAAAAAATTCCCACATCCCATTTTTGGTACCCGCCCCAAATTTTAAAGTTTTGTGCAACGAAAAATATTGGAATAATGGTCGCGCAAAGTCTGAAAAAATTATTTAAAAAAATTCCTGCGTCCCATTTTTTGTACCCGCCCAAATTTTGCTAGACGAAAAATTGGTTTGTAGCACAATATTTATAAAAATAATTTTTATGAATAATAAAAAATAAAATTATTTTATTTTATGATTTAAAATATAAATAAGGTTGAAGCTACTTAATAAATATATATAATATTCAATTTCTTAAGTGTTATACGTACAAAATAAATAAATTTAAAGCTACTTAATAAATAAATATATATATATACACACACCATTCAATGATCCAACCGTCAAACTTGTTTGTATATTCTTCAAGATCGTATACCCCAAAAATCGCAAAAAATAAACATTCAGAGATATAGTAACGGGACAAAACTTTTCGATGGTTATGAATGAAAAATCACGATTTAACGGTTATTTTAACTTCGATTATGATGATTTTTTACAGCTACACTCCTTGACCCTATATGAATACAATGACTGAATTTGATCTTCAATTTAAAATATGTACACCAGTGGATACCACAAAATCTTATTTTATATTTAACGAAAGTATAAATAAACTCTTAATTGTTAGTGAATATATTGTTTTGATGGCATACGCATTCTATGAAACTAGTTTTAATGATCCAACCGTCAAACTTGTTTGCTTATAGTTCGAGATCATATACGCCAAAAAAAAAAAAATAGACATTCAGAGATCAAGTAACGAGACAACTTTTCAATGGTTATAAATGAAAAATCACGATTTAACGGTTATTTTAACTCCGATCTTGATGTTTTTTTACAGCTACACTCCTTGACCCTATACGAATACAATGACTGAATTTGATCTTCAATTTAAAATATTTACACTAGTGGATACCACAAAATCTTATGTTATATTTAACAAAAGTATAAATAAACTCTTAATTGTTAGTGAATATATTATTTTGATGGCATAGACATTCTACGAAACTAGTTTCAACGATCCAACCGTTAAACTTGTTTGTTTATACTTCGAGATCATATAGGCCAAAAATCGGAAAAAATAAACATTCAGAGTTCAAGTAATGAGACAAAACTTTTCAACGGTTATAAATGAAAAATCACGATTTAACGGTTATTTTAACTCCGATTTTGATGATTTTTTTACAGCTACACTCCTTGACCCTATATGAATACAATGTACTAATTCGATCGTCAATTTAAAATATATATTTTCTAACAAAAACCCAATCCAAACTACAATAATATATTTTTCTAACAAAAATCCGATCCGATCTAAAATAATAAATTTAAAGCTACTTAATAAATATATATACCGTTTAATTTCTTAAGTGTTATGCATACAAAATAAATAAATAAAACAAAAATAAATTGGTTTAGGCGACGAAATGTTTGGATTACGTCATGCAAAGATTTTAAAAAATAATTATTTTATTTTATTTGTTTTTGTAAAGACTTTGCGCGACAAAGTTTATTGTTTTGTCGTGCAAAGTCACTTTGAGCGATGATGTATTGTCATCGCGCAAAATTTGATCGTGCAAGACTTTGAGCAATGAAGTTTTGAGTTTCGTCACGCAAAGTGAATTTGAGCGACGAATAATTTTTCGTCGCGCAAGGGATTTTTTTAAACTAGTGTGAGTCATTATTATTACAATACATACCAAGTAGAGAGATTTTCCTTTTCCAAAGATGAAATCTACGGTTCCTTGAATGTAGCAGTCCTTGAAGAAATGCAAGCCCTTGTAATCATAAAGAGTGTCCTGAAATCCAATAAACTTGCAATTGCAGAAGGCTGCCTTGTCCCCGGAATTCTGCAAAATTATATTAAACCACTCCATGAGACCATGATACATACATTACCATCATTAGAATAATATAACGTTTCTCTAACTAAAGCAAATTAATCAATTCATAATTACGTACCGTAACAATAATGTTAGCAGCCCAAAAATTGTAAGATTCCACAGTCAATGTACCACTGTAGACAGTCCCATATTTCTGAGCCCTGCCATCAAACATCAAAGTTGGCATATTTTTTGGCCATCCATACAACGTCTCAAATGGTTTATTTTGTGGGATTTTGATTTTCTCGTTGTACACTCCACCTCCAATGTACACAATATAAAGGACTTGGATTAAAGTCACATAATATAAAGGACTTGGATTAAAGTCACCAAATCCGGAAATTAAACCCAACTCCTTGATGGAAATTTGAATCTTTATCAATTTTTCTATTTTCTTTATCTCACTTTCTCTTTCCTCTCTTGGCCATCTAGGCTAGCGTGGCTGGTGATTTCGCCACCCTATATTGTTCTGTTGTGAGGAGAGAGTCGATGAGATGAAGATATGGAGAAATAGAATGAGAAGAGTTCCTCCAATTATATTTAAACATTATCTAATATCCTCCAATAATATAGATATATATGTATAATATATATTCTAATAGGTACAATACTCATAGAAAAAATAGGTACGTTACTTTGTATGTTACTCATACAAAAATATATATATTCTAATATGAGGTACAATACTCATAGAAAAAATAGGTACGTTAATTAGGTACAATACTCGTAGAAAAAATAGGTACGTTACTTTGTATGTTAATCATACAAAAATATATATTCTAATATAGATACAATACTCATAGAAAAAATAGGTATGTTTATTAGATGATACTATGCAAAAAATAAAAATAAAAAAGTAAAAAAATATATAGCTCGAATAAATGAAATTTTTTGTACCTATTATGTAAGAAAATAGGTACATTATTTCCATACAACAATAAGTATGTTACTTTGTAATTGAAATTTTTTCTACACTTTTTACAAATTAAAAACATATTTACAAAATAGCATACCTATTTATCATTATATATGGTCTGTCCATTTGATTTGGAGTAAAAATGTTTCAATTTATGTCTAGAATGAGGAAATTTTGGGTTTGAATGTGGGGATTGAAGGCTGGGATTTGGGGATGATTTGATTGGAGAGAATTGTTGAAGAGCCTGGGTTAGTCTTGGAGAGAGAGAGAGAGAGAGAGAGAGATTTTTATTTATTAATTTTTCCATTTACACATTTTATGAGAATATGGTATACAAATGTGGTAAGAGTAACATTATTCTTATTCTTAACATAATAATTATTTGGTTAACACCACAAAAAAAAAAAAAGGCCAATTCTAATGGAATTAAAATGGGCATTGCACGTTTTGCTCTTTTTATAGGGATTAGGGAGTTCTATCTTTTGATTCAAAAAGCCCCAAAATTTTCTCATAGATGTTCTATTTGCTTTTCGGGTATGGACCCGCCTTTTAATTCCCCAATTTACTGTGGTGATTCCCTCCAAAATGTTGATCTTTAAAGTTTAAATCAATCATCATTAATTGACCATTTATAATGAGGTTCATTTGCATATTTAATTGTTTTATTATGGGTTTTGATTATGGGTTTAACCATTTGGGTCATGCTTGCCAAAAAAAAAAAAAAAAAAGAGACATTCTGATGATATTCATATGTTTATATTCAATGTAATATAGAAATAATGAAAAATAGATATGTTATTTTGCAAATATGTTTTTAATTTATAGAAAGTGTAAAAAAATTTCTATTACAAAGTAACATACCTATTTTCTTACATAATAGGTACAAAAAATTCATTCATCTTCTCACGTGCATCACACTCTAAAGAATGATTTGATCAACCACCTTTGGAAATGGCAAGGAGAGGGGCAATGAGTCACTTGTTTAAATTTATGTAGTCTGTTTTCATTTATATTGTGTGTTTCGTTTATGTTGTGTGTTTAATTTATGTTATTGTTATTGCATTTATGAAAGTTGTTCTTCTTATTCTTTCATGAAACCCCAAAATGCAAAAATTTATCAGTGAAACACTAAAATTCGAAAATATAATTTTTGAAACCTTAAAATACAAAAATTCATTCATAAAACTCCAAAATGCGAAAATTCATCAGCAAATTCTTAAAATGCAATAATTCAATCATGAAACCTCAAAATGCAAACATTCATCACTGAAACCCTTAAATGCAAAAATCATTGCCTTTTTTTATATAAAGAATTATAGTGGTAATTGAACTTAGACCCGATTTGCATTTGAGTCCCTCAATTTCCAAAATCTTTCTCGTGGTCCATTAACTTCAATTTTGTTAGGACAAATGGTCCTGCCGTTAATGTTGTTAACTTTTTCTATTAAATGGAAGGGCTAAATGGTATTTTTATATTAAAACCAAAAAAATGAATAAAAAATCATATCTTTAAAATAACAATAAAAGAAAATCAAATAAAAAACCAACCAAAATAAATAAATAAATAAAGTTTGGGGGGAATAGAAATCGAGATAGAGGGGGGAGAGAGTTTAATTTTAATTTTTTATTCATATTTTAATCAATTTATTACAAAATTATCATTTTACCCCTGCATTTAACAGAAAAGTTAAACAAAATTGATGATAGGCCATTTGTCCTAACAAAATTGAAGTTAAAGGACCACGGGAACTATTTTGGAAATTGAGGGACTCAAAAGCAAATTGAGTCTAAGTTCAGGAAGTGATAAATCGATTAACTCAATTGCAGTTTTTCGAATGGATTCTGCAATTTAAAATTCTGCTCCAGTTGAGAGTTGACGGAGATGGTAACATTAACAATTATAACTTTGCTCACAACTGTTTCATCCCTTACATTAACCCAACAATAGATGTGAAAATACAGCTATCATTAAAAAATATCTGCAGATACAGCACTTTAGGGCACAATATCATACAAAACCAAACTTAAAACCATTGCGCTCAGCTCAAATTGAGTTTCAATTAATGACTGACAAAAATATTGTCGTAGAAACCTTCACAACTTTTGTGTTTGAGCATCAACAACCAATATGACTAAATCTACATTTGAAGAGTACCATCCAGACTAACAGATCGTTAACAAAAAAGTTGTAAGATAAATATTCATGGATGTGTGTGTAGATTTCTCTCTGCCTCAACTTTAGTTGAACATATTGGGTAGGGGCCTCACTGCCATAAATGCATCCACCATCTGAAAAATATGCAAAAACATTCATCAATCCTTCTAAACTCATAACTGAGATTTCATATAATTCAAAATGTTTGCTTTCAATGCCATGTGCCAACAAGCATCTTTCAAAATCTATGTGGGCGGCCAGAATCAGCACAGTGACAAATAACAATCTATAGAATGATCAATCCTTAGCCCCAGAAGCTTACCTCATCAGTCACAGCAGCCCTAGCCCTACGATGTCTTTCAACCAGTTCAGTCAAAACCTGAATAAGTAGTTGCTTAACTTCACCTGTCAGCATGCGTCCTGCACCGTACTCCTAATAGAACCCGAAGTGAATTAGCAAAACAAGAAGGCATCATTTGTGCTAATAATAAAAAATTATTTATTAAAAAACCAAGTTCATTAGGATACCACTCTCACCTTCCTTATCTCTTCGAGTTTAGCGTCATCATCCAGAAAAAAACTGAGATATTTGAATGGTATATCTACCTGAATAATGTCCAAAAGATAAAATCATTCCTCAATAAGTTAAAGGCACCAAGTACTGACCGACAAATCTTATAAGACATGAATCAAACTGGCATGTAAGTGCAGACAGATAAGCAGAATTGTTTTTCTTGCTTGGACAATCTATAATGAGAAGGGAAGGCAGTAGTTCCAGCAACAACAACACTCTCAAACCAATTGGGGAGGACAAATTTCTATTACTAACATGTGAGACAATTCAAATACCTCAAGATTTGCTCCAAGTTCTCTATGTTTCTCTACTGAATCTTGTCCACCAGAAAATGCATACCTGTTTATCTGCACATGCACACAAATTCTTTATTTTGTTAATCCTGAAGAATTTTTGGACCATTTGGACTGTGAGATTTCAGGTAGAAAATTTTGGCACTGTGAAACTACGGTTTGGTGGTGTGGGAAAGCTAAGACAAGAGTAGTTGGTGGAGTCAGAAAGGGAAGACAGCTATTTGAAGAAATAGAGAAGCATGTTTTTCACTGGGAGTTTAAAAGGTTACACTTTGAACCTTGCATCAATTAAAGACTTTGGCCCTAGAATAAGAGAACATCGATAATGATTGTGCAAGAGTCTTAGTAAATAGAATGGTTGTACAAATAAACCCACAGCAACAGCAAACACAAACCTTGTTCTTAATTTCCTTTGCAGAATCAGTTACATAAATGGCAGAATTTGGATCACTGGCCGACATTTTACCGGTCTCTCCCTGCAAGTATCCACATTCCAGGAAATATATCAGCAATCACATGCAAACCACATCATCCAATTTTTGCATGACCAGTGTCGCCAGCAATTACTTCTTTTGAAAGCTGAATATTCATATTACAATAATCAACTTTTGTTTTATTAATTATGGTCCTTGTACACTCCCTGTGAACAATGATATATTTATGTTTATGTGTGTGCGAATGCATACAGGTAGTGTCTCCAAAGTCCACAATAGGGCTTAAACATATCTGCCAACATCAAAATTTAGCGTCCTCCACTGGAAAACATTGGTCATATGAAACATATGTGGAATAATTTAAGTCTCTAGCGCAAAATCATTGGTCAAATAAAAGAAAAACATCAGAGAAATAAACAGCCAAACAAATACAGAAAGTCAGATTCTGCATAAAAATCATCAACTAAATTCAGCTGGCTAATTTAAATATTGTATCTTTCTTATCCCTTTTAAAAATTTAGGAACCACTTTAAGTAGCACACATGTATTATGTGCCAAAACCATAAAGTACCTGCATGGCAGGGAAGAAAGAAGACTCAATCAATGCAGGTTTCTGGTATCCAATCCGTGGAGCTACATCTCGTGTCATTCTAAAATAAGGATCCTGGACAAATCGCAAACAAATATAACATGGTATTAGTAAATAAAAGAAAATAAGAAAAACAGCATTCACTAAAACAAATGAGCACACAGAGTTACTAAAACTATAATTATCCCACTCTCCATGTTTTATCCTCTCAAAAGGTGTCACATTTAAAGGTGAGGTGGTTCCCTACAAATTTAGCCAGGAAAAAGAAAAACAATAACCCTCATATTTCATATCATATAAAAAGGAAAAAAAATCTCCCACAAACTAACCAATATATGTTCTCCTGAATAGTAACAGAACTTGCACAATAACATAAATTTACTGTACACTGCTATCATGGGCACATAAACTATACCTATCTATAAAAACTGAAAAAACTTTACCACTTTCAATCATTAGTTAACCATTCATGCTCTGAGAATTATTCCTATCATTATACCTGGTCAATCGCGCATGGAATTAAGCAACGAAGATTGTCTTGGCCACCGAAAAGATGTGGAAAGGAACTTGGAAATGATGGAACTGCCTGCATTAACACATAACCGCATTGAATCTCCTTAATATGACTTACAAGAGGTGATGTTTCATGAAAGTATAGAAATAAAACAGATATTAGCTTCACTATTTTCGTGGAACTAATCAGAAACAAGTAACAAAAATTACATGATTCACTATCATACGCAGCATAGCCAGGAAAATACCTGCACAGGTGGAAAACTAACTTTTCCAATATGATCTTCACCGGTGAAACCAAAAATTCCAACAACCTGGATAGATGATTACAAAAACTTGAATAAGGAGGTACACCAAATATCTATAAAAAATAATGCTCGTAGGGAAAAGATTGTAAATCACCTTATTATATGTGACACACTTTCCAACCTTCACCATGTTCTTGTAAAAGGCACTGCATAGAAAATTAAACACAAAATCAGTCAGCAAGGTTGTAACAACACACACTTACACACAGTATTCATGAATGATAGAATCACGCCGCTGTCAAAGTTGAAAACAGAAGGTTCCCCATCGAAGCTTGTCAAGCAGTTTGCATCTCATAAGATGATCACTTGGTGGAACATCCAACATTAACTTTAAATTCACGAGGCCCTTTGACGTAAATTCATTAAGAAACTAAGGATTTTAAAGCAAACAAGATTTTCCTATTAAAAAAAAAGAGGCTTGCATAGAATCCCAAAATCTCAAACCCCTAACTTGGGCAGAAAAGTAAATGAAGGCTTGCATAGCACACTCTAGGCCATTGATAAAAAATTGAAACACAAACTGAACAACATGTCAACATGCAGAAGTATTAAATTAGTAATGGAGTTAAACGTACATATGTGTTACTTACCCACCAACATAATCAAAATCAGAGAAAATGAAGGTTCTTGTTACGTCAAAACCACAAGCAATAATGTCCTTGGCATTCTCCCTGGCGAGTCTCTGGCTCTCTTCCACAGTCAGATTTTTCCACATGCATTTCTCATCATCAGTAAGTTGAATAACAAGAGGAACCTTGAAGGCCTCTTGCAAATATCTGCAAAAAGCATTTCAGTGATAAATCTTCACAAATTTACTATACAAAGACACTGATTATATATATACATACATACATACATATGAGTGTGTACATAGCATCTGTCTGTTAAACCCTAGCCAAAAAAGATAAGCAGAAAGCAAGGTAGGACTTACTTAGTGAACATGAAAGGGATAAGATGACCCAAATGCAATGCCTCAGAGGAAGGTCCTCTTCCCGTGTACAAATAGAACTTCTCTCCTCTCTCATAAGCATCAAGAATTTCACTCAAGTCCCTGCACTCGCATGCAGTCCACTATCAACTCCACTTCTGTGTTTATTTTTAATGTCAAATTTATAACGATTGAAAACCAAAGACAACGAGAGAGAGAGACCTGTGGGCGAAGAAGACCCCGCGGCGGAGGAACACGTGGGGAGCACGTGAGGTGAGGCGGTGGATACGGTCGACGAGCGACTGGTCGATCCTCTGACAGCCGAACTGGTCAACGAGCTTATCGTAGTCGATTTTCCCGCTACCTTTGGCCGACACCGTCCACGGATTCACTACCTGCTCTTCTTCACCTTCCCCTTCTCCCTCTCTCTTCTCCATCTCTCTCTCTCTCTCTCTCTCTCTCTCTCTCTCTCTCTCTCTCTCCTAGTCTCTGTAATCGGAGGCCTATGTTGCAAGAATACACGGGTCAGGAAGGGTATGCTCGTATCGGATACTCCTCCGATACGATACGCCTCCAACACGTTTCGGATACTGCAAACGGCTTATTGTGGACTTTTCCGTTATGTTGAACATCCGATAAGTCTTCGATACGCCATGGACACGCGAGCAATACAGTCTAGATACGGTCAAGGATACGGCGGGAGTTATTTCGCAATACACTTAGCCTCTTCTCCTGGATTCGAAGAGGCTAGGTTTTTACTGGTTTCGTCGGCATCAACAAAAAGAAGGAAGAAGGATTGGAAAGAACTTAGTTGCGCTTCCAGCTGCTGCCAATCTCCAGTTGCTGTTGCTCTGTGAAGAAGAATGCGGCTAACTCATGAAGAAGATGTTAGGTGCCCTAATTACAATACACACCGTTTTAGAAGAGGCGTGACACAGAGAGAAGAAAAAGAAGAAGAAGAAAGAGGAGGAGGAGAGGAGGAGGGAGGACGTTTGGGCTAGTGCCTAGGTCTGTTTCACTAATGGGCTAGCTTTGTTTTGACAAAAGAAAAGTCCACTGTAAGAAGAATGAGAACCAAATTGGGTTATTATAAGTAAGCCAGCCCAGATGCCCAAACATTTTTTTGTTTTTTTTTTTTTTTGGTTACAACCCAGATGCCCAAACTTTGATAATTCATAAAGGGTGGTGATTTTCCCACTCTCCTTTTATCCACTTACACTAATTTTTTTTTTTTATAATATTTTTTACTATAAAAGAAAACAGAAAAAAAATTTGGTCGTTATTCTTTAATATAATGCTTGGGAATATTTATAGAAAAACAAAGAAATTGAAAGGGCCACTTGTGGCGGAAAAGTCAGAGTATAAATTTCAAATTTGTATAGATGTTGATAATTTTGTTGCTTTTTAAAGATATACTAGTATTTTCGCACGCGCTTCCACACCTGAGAGAGGGTTTTTTTTTATTTAAAACTAGCCTCTCCGCACACGCTTCCGCGCTTGCAAGATGCTTTTTTTTTTTTTAAATATAAATTTATTTTAGAATTAAAAAAGATAATGGGTAGTTATTTTCCATAAAAATAGGATTTATTATTTGATTTTTCTTTTAATTTTAATTTTTCTAATATGAAAAAAATGTGAATTTACTATATTATCCTCATTTAATTAATAATTTTAATTCTTAATGTTTGGATTAACTAAGGGCATTTTCTGGTATTTTGAATGTTTCACCATTCTCTGCCTTTTGCTTTATATATATAGATTATTTAAGAATTAAAAAAGATAATGGGTAGTTGTGTTCATAAAAATAGGATTTTTTTCTTTTAATTTTAATTTTTTTAAATATAAAAAAGTGTGAATTTATTATATTATTTTTATTTAATTAATAATTTCAATTCTTAATGTTTGCTACCAATGATATTTTCTGATATTTTAAATATTTCACCATTCTCTGTCTTTCGCTTTATTTATATAGATGAGTGAAAATATAAATGTGTTTGTTGAAGTGGTGCAGGAGATGAAGCGGTGGCACAATCAACTCGTGCTTGTGGGAAGATGGAGTACATGCGTAATTGCCAAGAGAAGCCTTGCAATGATTTGTGCTGGCAGGCAAAAATATGGCAAGACTGCTGGGGCTAGAGCAGCTCGTGGCGATTTGCGGCGGGAATATGCATGTGCCTTTTCCCCTGTATTTAATCTGCTACTCATCAAGAAGAAAAAACCAACTAAATTGGTTTTCAAAATGCTAGAACTTTATTAATAAAATAATAAAGAATAATGTACAATGTTATTCTACCAAATAAATAATAATTTGTAATCTTATAGACTTTTCTATTATATAGTTTCTTTTCTTCTGAGTAATTTTAAAAAAACCCATATTTTTAAATCACATTTAGCACTCATGGACCACCTTATATATGCAGATTCACTTATTAAATCAATTGTCATACCCAATTGTTAATAAACAAAAGGAAAATACTTTGGCTCCTTGGATGTAAAGAGTCATTTCTCCTTATAGACAAATCAAAGTCTTACACATGTGCGAAAACTTACTTCTGTAATTTTAATAAGTTATTTTTGAATTGGTCAGACTGTGATCGACGTGTAATGAGGAGCCAAGTAATGTCCTAAACGAAACTACCACATAATTATAATGTGATCAAGAATGTGATTGACGGAACAAAAGAGAACTATGGAAGAGCCTGGGCAACTTGAACATCTGATTCCTCAATGGTGAATGCATATGAAACCTCGGGCATTTCATTTCCCCAATGGGGAATGTATATGAAAATTCAAATAAAAGGAACTCTCTATCTTCTACGAGTTCACAACAACATGATTTTTCAAATGCACTTCTGGAACACTGTCATCTCGCCAATCCTAGACAGGATGCGGGCTGCAAGTCCTAGACCCGTATGATTGATGACAGGTACGATTGTTGACCCATAAGTTTTTTAACAGATTACATTTCCCCAAAGTTAACTTCTGTACAATATGCCGTCCCTAATATCTACATAGAGCCTTGTATGGCGGTCTCAACTTTAAAACAAGAGAGCCACTTGTGCCCGGTGCTTGTGCCGGGTGATGATTTGATGAGTCATGTAAAACTATTTGAATTAGATTTGTCTTAGTGGATGACGATTCTCATGAGTTTGCTGCAAAATGGTTGAATATGGTTTCCAAAGTGGACTGGCTAATACTGTATTCTGCAATTCCAAGTTTATATCTGAAAAGGAGAGAGATTATAAACACTGGTCAGGTTTGGCAAGAAGGAACACAAACGAACAAAGAAGGTACAACGAATTCACCTGTTCCGTTCGAGGTGTCCAAAGACATCTGCAAGTGAGAGGCCCTGTCCGTATGGCAACTGCAGCAAAAGCCAAAAGTTGAGATAAATTACAAAATTTTCTGTGCGCCAGCAATACAGTGAAAAACATGATAACACATGGTGCTCATACTCCATGTACGTGCATTTGGAGCCACAGGTAAACCCATTTTCCACATTTTCCCTACCGACCATTCTTAAGTAGAGAGGCTTATTGCCCACCATGAAAATAAGATAGCCCTGTAATCTACAACAATTAAAAGAGACGTACCTTTTTGCCCCCCACTAACCAAAGATCAACAATTCGGGAAAAAAGAAAACATTTCTAAGTGTAATTTGGGAATGCACCGAAGTGTAATTTGAAAACATTTCTGAGATGGTAACAGTGAAGGGGAAAAAAGAAAGTAAAAGACAGGTCTGGTAATAGTATCTGAAAATAACAAAAACAGTAAATATTTAACCGCGAACAAGATTTTGGAAAACTATTTCAACTGCTGATACTACCATACACCCAGTAGAAGATGCAATAACAGGAATCTCCCATTATGCCACAAGTATTGTAAAAACAATGCAAAGTAAGGATGCTAACTCTAAAATCATAAAGGTTTTACAACAACATAACTAAAGCCAAGAGTTTCCCCATTTCCATCTCACAACGTGTCCCCTCTCAACCATTCAACCATTCCATCAGCGAGTTCAGGAAAAAAAAAATTCACTCCATCAATAAACAGACTACTTGGGCACCTGAGCGAAATCGCATACACATCAACCCACCTACCATCTAAGCTATTTGTTATTTCAATATGAATGGCACATGCACACATGTGTGCAACACACATGCACACACACACACACACACACACACACACACACACACACACTATTCTTGTTCCTATGTGGCCTACTAATTGGTTGGTACAGACTCAGTTGAATTGAATCTGGATCTCCTACTTCATTATCATTATAAATATATTGACTTACTACTTCTCCCAAAAGCTTACATTTTAGCAGGTGGGCCAACCTTCATTCTATAGTTTAGTGCATAGCACTTGGATAACTTAATCCAAACAGATTAAAAAAATATATAAATAAATCTTCCACAAGAATTACTATTTGTAACTTTAATTCAAGATAAACTTTACCTGATATTTAGCACTCAGGCCATTGAAGCCTTGGAATATTGCACCGGGAAATGATGAGAAGACAAATGAATCAATTGCTGAAAACTTTTCATTGGACAACCACCACTCAGAAAATATTGGCAAAGGTATTCCGCCTGCACAAACTATAATATTAAGTACAAAAAATGTAGCAAGGTAAAGAAGAAACAATAATTAAATAAATGAGTAACCAATAATGACATTCCAAATAGAATTTAGAGCATCAAATATGTATAAAAATTGTTTGAAGTCCACAATCGATCCCTTTCAAAAGTTCTAATTTTTCTATAAGAGCAAGAATCATAACCAAGAGAACTGACAAAGAGTCTAAATAAGACCCTAAACCCTAAAATAAGAATATCCCATAGTATTAGCAAGTCCTAGTGAAGACATTGAAAAATAACGCAATGTATATCTGGATCTTGTAGACATTGGGTACACTGAACCTCGCTGCATATTGATTAAAGCACTGCCAGAGTAACACAAACTTCATTCAAACCTATATGAAAACTAATGAAACAAAGAATGATTGCCAACTAAAGCATTAACAAAGAATTTTGTCTGCGTATGCATAAGAATTTTTGTCTGGAGTAGATAGTTTCTCTGTCACTTAAATTAAAGTTCTAGAAAAAAGATTAGGAAAAGCAAGCATTTATGAAGAGAGATGCATGGGAATAACGTAGAAACTTCAGGACCTTGATTCAACTTATATATAACAAATGATAAAAGATCATAAAAGTCTAGTACTGTGGAGACATATGATAATTGTTGAGAGTGTAAATCCCACATCAAGAATGTGAAGCCTTGCACTATGTGCATACATTCTTGGGCCTCTCCAACCATAGTTATTTTGATTTGGATGCTCTAATTACATGATAGGATCAGAGCCAAGTTTTCTGCGTGTAAGAGAAAGAGAGAGAGAGTCTCCAGTTCAGAAGCCGACACGATTCTTTTCCACAATCCTGTTACACTCAAAACCTGAGAGTAAAATATAAATCCTAAGCCAGAACAGTTCCTACATCCTAAAGTAATCACCTGTCAGCAAAATAGGGCAAAAAATTTGTAGTCATACGATGTGGTACGCATACAGACATTTAAAGTTACCCATCCAAATTTTCCAAACAAAAAAGAAAATCCCAAAAATTAAAAATTAAAAATTAAATATGAAAGAATACAAATTAATCAATGATTGGATCACTCATACCATCTCGAACCAACTGCTCAGCTAACTGTTCACCAATCACGCCATCAGAAAGTGGCACTGAAGATATAAGTGACTTTATTCTTTCTTCATTGCCAAGCCATCGTCCAATAATGATTATCATTTCCCGTGACAAGCTAATCTCTGCCACTGATGCATTTTCAGCCACAATGGAGTCAATGGCCCCAATGCAAACTTCGAAGCCATCAAGTAAGCTCCTAGGATGAGAAGGAACATATGAAAGTCTTTCTTGAATAACTCGGCAAAGATTTTCCAAGTCCCCAGAGCTGACTTCAAAAGGTTTAACCTAAGAGTAGGTAACAGAGTTAAAAGTGATTAAAAATTCCATAAAATATCATCATACAAAATAATTCTTTCAGACCACCCCACTCTAAAAAGCAAGGAAAAACGAAAGAAATACCTCTAGCTCAAGATGATTTCCAAACCGTGTTTTCAAATGCTGGGGACTACCAATGCATCTTAATCGGCCTCCAACCTTAAAATAAAACATCAAAGTGGTTATACAGTGATATGAACAGTGGCATTAAGTACTGCTTCAAGTAGACTGGTGAGCAAGGTAAATTGGTACCATTATTCCCATACGGGTGCAAAGAGCTTGAGCTTCATTCATACTATGAGTAGTAAGTATTACTGCTGTCTTTCCTCGTCTGGTTGAGAGACGAGATATCACTTCCCACATGAATCTTTTGGCAATTGGATCCATGCCTAATACAATAGTGAGCAAGATTTGTGACTCTATCTCCGAGTAAAACACAAATTAAATATACTTTTTTATGGTGTAGCAACATTTTCAGTATAAACAAAACAAGGAGCAGTCTTGTATATCTTGAGTACATATTGAGGTTGAACAAAAGAACACTTTTGACTGCAACTTCTAGATCTAGTCTAACAAGATAAAAGGTTCTTTTTGCCAACTTATAGACATGATTTAATGTGTGACCATTGTCCAGTCAGAACCATATTCAAATAAGCATAACGGCATTTATAAGAACTTTTTAATTGTGTCTACTCCAACAGTGAATGTTATCACCTTGATCCTAATTTAGTATGTGGGCCTTTAGTGTTGTATCTCACCATCCATGCCTAGTAGGAGTTTTCTCCACATTTCCTCAAATATAAAGCTCAACTAATGCCTCAGGTATCTTAAGAGTCATTTTCCGACACTTGCACAGCACAACCCAGATCAACTTTCATGTAGAATCTTTTAACCTATTCCTCGGTCAGCAATGGAGCTACCCTGAGACCCCTCATCAACCTCCATGGTAAACAACCATTTTGGATCGATCCTGAAATCCCTAACTAGTTGTTTGCAGCACCTTCTCTCACCCCCTCCTTATATGGCTTATTAATTGCTTCCTGGTGCTTTATTGTTTAATAAAGTTGGTCTATATCCTTATTCTGTAACCATCTGATGGACAGCCTTACTAAGATCACATTAACCACACCGCAAATTTTGCTCATCACTTAGTTAATTTCAGCAGTTCCTTAAAATCTTATGCCACAAATATAAAAGCAGTTTCATCATATAGAAAGGACACAAAAACAAGAAATCTTAAGATAGAAATTTTTCAAGAATTTAGAATGAGAACCATCAAGTATACCTGTTGATGGCTCATCTAGAATGACTATAGGAGGATCTCCGATCATTGCAATTGAAACAGATAATTTACGCTTGTTTCCCCCACTGAGGGAAAATGATGGTTTGTTGGCATGCTTTAACAAGTCAAACTCCACTAACTTTTCCATTACAACCTGTCAGGGATTGAGGCTCCACCATTTGAGTGTTTATCAAAATATATATTAGATGTAGAGTGCCAAAGTTATTCAAGGTATTTAAACATGCAAAATGTTTGATTCAGAATTTAGCATGATATGGCTTAAATGGACAATTTAAGTCATTACATCTATGCAAATGGATGAAAATTCTGACTTAAATCAGGATGCTAGGAAGAAAATTAAGTTCTACGAGCTTTGAACAGATATACATACATCATCTATCTGGTAATCTGGTACTCCCTTTATTGTGGCATAAAGCTCAAGATGCTCTTGAACAGTTAAAAATTCTAACAAAGCATCGAACTGTGGACAAAACCCAATCTGAAATTCAATGATACATCGAAAAAGTTAGCTAGGATCTATCACTATATTGGATAGATAATCAACATTCCACAAAGGAAGAAATAAAAATAAGGATTGTATGTGCAAATATATATATATATATATAATATGTAGACATATTATATGGTAATGCCAATGCCTGAAAGCCCTCTTGATCCTGTTGACTCCATTGTATCATCAACATGATTAATGGCCTGGATCGATCTTCTGCCACATCATCATTGACAAGGCACACACACAAACTCACTTACACACATACATATATAAAGAAAATCAAGACATACATGTCGACGAGCAGCCTTGGGATTAGAGCATATATCCTTGCCAAATATACAAGCAGTCCCATCAGTTGGAAATTCCTCTCCTGGATGGAAATTGTTCAATCAAAAAGAAGGAACTGATATAATAATTCAATTTTGAGAATATGCTGATTAACAAATTAACAATGCAAAAACACACAAGGCCACAAATTCAATACTACGCAATGCAAAGTCAAAAGATTTTTACTAGTATTTGTCTGAAATCAAACATTGTCTAGTTCTCATGGAGACCATCATTTTTAATGTAACAAAATAAATTATAAAATTCTTCTTAGCAAAAACTAAAATGCCAAGAAATAGTGAACTCAATGACGTATTTTATTATCATGAAATGCAATTGGTTTTTAAGAGGTGGTTCCTTCAGGTACCAAACACTAGTTATGGAAGGCATAAGTACGAACTCAAAAAGAAAAAAAGAAAAAAAGAAAAAAAGTTGCCCAGATTGTCCATTTTAAATGTTCCAAAAACACAGTAAGTATATCTGATATTCTGGTGTCCAGCTATAAAATACCAGTCAGCATTGACAGAGTTGTGGTCTTTCCAGCTCCATTCGTTCCTAAGAAACCAAAACATTCTCCTTCTTGAACTGCAAAAGTCAATGAATTTACTGCTATTTTTGGACCATGAAGCTTTCCTCCAGGATACACCTGAAAGTTGACATATATTGCTATTATACAATCATACGTCGTAAAGTATCACATTATTAAACTAAGAGAACCACTAATATCATTTGAACCATATATAGAAATACCTTCCAAAGATTCCGCAAGTAGATTATGGCATTGTCAATGGAACCTGAAAGTACCCTAGTTCTTTCCGTCTTCACATCTATGTCTTCATCAAGGTCATGAGTCATAACTTCTGAGGAAGATTTCAGAAGGGGTTCTAGATAACTCGAACTGCCTTGATGGGTACTATTAATACTCTTCCACCATTCCTTCAGCGTGGCTAGCGTCAATTTGTTATAAGGCAAATGTTCAAGCCCAAGTGTCAAAAGGAAGTAGCAAATGCTCTGCACAGATGAGAGATTTGAATAAGATCAGAGTAACCCTATTTTCCACATGAATTAAAGTTTCACTTTCAATCTTAATATTAAAATATGTAACAAATAGCAATCCAAGACACAAGATACTACACCTCTTGTTTTAAACTTTCCATTGATTACAGAGCAGGTGCAGAACATGTAAAAGGTACTTGCCAACCCCAACCCCATCACCATTACATTGATGATTGATGCTTGTATAGAGTAGGATTACTAGTTTTCCTTTTCTTGTGTAATTTGTATAGCTATAGATACCTCTTATGGGAGAAGAAAAAAGATAATCGGAAGTATATTTCAATTATTGAAGGTTCTTCACCTCATCTCTAACAGCTTAAGATTTTTGTGTCTAGTGGTATCTAACAAGGTATTTAAAGTTGTGAGGGTCAATTGGGCCCAAAAGCACACAATATCTAGCAGATTTGAGGTATTATGTCATTTGACTGCGTAGCTACAACTAGGGTATAGTGTAATCTTGATAAGTTGTGAGGTTGGGGTCTAATACGTCCCATCATGTATAGTTCTCAGAAGAGCTTAAAATTTAGAATTCAATTTCTAGTGGAGGCTGCATTTACAGGAATTTAACTTAGGATCTCCTACTCTCATGTAGCTTGTATTGGGAGGTTCCAAATCAAGGACGTCTCGAACCCAGAAGTCTGATTCTAGGCTAGACTACCATTATATCCCAATAGCTTAAGCAACAATTACTTAATATACAAACACATATATCTCCGATTATCCTGCACACCATGCAGCATTTGAAACTTATAGTTCATTCTTTATGATCATATTTTCCCTCTCTTACATTCTTTGTTAGGTCAAATAAACAAAGCATGTAAGCTTACATTTTGACGAATAAAAGAGACAGGTGACTCCACAAATTCAATTGTAGGGTCTCACCTTTCTGACATCTAAATACTATTCAACATAGAAGAGCACTTAAGCAAAACACTCTGAGAAGGGGTACTACTCATTAGCATTACATATATTCATTGGTAATTCCACTTCTCAAGAAATAGATTTAACTTTTTAAGCAGAGAGTTGCAGAAGAGTGTTTTCCCACAAGGCCAGAGGTAAGATACGAACCTCAATACCAAGATAGCAAATTGAGCCACCAGTAACATTCCAATCAAAGGCCTTACTGCTAGATTTATCTTTCATATCTTGCCGTAGAAGAGCCAGTGAAGCGAGTCCATCAGCAAAGCAAAACCCCGGAGATAATCTGAAAAAGTTCTGGAAGCATAGATCCACATGTCAGGGAATATAAGATTCCTATTATCACCATCACTAGTTTTCTAGATTGAGTCACAACATTTAGTAAGAGGCAAACTAGAACTTCTAGAGTAGCCCTTTATCAAAAGATAAACAGCTTTACACTTGTTGCTCTCAACATTGTCAGATAGTTCAGACCAAGACAATGCTTGAAAACTATAAATTCAAAATAAAGAAAAAAAAAAAAAAACACACACACACACACACACACACACTGTATAAGATTTAAGAAGCAATAGTTAAGGGTAAAGTAAAGAATTGCAATTAGTCTTATTTTTCTAAATGAATCAACATCCTCAAAGTAAATTCAAAGGAACTACACTAGAATTCCTTCAGAATAAAGACAGCATCTAGTTATTAATTGCAATTTCCAGTCACGGCCTCCCCTAAAAACCAGAGGAAACTCCAAGTATACACTAATACTCTCCTGCTATCATTATGGAATTTAATTTCACAGCACAAACTATCTACATCACATATATATCCTATGTGGACATCCGGATGTTATTATCGTGCGGACACCATGTATTTTCTACTACCCCTCCCTATTTTCCTCCCTGTTTACAATGGCATCCGAACGATAATAACGTGCGGACATCTAAATATATATATATACACACACACAAATATATGTTTTATAAGGAAAACCAAACTACTATTGAGAAGAAAGAAAGAAAAACTACAAGGACTAGTAAATATACTGTACAGAGTAGTAATACTAGCAGTAAAAACAAGAAGAAGATTTTAAAACAAAAAATAAAAGAGATGTGTATGTAGGAATACAACCTTGAGAAAAGAATTTGCACTTGATGTCGTCTTTATAAGCCCCATAATGAATGAGATAACCATAAGAATCAGTCCCGTGAAAAAGTGGACCAAGAGAACCACATTCTGGATAATAATAATAAGTACAACTTTAATAAACAAGAGAACGACATTCATAAACATGGGCACGCAAGCTTAATGCCCTGGATGTGAGAATAAGAGAATGACAATGAAAAATACACCACCTGAGCCATAGTGTGGTCAGAAAAGAAAAATGTAAGGCAATATGTTGTTGATGCAATCGCTAATCCATACGCTAAAAACATGATTACTGTTGACAATAAACATCCACTCCCAATAAACTGCTCCAGACCTACACACATTTTTTTTTATGAGTTTACGTACAGAGGCAATTAATATACAAGGGAACTTAGAAAGAAAGAAGAATAATCATTAGCCATGACCATAATGTGGGATGAAGCATTGATTCCAGGTTAAGTTCAAAATATTTTTGAGTTGGTTAGAAAGTCATCACCAAATAATTCCACATTTACAAAATACTTTTTTTCCACCTCCTATCCTTCCTCCATTTCAAAAAGAGTTGATCAATCTCCATGGCATTCAATATATTAGATCAATTTCTAACAACTGGAGAACACAATAAAGTCAAAATTTCACATCTTGCATGTCTATTGTGATTTTTACAAACAAATATTTGTCAATATGTGCATTAAAATATCAAAATACAAGAAAAACTATTTAGTGAGTAAAATTCCGGATAGATGTGGAAACCATCTGCAAAGCCTGAATTTGGAGTGTCTGTATGCACACACACACACCTACACAAAAAAGGCTCCTAAATATAGAAAGAATCATTTACAAAAGCATTGCACAACTTTTGAAGTCAGTTATGCATAGGCTAAAGAATACCGGAGAATATAAGAGCTCATGTACAATATCTTGTATTAATATCAACCTCTATGGTGCAATATGCAGTCAATCAAATATTCCCCTATACCAGCAGACACCAACAAAGAAAGTCTCATTAAACATTTTGATTGCTACTGTTTGCTGATTTGACCAAAAAAGAATGACGACATTCCCATCAATTATTTTACAAAAATTTCAACAATGAAATGAAGTTGAAAGCTCAAATTTCTATAAGAAAAAACGAGTGAAGAATACAAGTTTAAAGACATACCAAAGATGTAAAAAAGAATTATTGCAAAAGATGAGGGAAATAGGAAGCTGATGAAGTCCCATATGTAAGTAGAAGCCCAGTATGAAAGTATAGAAACCTGAGGATTAAGATATTACAATGCAGTTAATCTTATGAGTATCAATAACAAAATTACAACAGGATGGTTGTTCTACCAGCAAACAAACATACCCCACTAATCAGTTGTTGGTGTTTAGCTTTTACTTCACGTTCCTGCATCAGTCAACCGAAAAAAACAATTATTTTCTAGGGTAAAGGAGATAATTAGAGCATCATACAATATCTTCTAGGTAGGTATTTTGACTGATGCACGGTTAATTTTTGTCATCAATATGGGGATCTGTTTCAGTTAAATTGGAAAGCAGCTATTTTCGACTAGTAAATTAGGTGTTGTTCTGGGAATGGGTTGTGGTGTTGACGTAATATAGCCTTTAGGTCATAGTGGTGCACGTCGTCCCAATTGCTTAATTATTTATGTGACACAATAAAATGTTTCTTCTCTTTCTTTTTCTCAATAAAATGCTTCTTCCTTCTCAATAAAATTTTATTTCTTGTGACAAAAACATTACTTGCCAATTATAGAATAGTACAGTAAATATTAAGACAGCTTCACTTATTTTGTAAATTGTAACTACAAGTAACCATATCCTAGCGCAGAATGGTACAGTACATTGTGAAGCAAAGCACTCATACTGGACAGCTGCAATTATGTTTGGCACAGTACCTTCACAATAGCAACAGCAAATGACGCAGGAATGAAGGAGAAGGCAATACTAACAATTACTGCAGCAGAGAATGCATCCAAATCCTGCAAATTGAACAAAATAACTAAAAGTGAAAATTCCTGAATCCTCTCATTTGTAATAGAACCCCATCGAATGAATCAGAGAGGTTAAAAGCACAACCATAAGATATTTGTACAATATTTAACATAAGCACATAACTTCAACTTAAAATTATAACATTTACTTGATACAGAACCATTTCCAAAATAGCCAGCTTCTTGATGCAGGCAACTAACAGTCAAGCAAATCAAACATTTTCCAGACAGCTCATGGCATACAATTTAATAAAACTTAAAGAAATTTATTATTAACTCCTTCAGTGATAAAATAGAACATACCAGGAAAAAAAAAACAGAACAAAACAAAATGTTTTAGCCGCAAACAATATAAAGCCTATTCATATTAGCCTGTGGAATCACTTGAAAATGCTATGTTTAAAGAGATTCTCTCCTGGACATTTGATTGTATCAATAAACTCAAAGAACTTAGAAGGAAGTTGAGCTTCCACCCCAAAACCAATTGGCAACGGGGGGAGTAGCCCAACTCATTATAAGCTCTTGCTAGGTTTCACAACTTTCCAATGTGGGACTTTTGACCTTCACATTCTCACACACCCCCGCAAGTGTGGCAAATTTTCAAGCCTAACGTGTGGACAACACATATTGGGTGACGTGTGGCCGTTGGGCTTTCACACTTGGGCTAACCCGCTCTGATACCATGTTAAATTTCAAAGAGACGGTCCGGTGGCCCACTACTAGCAAATGGCCCAGTAGGTGCCGGGTTTTATCACAAATGGCATCGGGTTGTCGGAGCCAAGAAATAGGCAATATCTTCATACGTCAAGGTAAAGGAGATACGTCAATAAACATATCCTTTTCACTCCCCCTTCCCCCCCCCCCCCCTTGAAGAGGAGGGGAGGAGAGCACTTAAATTGCAAGGAGAACGCAAGCATATGTCACAAGAAAACCTACGTCGCAAGCACATTGTGTCTATCTCCTCTATCACCCCCATCAAATTCGAGGCTCGTAGAGGATTGAGATTTGAAAGAAGATGAAAATTAAGGATGAGCGATGAGCGGCGAGCAGTGAGCAATGACGAGGCTCACGAAGGAAAGAAGATCAAGTCATCATGGCGTGCTGCCCAAGGATAGGATCCGTAACAGAAACATGGTAACGAAGAAAAGGGAAGTACTATGGTCTTCAACAACGAAAGCCTTTTTATTATTTTTTATAATCAAGGATAGAAGGAGAGGAGTAGCAAGAGGGCTATACAATATAAACACCGATATGGGTGAGGGATGAAACGCACCAATGACTCTCAATTTGGTGGATGATTTCAATGATTAGCAACTAGGGTAGTGAAACATAGGGTCATGAAGAAAAATAGGGTTTGTAAAATAGTAGCAAAGAGACCCTAGAACCTGGCTCTGATACCATTAAGGAAGTTGAGCTTCCACCCCAAAACCAATTGGCAATGGGAGGAGTAGCCCAACTCCTTATAAGCCCTTGCTAGGTTTCTCAACTTTCCAATGTGGGACTTTTTACCTTCACATTCTCACAAACTTTTCTTCATGTAAGTTGTAAGAAAAAGGTCACTCCGTAAGATTTTCTCAAAGTTAAGCGCACTGACATGCATGCAAAAAGGGCAACATTGTAGAAAAGAGAACTCATTTTCTATTTGTCATAAGATCCTAAAAGACTTGACAGAACTTCTGGTATCACTGCTAAAAATGGATCCCATTGTCAAAGGAAATAACAGCCCACAGCCCGTTGATCATGCTAGACCTCTTAGCCCACATGTCCAGATTCGTTGTACAGTAGTTGGTAGGCTACGGTTGGTGACAGTAGTAGGTAGATGCCGGTAGGTGACATTGTATCTTAGCCACCTACTGTGGTGGTAGGTGGGATAGGAACAATATATAAGAAGGATGCCACATTGTGTATCCGGACCTCACAATATCACAACTTGTAAAGCATTTGAGTAGTAACACTTTTCAGAAAGACTCTAAATTGTCATGGTATCAGAGCTAATGGCTAACGCCGATTAGCGATCCTTCTCTGCCAACATTGAGAGTCGTGGGCAATCCCCCACCCGTAATGGGTGTTTGTTTCTGTAAATCCTTGTGTTTCTCCTTTCCACAGCCGTAGTGGTCTTCACTGTCGCTTCCCTCTCATTTCCTTAAGCTTCATCTCTCTCTCCTGCCCAAACACTCGTGCTCCTCACCTTTATGCTTTCCTTCATCTCTCTCTCCTGCCGTCTTCTTTTCTCCTTAGCCTTCCTCTCTTTTATCTGTATGGGCAATAAGTCCCATGGCCATGATGGCATGATCTGTTTCCTTTGGGCAGAACGTCCCTTGATCACTATGATCTCTATCCTCCGTCAGCTTCGTTTCGCTCACCGAGCCGTCGCTTTCCTCCGCGAGCCTCGTCACCACTCGCCAAGCCTTCTCTAGCCGGCCTTTGTCTCTCTTTGTCATGCCGAGCTACATTGCCGATGTTCCCTTTGCACAGCCGCTCTGGTGTATGCATCTCTCTTAAGCTCTACGAGCTCTCATGTTTTTTCTTTACCAATATCTTTCTCTTTCAAAACGGCCCTCTCTTTGTCTCTTTCCTATCTCTCTGTCTTCTTTTTAAGCCCCGGATTTTCTGGATTTTGCTATTCAGTTTCTTTGTTTTTCAACTATTAAGTTTCTCAGATTCTCTCAAGACCCCACCCTTTCTATTTGCAATTCACGTCCACTTCTTTCTTCCTTTATGAGTTTTTTTTTAATAAATTATTTCATCTCTCTCTCGTCTCGCCTCGTCTCTCTCCATCTCATCTCCTCACAAGACAAAGACCAGCACGCCATGTGGGATCATTTGGCTGCATGGTCTCCTCATAGACCAAAGACAAAGACCAGCACGCCATGTGGGATCATTTGGCTGCGTGGTCTCCTCATAGACCAAAGACAAAGACCAGCACGCCACGTGGGATCATTTGGCTGCGTGGTCTCCTCATAGAACAAAGACAAAGACCAGCACGCCACGTGGGATCATTTGGCTGCGTGGTCTCCTTAGAGAACTTGGTTTCGGTCCTATTCATCCTACTCCACTGCAGATCGCCGATATCTTCACCAAATCCATGCCACGTCAGGGCCATCATTTCCTCGTTAGCAAATTGATGCTTACCAGCATCAATTTGAGGGGGGATGTCAAAGGAAATAACAGCCCACAGCCCGTTGATCATGCTAGACCTCTTAGCCCACATGTCCAGATTCGTTGTACAGTAGTTGGTAGGCTACGGTTGGTGACAGTAGTAGGTAGATGCCGGTAGGTGACATTGTATCTTAGCCACCTACTGTGGTGGTAGGTGGGATAGGAACAATATATAAGAAGGATGCCACATTGTGTATCCGGACCTCACAATATCACAACTTGTAAAGCATTTGAGTAGTAACACTTTTCAGAAAGACTCTAAATTGTCACCCATCAGACGAGAGACTGCAGGAAAAGCTTCAACACTTTTAACTTCATTAGAAACATAAGCCTCATCTGATCCAGAATGTTATAAAATGATAGGCATAGATACTTTCAGATATCTCCTTGTGAGGTTAAAAATAATTCATAGGTAGAAAAACAGTTATTATTACATGGAAATCGAAGATGAGAAGCCAACACAACAGAGTTTAATTCTAAAATGAGACTGACTTTTATGATGCTTAAAGAGTGAACTTGAAATAAAATCTTTAAAAGGATTGAATGGAAATGGCATACATGGTGTTGCAGATGTTGGCTTTTTGTCATTGGCAGAGGGTGATTACGTGTTTGAATTGTCATATTCTTATTATGAGCAGCGAGCCTAAGAATTGCAGCATTCATTAAATTGATAAATGTTGGGGCAGCATGCTGACAGGAACTGTTGTGTAGCACAGTGTACCCTAAACTTCCATCATCATTCTGATCATCCATCACAATTGCCCCATACCTGCATCACGCACACATTACAATGAAAAAAAGAGCACTAGAGAAAAATTTGCAGGCTAATTATAGTCAACTAAAACTTCAGGTACTGGTTTTGCAGAAAGAAATCATCATCACTTGTTCTATTAATTTCACAATTTTTGTCCACGGCTTCATAAATGACCAAGTTATCTCTCATTACCTGGGAAAAATATTCTACCTCAATTGGCTTGGATTGCTAACAAAATGGATGGTTCAGCGAAACATACACAGTCCCACCATCACAGGTAAAAAAAGTCTCTTTTTTTTTTTTTTTTAAGTGAAACACAATTTTATTACGAAAAAAGCCAAGTACAAAATGAATCAAAAGGAAACACCGTGGCCAAGAAGGCCACCACAAGCACAGACAAAAGAAAACGTGACACCATCAAAAGAGACTATAAACTAACTGGTTTCCAGTCCAGCACAGGTAAACAAAGTTTCAGTACAAATAATATGCTTCTTTCAGCTGCAAAATGTGTACAGCTACAGTACTTTAGCTTAACCCCCTCATTTACATTAGACCCACAAGTTTGAAAACGAATTATCATATGTGCATGTGTAAATTTCTACAATTCCAAGGGTTTCCCATGTGGAAACTTCATTTTCAGGAGTTATATTGGGGTTTCTAGCATATAAATTTCTAAGAATTTCATTTCCTTGAGACACCCTATTCATATGGATGAAAGAAATTTGCAAAGAACGAGAAAATTTGGTTTAACACACCTTGACTGGTAAGATTCATTAAAGCTAGACATTAAAAATTCGCTCATCGAAAGTAAAACAGGTCCCAGGGTTGGCCCTGCTGCCTCAATTGCATCATCCAATGCCTTCTCTGCATTAGGGAATTTATATGCACTAGGTTTAAAGTTTTGTATCCAACCCCCTTCAACATACTGTGCAACCTGCAGCACCGGTAGCTTTTAAGAGCAAGAAACTGTTGATGTTGCAAGCAATCAGAATAAATTTCATATCCAGGGGATACCCCCAGATTCTAAATGCTTAAAAATGACCATGCATATCCAATATAAGATTAAGGAAAATCGAAGCGGACAAACCTCCTTTGCAATAGGCCAGGATAAATCAAAAGGGATTGGACCACCACCACCACCACGTAATAATGGATTAAAATGTGAAGTTGTAAATGTAACAGACGGTTGATCAGGATGTGGCTTGAGCTTGAGAAATAGAAGACCAAAAAATAAGAAAACTGCAGGAATAACAAGCTGGAAAACAATTGTTTTCCGGTCTCTGCGAGCAGATATTGCCCTCTTTATGAACAATGCTTTAGAATGTCGCCAAAATGTTGACCTTGAAATGATACCACAGCAACAACATTGCACACCGATGAAGTTTAAGAAACTTAAAACTGTAGCAAAAATCAAACCACAAGCTCTTCCCACTATTGTAAATAAGACCCCAAGAATCTCCTTATAATATCCAAATGATTTTTTTGAGTGAAAGATCTTTTTGGGCACAGGATCATGAGTAGTCTGACAAATTACAGAATCAGGAAGCCCTAGATCAGTCTTCTGGTCAAAACAAGCAGCTTCAACATAGTCGCACCCCGCAACCCTCAGGAATACCTCCTCCAAAGTTGTAACAGAAATACCATAACTTTCAATGCCCAAATAGTCCTCACCAGAACTTGTTTCTAAGTTGGACATGGGTCCTTTCATGCAACTCTCAATTTCCCTAAACATACTTTCAAAGGACGACGAGGATGCCAAAGGAAGCTTAAACGAAATCTCAGTTCCAACCTGTACAAGCATACAAAACCACATATATAACATAAAGTGTCATACACTAGCAATGTCAAGTGGACTATTATGAAGTAAACAGTTATATCAGCCACCCCTCCCCCACATTTCCCATCCAAGGGCAGGGGAACTGATGAGGACATCTTTGTCAAACCCATTAGGGTTTACAACAGAAAGAGATGGAAGAGGAAGTCATTTAATTTGGTCTTTAAATCTGGCAATTTTTTATTCCTGTGATTAGTTTCTAACTTGTTCTCTAAGTTTTCCAGATTTTAGTAAGATTTTTAAGTTTTCCAGATTTTAGTAGGATTTTTAAGTTTCCTATTTTATTTAGGTTAGAAATTTTGTTTTAGCAAGGGATTTTTTTTTATCCTATTGTCTCTAGGTTTTAGATTATTATAAATACCCCGTCTATTTAATTCATTATGGAGTTGAGTTGTTGAGATATAAAGAAAAGCTTATTTTCCAGAGATTGGAGACTACTTGGTGCGAAGCCAAATGGCTGGAGTGATTCCAGACCTATCCCTTTTGTTCTATTTTCCGTTTTCCGTTGTTTTCGCTTCCGCTAAACTACCTAAATACTCAATTCACCCATATCCTACATCAGGAACAATTATACCATATACATGGAAGATGCAAGAATCAATATTTTTCCCTAAAATCAAAGTAGTAAAACAACTAAAGTTCAAAAGAAAATAGTAAAACTACAAAAACATATTATTGTAAATAATCAATGATTTAATATCATGCCAAATAGATTGTATAGGAAAGGTTTTTGTTTAACTAGCAGGAATTCTAGAGAAATGTGATGGATACCTCACTCACACATGTTGCTGATGGGATATGGCGGAAAACAATGTCAGCAGCAACAGAGGCAGTGGGTGCAGACTGACAAGAGAAAACCAGTAAGTCAGCATTCTGGTGTTGCATAATGATAATACACCATTCAATATTCAGAAAAAGATGAACACAAATAGGGGTATTACCTTCACTAAAGTTAGAGTATAACCAACCCCGTACTTATGCTTCAAGAAAAGGGAACTGTTCAAAAGTGAGAATACTATATGAGAAAATTATATAACATGTTGATAGCATTATGCATTAATTTTTCAGAACATGGTTTCTAGAAAATTAAAAATAGGGGATTCTATACGTGCATACCTATAATTATATATGTATAGAAACTATACCCTAAAGTCATCCCGTTGCCAAAATTGGTTCAAAAAGTTGTAAGGCCATTCGAACGGTCCTATTGAGCATTTGAATGGCATCTCATTCAGACTTTAGAATGTCTAAACGTATGGTACAGATAACTTTTCTACATACTTTTTGTGTGTGGTCTAATAAGATCCCTCTTTTTTTATGAGAAACAAAACTTATTAATAATAATTGCAACACACAATACAAAGATCTTTATTTATACGAACAGAATACATAAGGATGATATTAGATCTAATTATATTTTATGTACATACATCATATAAGTATCTACTACAGAATACATATGGCAATGTCCCAAACATGAAAACTGTATGAAATCATTTTCACCCCATACTACAAAAAATTTGTCAGTTATTCCGCATTTCCTAACTAAATGAGAATATATAACTTTATGAAATCTCATATCAACTAAGTCAAAATATAACACTAAAAATAGGTAAAAAAACACCATAAGCTCAGTTGGAAGAGGTGAAACCTTCCACAGCATTTCAAAGAACCATTGGCCATGATAGCTATACGATCTCCAAGTACTTCTGCTTCATCCATTGAGTGTGTTGTCAATAATACTATCCTGCCCTTTCTAATCTTTTTTATTAATTGCCATGTCAAGCGCATAGAGTACGGATCCATTCCACTAGTCGGTTCATCCAAAATTATAACCTGCAAAAGGAAACAATTAAAAAATTTCAGTACATTCCAACACGGGAAAGTAACAAGATAGCGCCATTGAAATTTAGCCCCCACCTTACTATTTCCTATCAGTGCAATTCCAAGAGACAATTTCCTCTTCATGCCTCCAGACAGAGCATTCACAGCTGTGTTCATTTTATCAGCCAAACCTACCTGATCATAATGACAAAACAGAAAACAAACCTCCTCATTTGATCATGAACCAAAGAATACATTAACAAAAAGAGAAAATAATAAATATTGTCCCAGGCCTAATGTTCTACAGTAATCAAATAAGGTTGGTAGCACACTAATTGATAAAATCACATATTCTGAAAATCATAGGACCAGAAACATTAGTTTCATTGTGGCAAAGAAAGAACATGCCAATACATTGTCAGAGCATATTGCAAACACTTTTATAGTGATGGCCTGATGCTTAAGATTCTAGCATCAGACTCTAAAAGCATAAAGATAGCAGATCATAATACATGTCATACTTAACTGCCAAGAACAACCAAAAGCTCAGACTAGCAAACAAAAGCATGCAAGAACCCAGTTCTGCCAAAAGAACTTACTTGATCACCCATATCAACAACAGCGCTGTTCACAAAATCTTCCTTCACACCTTTCAATATAGCAAATATTTCCAAATGCTCCCTCACCTGGATAAAGTATCTAACCACATCAAACTTAGAAATTACTGCCGTAACAGTCTTCAGCAATGTGCATGTCTGGGTGTATGTGAACGTATCAACAAAATTTCATTTGGTGGTCAGACAACTATGATTTTCAGAGTGCTGCATGGTTCTAGTTTACAAAAGATAATGGTTGTCACCTCTCCATATTTTTTATTTATATTAGGGCTTGATTTTGGTGTTATATTTGTTGTGCAAGAAGACATTTGAAGCCTTTTCGGCTCTCTTCACTATTGCAGCCGACAAGTAGAATGCTCAAGTCTATAACTAACTGTATATTCTTAGTTGCTGCTTTCATTATAAAATCAAAATGACAAAGCTTGGGGGATGGAGTTAGAGGCAGATTTTCTTAAGCATCTATAACTTTATGAGCTCCACCACCTACTTCATGTACAATAAATGAAAATGCTACAAAATATATTTCAATAACCTTTTGTTAGTATTCAAAAGACAAAGCAATTGCTAGTAGCTTCAGAGGATTTACTACATTCAAAATCGACAAGGAATAATTCTTCGCACTTACCGTTAATTCTGGAAAAAGGATATCATTTTGAGGGCATACCCCTAATTCCTTCCGTATCTCCTCCTATAGATTCAAACTCATCAGAAAAGATCCAAGAAAAACTGAACTGGTCCCGAAATATTAAACAAATGTAAGCAGAAAGTAAATTAATGAGGAAGATTTAAAAGAATGCCTTTTGGCATATGATTTAGATCATTAACTTTGAAAGTTATGGCATAGCTCAGGAACTAGACAAATTATAAGAAGAGTATATATATACAGGATGGTTCTCCAAAGTAGACCGAACAGTCCCTATCTATACCCTCAAGGATCCTTGCGAAAAGCTTAGCCAAAATGGAAACTATTTAATCAATTGACTGAGATCAAATAAATAACTGAACATAACATTTCCAATCAGTAATGAAATGCTGACGATGATAATCAAATGGTTGAACAATTATCAATTTGGCTCATCTTTCGATGATTGTTGAAGGACTTTAAAAAGGGGTGGTCATTTTATTGTACCATATCACAGGTTCGCAGGTGGGCTCTAATAAGGTTGTCTACTCTTTTCTTAAAAAATGGATGTCCAACGGAGTCCTCTAAATTGGACGTCTAGCATGCCGACACCATGAAAGCCAACAATCTCCTTCTGGCCTAAACCCTTTAATTTTTATGGCTAATGATGGGCCCAATTATAATGCTCCCCATTGGACGTGTAGTGTGCCCACGCTATGAAGCCCAACAATCTCCTTTTGGCTTGAACCCTACAGTGTTGATGGCTAATGACTGGCCCAATTATAATGCTCATGTCATATATTTATCATAGATGAAGGAATTTAAGGTTCCACCACAAAACCAATTGGCAATGGGGGAGTAGCCCAACTCCTTATAAGCTCTTGCAAAGTTTCTCAACTTTCCAATGTGGGACATTTCTTCACATTCTCACATGTCCCAACACGTGTGGCAAAATTTCAAGCCTAATATGTGGACAACACATATTAGGTGATGTGGAGCACGTGTGGCTGTTGACTTCACATGTGGGCAAACCTGTTCTAATACCATGAAGGAAGTTAAGGTTCCACCCCAAAACCAATTGGCAATGGGGGGGAGTAGCCCAACTCCTTATAAGCCCTTGAAAAGTTTCTCAACTTTCCAATGTGGGACATTTCTTCACAATAGAGATATTAATCTTCTTCAACCAAGTTGTTTGAGAATGATGTATTAAGCCTATATTTTAGTAGTGTTTAGCTCTAGAGTGATGTAAGCAGAGGATAAATTACCATTTCTGTTATAATATTCTTCCCAAACACCAAAGCATCCCCTGAAGTAGGGCGAAGAAGGCCAACAAGCATTGATATCGTTGTGCTTTTACCAGCTCCATTGTGTCCTTTAAATTAATAAAATTTGAACTCAGTACAAAACAATGATGGATCAAGGACAATAAAAGAGTGTTATTCTCTATTTTGTCTTTCCATTTTCTATTCAATGCAACTTTGAGTTTCTCATCAGAGGAAAAAAAAAAAAAAAAGGTAACACACCTAGAAGTGCAAGAATCTGATTTTCATACATGGTGAGCTGTAATGAGTTAACAGCACAACATTTCCCCTTTTTACTGCCATAAACCTTGTGCAGATTTCTTATCTTGATGCACCTACAAGTCAACTGAATCATGAAGGAAAGAAAAAATCAATTTGTACAAATGAAATACTCAAGGATTCAAGTTTTAGCACACATACCTATGGTCAAGCTCTTGTTGTTTCATATCAAATGTTCTTGCTTCAACAGCCGCTTTAACATTATCTTTCCCAGAAAAGCTTGCCTTCTTGGAAACACTGTCACGGCTATTAACTTCTACACCAGAATTGTGATTGAGATGTTTGTTAATACTTGAATTTTTCCAGAAGCGCTTGTGGAAAATGAAGTTCCATGGATATCTAACTCCATTCTCCCTGGGAAGGACCTGATCACATAAGAAAAGCCACACTTAGGCACGAACACACTTAAACATGGAATATTGGCATGTTGTCAGGTCTATCTGCTGGCATAATTAGGAACTCTGATAAAAAGATAAGATTCTGAAAGATATACCTTGTCCAGATACAGACCAAATAAACAGTAGAGCAATGCATCGAGCAACATCATCAATAGACAGACCAAAAAATTCACGCCAGATGATGCCTAGAAAGATAATAGTACTCAAAATTAAAACAATGATACAGGCTAAAATACTTTTGACAGGAAAAGAACCAAATACAGAACATACGCGCCATATGTTGCTCCAACGAAGGCCAACATGAGCACGCTCATAATCAGCAAAGTTAATTGATCCTAAAGCAAAGGCCGTTGGTGAAAGCAAAGACGCAACCACTTTTAATGTCCTGAAAGAGAAAATGTGAATGAAACCCATCTGCACTACAGAATTTTCAACATTGTACTCATTAAAAGAGAGAGAGAGAGAGAGAGAGAGAGAGAGAGAGATCCACCACAGATATGTACAAAGCTCAGTACTTACATAGGCACACCCTCATCATTGACAGAGTAGTAAGGAAAAAAAGCACCAAGAAAAGTAAGGGTCCCAACAGCAACAGCTGTCTTCGCTCGTGTGAAGAATGTAGAGATTAAAAATGACAGCATAATTGCACTTAGTCCAAAGAAGAAGAAGTAAATGAACACCACTGTCTTATCACTGTACTTGAAAAGATTATCCATAGTGCAAACCGTAATAATCGCAGAAGAAACTGCAAACTGCAGAAGAAATCAAACTATCAGAAGAAAAAAAAAACAAAACAAAACCCACAGAAAATTGTTAGGGATGACAAGCACTGAAAAGTCCAATGTTATATTTTCTACTCTTATTCAAATAGAACTTGATCTAGATTACCACCAACGCAACATAACCTATCAATAGACCATCTTATGCAGTTTCACACTCCATCAAACCAAACGGACTCAAATTTCAGAAAAACGAATTAAACATAGCCTCTCCATCTTCTTTCTAGTGTACCTAATTATATTCACGATCTAACCTGACCCACAACACCTATGGTACATTAACACTACGTTGCTTTATCAATCAGAGGAGACACTTCCTTTCTTGCAAGTTGATCAATGCTGAGACTCAATCATTGTTCAACAGTGCAAATACTAGAGCCATGCAACAATGGTTAGACTTCTATCCTACAAAGCCAAATAACTGAAATTTTAAGTTAGATTAATATTTCAAAAATCTTCCAAAAAAAACAAGAGCATGCAATGGTGGCAATAATTATTTAAATAATAAATTTATAATATAAAAAATGGGGTTAAATTGATTGAATTCTTGCTGAGACTTCTTCATAAATTAAACAAAAATACAAAAGAACAAAGAACCAACCTGCAAAGCATATGCAATAAACCATGAGAGATGGAATATCCCATCTTCCAGCCCCATCATATAAAGACCTTCTCTTATCTTCTGTTCCTGAAACATTATGAATAAAAAAACAAGTTGCAGTCAGGAACATAAAGGATGACAAACAAATTACTCTCATCCATAACGTTAACCAAGAAAAAAAACAGAGAGAAATAAACAGAAACCGTGAGGTGAATAAGGTAAATCTTAAGCTTTATTTCAAGTAAAATATAATAACAGGTACCAAACCTTCTCAAACACAGAATAGCTGATCAACCGAGAAATTGGGTAGAGAAATCCCAAAAGATACCTGCTCATCCAAGTTCCAGAACAACCAAACAGAAAAGGTCAGTATATTGATGCTAAGAAATATTGATTGTGATCTGATGATTATAACATGAACAATACAGAAATCCAAAATAAAAAGAAAAAAACAGATATAAAAAATTCAAGAGATACATACAATACACCCATGACACTTTTTATGATGGACTGGAACTCATCATCAGTGTATTCACGAGTTGGAAATGGGACTATTCGAATGTTTGACGGACCATAACTCGTCCATGGCACTTTAAGAGAGGAAGATTTGCCAGAGGGCAAAGATGAAGGAAGTTCTATATTTTTGGTGTCAGATTGCTGGGCCGCAAAAATTATAAAGGAATCCAAAACTTGCTGGAGCTGCAATAATATAAAGGAATAAGAAGAATGGACACATGTTTTCACAAATGTACATGCAGTTTCACCCACAATTTTATTGTAGATAAGGTGCTTATCAAGGCAGAATCAGAAAATATGTTGTGAAACCAAAAAAAAAAAAATAGTGACAATATTTAACAAGGATGAAAGTTAGAAGTTGCACTATTGTTAAATAACAATCATTAAACTTATTAAAGGTTTATAAGTGGATATCGTATTAACCATCAAGTTTCAGCATCATTGAAGATTGGTCTATAAGTGGATATCGTATTAACATTTGAATCATTCACCATTATAAAAAATTTATGAGTCACACTATGAAACTCTGAGAGAGTGTCAGAGAAGGGACAAGCAACAACAATATCAGACGCCAGTATTGGTATAAATAAACCCTATCCGACCAACATGAGTAAGCCCTATGATTGGGAAAAAAATACTTCGCACCAAACTTTGAATATGACACAAACTACACTTCGCTCAACATTATGACTCTTTTGGAACAACATAGAGAAAGACTGCGACATACTGCACTGTAAAAAATATACCATGTACTATCAATTTATATGTTACTAAAGACAGCATGTGCTATTATTTCTATTGTGGGATTTACATACCAAAATTTAAAAAATCAATATTCTTAAAGGGATATTGTTTTTCCCACAGCATATGGATGAATGAGTTAAGGAAGAAGCCAGGAAAAAGGACCGTCTACGTCTGTGCCACTAATCATTGGATTTTCACCTTAACATTCAGATTCAGAAAACCATCACCAACGATCTACTTAAACGAATGTTTAAAAAAAGATTATTAAATTACTTTTAACTAGGCCCTGAATTGCAAAAAAAGAACTAATAACCCAAACCCAGCTTTTTGTATAGACAAATTTTGGGAACACAACTGGAGAACAAAAAGTTTTTTAGAAAATATAAATATAGTTATGACAAAGCTCCATGCATCAACTAAAGGAACAAATGAAAGTAAGATATCAAAAATCAATAAGTGGCGAAGGTACGAAGCAACCATACAGTTAAGAAACCACTGAAGCTGTATTGCATTGTCGGTACTGTATTTATGCCCAGCTCCAAGTCATTAAGGTAGGGACCATTTGTGTCCATGATGGATTTAACGTCAGGAAATCCTGAGAAAGCCCATGTGTGATTGAGACGTATGCTATAATCAAAAGATTGGGGACCTTGGTCATGAAATACTACTGCTCCTTTGATTTTTGGATTCGAGCAATTCCTAAACAAATAGTTCAGTTTATTCAGTGACACAGCTAAATTTAATAATGTGACTTCTCATAGAAACAAACAGACTTTTGTTGTTCAATAAATAGCCATCCAGTGATCACACAATGACCATCACATAAGAAATACAGTATAGTAAGAGTTTTAAACTATAAGCATAAGTCAGATGACTACTTTAAAAAAATAAATTAAATAATTATAGAATAAAAAATAAAAGCAAAACACATTTTAATTTGTAAAGTAATTAGAGTATGCAGATATTAGAACATAACATAACCAATGCAATATCTCTAACACAGTTATCCACATTATGATCAACATTTAATTGGTGCAGGTATGATAGTTGGCTCTTTTTTTTTTTCAAAAATCATCACATTCAATTCATGAAGACGTGTGGATCATACAGATAATTTCAGGAAGCCAAAGCCACATTTAAAAAGATGAATATAATGCACTGAATAAATTCTTATTCACATGAATAGCTACAGTCATGTAGTCCAAGAGATCACTATTCTGCAAGATATTAGGCAGGAAACGTTTGACTGGCAAAAGAAAATCATCAAAAGAAACAAATTTGGTAATTTGCATTTCTTCACTAGTCTTTCATACTTCTCCAGTCCCAACTATAATCGAAATTCATTTCAAGGAAATTTCGCTCAGATCCATACTGTGATACAAAAGTACGACTTACATTATTTGATTGCAGGTACCATAGAGATCTGAGTCTATATAGGTTTCCAGCTCCTGTTCATCTTTGTAAACTCTAGAAACATTCTGCAAGTATGAAATGCACTTTATTTAGCTTGAGCCATGAAAACCCTTGTGAAGGAAATGAAAGGACACATTGTGAAACCCGTTATTTCATTTTCTAATTTATACAAGCAAATTCCAACTAACAAACCCATGCTTAAATGTGATGAAGAGAACCATATGGGAATAAAAAGATCAGAACTTTGCAACTAAAACATCCAGTTAAAAAGAAGGGGCAGAGAATAAGATTTTTCTAATAAATAAAAAGCAACAAATTCTATGCCTAATAATTAATGACCATTGGGTCAATCATCTGAAACTACTAATAAGAACATATACTACACTTGATCTTAACCAAAAGGCGAGAAAGTGCGAGAAAGCCAAGCACTTAACCCTAAATTTTTCTATTAGGAAAAAGACACCAAAAAAAAACAAACAAACAAACAAAAAACAAAAAAATAAAAAAAAGCGCCTAATTGACCATGTCTCGCTCACAATAGTGCACTAATGAATTAGCCCAAAAATCATACTCTTAAAGATGAAGCCTCCCTATGCAAATGGACACCATTTAAGAAAATCAAAGCAGGATGAAAAAGTTAACAAAACATCTGCGTTTTCAATAGTTTGCTAGAATGAAGACAGTACAAGACTTTATATCTAATTGAGGGTAACTAGAGTCCCACACCAATATCATCCATTCTACGTAGGGTGGTTAACAAATCTCATATGTGACAATGACTTCAATACTTTCAAAAATAAATTGCAAAATAGAGAAGAGGTGTCAAAGCTCAGATGTGCTAAAGAAAAAGAATGCGCCTAGCATGTGCATGAACACACAACTGTATACCAAAAGTAACCAAATCAGGCAATAGATAAGAATGGGTACCTTCAGGAGGGGAAATTTAACCGATATTATGTTAATCATTGACCTTGTTTCTTCAGTGTCTGGTGCAAAAGCCAGAAACTCGTCCTTATTCAACAGTAATTCCAAAACTTGTTCAAAGTTAGGTGATATTCCTTTGCCCACTTCCACAAACATCCCTTTCCGGATATACCTGGTCAAGTCTCATTAAACTTAGCACCAATACTTCTCACAAAATGAGAGATTCTAGACACAAAAACCTTGCCCAAATCCATGTAGGGTTTTAATTTCATTTGATTCCTTATTTCCTTCAAATTTATTAAGTATTGGGAGAATATTGCCCAAAGTGAAACATCCTTAAAATATGTAGTAACAAATCAAGTAAAAAGCACATAACTGCATGCAACACACACACCCTGCCATGCACACACGCATACTATATTACAAACATAAATGAAACACAAAAATTAGCCAGACTTTGTCGCCACTTACGGCTGCGAAGGGTGAATCTGTGTATCGGCACGCATCCTTATAGCTATTAACAACAACATTACTACTGTGGGGAGTAATATCTGCAAGAAAATCATAAAGAAGTTTCAGGAAAATCATAAAGAAGTTTCAGATTGGTTTCATCAACTTTTTCTTCACAAAAGTGTAGAAAAATAAATAAATAAGAAAATTATTTTAATTTGAAACATTATGAATAACACCTAACGAGAAACTGCCACTTTAAAACCAAAATCCAAAAGGAAGACAATAAGTTTTCATTGTTTACTTTTACAATTAAAATGAAGGCAGCATAGAAGAACAAAGGAAACAAACAAACAACAACGACAACATAGCAAATTGCTACAATAACAAAAACAACTACAACAACAGCCGCAGCAGCAGCACCATAGCTTGATCCCAACTTTTCGTTAAAGTCACATGCTATCATAACAATCCTAATTACCTATACCCTTGTTATTATTGTCTTCCTATTCCCCTAGCACTACTATCTCCGCTCATTAAGTCACTCTTCTAAATGGTGCATGTATTGATCTTTGTTGAACACATACAAACCAAACATAGTTGGTGCTTTCTCATTTTATCTCAATATGTGCTAATTCAACATTCTAGTTTTATTTCAAATCCTATCCTTTCTTGTCTTCCCACCGTATCAACATCCTCATAACTGTCCAGCATTTTGTTCCATGTCTAAAAGTTCTTCTATAAACTTTACCTTTCCATTCCAAAAGGTATACGATGATCATGCATACTCCTCAACCATCTTGAGGTGATTCTATGAATCACATCATCTTGAATTTCTCAACCACAAGATTGAGCTAGACAGCAAAAATTTAACTCTATAAAATCACTTGAACCTTGATTTTCAGCACCTCCCTACTCTTCTTTTTCTATAGTGACATTAATCCGGTATACTTATTTTAAAGTCCCTAGATAACCATACAGCTTTTTCTCCATAACTCTCAATTAGCAATTATCCTAAAATAGAAAGATTATATAAAGGAGCAATTCAAAGCAAATCGCTGCTGATCATCTAACTAGTCTTATCCCTCTTGGTCCTGTTTACCAAAACAAAAGAAACAAAAACAAAGTGCTGCTCAAAATAGCAGTCTCGGCAGCATGATGATCATCTTAAGTCTAAAATTTACAAATTCCACACCGAATTACACAGTAAGCTCAAAAACAAACGACAAAAACTCTGAATTTATGATGATCGCTTAAAAGAATGAAAAAGAAAATCAAGACCGGAAGTCGATACAAACAAATTATGACTAGAAAAAAACTATAATGAAGTCAAATTTGAAGAAATGAGGAGAAGAAGGAAACCTCAGCGCAGGTGACGAAAGGGTGACGAACTTTGAGAAGCCAATTCTTCCAAAGCATAACCTTCAACTGTCTCCGTCCAGTCCCCATGTCTGCTCCAAACCCTATCTTCCAGGCTTCCACGCAGCGATTGAACAGTTGCACTTTTCCTTCTCGTTCTTCACTTTTTCTCTCTGCGCTTGAGAATTGAGAGAGAGTGATATGGAGGAGGGCGCTGACTACGAGGGAGGTGGAGGTGGCAACTGGGAAATGCTTTTGTTAAAGTCCAACTGAGACGTCTGTTCGGAGCTTTGGATTTGGCAGCAGCTTCAGGGGAGAGAGAGAGAGAGAAAGAGAGGGAACTGTAGCACCAAAAACAAGGAATTTTTTGTTCTTTTTCTTTTCTTTTTTATTTAAAAGCATGGAATAAAGCGAAGTTGGTAGAAATGGGGGCGCTTTCGGGGCAGTTTTCGTTGAGACTGGAGAGTGAGTGTGATGTATTTCACGCGAGATACGAGATGTTGAATGGGCGATGAGGGGTGTGCTGTGTTTGTGAGGTCTTATTTTGGACAAGTACTCACTTGCCGGTGTGGGTTGTTTGGCGTCGTGTTCGGGTCATAATGAGGTATTAAACGGATCAAAAATCTCTAATTCGAATACAACTTATTTATTAAAAGGGTTCTGTTTATTAAATGAGTTGAGTTGAATTGTTATTGAAGTGAAACATATTAATTTGTTTAACTTGTTTAACCCGATTAAATTATTCTGACAGAAAACTCATTAAGCGATTAAATATTTATATAAGCCAATAACTCATCTATATATATAAAGCAAAAGATAGAGAATGGTGAAACATTTAAAAAATCAGAAAATGCATTTGGTTAATTCAAACATTAAGAATTGAAATTATTATTAAATAAGGATAATATGGTAAATTCATATTTTTTTTTCATATTAAAACATTTTATGGAACATATTATGGAACATAAAATTTTTTTCATAATAGGTTCTACTTTTATGGAACATAACTACCCATATTATATTTTCTTAATTCTAAAAATAAAATAAAAAGAAAAAATAAAACCAATTAGCACATACGTGTATGCCAAGGGGCTAGTATGATAATATCTATATATCTAAAGCAAAAGGCAAAGAATTGTGAAACATTCAAAATACCAAAAAATGCCCTTAGTTAATTCAAACATTAAGAATTGAAATTATTAATTAAATTAGGATAATATGGTAAATTCATATTTTTTCATATTAAAAAAATTAAAATTAAAAACAAAATCAGATAATAAGTCCTACTTTTATGGAACATAACTACCCATATTATCTTTTCTTAATTCTACAAATAAAATAAAAAATAAAACCAATTGGCACATGCATGAAGGGGCTAGTATTATACAAAAAGACAAATTTAATGTTAAAAATATGTAACAAAATTAAACATGTTAAATGTGACCTATGGGTAAATCTGAAACACACCCCCCTCCCCCAATTTTTTAATGGTGTTTAGTGGGTTGACCTGAATTTAACTTGCATTTTGTTCATGTCATGTTGATAATTGCCACCTCTATTTCATGTCATTGTATCCCTCTTTCTATCTATCTCCTTTTGTTATATGTCATATAAAAAGAGAGATATGAAAACAGTGACAATGACACCAAGATTGGGAAGTTCCTCTTGTTATTTTGGGTATGAACCAACTATGTCCATTCATGTGTCATATCGATAATTGTCACCTCTACTTCATGCCATTGCATCCCTCTCCAATTTATTTCCGTATGTTACATTTCATGTAAAAAGAGAAATAGGAAAACAGTGACAATGACACCGAAACTAGGAAGTTCCTCTCGTTATTTTAGGTATGAACCAACTATGTCCGTTCATGTGTCGAAGAAGAAAAATATTGGCCCTTTCTAACATAACCTATTTATTTTATAAAACATCAAATACATATGATTTCTTAATTATTCTTTTTTATATAACAGAATGAAAATTTGGTCTGTTAAGTTTAAATCTCATGAACAAAAGTTATGACACGTCTGACTCATCATTCATACACAGTGTCATAATTAATTGAATGGTTGACGAAAATATTCAACTTTGCTTAAATGTCTATATGCACTACATGCACTGTATGTCGATGTCTCAGTCCCACTAGGGCCTGGGAAGGAATTGACCATTCACATATCTATGGTTGCAAATGATTGGATCATGGTATTAAAAACTTTGCTTCAACGTTCCATCACCAATCAAGAAGTAACTTTCAGAGTAAAGCATTTCACCTGCTTCGGCTTTCAGATTGTTACGTTTTCGTCACTCCAAAGTAACTTTCAGAGTAAAACATGTGTTTTTGTTTGATGTAGCATTCATGTCATAAATTATATTTCATTTTCATAAAATGTCCACATTTTTTAATTCATGAAAAGGTTTAGATTTTTTTTTGGTCGAAAGTGATTTGCATTAGAAGGCAAAAGCCAACTACCACGACAAATAAAAAAGAAAAACTTCATAGAGGTGGAGGAGGAAGAAGCATCATTGCCCCCCTTCTCCCTTTTTCTCTCTTCTTGCCTTTTTTTGTTTTTTTTTTTGTTTTTGGGTTAGTGAATAAGTCCATTGTGACGTTTTGAATAAAAAGTATTTTGTGGTGATTTTTTTTAGTCATGTTCATATTGAAGTTCCTCATCACCCTTTTAGGGGCTTGTTTAGAGATGGGAAATTAAATGGTGGATGATTGTTCAAGACTCAATTGATATGATAAAGAAAATAAGAAATAGTATTGAAAAGGATCATCACTAGGAAAAAAAAAATCTGAAAAAATGGTGTGCACAATTCAAGAGTAGTTTTTCTTTTCTTTTTTTTGGTTTTTGGTCGAAGGGTAAGAAGATTGCATTCATGAATTACGTTACGAGGGCAATACAAATACAATAGCTACAAGGGTCATTACAACTACTCATAAAAGAGTTACAAGTTATAACCAATATGAAAGGATACATCGTCAACATCAAACTCATATGGCATACCTTTACTCAGCTACAAAGGGCCAAATAAAAAAATTTAAAAAAAATGTTTAAACATGAAGTTTCTTTGTATTTCTCATTAATAATAAAGAGGAAGAATTCGAAGTTGAAACATGAGGCATTTCTCTTTTACCAAAAAGCACGTCTCCCTCCCATTTGTACCAAAAAGAAATTGTCCGAATTTATCGTGATAATTTAGGGATGAGCTGAATGACGAGATTTCGGTGACAAATCCTAAACCAATGGAAATGTATAATTAGCATCGCCTTTTTAAGACGAACCACTGACCACCGCCAAAGTAATAATTAATCTCCCAGCAAAAATAAAAAAAGCGAAAAATAAAAGTATGACCTAGGAAATTAAGATGACGTTGGCTTTTTGTAGAGAGCGGATAACGTTACAGACAAAACGTTGGGGCTAGCAGACGGGGTCGCTGTACACGTGTGCTGAAATGGAACTTGTATCCCATGAAAAAGAAGTGGGGAAGTTTCCTGGTGGGGCCCAGAGTGTCCAACCTGGCCCCAAAGTGTTCTTGGACTGCTGTGAGCCGTAGGATGCAAGTAGGACCCAGAATTGCAGGATCATACTGTGGATCGTGGTGCAGAGATGCTTTTGGATATGGAAGCAAACAAAGCACATTGGAATTATTCCAAGAGCCATGGCATATGCCCATTTACAAATTACAAATACAAACAAATGTGTTTATGATTATTTGTTTATTTCTAAAATATTACTATTATTTTCTTATACTCTAAAGTGAAAATATTTTAAATATATCAATTATATTTTAATATCATACAATAATTTCACATTTTTGAGAAACATCAAATCAACAATTTAATGGCCCTCACTAACTTAGCTAATGGAAAATTATCTTTCAAAGAAAAATGATTACGATGATAATACCTACCAAACAAAAAGATGTCAAAACCTGCCATTCAACTAGATGGATGTTAAAGGTGAATGGTAGTAGGTGATCCTTTACACTTTCTCCATCCATGTTTGGAAAATAATAATCAATTGGACTCTCCTTTGCTTTTATGGTTTGTCCAATCTGGTTGTTGCAGCATTGATTTATCTTTAGTTCATAAAAATAATATAGTATAATTTTATTGACACCTCATTATTTGCTCTTTGCACCCCATACTAATTTTAAACATGAATAACATATTTAACCATTGTACATAATTACCGTTAAAGACAAAAAAAATTAAAAATAAAAATTAAATTTGCTTTCTCGTAACCCTAGTTAGACTTTTTTCTCAAACCATCATGTTCCTACAACCCTAATGAGGTTTATACGCTTATAATGGTGAAAAATATCAACTATTTATTCATGAAGGGTGAGACTGAAGTTAGAGAGGTTTCGAATGAGGTATGAGTTTATTTTTTGGTGTTTTTCAAGTTTAGGATGTCATTATGGTCACTGGTTGCGTTCAGTACACCAGTACCGAACACGATAGGTAAATTCAGTAGGATGCTACTGAAACATTGCACCTATGTGGGTTGTGTTTGACCGGCTGTTAACTTAAGATGCAATGAAGATCCACCATAATATGGAACGGTGTTCGGTGGTGTATTACCGAATTTTAACCTACAATTCAATGGCAATGAACCGAAATATATTTATTTTTTCAGTAACTTATTGTTGACCACAAATTTAATGTAAGCTATTTTGACCTTACTCCCATTGAATGAACAAAATCAAGGTGACACCCTTAAAATAGATGACACAGCATCCAATGTAATGGTCATCTCACCAAAAGGCATGTGAAAGATGTTTGTTTCGGGATGCCACCTCTCAATGAAGGTAGATACAACAATCTTATTTGCATTCCGATAAGAACACCTAATAAGTTGTTCTAATTCAGACCTCTGAATGTATCATTTGAATATACCATTATTTGGATTAGCCCACCAATTCCACTAACGAATGGTAGATGTCTTCGACATGCACCTAAGGTGCTTACATTCCTAGTCAAAAACAATATTAAGTATAAACTTAGTAACGAATTCGGTAGATGATCACTGAAACAAGAAACAAATTCAATAGACTATCACTAAAAAACGGAAACAAATTCGGTACACTACTACTGAAAAACATAAACACATTCGGTGGACAGCCACTGAAAAATGAAAAGAAATTTGGTGGACTACCACTGAACAAGGTAAAGATTTCGGTGGGGTTTACACAAGTAAGTTAAGGAATGGGGTTCATGAGGGCAATTTAGGAATAAAAATGAGGTGTAGTGAGTAATTTTAAATTTTACTAAAATTCTATGGAGTGTAAAGAGAATGTGGAGTGCAAAGAGAAAATTTTGGGGTGCCAATAAAATCACCTTAATTTTATAGCTCAAATTGTTGGAATATTTTACAATTGTCTACAAGCACAAAACAAGTGCAAATGGCTAAAAAATGAGTGTTAAAATAACTTCTCATAAGAAAGGGGATTGTGGTTCAAGTGATTAAGAGCAATTATCTTTAGTTGCCATCATATTTTGAGCTTGAATTCCCACCTCCCTCCTCTCCACCAGCGGATTTACGAATTTTTTAATGAAGGTGCAATTTTGAAAGGCTAAAAGTTTTATTAAAAAATTTAAAATAAAAACATATTATGAATCAATTTGAATTATATTCGAACTTACTTTGGAAGCTTGATTGATACAATATTTTCTTTCTCGGCACAAGACTTAATCAATGAATCAATTTTTATAAAAGATTGGAGTTCTCTAAAATAAATAAATAAACATATTTGATGGAGGAGTCGTAATTTTTTTTAAAAATGAATTTGATGATCTTATAGACTTGGATTGGTGTGGAAGGGAAGAATCTCTCAAAAAAGGACTTTCTTTTTTTTAAAGCAAAATCTCTTTAATACTAAAGGAGTTTCCTCCTTTTCATTCTACACTCTGATATTGATTCTCAAAGTGGGTATCCTCCAACTGGGTCTCTAGTGTTATGTTTCCTATTTAGATCGGTTTACTATATACTATTATATTATGTTTTAATAAGAGTTTAAATTATTGTTACACCTTGAGGCCCAAAACCTTGTGGAATAAGGAAAGGTTTTGAAGCCTATTAAGGAGTCCTATTTATTTCCTTTTTGCGTGAACCGTTGCTTGGTGGGCTTGGAAGATTAGTCAAGTCGGCCCTTGGTGATGAATAGAGATGACTTGACCTAGCCCTATATAAGCTTAAGGCCCTCCTCTCATCAGACACGTTCTCTAACCCTAATCTCATCACAAAGAGAGAGCTGAAATAGATTCTAAGAGAAAGCAGAAGTCTTGAGCCGTTCCTGTTCTTGTTGGGATTGTTGTTGCTACAATTGAATGAGTTCAGAGGTCGCGTACTCAAGAAAGATGGTGCCATGTATGTCTTTACGTATTTCAGATTGTGTGAAAGATCATGAATACGCATATAAAGAAATCTAATAGTTGGTATCAGAGCACATGGTTATTTGCACACACTGAAATCATTTTTCAAGTATGCCTATTACAATTTCTTATCTGTTTATGCCATGATGAGTTTTTGGTTCTGTTTAAAATTTGAAGATGGATTAAACATGTTTATTTTTCTAAATATCAAGAATATTAAAGAATCTGGAAAAACATGTTGTAATTTGATTTTTCATATCTTCAAAACTTTAAACACCTTTTTGACCTACTAGATGATTTTAAAACCCTAAAAATGCCCATATATCATAGCAAAGCTGTGAATTGTGTTAATTAGGCCATTCCCTATTCATAAAGGTATTTTGTGTATAAAAAAAAAAGGACACCAAAAACCCCTAAAACACTGTTCACGACAGAAATTACTATTCACTGTAATTTAAGGTTTTCTCTCTTAAACTGTGTTTCTTTGGTTATTTTATGAGCTAGATAGGTGTTTGTCTTTGTTATGAGAATCAACAAATTTTTCATAACAAAATCAAACCTACTCAAACCCAAAAGAAATAACCAAAATTGCATCATACCTAAATTACTTGATAAGTTTCTTCAACAAATAGAATCTATCCTGTAATTTGTTTATGATGGCACAAGATAACACGTAATTTGTGTAAGCTATAAGTAATCTCTTGCCACAAAGGTGTGATACTTAATTAAGGAAGCTTGCATATGTTATTTGTTAGTTTTGTGAATAAAGTTAAATAGAAAAACTATTTTCTCTTAACAAATTGAGAATTGGTTTCTTGGAAAGTAATTGTGCTTTCTTTTGCAAATCCTTACGACTTTAAACACTCCCTCAATCAATTTCTCGCATATTGAAAGATTCACTGGATCAAACTTCAAAATATGGATGTTTGATTTTGAAGTTATTCTCGGAATGAATGAGATCGTTTATGATCTCACTCATGATTATATTTCATTCAAGCTAGCCATTTCACTTATATATCTTGTAGTACAACTCCTAGAGCTTAGGGAAAAGGAAAAGCATCTGGCGTTTAATAGGTGTCACTCGTGTCAAGTTGTTACGAATGAAATTCTAGTAAAGCATATAGTGGAGCTAATTAAGAAGCAGAAGGAAGATGAGCTAGAGCAAAAAAGGGTTAAGGCAGCGACGTCGTCGACCTTATGAAGGACCCATAAGGATATACACAACTACAAAGGACAGTCTCAGAAATCTCAGGATCGCTGTAAAGCTCGATATATGCGCTTATGGGAGATGACAAAACATCAATAAGCTACTTCGATACAAGAATCTCCGAGTGTAGTCTATGAAACCTACACCCCAACCTGAATCACATGCTGAGATTTTCAATACCACCACTAATAGGGAGATAGTGGTACTTGACCCGTTCCCTGCTAGCGAGAACAACATTTTCATGGCAGCATGTTGTGACAAGGAGGATTAGATAGCTAGCTATTGTTTTCATTAAATATTATTGGAGTAGTTGATTTTAAGTTGGATGATGTAGTTTCAGTACCCTAAATAAAGTAAAATTTAATTTATGTTTCAAGATTATTAAGACTTGTTTCATTTTGGATTCAATAAAGATGTTTTTGTATCTCAAAATTCAAAGACAATAAAGATGGATTATATTGTCTCAATTACAATAAAGATGGTGAAGTTTTAAATGTTGAAACGTTCAGGGCACATTTCAAAAGAGAAAATGAAATTTTTTGTAAAAGAACAAGTCTTGCCACCACTGCTTTTCGGTGATGACGAAATTTGTATTGAATGTGTTGAAGGAAAACTCACTAAAACTAAAAGGAAAGGTGCAACTCGCAGTAGTGATCTTTTAGAAATCATTCAAACAAATATTTATGGACCATTCCCTCATCAAACAATTGATGGAAATCACTATTTCATCACCTTTATAGATGACCATTCTATTTTTGGTTATCTATATCTCATAGTAGAAAAGTCTCAAGCTTTTGAAATTTTCAACAATTTTCAAATTGAAGTAGAAAGGCAACTTAAGAAAAAGATCAAAATTGTGAGGTCATACATAGGGGGTGAATATTATGGATGTTTGATGAAGGAGGAAGACGTGCTAGACCTTTTTTACTAGGTATCTACAAGAAAATAGAATAGCTGCTTAGTACACAACGCCAAGAATTCAGCAGCAAGATATCTAAAAACTGATTTGCCTACGCTTTTTGAGAGAATCGATCAAAACAGCAAACTACATACTTAATAGAATGCCTAGCAAGTCCGTGCCTAAGACACCTTTCGAAATTTGGGGTTGCAAAGTTGAAGTCAGAATCTATAACCCTCAAGAAAAGAAGCTTGATCCTAAAATGATTTGCTGTCATTTTATTGGTATTATACCCTAAATTGAAAATATTTTAAATATATCAATCATATTTTATTATCATACAATATTTTCACATTTTTGAGAAACATCAAATCAAAAATTTAATGACCCTCATTAACTTAGCTAATGGAAAATTATCTTTCAAAGAAAAATGATTATGATGATAATACCTACCAAACAAAAAAGATGTCAAAACCTGCCATTCAACCAAATGAATTTTAAAGGAGAATGGTAGCAGGTGATCCCTTACACTTTCTCCATCCAGGACTGGAAAATAACAATTAATTGGACTTTCTTTTGCTTTTATGGTTTGTCCATTTTGGTTGTTGTAACTTGTAGCATTGATTTATCTTTAGTTCATAAAAATAATATAATATATAATTTTATAGTTCAAATGGTTGGAATATTTTACAATTGTCGGCACTCAAAAAACAAGTGCACGTGGCTAAAAAATGAGTGTTAAAATAACTTCTCATAAGAAAGGGGATTGTAGTTCAAGTGATTAAGAGTAATTATCTTTAGTTACCATCATATTTTGAGCTTGAATTCCCACCTCCCTCCTCTCCAGTAGCGGACTCAAGAATTTTTTAACGAAGGTGCAATTTTGAAAGGCTAAAAGTTTTATAAAAACAATTAAAATACAAAAAATATCATGATTCAAACTTACTTTGGAAGCTTGATCGATACAATATTTTCTTTCTTGGTACAAAACTTAATCGATGAATCAATTTTTATAAAAGATTGGAGTTCTCTTAAAAAAACAAGAGAAAAAAAAAGATTTGGTGGAGGAGTCGTAATTTTTTATTTATTTTTTATAATGAATTTGATGATCTTATAGACTTTGATTGGTGGGGACGGGAAGAATCTCAAAAAAAAGGACTTTCTTTTTTTAAAGCAAAATCTCTTTAATACTAAAGGAGTTTCCTCCTTTTCATTATACACTCTAATATTGATTCTCAAAGTAGGCATCCTCCAGTTGGGTCTCTAGTCTTTCTCATTCTCATGTATTCACTTTCACTTTCAACAAAGAGGTTTCAAGCAATCCTTGGCAGCTCAGCTCGCTTCTCACCTTAGTTACATAGTCCTATTTTTTTAGGAAGAAGGAGATAAGTCTAACCTTCATTTTCAAGTTTCAGTCTTTCCAGTGGACAAGCGAGTTTCTCCCTTACTTAAGTAAGCTCCCATCGAATGTAATTTATTATTCTCAAGCGAAGGGGAAGAACAAGCAGTGAAATAGTAGTAGGAAATGAGACTTCTTTTTCCCCGGTCCAAAACGACGTCGTTTTGGCAAGAGATTTTAATATATATATATAAGCGCACAACGCAACGCAACTGCTCAACAAAGGAAAGCAAGCCTATGAGGTCTTTTGTCGAACATGTGGAGTGCACAACCAGACTGAGCGGAGGTGTAACTTTCCGACACCTACAACACTTTCTCTAGTGAGAGGAGGTGCAATTGTACCTCTTTGTACCTCTGTAGGTCCACCATTGCTCCTCTCTCTCTCAAGTTCTCAAGCTTTGTTCTACTTGTTTTGGGCTTGGCTCGATCTTGACAATATTAAATAAAAGTATATGTACTTTAAGTTTAGCAAGTTATACAGCTTCTTTTATGTTGAGTTTTATACCCACCCCTCTTATCGATTGAACCAATTTTGATTTGTTTTAATTGGGGGTGGGCATTCAAAGTGGAAAACCGAAAAACAAAGTTGAATTGGAACGACCAAAAATCAAACTAGACCAGTTTGATTCGGTTCTGATTCTTGTAGTGAAAAAATCAGACCGACTGTGCAATTTTTAATAAAATATTTAAGCCCAATGTTAAATTTCTAAGCCCATAACTAATCTTTTTCCAAGTCCAACTCCAAATCACCTCCCTTTGCATGAAATTGGCCCATTTGTGAATTTTTAAGCATAAAAACAATAACATTTTAGTTGGGTTTTGTAAAAAAAAAAATGAAAAATAAAAGTTCTGGTTCAAACTAGACCAAATCAATTTAATAATTTTTTTCGTCAAAACAAGACCAAACGAATAGTGTCAGCTCCAGTTCCGATTTGGGGTGAGAACCAGACTCATGCCCACCCCTGGTTTCATAATGCCTACATTTAGCCATCATCATTTGGTCCACTAGCTTGAGGCTCGATGTAAGCCCATTCGGTGTGGTGGGCTAAAACTCAGCCCGTCATAATATATTGGATGGCCCGACCCAATATTACATAAAGGTGGCATTGGGGTAAGGTTTAGAGCACTTCCACCCATTTGTCATGACAAAGGGCAAGGGCTGTTACTATTCATGTGAATAGTGGCAGCCCTTGCAAAAGGCTTGTGGTGTTTCCACCCATTGTCATAGCAACTCAAGGACAACCAGTATTTACATGAGATATGAGGAGATGAATTTGTATAGTGTTTTGGTGTGGGAAGTGAAGAATATGACTAAGTATTTATTTTAAAAAATCCTGAAATTTTTAGTATTTTTTAAGATTTTTTTAATTTTTTTTCGTTGCTGACATCAGCAAACCCAGGCTGTTCTTGTCTTTGGGCTAGCCTGGTTTGGTGGGACCCATGTGTTGCTAGGGCTGTAGAAGCTCACTGGAACTACAAATTGGGGCTTGGACCCCCTATTGCCCGAGCAAAGGGGCACCACTGGAAGCGCCCTTATGAGCTCGAGCTTGGCTAGATATTTGGACCAATAGAGTGCAAAAAGGTTTGACCTGTTTGGACTTGCTCAAACCCGCTCAAATATGTGTTATGTGGTTTTATGCGGTATGTGTACTATATGTAATTATATTAGGGGGAATCAAATATAGGACTTAAGATGCATGATTAAATGTTTTTAACAACTTGTTACAAGTCGCTTACAAAACTCATGTTAGTTTAAATATGTGTAATAATTAACATAATATACTCATTATATAATCGTATGTTTAATGAATAAATTTGTTTTAAAGTGAAGAGGTAGTGGTTTCTTTTTTTCAAAGTCTAAATAATTTTTTTTGTTGAGGAAGACATAATTTAAATTTGAGACTTCTTCAAATATTAGGCAGAAAAAAAAAAAAGTATACAGTCACAAAATATGAAAATGTGACATGAATAACTGGGGTACTAAACAGAAAAAACAATTGCGGTGGGGATTCAAAGTGTCTAAATCGGACGGATAAACATGAAAATGTAATTTTGGTAATAGGTGTTGAAATAGGGGTATTAACGTAAAAACAACATGAAGTTACCGTTGGAATCCCATCCGTCTATATGGCCGACCTATCTGTTCTCAAATTTTAAAAACGCATTTCTCTGTTGTGATCTTACTCTGCGCTTATTCTGCGAACGAAACTACTTGTAATCTGCCTTCTTCATTTTCACTTCAGCCCTCTGACTCTGTTCTGAAAGGTATAATTTCGCCATCTTTTCATTTATGATTCGTTTGTTAACTTGGGTTTTTTTGGGTTCTTTTTAATAAACGATTTAGGATTTAAATTTAGGGTTTAATTTAGGGTTCGAGTTATGTTTGAAGTACTTAATCTTGTACAATTTGTAGTTTCGGTTATGAAATAGAAGAAATCTCTCCGTGTGGGGTAAACAATTTGCAAGTTGCAGAAAGAAAGGGAAGGACTTTGGGTGTGAAGTTTAATTTCTGATCAATTTCATTTTAATATTTGTTAAAGAAGATATTGTAACTAATTAATTATGATTACAGTGGAATGTTTCTTTGTCTGTCTTTCTTTCTTTAAGATTTAAAGACACCCAATTTGTGGGAGCCAAGGCTTAACCCTAAGTAAGGGAGGATTTTAGGGATTTGATGATGATTTGGTGACTGGGGAAGATAGATGTGAAATTCTTGTGGCATTGGAAGTTGAATATTAGGATCAAGATGACCCAGAAGTGTATTTCTTGTCGTGGGGGTCTGGTGTGTATGATGTCCTAGTTCTTGGGGTATCCAATCTAATTTCTTGAGTATTCTTGACAAAAAATTGTTGCTCAATCGTGATTAATGTTTATTTTTCTAGCCAAGAATGTCAAATTCTGATCTTAGGCATATTATAATCAGTGATTGATTGCATCTTGCACCCTCAATTGAATATGAAGAGATATGCTAAATTCCTGCATTCTTTTTCTGCTGTTTCTACAGTTTTCAGAAGTTTAATTTGAATTGACTACAAGAAAGCACAATGGCATCAACAATTGGTCATTTGTTTCAAGATCAGAATCTCATTGTTCACTCTCATGGTACTCAAGTCTAGCTCTGCTTTTCTTTAAAGTCTAAAATTGTTGTTCTGCTAGTTTGGTCTAACCCTTATAATATCTATGACAGGAGCTTCTCTTGGGGGGAAAGGATCAGCCTTCAGGAAACAAAAGAAAGAGGGGCTTGGTGGAAGGAAACCGCTTGGTGATCTATCGAATTCGGGGAAGCCTGCACTCACCCAGGCTTCAAAAAAGCAGCTTTCCAAGGAAATGGTTCATGATGCAAGCAATAAGAAAGCCTTTTCTAAGGCCTCAGATAACGTTCAGACCCGTAGCAGGAAGGCTCTATCTGACATTTCAAACTCACAGGCACCACATGTGCAGAAAAAGCACAACATGAAGCTGAGTGTTGTGGCGGAGGAGGCTATTTGTCCTGGTGCTATTGCAGAGGAACGATTTCTGCACAATCATGAAGAATGCATTAAAGCACAGACCCAGGCTATGGACATGGATCATTTTCTGATGACACTTGGACTACATAAGGGTATTTTGAATTTCTTGATATCAATGATTTCTGGACATTTTAATTCATTACTTAATTCATTTTTTGTTCAGATTCTTGCAAGAATCTAGCATCTCCCTGGGCAGCACCTGCATTGTCAAGTAAATTTGAGGTAACTTTTGCATTCCCCTTTTTCTTTTTCTGCAATCACTTTGTCAGTTTAGATCTTTTGTGATGATAATGTTTGTTTGTCTTTGTTTTCAGCCGGAGTCTCCACCGAGGTATTTGGATTTGGAAGAGATGAATGAGCTTGAACCATCCTGGCTGTCTGAAAAGCTTGACTCACCTCCTTTCTCTCCAGAATCACCAAGTTTCCACACTGTTTCCTCTTTGTTTTCGGAGGACTGTGACTTCCAGTTGATTTAAATACCGTAGTTTTCAAAGGATTGATTCCCCTCCAATCTCCAAAATGCGTATAGTGTGAATCCCCCTTGCTTCCAGAAGGGTTTTCTTAGCTGTTTTGTTAATTGAGCATTTGGATGTTATTGCTTGTTCCAAGACTCTATGTAGTTAACGGTGATGAATGTTTGATTCTTTTATTCAACCCACATTGATGATCTGTTATATTTTGAAGTATCTGGGTGAAAATTTTGAAGCTCTCAAAAGCCTCTTTGTCTGTTTGGAGTTTGAAATTACTGAATTTTAATCTCATTCTTACTGGTTTGGCTAGAAAATGTTAGCCTAGAAGTTCATGATTCATGAGAACAAAAAGCACATGCAACTTCTAGGTGAACCCTTTTTTAATTCATGAATCTCGGTTGTGCGGGTTTCTTTTCTTCCTTCTTCAATGGTGCAGAGTTGTTCTATAAACTGTCGCCTTTTTTAATTCTTACCAAAAAAGAAAAAGAAAAAAAAGAAATCTGTGTTTACAGGAACACCTGTAAAACAATTTTGACAGTAACACGAAGTAAAAGGTAACATTAGTAACATTAGTTGCCCTTTTAAACTAGAGAAAGCATTGTTGGGGAGGACCCTTATCAACATCCATGAATGATAAATCTCTTAGCACGGATCGAATTCGACAATCCAAAAAAATTTAAGTAAAAATATGATCACAGAGTTTTGTATTAACCAAATTCGCAAGTTGGAGATAAGTGGACAGCTGACATTATCACAATACACCTCCTACAATTACCACTACCAAGAACCAGAACCCAAAACCATTGAGAGATATAACGCCGGCCAATTTTGATGTGCATTGCATCATTCACACGTGGAACACAACACTTCATGATTATGGTAATACTTTTTGCTAATTCAATTACAGTGGCTCTGGTAACAAGATATAAACCAAAAATTGTGAGCATTTGATGAAGGCATTAACAGCAACAAGCAATGATTCCAATTTGTGCATGTTTATCAAATAACTAGCTTTACTGTACAATATATTCAAATCAAGAACTCGTGTCTTCAACTTATTCAGCAAAACTAAAGGATCAGCACTCAAACTCTTCGGAACAATAGTAACGTAAAGGCTCTATGAAATTAGTTGATCAACATACATTAAAAAATTTCTATATAAAAGATACACTATAAAGTTTACCTCCCTTTCTATATTCTCTACACCCCACGTAACACAAACCTGGAAAAAAAAAAAAGTAAAAGCCTTGTCGAGACTACATTGACCCTTCATGCCCTTATATTGCGTTTGTTGCATGGTAATATGCATAGGTACAATACAACTTCCTGAACAGATGAAGTCGGGCAACGAACACATGCACCTCACCAACTTGTAGAGCAAATGGAAATGCAGCATCATTCTTCTGGCCGAAATAAAGTGAAAGTTGAACTTGTCTCAGTCTTTGTAATCTGCATTACAATATTTGAAATTCTAATAAGGTGAAGTTGCATAGGAAATAAAATTAAGGATAGAGCTCTCCCTAAACCCTAAACCATGGGAGGAGTGGAAAGGCAAAATTTAAATGCTTTTTCCATATTATTGAGAAATTTTTTCTATTCAATAATTGGCCCTTCATTCAATTATTTTCTACATGCTGATTGTACATAAGATTAACTGATCAATGCCATCCCATGTCCTATAGAAAAAAGATTCCATCCGGTGACGAGAAAGTATATGTGGTTATTGTCAGTCCTTATACTAGTGTCCATATCACTAATGCTAAAAAAAACAATGTTATATGTTTTGAACTATATCTCCACCCATTGGCAAAAAATAAATAAATATAAATAAAATCTCCTCCCCTTCAACAAACCTTACAAAGAAACTAGCTCTCACTTATGTTCTGGTAAAGGTCATTATATGAATCAAATTAAGAAAAAGACACAATTATATGAGTACTAGCAAACCACTGATCACATGCATGTTATTTATGAGGCAAGCTAAGTAATGGTTTATTATTTCTCTTGGGAAAAAGAAAACAGAAAACAAAAAAGGGATTCTCTAAGTGAAAATACCAACCTCAGCAGTACGAGAAATTCCAGAGGGAAGAACAGGAGCAAGAGATGTCCAAAGAATGGGATCTACTAAGGGATCGATGGTATTGTAGTTTGTCATAAGTGGCGCAGACAAGAAGGGAGTCAATGGGAACGCATTTCTTTGGACTTGGAGAGACAATCCACTACTCATTCCTAATGCGGCACTAAGTCTCTCATCATGACTTGTGGATTTCTCAACTGCCTTGCCGTAGTCCATCTTGTGGATGGTATTTTTGTTTTCATTCTCATCATTATCTGCATTGTTTTCTTGCTTTTTTGATGCGTTCTCTTGTAAGTTCTTATAGGCAGCTGACCGTGACAAGATGCTCATGGCAGAGACTCTGGCACCTTTATGCTTTTTACTTACACGGGAAATGCCCAAACGGGGAATCTGGTATGGTTCAGTAGGCTGGATTTCCCATTCCAATGTTTTAAGTTCAACTCCAATGTCTCCAACAAAACCATGTTTTGTTTCTTCTGATGATTTTGTGCTAGTGTCAGCTTGACGAGATTTGTTGGTTCCCCACCACTTGATGTAACTTGTTAAATCAAACTTTCTTTCAATGCAAAAGGCTCCCAAAAATTCACTTTCTGTGGCTGGATCATCGCCTGTACCTTTAAGTGGCATAAGACAGATGGAAAGTGGCACTGATTTAGGTAGTAATCCAGATGAAAAGAATATAAGTAAATTCAAAAAGCCTGCATCTGCAATTTCTTTGCACAAGATTGAGTATGAGGAAACTGATTTTGCAGCTCACCCAAAAATTGCTTGAATTTAGCATCTCATGAGAACTTACCGTAATGTATGCTATTGAAGTACTCTGATCCACCCATACGACCCAATGATGGTTCCCAACGACTGTTATGTGTAGAACAAAAGAACAAGTTAAGAACAGAAAGAAGAAGCACAATATGAATTACTGGCAGTGCTTACGAGTCGTTCTATGGTGAGGGTGCCATATATGGACCTTCACTATAGAATTTCACTTAAGTTTAATGAAATGATCTTGTGGCTAATATGAAGGTCCATATATGGCACCCTCACTATAGAATTTCGCGTGCACTTGCAGATATTTTATGCCTTTACAAGCTGAAATTTAACTACACTAAAAAAATTGGCACTGTAGTGTAGTGATGCAATCCACAGCATGCCTAAATTTTCCAGTCTGTTTGGTGAAAAAGGAGACTGGATAACATAAAAAAAAAAAAAAACAACCAAGAACACGCCACAGAAGAAAATATAAAGAACATAATATTATGTAGAAATCTGATGGAATTGAGATTTTCCAATGTATAACTCCATGAGTATGAATGATAAATAATTTGTCACTACTGGTGATAAACTAGTTTTTTACTTCTTGTCCCGATTCCCATTTGGGACAGTTGACACCTAAAAGAAGAAGAAAATGACTCTAACTAAATAACCAACAAAACTTCAATCTCAAAAACTTATAAATGAGCATCTTTAAGGAACCACATAATGTGCCAAGAAATTCTATTGGAAATGAACTTACATATATTGTGCACACAAGCAACATTTAAATGTAAAATATACCTGGAAAGACCACGATATTTAGAAATTCCTCTCGAGAAACCACTGCTCTTCCTGAAGGAAAAGAATTACTATAAGCAATGTGCACAGTTTTCAGATTCCAATATGTACTTAAACTACTATGAAGACACCTTCTAAGAGATGCAAGGTATTCCTCCCTTGACATATTCTGCATCTCTTCAAGATCCCTTGTGTAATCTGTAACCTGAAGAAATTGAAAGAAGAGTAAAAACTTGAACAAAGGGGTCCTTTAGTTGACAACAGAAGTGCTGGAAATTGACACGTTTTACATAGTGTAGCTAAAAAATATTTACATATGTCATGTATTTCCAATCCATGACATGAAAAAACTGAGATGTTGATTTGGAAAACATAGCTGTATTTTCACTATTAGTACTTAACAGTAAAACAAATGATACCCAATTAACAAAAAGGGAAGAAATTTTAAAAATGATAGGCCATGGATGCAGCTCCAAGTGCAACAAAAACAATAAAATGAAAACAGTGAATCAATGACACTAATCTCACAGGAAAATTAATGAGTGTGCCAGGGCCCCAGTATTTCAAGGCAGCAAGATCATAAGCTCTAGCTGCAGCCTCTTCATCGTCATACGCCCCTGTAAATTAAACATGCTACTCAACGATTACCAATTGATACGATGCATAATACATTACACAATAATTAGCAGTTTCTTAAGGAATTCAAGAAAAACTTGAGCCACCAACTTACCCAAGTAAACTGGCATATTGAATCACGCACCAATAGTTCCATGCACAGTCCAAAATCAAATCTTGTCAGCAATTACATATGCATACATATACAAAAATGGGAACAAAAAAAGAAGAAAGGCATGTATATAAGCATATTTTGGGAGAGAGAGAGAGAGAGAGAGAGAGAGAGAGAGAGAGACCTTGCTTTCCCTTCTTATTCTGGTTCTGGTTCCATGTACTTTTGTCCCAAAGATGAGCCTCATAACGACCTGTCCACCTATGCCTAAATTTCCAATACCAGTAATCAAAATCTCTTCCTTTATTTTTTATTATTTTTATAAATGCATAAAAAATATGAAATTGAAACATTTTCGGACTAACAAAGCAAGCAGCCTAAGCTTGGAAACAAAAAAAAAATCGTGATTTGCACATTTTCTCAGTAACCAAACAACTGCTTACCGAGTGACTCCACGGTAAATGGAGCTGCGTTTTCCAGCAGCACAAGGAGGCATTTTGCTGATGCGCTCTTTGGCCGTACAGCCTCTCTCTTTCTTCGCTTTCTTGAGCCCTCTGTACAGCAATAGCTGATCGCTCGCCGTCACCGCCTCCGACGCCTCTGCTCCGACACCGCCGCCGCCGCCGCTTTCGGTCTTTGGACCGGGATCGGAGGACGACGACGCCATGATTGAACACTTCAATCGAACCCAAACCAAAACAACAACAAAAACCTAGAGAGAGAAATGGATGAGTGAGAGAGGGAGGAAGTCTGAGTGTTGAGTTGTTTTGGAGTTTTTGGGTTTTGCTTATGTTTTTGTTTCAGCACTGTACAGAGGAAAAACTACAGTGAGAGAAGAGGAAGAGGTGCGCGGAAGTACCAATTTGCCCTTGATTTGTTTTTATTATGGCGGTCGTGATGATTGGGTCTTTTTAGGTTGAAAAGGTTGTAACGGCTAGGATGAGAAGTGGGGGTAGTTTCGTAATTTAGGACGCTTTGAAAGTGTGTAGTGGCGTTGTCTGCGAAAGCCACATGTCTTGCAGTGCTCCATGTCTGCAGCCTCTCCCAAGGATCCAAAGCCTGTAAAAGAAAAACATTTTACTTTTCGTTTTTAAAAAGAAATTAATTACATAATACTCTACAATTCATTTTTTATTTTTATTTTTTATTGTTGAAAAAGATACTTTATCAAAAAATAATAAGCATCATAAGAGAGTACTCTCTACAATTCAATTTTAAAGTTGGAATCGAATGATCTACATCATATTAAATTTTTCAATAAAATAATCCGTTCATAAACAATATTGAGTGAGGGCAAAACTAAACCTAAGACCTCGAGCTTTAGCCCAGTATAAAAGTGCATTGACTTTGCATATCGGAGGTCTCAAGTTCAAATTTAAAACAAAAACAAAAGACTGTTAGAATTTGATTTGATTTTAACAAAAGGGAACAGGAATGCACAACCAATTCATTTCCAACCTCAGGCAATTAGTGTAGACCCTATCCAATCAGCAGTTTTAACAATCAAATCTATCATGACTACCATTCTCATCTTGCATGAGCTGTACAAAATCTGCACATAATCTTCTATGTTACATTTGGAGCTATCAAATATATCACTGACAGTTCTCGTTTAGCAGTCAGAAACTGGATATGTAACAGCCATTGTTGACTCCAGCAGTTTGTAGTTCTCAACTTTTGTTCTACTCGTCAACGAAGAGGCGGAATGAGTATCACACAGCTTGCTTATAGAATCTCGGTGCCCAGATTTTCTTTTCAAGAGTTCTGCAGAATTTCATGACCAGATTTTAATTGCCTATCAACTTAGTGACATGAGAATTTCATGAAAATACAAAGCAAAACGAAAATTGTAGGTCACTTAGATTCAAGGGCACAAGACGATATTGCAGCTGAATGTATAATTTAGTTATTTTGACAATAAGAAATGAGCAGTTAATATAGCTTCTCAGAGCATGCTCACCACAGCGAACAGCCACTCTGTATAACTTTTATTTTCTGATTAAGGGATGAGAAAACTACTACTCTGAGCAATAGAAATGCTTTCTCCAACCTTCCAACCTCTTTTCCATTTTCTCCACAATTAGATCCTAGAAAATAAAATCACATGGATTTCTACCTAGTAAACCTAAACATATCATAGGCTTGCTACCCAACCCACAACCAAAACAAGACACCTCCAAGTATTTTGACTGGTACAAGCAAAACATAGGTTTCGAAATAAAGGAATTCTATTAAAGGAGATGTGCATCTGCATACCGACTCTTTCCTTTATTAAAGTAGCATATTCGGCTCCACCACTTTTTTGTGCAAAAGATGATATATCAAGATACATTTGGCTTGAAGGTCGAATTCTGGCGTCCACCATCCATTGCAATACCTGCACAATAAATAGTCGTTACATTTTGTGATTTGAGAATCTATAAACATAAGCATGAGATATTGTAAGGCGAAAACTTGTATCACGCTGTTGTCGAATACCCACAAATGTCCTACCTACTCCCTATAGAAGCAAGAAAATATCAAATAATGCATGCAATCACCATGCATTGGTGCTTTCAGTAATATAAAGCTCAGCCCCTTTGGTTCTAAGACAGTGCTCCAGCCAAAATGTTCAATGCTTATAAATTCAATAGGTAATTGCCTATATTCATGGCTTGAGTACTGGTCTCCATAAAGAAAATGTTTCAATAATCGAGCCGAAGCCAACATGAGCTCATTGAAATGTTAATTAATGTCTCTTTTCGTAAACATGCATAATTATTTAAAGAAAAAACGAGCCTCGATATATAACATGCATAAATTACACTACAGCACCAGCAATTAAGAACATAGGTACAACCTCAGTATGATTTAAATGTACTTCGGACTTTTGGCCATATGTGCAACCAAGAAATAGCATGATGCAAACTTTTCTGCATTTGCTGACAAAAGTAAATGCAGAAATGGAAGTTTGACTTAAAGATTACCTCAATATATTTTCTCCAACTTCCAACAGACAAAAGATTCTTCAACAAAATCGCATAAGTATCAAAATTGATATCACCACTGGATGCCACAATCTTGAAGAATAACTGTAAGATGAGAGAGAGAGAGAGAGAGAGTGACAGAGTTACAAAATGACAGCAATGAAAGAAAAATAAACTATCAATATTCAAAACTCAGCTTAGTTGCATATGATTTAGGTAATAGGTTCCAATGACTTCGGTAAAAAAAATGGAAGATACATGAAAAAAACCACTGCATGCATGAGTTTGTAATGTAGTTTGCTTTGTAACATTGAGACATCAAATATTAGAGAACTTTCTAGGTACCTTCATCATAGTCTCAATCTTTCCACTTCTTCCCAGAATGTGCAGAAGCTGATTCACAAGTCCAACTGAAACTTTAGGTAGTGAGGGCTCTATCAACTTAACCAAGTCCATTGTTGTTCTCCAATCTTGTAATCTTCATTCAAAGGCCAATTATCAATTTCTTAACTAACAAAGAAACAAATGAAGAACTTATGGGAAAAGCATAGAAACTATAATGCCTCTTTGAAGCAGAGTTAATAATTGGAAACAAAAAAGAAGCAAAAATCTTGCAAGGATAGAACATGGACAAGTGATGCTAAGGAAGATCACTCAGCAAATCATAAATCTAGAAAAATAATACATGAGTTTGTTATTATCACCTGAAAATCCTGTCAAATATGCAATGAATGGTGCAGCCTTAGCCAAAGAACATTTCAACAATAAAGAAAATGTGCTCGGGGAAAAATGTAAAATTTTGTCTCCCCCAATATTTTCTTTAATCAACTAAAAATAGTCATCTTCAAATATAATAGGGCTGCCTATCATATCAATAAGTAATTTATTTCCCAAGAAATATCACAGAAATGAATATGCATGAGTCTAGAAAATTTCAGAGGGCCAATGCCAAGCTTAATGTAAATACAACTTATCATGGAGAACCTTTTGTGATCCAGAATTCCATCGTATGTAAGGTAATGCCTAGCAGCATGATAAGTCAACTCTTCAAATTAAGAATAGAAAAATCTATCATTAAGAAGAAGAATAGGGAAAGAACAAGGAAACATGTTGACTGCTTCTTGCTGAGACAAAAATTAAAAGAGAGTGCAACTCACAAACTACAGGCCGATACCATTTCAAAGAAAATGGCATCATTGAAAGGAATTTCCTTTTCTCTCATGAGTTCTGCCAGAATAAGAACCCTGGATGTATCACCTCCTTTGTTAAAAGCTCTCATCAAAGCTGAACATGCAATTCCATCAGGTTGAATGCCATTTGTTTCCATTTCTTGAAATATTGCACAAGCCTTTTCCCAATTCTCTGTTATGGAAAGATCCGAAAAACATTTAGTTCAAACGGTACTTCATCCTACCAGCGTCCAAGAATGTCAGTGGTTAAACATAAAATCTTACCCGCAGCACTATATGCATGCAACATTGCAGTATATGAAACTACATCAGGAGGACAACCAGCCATTTTCATCAAATTGAATATAGATTCTGCTTCCATAATTTGGCCCTGAGTAATAAAAAGACAGAAAACAGTTAATGATTTTGTACAAGTAACCAATAATTTAATAAGGAGCAACTCTTGGCAAAAACTTACCTTCTTGCTGTAGGCACATATCACAGATGAGTAGACCTCTTTGGACAAAGGAATTTTCAAATCCATCATTTCATCATAAAAAGTTATTGCCTCACGTATTTTGACATCTTACAACAACCACTTATCAACACAGTGTAAGTGACAGAATCCGGTTTAACTTTCTTCTTTCTCATAGATTGATATAAGTTTATAGCTTTCTCATGTTCTCCCAAATTCATATAGCTTCCAATAGCTGAGTTATATGCAATTGTATTCAATTCAATGCCTCGCAGCTTGGCAGCTGAAAGTACAGCATCAATTTTCACCTTCTGACCGCATTGTCCACAAGCAGACAAAAGTGTGCATATTGAGACAATATTTGGATGAATTCCATCTCGCTCCATCTCACGCAAGACTTCTACAGCTTCAGCTAACAAACCATTAGATCCATAGGCATTAATTAGTGCATTATAGCTCACAAGATTTGGCTTCAACTTGTTTTTCTTCATCATGTGAAATACTTCCCTGGCCTTTTCAGGATGGCGTGATCTTCCATATGCATTTAGTAAGGATGTATAAGACACAACATCTGGCCGGAAACTACTTTTCTTAATCTCATTAAAAACTGACAATGCCTCTTCACTCATCCCATGAGAAGCGTATGCACCTAATAGTGCATTATATGAAACAATGTTGGGTTTTAGGCCTTCTGCAAGCATTGTACTAAATACAGCTGCACAATCTTCTATCTGCCCGCATACAGAATACAAATGAATGATGCTGGTGAATGTTACGATATCAGGGCGACATTCTGCTCTTTTATCTCTCATGGAATTGAAAAGATCAATGGCTTTCTCATGTTGTCCAAGCTTTACAAGGCAATATATAACAATATTAAGGGTGGTTGTGTCTGGACGGATATTTGTTCCCTTCATAAGCTCAAAATAAGATAAAGCCTTTGAATATTGAGCCCCTGTTTTGTATGCAGATAAAACAATATTGTGAGTCACAAGATCGGGTCCAACTCCGTTATCTGTCATTTTCTTGCAAACTTTCAAAGCTTCCCTCCAATTTCCACTTGATCCACAAGCATTGATCAAGTTGTTATATGTCGACCGACTGGGAGGGATCTGCACCCATAAGATAACGTCATGAAGATCTCTTGAGATGTGCATTTGGTATCAACTAACAAAGATCTCAATTACTTGACATCAGATCAAAGAGAAAAAATTAATCATGATTTATAAATCCTAAACTTTAAAGCAGTCAAAAACATATGTAACCCAAAACAAGATGAACATAAATTCAATATAATGTCATCCGGACTGACACCAATAGGTATCATGCAAACTCTATATTACTTACTGAAGTAAAAAACGAAAACAGTGAGTGCTATTAAGATATGCGAATCGCACACATTTTCTCCCCATGCATCATTTGAGAAATCAAAGAAAAAAGAAAGTTGCTCACATCAAATCACACCCACTAAGATTTGTTTAGGAAGAAGAAGACAGAAAATACACACAGCTGCACGCAGCATGTCGTCCATAAGATTCATGGCCCAACGCCATTGACCTGCTCGACCATGTGCATTGATAAGAGCATTGAAGGACTCAGCATCAGGCTTGCACCTACCAAAAGTTCGTTGTTGCAATATTACTTGTTATTGTAAAAATTCAGTACAGGTTTCTATTTTCCATCTTATAACTCTGTTTATTTTTCAAAACACTCCTATCCCTTCTCCTCTGCCTCAACTTGCGCTTCTCTTCATCTAACCTTAACTCTTACTAAATTGGGTGGAAATTTCAAAAACAAAAACAACAAATAAGTACCTCCATTCTTGCATTTCGAAAAACAAGCCACGAGCTTTATCAACAAGATTATGCCTAGCGTGCAATCTGATCATCATATTATAAATGTCAGTACGAGCACAATAGTTCTTCTGGTTCTTCATCCACCCAAACACTCGAACACAGTGCTCCACTGAGCCCCTCTCCGTCATTTCCTACAAAACAAAAAACAAAACGACCCCATTTTTACACACACAAATTCAAACCCTAAATAAACATGAAAAGCTCAGAAATGAAATGAAACGAAACGAAATTTTACTTTGATGAGAACGGGGAAGTTCTTCCGAGCAAAGCGCCCAACCCATCTATTGAGCAAGCCCTCGATGTCGTCCCAGTGGCGGAGCTTGTAGACCCGGTCGACGACGTCGGAGACGGCCCAGTCCTTCTGAAAACGCTCCGTTTCGACTCGTAAACGGTGATGTTTTGGGATGTGTTGTTTGGTGAGGCCGGGGATTCGGGTGGAGATGTGGTGAGCGCCGCGGTCGTAGTCGACGGAGACCTGCTTCTTCTCTTGGAAGGCGGATGATGAGTTATTGGCGGGTTTTTTGCAGACAATTCGGGTCCTGGAACGGGTCGGGTTCAGGAATGGTGGCTGGGATACGGTGGCCATTTCGGTAGAGAGAGAGAGAGAGAGAGTGGATAAAATGATATTTTGGAGAGAGTGGAACGTTAAATTTGTATTTTCTTTCATAATTAACTGCCACTATTTGTTTAAAAGCAAATGGTACCCATATCATATTTTTATATCATATGATGTGGTAGCTAATGTGTATATACCACATCATGTAAAATAATAGTTTCTGTTTTTCTAATTTTATTTATTAAAATACTCTTCATTCATTTAATTGATATTGCATATGATATGGACATGTCACATCATGTGGTATAGAAATATGGAATAAAAATGTGATAAGTGTAACATTACTCAATTTTAAAAGAAAGTAAATGATAGTAAAGTGGATGACTGAAATAATATTTGATATCAAGCTTTTTGATATGTTATTTTTGACATATCTCTTCTAGCTTTCAAATTCACATAGGATTTAGTTACTTGATTGGAGCAACTTTAACCTTCAATTTTTGTCATTTCATGTCCATGTGGCAATTTGAAATATCGATTGGAGATGCTCTTACAATTACAATTATTTTTTAGTAAAAAATATGCCCAAAAAGAAAATCTTCAAAGCCTTCACATCTTCCAATTATTACAATCAATAAGTAATAGTCTCGTCCACCAGAAAACTTGTATGAAATGGAGATAATATTGTTTTGCTATCTCTAACCAATTACAGGCTGCCATATGAAAAAGTTATCACGTGGCATATCGCAATTGGTCGGGGATAGTAAAATAGTAATATCCCCATTTCACACAAGTGTTTCTCCTCGTCCTCGAACTTGATAAATAATATATTTATTTTTAAGTAATAAAGAATATAACATATAATATAATCAATAACTATATAATTGTTTGGGCCTAAAATTGACACACCCAGCCCAACAAAAAGAAACCCAAAGACCAGAAAGGCCCAGCCCGAAGCTGATCAAACCAGAAAAACAAAAATCAGGCCTTGATGAAAAATCAGTTTTTGACTTCAAAAAAAAACAGGATAGGCCCAGCATCAAAACTGAAGGAACCAAACCACATGCAACCCACGTGAAATTTCTTCAGACTTAGGAGAAAAGTCAACAAAATCAACTATCTCAGAGTTGATTAGCAAGAGTCGGTAGCTGACAAAATTGGAAACAACACCTCCGAAAAATCTATTCTATGAGAATATTCAGAGATATTTTCTCCATTTAGAGAATGTTTGTTTCCCCCAAGAGAATAAGCAAAAAAATCAGAGAGGAAAAACAGGAAAGCAGAGAGATGTTCAAAACTGAAGAGCAGACTGACCGTTTTTTAGCTCTCACAAAAGGATGGTTGGAAATGAAAAAAGGGATTAAGCTCTCTTCCAAAGAAAACAGAGGAGTGATCATAAGAACTGGCAACTGAAACTTACCTGCCAAAAATCCACGAAACCCTTTTCTCACATTTGAAAAATAAAAGATCTTATCAAAGGGGTTTCTTGCCACCCATTATTAAAAGAAATCACCCTACTCCAGAAAAACATCTCCTATAAATATAAGAGAGGGTGAACAGATTCGAGGACAATCAACCAATCAAACAAAAAATCAATCAAAACAGCCAAGGGCAAAAAAAAAAAACTCAAACATGATCACTTGATCACTGAGAATTTCCAAACTGGAGCAACTAGCAGTTCATTCAAGCCACAAGAATACCAGCTGCAAATCAGAAATCCCAAAGTTCAGACTTAGAAAATAAGTCATTCAAAAACGAGATCTCTCTCGTTACAAATTTGGTTCAGCAAAAGCCAAAACAAGCAGAGTTCAAGTTTTCCATAATATGAAAACCTCAACAAATTCAGGAAGAGCCCTGACAAGCAGAACAAGTACCACAGTGCGGTTCCAGCTGAGTAATCCTCAGAATCAGCCACTTCTGCCCATTCCAGACTGAAGAAATTTCAGTTCTGCCCCCACAAAAGACCTTCCAGGGTCTGAAGTAGATTAAAGCACTTCCAAACTCGAACTTTGGTATCGATTTGAAGCTGAAGTTTAGCAGTTGAAGCTGTTGACAGTTCAGGCCAGTCCAAATATTCCCAGTCCAGCCCAGATCAGAGTATTCCATCCATGCAGAAATGGAGTTCCAGCTGTCCTTTTCCCTTTCCAGCATCTGTTTGTTCGTTTATGACTATGTAAAAGGCAGTTCTGCCTAAAAATACTTCAATTTCTATTGATCATTCTGGCCAGAACAGCTGTTTTTATACTGAGATAAATTGTGAAAGTCCTCACCAGTCTGAGGCATAGAAAAGAACTTACTTGGGAGATATTCCTCACCCAAATTCACAATCATTTGTTTAGAAATCAAGTAACTTGGGGCACAAGTTATCTTTTCTAAAAATTAAGTCTGCTAGAATTTTCATTGCTAGCAGTGGCACGCTCGCACACCAAAAGAAAGCTGATTTGTTCACCAATCAATGGTTTTCAAGGCAGTGGGGAATTTTGCCCTTCCGTCACAGGAGTAAACACGAAAACGGGGTGAACAATAATATAATATATTTTTTATTTTGTCAAATTGAATTGAGATTATTATTAAGGTAGATTTTATAATTCAATTTAATGTAATTGAGTTGAATGATATTAAGGTGAAATTTAAGTGTTAAATATTTATATAATAAAAAATTGGAGATTCAAGGCAGGTTTGGGAGGTAGCCCTTAATGGAGACGAGGATTCGCCAAAAGTTCTTACTGACAAAGAGAGATAGGGCGAGGAGTAAGGATGGGGATGACAACCATACCTAGCCTGAAACAGGCCATTCCCATCCCTATAACAACAATATGATTAATCAACAGTATCCACCAAGTAGCTTCAATTCCATGGAATATTAGATTGCTCATTCATGATATTGTAATGGAATATTCTATTTTGGTATAATAAAACCACTTCCTTAGCCGCCCCAAGAAGCACAAATCTATGTCCCACTTCCTAATCCTCCGCCTCTTGTCTCATTTTATTAGCTCTATGACACATCCATGTGTTAGAAATATGCCCTAAAGTTAAACATGCGATATTGCTTTTTTGATATTTCACCATCACTAATGGGCACGATAGTTGTTTTCAACCATGATATTTGGTCTATTATCATAACAGTAAAACAACAAGTCCATGGAATATGAAATTGTATGAGAGCTATGCAATGAGATTGGATATAACGTGTAATACCCCGAAAAATTCAATGTGGATTTCCGTATTTCATTGAAAAAAAATATTATGGTGAAGGATTATTATGGGTATTTTATCAAGTGATTTTAGATTGAGAATATTGGATTAAGTGTGTTTAATTTCAAGTTAGACAAAAATGCCCTTACGTAACATTTTGTGAAATTTTCAAAGGAAGTATAAGAAATTAAAGTGAGACCATTATGATTAGAGCGATAGTATTCGACTCAACGAACACATAGGAAATCGTTTTTAAATTTTGGGCCAAAATGACCAAAATATCCCTATGTGTAAAAATTACCAAAATACTCTTATAGGCCCAAAAACAAGAGAGAAAAAAAAGAAGAAGAATATGAAACATGGATAGTAGCAGCCCACTCTCCTCCCATTCTTTCCCCCTTACCTCAAGTTTTCAAATCTATAATTATTTTGGAGATGAGTTGGTATAAGTGAGTCATTAGCCTAAGGTGTGAGTTGGAAGGGCGAAGAAGTATCTCATGCTTATTGGTTAGGTAACTATTAAATTTTGTTTTGGATATTTATTTTTAATAAAAATATATTTAAAGGCTTATTCTAAAATCCTTGTAGGTGATGCAGCACGTAGATCACTAATAAACGACTTCTTCCCGAATGCGATGACGGAGTTGTTCACCTCTATGATTGATAAGAGAGTTGACAGGAACTTCATGCTTGCAGTTCAAATTTCTCTTGGTTGAGGTAAATATATGATGAACACTTTTCAATGTTGGTGTCTGATTTTGTTGATTCATTCCTTCTTTCTTACTGATTTTTTGATATCTTACTTTCGTTTAGTCCTTTATGATTGTGCGGAAATCCTTCCTCTGATTGCTTTTCACTTACTCATTTTTTGATATCTTACTTTCAAGCTTGTCAGACAGCCAGAAGGGTTCATGATCAGACATCTCTTCCAAATCTAAATACATCAAGGGAGACTTTGGCTGAAAACAAAGACAAACAGACAATATTTGTTACAAAAGATCCAAACTGACAAAGTGATTGCAAAAAAAAAGAAAAAGAAATGCAAAAGTTACCTTAAATGTAAGATTCTTGGAAGAATTTCAACAAATGAATTAACGGCCTGCCAAGCCTGTCTAGGCTCGCCTCCAGACCATGGCCTTTGAAACCTTCGTTTTGGATGTGATTAATTGTCATGTAAAAGTGTTCATTGTATATTAACCTCAATCGAAAGAATTGGAACCTCATTTAGGGTTTAGGATTTAGGATTTATTGAAAGAATTTTATAAATCAGTTGAATGATAATTTAAGGTGAAATTGAAGTGTTATAATGTAGGATACATATATTTTTTTAATTTTTTTAATTTTTTTTTTTTTAAAAGAAGGGAAATTGGGGCGGATTTGAGAGGTAAGCCCCCCTTTTCGGGGACGAGGATGGAGATTCAAAATCACTAGGGAAGTCAAACCACTTTAACTTCCAATTCCAAGATCTGTAGTCACTTAACCACCACGCCAGTCATCACTTTGTATTTATAAACTATGGAAGCTAGTATTTATTGTTTCTCAAAATAGAAATTAACATAATTACTTATTGTTTTATATTGTTGATCAGTTACTTAATTACTTAATATAATTTATTTCTTTTCTATTTAATCCATTAAATGTTATAGATTATTTTATTATTCATTATAAGTACTTACATTACTAAATTCTCTTTCAAATTGTTGTTTAATTACTTAAATCTCTATAATCATTTTCATTATTTGCTATTTAATTCTTCCTTGGATAAATTTATTTATGTTCTTAGTTAATTTTCAATCTTCACTATTATTTTTTAAGCATGGTAAAGTGCCTAATTTTCATGAAAAATCAAATTGGTTTACATCTTTGATTATTTTTCAATTTTTTTATGAATAATAAATATAAGAACGTGTACCATGTCCAATGAATAACGTGAAATAAATTGTTGCTTAATTACTTAAATTTATATAATCATTTTCTTTATTTCCTATTTAATTCTTCATTGGATAAATTTATTTATACTCTTAGTTAATTTTCAATCTTCACTATTATTTTTTAAGCATGGTAAAGTGCCTAATTTTCACGACAAATCAAGTTGGTTTACATCTTTAATTATTTTTCAATTTTTTGATAAATTAATAGATATAACAACGTGTACCATGTCTAGTAAATAACGTGAAATAAAGTTACTCATGTATCTTATCATGCAATTTATAAAGTGTAAAATATTGTAGTAAAAAATGATAAATAAATTACTAAGGGGTGTTTAATTCTCTTTTATTAATTACTTCAGATTTTCTAAGTCACAGAGTTTGTCAGGTTGCAATATAATCAACTTAAATCACACAAACCCACTATGCAATGCATTTCCTTCCAATTTTTTGTGTCAAAATAATAGATGATTGACTAAATAAACTTCTTTTAAAGTTTCATTAAAAATTTTCATGTATTTATCGTAATTTTCGTGGTTTTTATCCAATTTTTATTGATATCGATATTTTTCCGATATTTCCATGTTTTTGAACCACCAATATTTCCGAAACTATCGATATTTAAGACTTTGGCTTAGAGTAAATAACTCCAAAAAATAAAAATAAATAAAAAGTAATGCGAAATGTAAAATTCAGGGTTGAGGGTTTAGCCCAAAATAATAGCCCAGTGAAAAATACGCTCAGAGAAAACACGAGCACGCAGCGGGACGAGAAAAGACTGAGCAGTGCGCACGAACGTCTTCTTCGTCTTCAACCAAATCGTCGTTGTCTTCCTCTTTTTCTGGTTCGAATTGTGTAGTTCAGAGTTCTCTTTGATAACTATCGAGTCGCTTATGTATTTGCTTGGTTTTTTTAGCAGTGAAAACCTGAGGTACCCTTTTCACAGACAAACACTCTGGTCTCAGCCACTATGGCGCAATTGAAGTCCATTTCCGCGTTCTCATCCTCCAACCTCGCTTTTCACGGTCCCAAAAGAGGTACATTCTTTTTAGCAGAGAAATGGTACATATTCTCAACAGCAAATTCTGGGTGTAGTCTTATAGAATTCGAGAAGAAAATAGGTTCCTTTTGTTCTTAGAGAAAGCGTAATTCATTCCAGATGCTTAGGGATTTTGTAAAATTTGAGGATAAATTAGCAGCACCCAGATACTTAAAAATAGTTGGGTTACTGTGTGATGGTATACTCTGATATAACATGTATCCCATTTTTTGTTTATATGAGCAGAGTCGTATCCATATCATGGCAAAGTTTGTTGTCCAGGGAAATTATCTTCATTTCAAGAGGTAGCTATGCCTATATCCATAATGCCCTATACATATCAAATTTCCCTCACCTTATGACTATTGTTGATTACTTGATTTTGGTTTGTTCCTGACTTATTTGCCTCTCTTTAAATTAATTTATTATTTTTACTTATAACTTGTTTCTGTAGTTGGGGGCTAGAAAGAGTGAGCTACAGGGGAATACATTTGCGGTTACTAGTAGCAATGGAATTGTAACTAGAGCTCATAACAACCAAGGTGGGGTTGCCTAGTCAGTGGTTCTTTCATATGTTGGCCTTGGTTCTGATTTTGAATGTTACTGCTGTTGTTCCGTTTTATTTAAGTTTAAACAACGTTTTTTTTGTTATGGAATTTGATCTAAATCCATGCATGCTGTATTTGTTTGTCTTTTCTTTCTTTCTTTTGTGTTGTTTTTACTGAACACCCACATATGTGCATAATATAAATGTATTCTGGCACCTCAGTTATTAAAGTGTACTTAATGAGTTCATTGCAGTGATCAGATATGGTGAGATGACATTAGTGAACGTTTTGAACTGTGAAAAGTTTAGCAAATTAGTATTTTGTATACAGTTGTGCATATCCGTTAAGGTACACACATAGACAGTAGAACTTCTGTAAAGATGCATGGGTATGTTAGGTGGCATTCTAGTTTAAGGCTAGCATTCCAGCTCATGGGAGAGCAAACAAAAGAGCAGGTCCTTGCCTCCCCTGATGTTTATTTCTGAGCTGCTGAACTCACTTAAGCCTTCAATATAGAGAATTAGAGAATAAGGTAGAGAAGGCTCTTCCAAGCTTGTAGTTTTCTTTTACTGTAAAACATTGGCTACAGGTATGTTTCCTACGATTGTTTATTTTAAGCATGCAATAACCTTATAAAACTGTGTCTTCGAAAATTATTTCGTGATCAGGTTTCGAAACCCCCTTTTATGTCATAGCATATCTACAGATACTTCTTCCAAATTGACTTTCATTGGACAGTTAGGAATATGTTTAGCTACAGAAAAATCAGAACTGTTGGATCACATGTTAACATCTCAAGAACTTTGGCGTATATATCTACTTAGTGAAGGGTGGTTGTGAATGGATTAAACATATGGATAAGTACTGTGAAGAGCATGTATACGTGTGTATGCACGTTGGAAAGTTAGGGAGATAAAGGAGTTAAAAGAGATGCCATGTTATGTTGATCAGCTCCTGATAGTATTTGCTAAGAGGGAATCATTTTTACTCAATCAAGAATTCCTCAGCTGGATAGATTCACTTATTTCACACAATTCTTTCCATTTTCTAAGTTCACTCTTCCATTGGTTCTGTAATATTTGAGGTATTAGATGCTAAGGTAATATTTATCTTGAAATGAATGCAGTTATTAGAGCAGTGCTGCCCACTTATAGTGAGACAGAAGTATCTGGATCTACAAAGGAAAGAGGATTACGCGGCAAATTGAATAAGGTTGTTCTGGCCTACAGTGGTGGCTTAGATACATCAGTCATCGTTCCATGGCTAAGGTATTCCACCTGTTTTCTTTTATCATTTCATTGACCATTGTAGTGATCCCCTCCACCCAAAAAAAAAAGTAATTATGTCTCGTGGAGCATGAAACTCATCATGAATGGATTTTCTTTTTGATGTCAATGCAAATTCTGGAATCTTGAATAATAATTTTTCGAGGAACAATAGCTTTCATGTATAGGGGCCATAAATTGCAGCCATATCTATATTCCAATAATTATTCAATTTGTCTCATACTTTCTGGATAGTTTAATTGTAGAGGAAACATATAAGGAGGTTTATAACAAACTTTTGGCTAATGCTTATGAATGGAGTTTAAGGGATAATGCAACAATGTTATGCAGTTAATAAAACATAACAATTCATCCTCTTTATGTCTGCACATATCTTACCTTCTCAAAATTTGCTTTATTGCGATACTCTTTCACAGAATAGTTGAGATACTTGCAAATTATGGTTTTTTTTTACTGCAACTTATAAGGATTAAAAAAAAAAATTACTGTCTGATTAAAGATTAGTGAAATTCCTTATTGGATAGTTCACTTCTGCTGCTCAAGACAGCCTGTTTCATGTACCCAATGCACCATTTCGTTTCGCCCAATGTTAATGCTTATTGATGCATATTGCATATGTTGTTTCTTGTGTTTTCCAAGGGCACAGTTAACTTACTAGCTTGTACTTCTAATTATTTACTTCATCGTTATGGTTTTGTACAATTATTTTTTTATTTGCAGGGAGAATTACGGTTGTGATGTTGTTTGTTTCACAGCTGATGTTGGCCAAGTAAGTTGGAATTAGCAACATCTACTTCAAAGTCAAAACTTTCTTGTTTCTGCAATGCACTTTAGGACGGTCATAATTGCTTCTGACTTGTGTGCTTGCTACTTTATCTAAAATTATTAGGGTTTAAAGGAATTGGAAGGTCTGGAAAAGAAGGCCAAGGCCAGTGGGGCTTCTCAGTTAGTAGTAAAGGATCTAAAGGAGGAGTTTGTAAACGACTATATATTCCCTTGCTTGCGAGCTGGTGCCATCTATGAGAGGAAATACTTGCTGGGGACTTCCATGGCCCGCCCTGTTATTGCTAAGGTGATCTCTCAATATGATGTTTTGTTTTAATTATAAAAACATCACCTTTATGGATTGATATGTGGACAGCCAAGATACTGCCTTTTGGATTTCTTGAATATGCTCTTCCGAGGTCTGTTCTGTCTGGTTTGTTGCTGAGTATAGCTCCATAGTAGCTCAGTTTTAGAATTTGACACATATTTTGTCTCGTCTGTGTCATGATATATCTATACTCTTCTCGTTGAAAAAAAATATTATAACTATTACTTCATACAAGGACATTCCTGAAAACAGGCCATGGTAGATGTTGCCAAAGAAGTTGGAGCTGATGCCGTAGCTCATGGATGCACTGGGAAAGGAAATGATCAGGCATGCCTTGCAATGCAGCATTTAATATCAGAACTCATGTATTTATTTTTTTCTTTGGTCATACCAACTCATGTATTTCTTCTGACACAACCTATCTTGTCTGCTTAGGTTCGTTTTGAGCTGACCTTTTTTGCTCTCAATCCCAAACTAAATGTTGTGGCTCCTTGGAGGGAGTGGGATATTAGAGGTAGAGAAGATGCTATTGAATATGCTAAGAAGCATAACGTGCCTGTTCCGGTGACAAAGAAATCCATATACAGCAGAGACGGCAATTTATGGCACCTTAGTCATGAGGTATAATCTTTACGACTCTTTTTTGTTTTGTCTGGATAACTACTATCTTTTCATATGAAATCTTTTGCTTCATCTTTGGCTTGCTGATTGAATTCTAAAATTCTCTCTGATATGTGTATATATTTATGGAATTGATCAAAGGGTGATATTTTGGAAGACCCAGAAAATGAGCCTAAGAAGGATATGTTCATGTTAACAGTCGATCCAGAAGATGCACCAAATGAACCTGAGTAAGTTCCACTTTGTACCTATGTGTATTAGCTTTTACTTTGTGTTATGAGTGCATTTTCTTATGTATCTTGCCCATGCTCTCATTTCCTAAAGGTATGTAGATATCGGGATCGTTTCCGGAATTCCAGTTTCAGTCAATGGGAAGAAGTTGTCACCAGCATCTCTACTTGATCATCTAAATCAGATTGGTGGAAAACATGGAATTGGCCGTGTTGACATGGTTGAAAACCGGCTCGTTGGTATGAAGAGCCGTGGAGTGTATGAAACTCCTGGAGGCACCATCCTATTCGCTGCTGCACGTGAGCTGGAGTCTCTAACACTGGACCGAGAAACAATGCAGGTTAAAGATTCATTAGCTCTGAAATACGCAGAGCTGGTGTATGCAGGCAGGTGGTTCGACCCGCTTCGTGAATCTCTGGATTCATTCATGGAGGAAATCTCGAAAACAACAACAGGATCAGTAACTCTCAAGTTGTACAAGGGTTCCATTACTGTGACCAGCCGGAAGAGCCCATACAGCCTGTACAGGCAAGACATCTCCTCATTTGAGAGTGGGGATGTATATGATCAAGCTGATGCAGCTGGGTTCATCAGGCTGTATGGCCTTCCCATTAGGGTGCGAGCGATGCTGGACTCTTGAGGGCTCACTAGGCTATTGTCTTATTTTCATTTGTATTGTCTGTTAGAACCAAGGAGTGAGCAGTTTATATAAATATTAGACAGTGGTTTGAACAAAAATATTAATTTCTTTATAAATAAATTAGTTATGAAGATTGAAAGATTAGCCAAAAAAAAGTTTTATAAAATTAATAGCAAGGAACTCACAGTACATTACAACTTAGAAATAATTGCACATATTTAATTATAAAAAAAGGTGTTTTCAATTCGAAAGTTTTTGAGTTTAAACTACAATCTGCATTCAGAGTGGTTGTTTGTCATGAAATAAATTTTGCAAAAGAGATAGAAAGAAACAACAGTAATCAATAACACATTAGCCCAATAAAGACTTGTAAACCCTAAACCAGTGATACCTTGGTTGGTAGTGTGTGTGAGTAACCCCCTTCCTTCCCCTTTGTAGTTTAAACTCTCTTGTATTAAAAAATAAAAATAAAAAACTTGATTATGCTATTGTCTCCAAGTTCAGCTTCTATTAGTTTCTATAAATAAATTTTAAAAAATCTATCAACACCAATTAACACAAATGCAAATCACTAACGAATTTGCTTGGTATTGAATTACGAAAGAAACTGGTGAAGACTCACAGATTATTGGTGAATCAAAGGCTAGAGTTTGAGTAGAGCGCAATGTAGAGTTTGTAAATCTTGGGCTGAAAGGCCAGGGCCATAGGGAGGTGAAGGGTTTAGGGTTTTCACTGAGTTCTAATGATGCTATTAAGGGTTTTTTTGTTTGTTTAGACAAGTGTCATTAGGAGTTCTGTCCAAAAGAAAAAGTGTCATTAGGAGTTAAATAGAGAAACGCATACGCACTCTAATTGTTCATAACCACTTCCAACTACAAATGCCTTGCAAACACATCACTCATTAGCTACAAAATAAAAATGCTGCCCAAATGAAAATGAAGAAAATATATAAAAGAATTATCATTATATAATACAAAATTTGACACTAACACAACTCGTAGATTCTGTCAACAAACAACTATCATCCCCACATTCGCATTCAACCCGAATCCAATGTTCATATCAGATTCATATCATGTTATCATGTCATATTAAGAATATCATCCCAACTCATATTGGATAATTTAGACATACACATGTTAATCATACATTACTCGGACAAAAATGACAACCCTAATCAATGATCTACTGTTTTCTCCCAACCTTTTTGTGCTTGAATAATTTGGTGGATTTATTACTATTAGTGCCAGGTCTCTGCCTCCCAGAAGCATCCTTGCTCATATTTGTCTCATCTACCTTCCTCTTGCGACCACTTTTGGGCCCGTTATTATAATTCTCTTTGTTCGTCTTTCCACTTCTTTCTGGCTGGTCCTTAACGGATTTTACACCATCAGATTGCCTACCTGTCCCAGCACGCTTCAGTCCACCCCCAGAAGACATATGAAGCTCATTGGTTCTAGGGTTGCTGGGCATGTGTTTCTTCGCCCTTTTTCTCGTTCTATTTTCCATTGATCCATTCTTTTCAGGTCGCATACCAAATCCCTTGCGTTTTCTATCCTCCATCCTTTAAGAAAGAGTTCAATAGTAGTGAGACAATGTAAACTAAATACAGTTAGTATATTGGCCAATACAACTGGTCAGTACAATCATATCAGACCTTTTGGTTGAAGAATCTTCATGACTTGTATCTATATCGGTTGTGGCAATTTCGTTGGAACTTTTCTTGTTATGGCGGCTCTGCAGTAACATTGCACAGTAAATTCAATTTCTGATGTCACACATTGAAATTTGATTCATCACCTCAGTTCAAATCAACAGATTAGACATGTCAACAAATTCGGCTCAACTAAATGATTAATTTTCTTTTGATAACGTTACAATGTGAAAATTAAGGCAATAATAGGAAACAATCATAAAAAAGAGGAATTGTATTATGTGCGACGTGAAGGTTTAATTCTGGCCAGCACGTGTTAAAACATGGGTATCCTGAACTTAACCATCAAATCACCTTTTCAAAAGGTTCAATATATGGAAACTCAACATGTCAAACATAAAAGGAAAATTACCTCCAAAATACCCTTGACAAAATTCTTGTATTTATCTGGCGTAACTAACTGAACTGCTGCAGTACCACACTTCCTTAACAGAATCTCCATTATGATTGTGACCTGTAGATAAAACAAACATGATCAAGGTGCAAAAAACAAAAAATGTTTACATACAAAAATGTGAACATGGATAAACATTTTACAAACATAAATATGCGTGTGCATTTGTATAGCCACTAAAAGCATTATTGCTAAATATGTACGTGCCTTTGATTTGAAATGATGTCTCGAGACAGGTGACCATGGGAGAACTGCATTGACGATATCAGGAAGAAGATTTTGCAGACGTCTAGCTTGTAAGCAAGATACTAGTACTTTCACAAAGCCCAAAACCGCCTGTTAAATGTGCAGCAACTAACTCATTAGCATTTCAGGTCCAAAAAGAAGCTCATTAGCATAAACAAAAACAGAAAGAAAAAAAACAACAAATGGCATCAGAAGTAACAACACTCACTTTTATAACTTCTAGAGCTTTCCCTTGCAGCAAAGATAAAAGAGAGGGAACAAGATCAGGCATCGAAAGACAAATATCTGTATCCTTATACATCAGCACTGATAGCACAGACACTGCTCCACTCTTTATGTGAGGTGATCCAGAAAGATAGCCCATTATCTGAATATGTAAAATAATCAGTTGATAAACATACAGCAGAACAGAACCAGGTCATCCAACAAGGGCCTAATGTGAGCAAGAACGCTCATAAGGAAGACGGATTGGAGCATACTAGTTTCCATTCTTTACATATTACTTATATATGATTCTTTTTTTTCAGGATGTACAGTTAGTCTGTTGAGAAAATAGAAAGAGAATGAGAATCCAAGAGAAATTAAATTACAATCAAATCAAGAAACTAGATCACCCTTATTAAACAAACTAGGAAAGCAAATATTAGGAGAGTCCTAATTACAAAATAATTCTATTTCCAACACACCCCCTAGAGCAGAAGCATAAACAATTATCATGTTCAGTTTGTTACAAAACTCAGAAACACAATCAAGAACTAGAAAATAAGAAACTAAAAACTTTTGAACCAAGAAAAACTAAAAACACTAAAATAAATTTTAATATAGATACATATACATACATCTGGATGTAATCCAGTCAAGCAATTTAACAATATAATACTAACTAGATTCCTCCACCAATCATTTGAGCACAGTACAAAACTAGCATTATCACATAAATGAGTAGCAGAGAGATGCATTTTGCCTCAAGAAAATAAGCATTATAAGCTATATCCTCATAAAAGAGCTTCAAGTGGGATAAGCAAACCACTTACCATGTTAATTAGCTTCTGGTAAGGTCCATCTGAACTGACACATGATGTGTCTCTCAAGCTAACACTTATTTTGTGGAGTATATCATACGCTGCTTCCCTAACTGCTTCATCCTTGGCCTACAAATCAAGAACACCAAAAATTATTAACAGATCCATGTCTTATATCATGAAAATTATATGTAATGATTAGTCTTAAATACAAATCATTAGACCATGACAGCTTGGATATGCCACAGCCCATATAAAGAATCAGGCAAACAGAAGATTTAAAAGGCTCACACACAAAGCCTGACTCAAAAAGTTGATGACAGAGCAAGCTAGGAAAACACAAAGAGGTGGAACAACATAAGAAGAACAATAACACAAGGATATATCAAAACAACGAACGAATCATCAAAATCTCAAAAGAGTTCTTACATCCTTTAACGTTACTATGATCTCATTGAGAATAAGAAACGACTTTGAATTTTCCACCTCTGAGTCTACCTGCAAAAATCATTTATAAAGATTAAACTAAGTGTTCAATTGACCACTTAATCCCACCAAAATGGCCATTGTTGCACATGCACATGGCAGAAAAAGTAAAGATGTTAACAGAGAACAAATATAAGATGTCGGAAAAAGTACGATTAGTACGCCATATGATGACAGAAAAAACACATGATTTTCCCTACTTGCTGCAGCAAAAGTTATCCTTGGTCTGGTCATGAGACATTGAATTGTCACTATACAATTGCAATGGAAATACAAACATGCATAAATTTGTTCTACACAAAATAAAGAATCAAATGGGATAAAAGAGTTGTTAATTAGAGAGTGCAAAAATCTACACATTAAAAACCAATTATAAGATCACACCAAGACTTCAAATAGCACATGAAAGCTGAGATGAAGTTATAACACCAACACAGATGGAAGCAGTGAATAGACACACTTGTAAATTGTAAAAAAAAAAAAAAAAAAGCTGATTTACTGTTTCACCCCCTAGACCTCGAGCTCACTCTCACTTAACCACCTGGAACTCAAATTTTCTCACTTTAACCCCCATTCTCCCACTCCATCTCAAATGTTAACCCCTCCTCTCAACACTGTCTTATTTTCCCGTTACATGACCTTTCTCTCTCTCCCCTCCCCAACTCTTATCGCACACCACCCCCTCCCCCTCTTCTCTCTTTTCTCTTCTATCTTCTCTCTATCACTCTCACTCTCTCTGCCTATCTTCTCTCCTCTCCCCTCCCCAGACCCAACCCCCACTCCAGACCTAACCCTCCATGGAATTACTCAACACACCCAAACCACCACCACTCCAAAAAATTTCAAAAAATCTCCTCGACAGCCACTCCCCATCTTCTCTCTCGGCGGAGAGAGTGAGAGTGAGAAAAAGGCACAGAGAAGAAAGAAGATGGGAGGGGTGGGGTGTGATGGGGATTGGGGAGGGAAGAGAAGAGAGAGGTCTAGAGAGTGATGGGATGGGAGAGAAAAGAGAAGAGAGAAGAGAGAGAGAGGGGGAGGCAAAGGGTCGGAAAGGGATAGGGTGCGCTGGGGGTTGGGTCTAGGGAGGGGATAAGAGAGAAGAGAGAAGCATAGAGAGTGAGAGTGAGAGAGAGAGAGAGAGAGAGAGAGAGAGAGAGAGAGAGTGTGTGTGTGTGTGTGTGTGTGTGTGTGAGAGAGAGAGAGAGAGGCAGATAGAAGAGAGAAGAGGGGATGGGGTGGGGTGCGATGGGAGTGAGAGAGAGAGAGGCAGAGAGGAGAAAAGATAAAGGGGCTAAAATTACTAGAATGCTCATGCCACCTCAGCACACTTAACGGTTTTGTGGACGGAAATGGATGGAAGTGGTAAGGTGAGAAAATTTCATCAATTTTAGAGATTCGGGGGGTAAAGTGAGGAAATTTGAATTCCGGGTGGTTAAGTGAGAGCGAGCTCGAGTTCCAGGGGGTGAAACAGTAAATAAGCCACACAAAAAAACCATTGAGTTGGAAAGTATCCAGAATTAGAATTATGACAAAAGGACAAAGTGCATTGGAGGATAATAATTTTACTCTTTCCAATCACATGTAAAGAAAATGGTAGTAGTTTAGCAATTCCAATATCACATGAGATAAAAGAGAATTTTGGACAACTTCTGGGGGAAGTTGTTCTCAACTCGTAAGATTACTTTATTGTAGTAAAATTGGACCATAATAAATAATTTATGCAATTCTAAATAGTAAACAACCTAGCAGATGCTTTCAAGCTATACACTAAAAAGTCGACATCGAAGCATGCATCAGAACCATCACACCACTTTTGTCACACCTCACAATAATACTGATGTCTACTTTTATCATCTTGAGTCATGAAATAAGCTCATACAGAGGTGCATGCAATTTATAAAACGATCAGTTAAGTACTCCATAAGATTGGGTAAATTCAGAACTTCATGTAATTAGGATAGAAAAGGAGATTTAGGAAATTATAAAAACAACCATAAAAAGGATCGGAGGAAAGGAGTGGATGAAGTGAAATACACACAGATGGAAAAGCTAGAGTCACATGTCCTCTCTATATTTTTCTCACTTTTCTGAAACAAATTAAGTGACCTTCTACTACTGTATCAAGAACAATGGCAAATTACAATGTTTGTAAATGATAGATATGCACGACATTCGTACAGAGATAATTCTGACCTTCAAAGTATGAATCATTAAAGTCTGGAAACAAGCGAAACGACTCTTTAGAGAATGGATATCAACAGGAGATCTCAAACCAAGTAACAGATCAATCAACTCAGCAAATTGGGAAGAACAGAACCAAGTATGTTCCTGCATTAGTTTCAAACATACAGGGAATAGGAACTTAAGCCATGAACATAGCAAAAAACATTATCTATGGAAAGTTTAACCAAGTTATCAGTGCAAACCTCTAGAATTCTGCTCAAAGCATGGTATGCTTCACGATTCGCTACCTCATCATCATTCTAAATACAGAATAAGGAATGATTTCAGAAATAAACAGCAACAAAAACAATATAATGTACAAATAAAAATCATGCCATGAAAGCAATAAAAATCAGCTTTATACCTGTAAAGTATCTTTAGCAAACGTATAGATTAGATTGATGAGATCCTCCTTGGCTCCTTTAACAAGAGAAGATCCTAATTCCATTATCATGCATCTGTATTAAAACTAAAACAAATTTAGATCACTTATTTAAAATAATAAATAAATAAAACAATTTGATGACATCATCAATGCAATTTATCACAAGGAAAGAACTAGTCGTCATAGCTCTTTAAGACATCTTAACATTTGCAACGACTCCAAGTTATCTAAAAGCTCTGTCATAAAAATCCTAATTTAAGTCCAATGTCACTTGAGCAACGGCAGTGATTTTGACACAGAACTTATATTTGGAACTGGAGGGAGCCAAATTTATTATATCAAAAAAGGTGATGCTGTTCATTAAAGAAAAACCTCTTGTAATAAGAAGTATAAAATTTCAAATACCGGGTACACCTAAGTTGGACACCCTAGCTATCTTATAATTAATTGATAGATCCATAAAGCAGTTAACAGATAGATTCCTCACACCATGACAAATGAAAAGCCATGTATATTTGCCATCAAATGGAAAGTCTCTAACACAGTCATGATTATGATTATAGCTATAGAAAGACAACAGTTGTACAGACGTTCAGAAGGAGGATAGCTTGAGCTTTTGATTAGCAAGTGCTGTTTCCTTTTGGTGAGAGTTAGCTAATTCTTTATCTGATCTAGTTACAAGTTTAAACATCTTACCAGAGGAGATTGTTATAAATGACACCAAAACACTTAGACCCCAACCCAAGCAAATAAAACTGAAAGCAAAACAAGGATATCAAGCTGTTGAAACATGGAAAGCTCATTCTTAAATTTTCGGTACAAGGGCCCCATAAATATGTCCTTAAATGAAATAATGAACACTCAATGCATAATTATAGAACCACAAAACAGACAAACCTCACTTATAAAATTTCTGCACTTCTATACAATGTGGAAGAAAAGTCTCTAGCTTACCTCTGAGCATCTTTCTCTCTAGTACTCAGGTTGCATTGTTCTTCACCAGATGATGCATCCGTATGACTCTCCACCTTTCCAAATTCATCCCCACCATCTTTGAACTGGAACTTCTCGAGCAATGATTCGAAAATCTTCTTGGAAATGGACGAATCAGTTACTGAAGCCAAGCACCCTATGGCATCCTGAAAAATTAAAATACATATTATTTGAGTCAACATGGAGACAAATAACATATATATGTATACAAGAAAATTTACCCAGGTTCGTCAAAAGCTGTCCAAAGTTGTACCAGAGTTGGATCTGATTCAACATTGTATCCTACAAAATTCAGGACAGTGAACCAAACCTAGTGGACAGTAAAGTGCTTCACCTACAGTTGAGTACACAGGCGTCCCACATAGTGCAAACTAAACAGCTTAAAACCAGTTGGTTTGAGGTTATGCTGACAATTTCTGGCTAGTTAATAAAGTTTAAACAAGGAAAAAACTGAAAAACCTTTAGATATGAACGCTTCCCAGGCGGTGAATCAAGAAATAAGTCTGTTAGGGCCTGAAGCAACTCAGCAGAACATGATGTCAAAGCCCTAATATTTCTGGTAGCGGTTTTCTTTGAATAAGTGTGTATGTGTTCGAACTTTGGCAACATTTTGTTCACATCATAGGAATTTGTCACACCACCACCATCTTTTTGGTCAAGTACTCTTTTGTTCTGATTCACAAGAACCTAGACAAAAAAAAAAATCACAAATACAATAGGAAACGTGAATACAATAACAAACTTCAAGTGAATTATTTGGATTCTAATTATTGTGAAGGAGAAATCACCTGCAAGGCAACTGCAATATTTTCATGCATTAAGGAGTCCTTCAGAAATGTCACTAAAACGTCAGCCAAAGATCCAAACTTTTGGCATATATCAGTTGGAAGATTACAGAAAGCAGGTAGCAATCCCAATAGATCACGTGCATGAGCCTGTAGATCTTGACTGGTTATTGACTTTTTAACTGGAAAAGGAGCAAAAGAAAATGTGATGTCCAGAAACGGGTGACTTATGTACAGTGACATATTGCATTTTATGGAAGCCATTGAAATTTTAAAATAAAATAAAAGAAAACCAGGGGAAAGAATAGGGTTTGAGGCAGAAAATTTATTCCTCACTTCATTGCATTTGTACTCCTCATCATACCCAGAAAGGAAAAGACTCATCTCATAGAGAGGTGGTGAGACCAATGACAAAGGTAAAACATGTTTCGAAGAAAGTTTCAAAGATAAATAGTTAGAACAAATCTTCCTATCATCGAAAAAAACAATAAAACAAAACAAAAAACAAAAAGAACCAGCAAGAAGGCCACTAGTATTTTTATTTTAGACCTCTCTTTATTCTCAAGTGACTAGGATGTCACCTAATGAGTTGAACGGGTAAGCTTTAAATTGAAATTTATGTAATGAAAAGCTGAGAATCTAGAGTTGTTGAAAACGTTATATAAAGGTTTTTTCAAGAATCTAAGTATGAAGCATACTTTTTGTATCCGTGCAAACCAAAAGGACAAGTTAAAACATTTCTTACTAAATTCTTATTCACAATGATGTACATTGTGCACTCCTATTTCATAGAAAAATAAAGATGATTAGGAAAGAAAAAAACTAAAAAGAAACTCTCTAGATTAATTGCACTTTATCATTTTTGTACACGACCATCCTCATTAAAGAGATATTTAAGCCAAAAAACTGAAAGTATAGATGGGGACAGGAAAGGATAGAACTAAATCCTGCTGCAGCATCACAGCAGCCCATAGACACAAAAATCCATATATGCATGTGTCAAATTTATACTTTTTTTGCAATTCTATATGAATAGTTTGAAGAAAATACCTTTAGTACTGGCCCGACAAAAGGATTTCGCAAGAGGCATGATATGCTCCAAATAGTAACCCAATGATGCTCCAACAACATAATTCTTCAAAATAGGTATCAACCAAATGTTTAAACAGGTGAAGTCGCTAGCATTAAGAGAGATGGGCAAAAGTTCAAGAATCCTCTCTGGTCCCATAGCTATTACTGCAGTTCCAATACATTTCTGAAGCTGCAAGTTATGATAAAAGGGACATTAAACCGTTATACACAGAGAGAGAGAGAGAGAGAGAGAGAGAGAGAGAGAGAGAGATTATTTTATAAGATCCTTAAACAAGGAATTGTTTCGTAACCCAGTAGATCAAACATGAACAGTTGACTGGTTGAGATGCATCTCACCCATTGCGCATTTCAGTTATTCATATCTAACAAATTCTTGAAAATCAACCTTATTTGAGAATAATTGTACTGATATATATACATATACACACACCTAAAGTGATAACAAGTAAAAAACAAATCCTTAAATAAGGATCCTATAGAGGGTAATTATATGTATGTGTTTGTGTAAATACATCTGCCCACGGCCCATCTATCTTCTCTCCTTTTTCATTTTCCTTCTGAAGAGATACACTTAACAGACCACAAAATCAAATAAATATTGTCAATTTCCAGCTGCAACACCCTCAAAAAAAGTAATGAATATTTAAGGAAATCCAATGATTGTAAAAAAAAATTCCACTGCACCCGGACACAAGCACATTTGAAGTATGCAGAAAATGAGAAGTTGGATCCAGAACCAACAACCAAGAGACTTTATCGGATTTGATAATATTTGAAATCGTGCAAATTTATAATAAAAGATATGAGAAAACATAAGCAGCAATAAGGTGATAAATTACAGATATTAGTGGAATATTGCACCAAAGCGCTATCATTATTGCAAATGCCAAAAAGTTTTCGATTCAAGACTTACATGATCAGTGTTAGATTTGTCCCCACTAGCAAGGGTCATTAAATTGGCAAGGTTGAGAAGAATACTTTTCATATAGATATAGGAGATTCCTCCTACAGCCAAACATTCAGAGTAACAATTAGAAATTGAATTACCAGTGAAAGAAACAATGTAAGATACAAATAGTGGAAAACAGTTCTAACCACTCGGAGAAGAAAAGACTTTGGAATTTGATTAATTTAAAAAATGGAATGACACAACTACAATAATTAATCCAAAAACCATTATAAACCCAACGAGTATGCAAGGTCATGAAGTTAGCTGACAAAGCTGCAAAATTACAAAAAAATCTAAATATATCAAACAATGCAATGTGTTTTTTAACATGAACTACAATAACTAACTGAAAAGTTAGTAAAATATCTGAATGAAGTATTTGACTAATTTTTTTTAAAGGGAAACAGAATTTTATTAAAGTAGGAAATCTAATTACAAAAAGTGGATAAGGAATCCACTATATGAAGAGAGAGAAAAAATACAATAAAAGACCACTCAAATAGAGGTAAATTGGAAAAAGACACAAAATTCAAAAAATCTAGTCTCACTTCACAGCTGCTAACAAATCCAACATTAAAGAAGAATGAAAATAATCCCTAAAATCAGCCGAAACTGATGCTCAAAAAGCTGCCTAGAACCTCACTGTCCCAGAGCTCATCTACCCTCGCACCCTATAATCCCCAAAGATTTTTCTAACAAACTTGGTGTTCAGAAACTCAAAACAGCCCTTTGGGATATGCCAACTAGCTTTGATCTCCCTAAACAATTTCCACCACAACTGTAAAGAATAAGTACAAGGGAGAAAGACATGATCCACACTCTCCTCCTCATTAGGAGTTATGCACCAGTGTTAGTATTCAACTAATAACAATAATAACAATAATGATATGGCTATATAGTAGTTATGCAAATCCCTGATAAAAAGAAAAATCATGTGAATCATCAACATATACATACCGAGCTTGAGGAACAAAGCAGATATAACGTCCAAAAGATGCTCATTTGGCAATCCTTTACAAGTGCTAAGGGCATCCTCAAAAATAGTGCATATTGATATTAATGCACTTGCTTTCATAGTCTCATGTCCTCCATCTTCAGAACATTGGCTTTCACCCACCAGCAAACTTCTTTGATCCACAAATTGGCTTATCAGCTCTTGCAAAATACCTGAAGCATGTGCTGCAGTGCTAGCCTCAGAAGTCAAAAGACCTAGATGAGTTAAGGCGACATATTAGAGAGCCACAAGAAACAATTTCCGTAAGTGCATAACATGGCGACTATACCAAAAAATAGCTTTGGTTAAGAAATTATAGATAGATATGACGTATATCAAATACCCTCCACCAACATGTAAGCCAAAAAAACCTCAACTAACAGGCACAATGTACATGGTCAGAAATGCAGATTAAGGTTCATCAACAGATATGCCTTTCTTATACCCTTCAGAATAGTGTAGCGCAAAAACTAATCACAAGACCATTAAAAAGAAGCTTGACATCAACAAACAATTAAGGATGCTTAACATCTTGCAAACTGGTGTGGATCAACAAGTTACAAAAGAACACTGCAATAGCTTCATATTAAAGCACGGAACATGCCAGGAAACTTCAGTGGCAATATAGTATGGAGTAGAATCCCCACCAATCATGCCAGTTGCCTTAAAGATACATGATATTAAATGACAGGATGAGAATAGTCAATTTATGAGCGTTCAAGACTATATTTCAACTGTAACAAGATTTTGTTAGTGACTAATGAAAATAAAAAAAAACAAAATTTGGCTAACCCATAGATGTTGACTTTAATAAAGGAGCGTCAAAGTGTCTAGATATAGTAAATACAATAAAGAAGCATACCTGCCACAGAACCACAAACTAGAGGAAGATTATTAATCCACGATGTTGATTCACCAGTATGAAGTATGAACACAGAAGATTTTAGTAAGGTTGCTGCAGACATGACAGTGTCCAAGGGGTTCTTATCTCCCTTAGACACAAATGAAGCAAGAGAAGCTATAGCCTCCTCTGTCTCTGAAACAATCGCATTAACTCTTGAGGTCTTAAATAATGCTTCAATAATTTGGAGAACGTGCCTTGTGAGTGCTGAGAACCGTGAACCAACAAGCTTATTCATTTCTGAAAGAAGTTTTGAACTGACTTTTGCTGAGAGAAAGGGAACAGTAAGCTTCACCACATTTAGCATGTGAAGGACCTCTAGATTTTTAGGTCCATTTTTAGTCCGTGAACTTAATTCAACTGCTAAAGGCATGTAACCTTTGAGCTTAGACAGTACCAGCTTGCTCACCTCCTTGATAACAGCACGAGAGTGGAGCGACTTAAAAACACTCTCAAGACAATCTTGGGAACATTTACGGACCTGCAACAATGAAACTAGGCGCATAAATTCTCCAGATATAAATAGTCCAACTTCAATTAGTAAGGGGTAGCAAATACACAAAGCTCCTGTTATCAGAAGGTCTTAAAAGGTCAGACAAGCTTGCGGAGAGGCTGTTCTTGTTTCTTTCACCTCCAACTCACCAGAGAACAATCTTACTATTAGACCAAGGCTAGCTCTAAACAATCTTACTATAAAATACTTGTATTGTCATTATGGTTTGCAAATAGTCATTAATTTTTTGACTTTCCATATAGAAGTCCTCCAAACTACCAAGCTGTTGTGCACAAAGCTCATGCTCCCTATGCGGCTCCCACCAAGTGTACACATTTTAAACCCACTTATGCTAATTATATGTAAACAACAACATAATCAAAGACCTCCTACAAAATTAAACAAAGAAGCAAATTACAAAACACGAATTCAGACAGAAAGCTCTATACGCACCTTGGGTCGCCTATCGACGGAGAACTTGAGCAATGTCTCCAAACCCAATTTGATGGATCCCCAATCCTCCAAATCACAAAACCCCACCAAAATCCCCAAACATTTTATCAAAGCCCTCACGCTGGACATGGCCAGCCCCTCGTCTCTCTCCAGAAGCTCAATCAACATCGATACGGCCTCACCCGCCTTCCCTGACGAGACGCTCCGTGGAGGCATCAGCGGGAGCACCATGGCTAGAAAAGACAACAGCGCCGCTACGCCAGTGGAGTCCAGGTTTTGGGACGCGGAAGACGACATGTCGTCGATGGCGGAGATGGTGGCGGCGAAATAGGCCGGTGGAGTAAGGGGAAGCGACTCGGCGGCAAGGATTGAGCGCATTGCGGCGGCAGTGGCGAGAAGGTGGCGGTGCTGCGGAGCCGAGGACTTGGCGTAACGGTCCATGAGCTGCTGGCAGATGTCTGCGCCATCGTTGAATGGCTCTATTGCTTCTGCGTCTAGGTCGTGGTGGTGTTCTTCGTCCATGGCGGTTTTTGGTTATGGAGGGTTTTGGTGGCGTAAGGGAGAGGACGGGAGGGTTTTAGCGGTTTGGGTTTTGGGTTGGAAAGGTTGGGCTTCAAAAAGTTTTCAAATGGATAAAATTGGGTTTGGGCTTAAAGTTGAGGTTATAATCTTTTCTCTGGGCTTATTACTTCTTATTTCTCAAACGTAATCTCTTTCTTTATTCCTTGTCATTTTTGGTGGCTCAATTTGGAATGAATTTGAGTTTAATCCAAGCCAGTTCTTATGAGTCTCACATACCTATATTGGACTTATATCATACAATATGTTAGATTGTTATTCAATTTAATCGAAATAGTCCAGTCATGTCTAGTGCTAGGCAATTGAACCAATGCATGTCGTGAGGGGCTCACCAAACTAGACTCCTCGATGTTGAATTTTTGAAAGCCAATGTTGGATCGACAGGAGGAGAACCGACAACGCTGATTAACCAAACCACCGGTTTAGTTGCAGTTTGGTTCGCAAAGCAACGCTGAGATTTATCTTGGCTTCGACCAGATCTGACAATGGAGATGTAGATATAAGGGAGAAAGTAGCGAGAAACATACATAGATGGATGAGAGAGAGAAACCATTGAGAGAGACAAAGGAGAGAAATTTTTGAGAAGAGAATGGAAGTGTGGCTTGAGGAGTAGGGCCGGTTCTAAGATTTTGAGGGCCCTGTGCAAAACTTAAACGGGAGCCCTCAATCTAATATGAAAATATTTATATAAAAAAGTTGACACGACTTAACACCATAAAACAATTTTTTTTTAATAACTAAAATTTATCATCTATTAGCATGCAATAACAATCATAAATAACATTCATAAAAGTTTTAATGTTTCAATTTGAGAAAATGGAAGAGGAAAAAGATATGAACTTTTTTTGTTTCGTTTTGAGTGGGTGAAAGTATACACTCCAAAAAAAATTTGTTTCATTGGAGAAAGCTTGTATATATTGCTTTCCTCTTCTTTGATGTGTCTCCTCTCTTTTTTTCTACAGAATGACACAATATGAACTCGAACCCAACTTGCCTACTTAAATCAAGGGGATGAATTCTAACTCAACCAAATACACACTTGTGTTACTTTCATGCACACTCAACTATATATATAATACCTATAATATTAATATCCATCATATACAAGTAAAAAATTTCGAGGCCCTTAAAAATTGGTGGCCTTGTGCTATGGTGCCACACCCTCAAGGTCTCCCCCTGATGAGGAGATGAAGATGGTGGTGTGGCTTAAGGAGATGAAGATGGACGGATTCGTGGCACCATATTTTTTACACAAGTTTTGACACAAGTTCTTGACCATAAGATTAACACATTATAAATGGCCGAGATTAAATCTCACAACTAATTTATTATTATCTTGTTAATAATAATTTTATTCCAAAGTTATTATTATTTTATTAGAATAATTAAGATTGGCACAGGTCCCAAAACTCTCTCTCTCTTTCTCCATGTAAATCGCCACATCTCTCTTCCTCCATGCCCACCCTTGGGTATCAATCACATGTACAACCTAAACTCTCCATTAGATGCTTTGGCATCTTGGGCGAAGAGGATGATGCACGAAGAGGTCTGGGTGGACCGAACCTCATCAGTCCTAACTCATGTGGATGGGCTACCATGCCCTCCAAGAAACTGAGGATGAAACAAGGGCCATAAGTCAGCTGTATTTTTTTTTCGAGAGCTCTGTTTTGGTTTATGTTTCCTGTTGTTCTGGTTTTGTTTCTTAAAATGATAAAGGTTTGTTAAAAAGTACTTGAATTAATAATTAAAACTCATAGGAAAATTCTTTATTCTTTAGAGCATCCACAATGGGCTCCCTAAACCACTTCCTTAGACAAATTTTAGGGAGGAATCGTAAAAATACAACTCCAACCACACTCCCTATTCACCTCCTAAAATAGGGAGTCCTCTAGGAGCTCCTAAATCTGAGGAGAGAGAAAGGACTCCTAGTGGCTCCCTATAATTTAATGCTGCTTTATTTAATGAGTATTTCAAACTTTTATTTAATGCTAACTATTTTTTATTTTATTTTTTAATAAAGATGGACCAATCAAAAAAGAGTTATACCATTTATAACTCTCCAAATTAGGGAGTATGGTTGGAGTTGAAATTTTTTAGAGAGCTCCTAAAATAGCTTTTTTATATTCTTAGTCAAATTTTAGCTAAGAAATAGAGAGCACCATTGTGGATGCGCTTAGTTAATTACTTGTCTGATAATTGAGCCTCGGTAAAACTGCATAATGGGTGGTAAGATGTGAGATAATTGCTTGAGAATAATCTGCAGGGGTTGGTTCAACTAATCCATTGAACATGTTGTTCAAGCTTTCACCTTGAATAATTTGATGAATTTTGAGGCACTGAAGATATGATCTTGATGAGCCTTGTAGGAATTGGGTTATGCTTGTTGGCCTGATGAAGGATGGGAAGAGATTTTTTTAATTTAGAGATGGCAGTTGTTGATTGTTGCTGGTATTCTTGATTGATGTAGTCAATGGTGGCCATGGAGGAGGAAGGATAGAAATATAGCCCACGGTGGGCATGGAGAAGAGACATGGAGAGAGAATCATGGGAACTGTGCAATTCATAATTAGTTTATTAAAATAATAGTAATTTTAGGTAAAAAGTATTATTAAAAAGATAGTAATAAATAGTAGTGAGGTTTAATCTCAGCCATTTATAATGTGTTAATCTAATGGTTAAGAATTTGTGTCAAAACTTCTATAAAAAATATGGTGTCACGGATCCGCTCCTATATATATATATATATATATATATAAATAACTAAGAATCCATTAAATATATTGATTACACACATAAATCACAAGAGAACATGTTATTTCAGTGGTTTAGATTAATTTGGTTCAGGTGAATCGGTGGTTTGGCAATACTCAAACATTGAATGATTTAATCCAATTTATCACCGTAAGCAATAAAATAAAAAACCAAATTGACCGATTTGGTCCAATATGATTCGGTTAATTTGACCGATTTACAATTTATAATGCCTAGCCCTAGTCTTGTCCAAACCACCAAACGTGTGGCCTCAGATTTGTGGCTTGGATATGCATGCATTATATATAGGGAGTTTCACTAAAACACCCAAAATGGGTGTTGAAATTATAAAAAAACCCAAGCACTATTTAAACATATAAACACATCCAAAATCCATCATTACACACACTCAAAATCCATTTATAAACACACCCAAAAAGTTGACTTTGGGGTTGATTTTGGGTGTATTTCTATGTTTAAATAGTGCTTTGGTTTTTTTATAAATACATGTCTAGGATTTGGTTTATTTATAAATTTGTATTATATATACTTGATTTAAAAGATTGCTTTTACTTTCAAAATTAAACATATTTATATTTTCTTAATTTGTAATGAAGTTGTTAATTTCTGTTTTCTTCTCCTTAGCAATATGGAATTTTTTAAAGTATAAAAAATTGTTAAAGAATATATATATTATGAAAAGGTAGTGTTACAAGTGTGTAATTCAAATTATTACAAGAAATAATATATCCGACATCATAATAAATGTAATAGAAAGGATACATGATAAGATCATTGCAAAAACTAAAAAGATAGATTTTTTTTTTTTTTTGGAATTGTAAAAAGATATCGAAATCATCATGGTTTGGAATAAAAAAAGAAAGTAGAGAGAGCATATAAATGTTGTCTCGTGAGTTACGATCTCTTTCATTATTAAGCTAGCAAAGAAATAAAAATATATATATTGACCAATAAATAAATATAAATATAAATATATAGCGAGAAAAAAATTGGTGGTGGGTCAGTGGTTGTTCAGTAATCAGTAGGGCCGGAAAAATTCCATCCAACGGTTCTCTCCCCATCTAACGGCTCTATTTTTTCAAATTAGCCATCCCGCCCGCCCGTCCGCATCTCACTATTTCAAATGGCGTTTGCTATTCGCGCGACTAGCCTGACACGTGGTTTTGGGTTCTCAAGGGAGCTGAAGCATTTTTGTTAATTTCCGTTTCTGCCCTTGTGCAGATCGGATAACACCAAACAGATAATCATCCCTTGACTTCTGTTCTTGATGTTTGGGCATTTTCTGTGAATTTTTGACATTATTATAGTAAGACATAGAAACTCTTTTGGGTTTGTTTTTTGTTTTTGGCTTTTGTTTCCTCTGCAAACTATCTCTATGTCTATGGATTTTTCTGCATGAAAGTAATTTTCTGATGAAATGCATCACTTTTTTCATGGAGTTTTGCCATGTATTATTTTGTTGACAAAGAGAGGGGTAAAAAGGGAAAATAGAAAATAAGCAAAGAGTGAGGAGCTCAGTCGCTTTTAGTGGAATGGCAAAACATACTCATTTCAAATTCTCTTGTCCTTTTCTTTCTTTCTCTCTCTCTCTCTCTGGATTAAATTAAATGGTCAGATAGATGAAATCCCCAACGGCTAAAGCCACAGAGAAACCATTTTGAAATTGTCTCGAGCAAAGACAAAGGACCACCATCACCATGTCTTTCCCTCAGCCTCATCTCTTGTAATATAATTCAAAACCCCACCTTTCTTTGTCTTGCCGTTTTCTCTTTAGGATTTTCATCCAATATTGGGTTTCTTCTTGTGTGATTTGATTTACCCAGATTAGATTAGATTAAATTTTCAATCTTTCGACGTCAAAACATCAATTTCTGTTCTCTGTTGGTTGAGTTTAGGCTTGAACCCCACATACCCACGAGCTCATTCTCCATGGGTACTTGTTTTAGCAAGAAGAAGAGGAGCTCCTCTCCTCTTCCTCTTCCTCCTCCTGCTGCTACTGGTTATGGCTATGTAGTGGGTGAAGATCCAAATGATAACAAGAACAAGCCCAAATCGGTTTCGGTAGTACCAGAGCCAGGTCGGGTTGAAATGAAGGCGAAGAAGCTGGAACGAAAACAAGAACAAATTGAAGAAGAAGAAGAAGATCAAGAAACCCCAGTCCAAGTGAAGAAGGAGGTATTCATCATCAAACACCGCAGGAGCCACGACGGTAGAGGAGACAGAGATTGCGGAAAAAGCTCACTTCCCCAAAATCAAATCCAACAACAACCATCAGTATCAGATGGGGGGGCTGATGTTGCTGCTGCCTCTGCTGCTGCTTCTCCTCCTACACCTCAGATTGCTAATAGTTCCACCAAGACTGGTACTTGCAATGAATTAGTGGATGACGTTGACAAGGTTGTGAAGCGGGTGAGGACACAGAGCTGCAACAAAGAAGAACTGGACGCCATTCTTCTACAGTGTGGAAGGCTCAGCCGCAGCAACTCTTCTGGGCACAATCGAAGGTATTCTGGTTCGAAGAGGAGCTATGACTTTGATGCTGTAGATGGTCAAGTCAATGTCAATGAAATTTGTCATGAGGATGCTGATGTTGATGGGATGTCTGCAGCGGACAAAATCCATCGCCACCGCCAGTCCTCGAGGTCAAGGCCTTCTTCTCCTTCTTCTCAAGGGAGGAGGAGGAGGAGAACTCCAAGCAGAGAAAGAAACCAGCAGCAGCAGCAGCAGCGATCCAGCAGCAGAGAGAGACGAACTAGTCGATCCCCGAGCAAGCGCTCATCTTCCCAACAAAACCCCTCTGCTTCTTCTTCTTCTAATGCTAATGCCAATGCCAATGGGAATAACAGGCCAGGAAAGATGGTTTCAGTCCCTGCCGCCGCCATTTCTTCCGTGGCGACGATGGAGAAGACAACCCACATTAACAATGGAGAATCTGCAGCTACCATCAAGCGGATTTCGGTGAAGAGAAATGTTGGATCTCCCCGTGCTCAGTCTCCTGCTAGAGCAAATGCTAGAGGGGCTCCCAATGAGGGTCAGCAGCAACAACAACCTTCACTTAGCCGCAGCTCTTCAAGAAAAGCAGAGCAATCGCCCTACAGAAGGAACCCCTTGGCTGAGATCGATCCTAACTCCCTTGCCTATACACAAGCGCATACAAACAACAGAACCAAAAGGGAAATCCAGACTGAAGAGGACATTCCTGTCAAGGAACCCACCAATCTTTTGAATCAGGTAAGCTTAACTTCTAATCATTTCCTCCATTATCTTTTCCACTGTATTATTTGCAAGCGTCTCTACCATTATCATAAATCTAAAGTATATTAGACTAAATGAGAGAGAAGAATAGGAAATCGGTTATTCATCATTATGTTTATATCATAGAGATTAGATAATTAAGCTGACTTAGGATTTATTAGGATTTACTAATCTGCTAGCCTCTTATACTATTAAGATATTAACAGACTATGCTATGAACTTGTTTTCTCAAGTTTAGCTTGATTAATCATTTTGCAGGCGCCAATGCAAAAACCGAATCTCGAAATTAACAATAACAGAAGTGTTCCCCATGGTGTTAACTACATAACCAGCGGCACAAGTACAATGGACAGCAACAAGGCTATGAGTGCAAACTGCTCATCAAAGGAAAGGCAGCAGAATGTTCCAGCGGAAGAGGCTAAGGGACAGCCACAAGGGAAACCCCAAACATTAACAAGAAGCAGGTCCTCTAGGCGATCCAGAGACCTAGACTTTGATCCTGAAACAGCCACCCTTTCGAATCCTGCTGCGCCGTCTTTATATACTTCATTATTGCTCCAAGACATACATAATTTCCACCAGCAGAACACCCCTAATGTAGTCTCAGTCCCTCTATGTGTAACCAAGGCTTGCTCCATCCTAGAAGCAGTTGCCGACCTCAACTCTGCAACGAAAAGCACCCCTACAGATCAAATAAACAAGAAAACTACTCCTGGTTCCGGCTACAATTGTTCACTGAATGCTAATTATAATGTTGTTGGGAAGAGCATAGCAGATCAGCCCAAAGACCCTTTTGTGGAGTCTGAGGTAGTTGTCAATGATGATCTAATGGAACCAAGCTTCCACAAGTATGTGACAGTGAGAAGGGGCACTGGTGCATTGGAAGGAGGGGGCCTACTAGATATGGAGGACCAAGAATCTTCTGGCAGCAACAGCTTTGTGAGTGGCACTTCTCATTCTCAACAGCATCACTGGGGCTTGTCTTCTTCTTCGTGGGAACCGAATTCAGCTGATTCCACCGATAGCTGGACCTCAAGATCCAACACCAGAGAGGAGGGTCCCAATCACAAAATAACTCCGCTGAGTTTAGATGGGGATGAAGCTGCCAGGAGGAGATTGAGTGGGAGAAAGAGAGACTCTGATGACCATAACCAGCGGAGCGGTGGGATTGGACGTGGCAGGCTCGCTGCAACTAACACTAAAGGGCTTCACACAATTCCAGGTGTTGCAGCTGCAGCATCCATGTAAATGTAGTGAAAGGCTTTTTTACTATTCATTCAGATTTGTACCTTTCAATTTAAGGAACTCTCTAGATTCCATTGTTGTTGGCAGTTGCATACTTGCAACGTTTTTTTAATTGAAGCCCTCATCAGTTTCTTATTTTCCTTTACATCATTCTTCTGTTCATTCGTTCTTTGTTCTTACATTATAATTTATAACTCTCCTTACCAATTTCTGTTATGTGTTTGGATGAGTTTCTTGTTGGGGGGATTTACTTAAACGTCCCATATGGATCAAATTAGCTTGCTGGGCACTCTGAAAATGGGCTTTATAAAGTGATACTAGACTTTATGGTGGGATTCTATAGCTGCTTTGAGGTTCAAATTCTTATGATTTCTATGTTTGAGGTTGATTTAGGGGTTCAATGCTTCATTTCTGACTTTTACTTCCTCTGCCTTTTATTTTGGTTTTGAATGGGCTTGGCTTGGGGTTGCTTAGTTAATAGGTTTGTTCAAATTCAGAATGGATACCTCCTTTTCTCATAAATGTTAAGGCATTATGGATTGGGTTGGTTTATGGTAACTAACCAGCTCATTTCTGCATAATGAACTTGGGGTGCTGGGTTTTTTCTTTTCGTGATTACTTTTTCTCAGTGTGATGGTCAGAATGCAACCCTCTCTGCCTAGCCCTCCTCCCTCTTTCTTTGTAAAAAAACAACAACAAAAGAAAATAAAAAAATAAAATCAAAAGATGTCAGTCATGTGCTTGATGATTTGGATAATGTGATATGGCTGGATGGAGTGAGAAATTTAGGGTATTTATTTGCAGGCATAGTCAGTACAGCAGGTAATTCAAATTTCTTCCATAAGGTCCTGCAGTTGTATTTGTGCAGAATGGAAGGCTGGTTTGCTGCAGAGATGCTTATACAGTTTCGCTTAAATGCCGGGATCAGGCAGGCAAGCCTCTAATCCATCGGATATAAGCGATATTGGGGGAGGGGGATTCAAGAAACAAGACCTCAGTGCAGGGGTAAATGCTCTTAACCGTTTAAGCTACAACTCTTGCATATCAACTTTCTTATTGTTGCAGCTACTTTGTAAATCATCAGGAGGCAACAGGTCATTCTGTACTTGCTTATATGCCTTCAGGGGGCAGCTGGTTATGACAACATAGTGATACTTGTTCAATTGGCTAGCTAAGGCCATCTCCAGCAGTGAGCTAAATCCCAAATATAGCCCTAAATTAATGCAAAACCCATCTCCAGCAGTGGGCTAAATAAAATTTTGGCCAAATTTGGAGGGCTACATTTAGCCCTTTAGCCCTCCAACCGGGCTAAATGTAGCCAAGCTTTGGCCTAAGCCAAATTCATTATGGACCCCACCACATGCTTTTCAACTACCAAATATTATATTTTAGTTTCCACTTGCCTTTTAAAAGCTAAATATATATAGAGTTTTAAAAGCTAGACAAAATCTTATCATAAATATTATTCTTAATACGTGTCATATGTGGAATATTATCTCTAAATAGTAGTTTAATTAAATTAAACAATATATAGTTGTTGAATGTATGAGTGTTGTACCATAGTTTTTGTCAAAATAATAAAATATGAATGACCCAAAAATATAGCCCTGCATTGCTGGAGATGGAAAAATTTAGCCCTGCACTATTCTTTAAAAAATTAATATTTTGGGGGGCTAAATTTTTAGCCCTGGACTACATTTAGCCCCACTGCTGGAGATGGCCTAAGGGTGCAGTTACTCGTTCCGGTCATCTTAGTTTCTTCTGCAATTTTCCAATCTTTATCTTAATAGACACTTTATGACAAAGAGACTGGAGGCCTTAAAAAGAAGGAAATTTTATCCCCATAAAAAGGTTTAGGTTCTTAAACTGAAGGTGGTGGTGTGGTGTTCTCAAATTTGCCATGTAAGAATGGAGCAAATCAAACAGTTTACTCAACAAGTTATGTACTTAAACTAGAAAGTTGTATGTGCAGCATGCATGACAACACTCTCTTTTAATTTGCCATCCCCAACCAATCATGTCCCACCATGTGTGATAACTTTTCCACATGTCATAGCATGATTGGTTGGAAATAGCAAAAAAGTGTTATCCCAGTGACATACAAGTTCTTCTCTTATAAAAGGGTACGGCAAATTGATTTGGTCTCACGTATTTTTCCTCTAATCATAAATTCATATTTTAAATTAAAATTAATCTAGTCTTAATTTTCAAATTCCAAATTCCAAATTAAAAGCTAGGTGTGGATCATGATTCTAAATTTTCTGTTAAATTAATCTAGTCTTACGTGCAAAGAGATGGTGTACTGGATCATGATTCTAAATTTTGGAGGTTTTGCAAAGGATTTATAGTTCAAATGGTTAAGCGCATTTATTCATGCACCTAAGGTCCTATGTCCAAATTCCCACTCCCCTAATATCACCTCTTTCTTTCTTAAAGGAATTTTTTTTATAGCAATGCTTGGTTATTAAAAGAGAGGGGGGGAAAGGGTGCATACATATTCTTGCTTCACTTAACATAATACATGGTGATAGCTTGTTCACTCTCACAAGAAAAGTCTATATATTACGAGGATAACACAATTTTGCTATTTTCATCAATCACGTTCTGTTATGTGTGCTAAAGATTTCACTTAATGAAACATAATTGAATGAGTATAGCAAAATAGTGTTATCCCATGCTAGTTATTCCCCACTTTCACGTAAGCAAAAGTGAATGGCGCAAATGTAACAACAAAGACCAAACAAGTGCATGTGACCAATGAAAAGCCAGAGAAATGGTCCAAGCGGAGTTCACTCCACCGTTGTATTTGCCACGATCCATGATTTTTCAAAAAGTAAAAAAGTAAGTAAATTTCAAGGCAAAAAAATTAAGTGAAAAGTCCAATCAGATGGACCAATAATAACCATTATGAATTAAACTTGAATCGAATGGAGTCCACCGTCATCCTTGCCATGAGTCAATGAACCATGATGATGATTCAGAACTTTCACCCTAGAAAATCCCACAGAATCACTCGCTTTCAACTTTATAAGGCATTTGTGAGGGCTTAGGAATCTAACATTTGGCACATTTGGCACATTTGGGTCTTCCCAAATAACTTGATGTCATTAACCCATTTTCATCCTGCCAAAGAGACGGATCAAAGGAAGGGTCTCTACTTTTCTCAACTTAATCATATACATTGCGTTGTCGTATTACAGAAGACATCAGTGAAACCACATACTTATAAGTTATATATCGTATTTTATTTTATCAAATTTCCGACGTAATATTTTTACGATCTTTAACAAATGCGCATTATCTTAATCAAAAGCCTGATTTGCACTTGAGCACAAGTTTTGAAAGCCAACATAACCCACAATTAATGTATCATTGAACAAAAACCTCACATGCTTAGAATAATCAAGCAAATCAAACAAACGAACAAAAAAAGCTACAAACTTCCATTTCCTCTGACAAAAAGAAAGAAATATTATATTTCCTTCTCTTCTAGTAAAACTATTATTTCTGGGAACTAGGGTTTATATATATATATAAAGTGATCAGAGTGAGCAGCAACAGTCCAGCCAACAAGTTCAGGTTTTCGAAACAATCTGCGAGGAGCAGCTGTGGACAAGGGCTTTAATATCAACACGTGTGTTTAGTTTCATGGAAACTTCCATCAGATCCACCGTCAAAACAGTGCCAAGAAAAATCCCAAGACCTACTTAGGACACTTCATTCATTCAATGCCTTAATTAATTATCTCAGGCTCCGCTCAGACGATCCCCACCTCATCAGATCTTCGTGTCTTATTTTGGCCAGTCAATCATAGACCAACACACGTGTCTCAAATCTCACAATTCTAAAAAGAGTTATTTTTTCCTATTTTTAGTGTCATTTTATTATTATTATTATAGCTAGAATAAAATATTGGGTAAAGTATTTCATACTTTATTGGTTTCTTCGAAACATGAGCAAATAATAAGTTATAATAATAAGATACCAGCAAGCAAGTGAATATCTTGGATTAGCAACTCAGCTTTGTTTTGTTACAATGTTAATAACAAGTTACCTTAACCCTCCATTTGAATGAGGGAAAACAACTCGAAATTTAACTAAAAGTATGAAATTTAAAAGGAGAAATTGACAATTCTCTTGTTTAGCAACTTAAGCACGGAATTTGTTAAATGACGTGTGGAAAAAATCGTGGAAATTGGGGCATCAAATTCCCTAGTTTAATTTCCACCAAAATATGCGTCATTTCACAATTTCTATAATGCCATTTACAAAATTTCACATACATAAATCCAAACACTGAAATCTTCAATTGACAGAAATTGAAATGATGGAAATCTAAATTCCATCATTTTATAATTCTATGTAATTTTCAATTCCTTCATCCAAACGGAGGGTAAATTTTTTTAAACCATTCATTAAAAACTCCCTTATTACAGAGTACACTCCAAGGTGACATAGTTGACATGTATTGATCAAATACGTTTTAATTTTTTCAATATAATTGTTGTTGATTTGGTTAGCCATAATTTTGTGCGTATGTCAAAATTTATACCACGTTGTCTGGGAGCTTAAGCTTTTTTTTCTTTCTTTCCTTCTTTTGATAGGGAGCTTAAGTGTTTGTAGGTTTAGGGTTTGGTATTTAAGGCTTGTGGTGAAAATATAATTAAATGAAAGTTTAAAATGACATATTTGACAAAAAAAAAGTTTAAAATGACATAGCCATAGACATGCGTTTCCTTTTTTGAAGAAATGGAATTTTATTGAACCAAACAAACAGTTACAAGTCCGATATGCAAATAATGGCCTCGTTAAAACTTTTCCAGAGAAAACCCAATGGGACAAACCCAAGTTGGAAAAAAATACAACACATACCAATACAAAGCCAATCACACACTCCTATTCTAAAAGGAAGAACACCAACACACAAATTGCTGGCGTGATGCCATCCCCAACAAACCAGACTGAAAAACACTACCGTGGCATCCACAATAGACATACATTTATTGTATTTGGAAAAACTGGATTCCTATTAGAATCCCTAATCACAAATGTTGAAGTAGCTAATCCATCGATATTAAATTTTAAAAAAAAAATTCATCAAAATCAAGTTTAAGAAAAATACAAAATTTCTAGGAGGTAATATTGTACGGGGAAGCTTATGTCGATAAAGAAAAATCTAATTGAATCAGACATTTTAATAGAATTAAATATAAAATAATATGAACGATAAAGAAAAAATATGATAAAGTTAGTTTGGATACGATTCGATTGAAATTCCACGGTGTGACAATCATACTAAAAAATTCACCAAATAAAGGTGTTGAACGTTTAATATAAAGATCTAATTCAATCTGCAAAAATCATCAAAACTGATCAAGGATTGGATTTGGAGAGCGGTAATCTAATGAATATTTAAATAATTAACTCTGAATAGATCATAATTTTGTCATGTTTACTCATCACAGGATGTCATTTATCTCTATTTTGTTGAAGGTGGATTTCATGTTTAAAATATATATATATATATATGTTCAGAGTGATGTTATTTCCGGCATCTAGTCTTATTTATCAACTCACCCTATATTTCCATCCTAGTAAAATTGAAGAAAGAAAAATCATCAATCACTTTAATGGTAAACACTCTTCTCACCTTCCTTCCTTAAGGATTACCAGCCCACTCTTTCTCTTCCACCATGTTTTGTTTCTTCCATAAACCCTAAAGCCATTTTCACATCAAAATTTCCATGTTTTTTATCATTCAATTTTGATCAAAGAATTGATGGCTATATATAGAATTGGGTTGAATACGTTTTTTTGGTCATTGGGATTTACACGAAAATTCAAACTGATCACTGTGTTTCTCAAAGTTTACAATTTATAAACATTCAGTTATCTTTGGTTAAGTTTTATTTTTATTTTTTTAGGAAGCACTTTCAGTTTTCTTCCTCTAACTCAACAAATTAGGGTATATTGTGTTATTAGGGTTTAACAAATTGGGGCAAAATCTTGGTTTGAAATCGAAATTGTGAGATATAAGGAAAATAAAAAAACCAAACCAAATTAAAATGAAATCAACAACTTACCAATATATTTTGGTGCTCTGCCACCTTGATTATGTCTCCTTGCCATCCGAACTCACAATATGGTTCTCACTCAATCAATTTAGGCTTCAATATAACATCCAATCCGTGACGTTATACCTCACAATTTCGATTTCAACCCAAGATTTTTCTCAATTTGTTGAACCCTAATAGCACAATATATCCTAGTTCATTGAGTTAGAGGAAGAAATTGAACGTGCTTCTTTAAAAATTAAAAAAATTTATTTAAAAAAAAAAACTGCACTTGATAACTGAAATGTCTTTAAATTGTAAACTTTGGGAAACACAATGCCCAATTTGGCTAAATTTTTTTCTCAATGGCCAAATTGAATTTTCTTATATAACACAGTAACCAAAAAGGTATTTAACCTTATAGAATATATAGATTTTATGCTCACTAATGAATGGAAGATCACATATAGATGGATCAGAACCAGTTTTGAGAGGCTAATTGAGAATTGTAATTAATAACTTGTTCCTTCATATGTTGTATGTGGGAGCCAAGGGGAAGACTGTTGTCTGCTAAAAACTTGGTAGATTCCGTCCAATAGTGACAAAGCACAAGATTATGTGGTGTTTACACATTATAACCCGCCACATCAAACACCAGCCAACAGAAAATTAATTAATTACATCAATGATATTTGTTCCACCGTGGTTGGCTGATCAAGACTCACCTTTAAAGAAAACTGTGAAATTGCTTTAAGTTACCTTTTGACAATGAAGGATTGAATGATATGGGAGATGAAGACAACATGATTAGCATTAAACAATCGAATTAGCAAGGGCTTATAGTTTAAGTGGTTAAGAGTTTCAATATTCGATATCCTAAGTTCAATTCCCTACTTTTTTAATATCGCTTGTATATCAAAAAGATAAAAAAGCCGAAAGACTCTTTTTTTTTTTTTTCCCACCAACCTTAATAAGTTTTACCTAAAGAAAGCCATCTTCTAGCCATTAAGTTTTTGGAGGCCAAAAGCAAACCGTCATGGAGCTAGCAATGCCATTATTCATCAAGGACAATTATGGCAGCACCAACTGTCCACATGAGCCCATTCTCTCTCCCAAAAACCCAACACCTACACCCTGTTATGTTAATACCAAAGCTCATCAATTTCTTCTCTCTTCACTCACCTGTTACCTCCATGGAATTTACGCCCACCACCTTTTCGACCAAATTCCCCACCCAAACATTGTTGCCTCCTCCAACCCAATTCGTCAATTGCATTCTGAATTTTGGATTGAGAATACAATGGTTATAATTGAAAAGCAGAAGGGTAATTTTGAAAGAATTTATTGAAGAAACAATACGTCTGTCTGTATGATGTTTTCTCTCAGAATTCGGTTAAGAAACAAACAACTAGAATTAAGTGTGATGTTTGTGACCAAAAGAAAAAACACAAGTGTGGCCGTTTAAAACATTAAAAACAAACCTAAAACCGAAACTAAAAAACAAACACAACTAGAACTGAAAAAAAGAGAAACAAAACTAAAACCTTTTGACACTTAAAATAAGTGATGATTAATTTTTACCAACCAAAAAAGAAAGTAAAATAAGTTTTAGGTAACAAAAAACAAAAACCTCTAAAAGCTCAAGGGCTAAGTGACATATGAATCAAGTATTTTTTTTTTTTCTGTAACCGTGGTACATACGCGTATTTACCAAGTATGGTATAACAAGAATGTATTTTTCCTTATATGTTTTGTATTAGGTTTATTATTAATTCTAATTTCTTGCATAGCAAGAGAGGCCAAAACAAGAGTTTATAAACAAGTGGAACACATGTGGGCAAGAGCATAGCAAAATATGACCCAGATGCGCACACAGACAGACTAAGCCTATCAAGCGAGAAAGGGAAAGCACCAAAGCCACAGAGAGAGAGAGAGAGAGAGAGAAGAGAGAGAGAGAACAAAAGGGCGGATGGGTTTGATTGCAAAGGCCAAGAGCAACAACAGCAGCAGCAGTGAAAATTGGGGTATGGATTTGCTTCTAGTCTTCTTTCCAGAAGACAACGGCACAGCCATTGTTGACAAAAGCAACAAGCTTTTATCTTCTTCATCGTCCTCTTCCCCATCTCCTTCTTCTTCTTCTTCTTCTTCATCTTCATCAAAAACATGCACAATTTTCAGACGAACCAATTCCAATAATCTCCTTCTGTCGAAAGCCCAATCCACAATTTCCATCTGTGCCCTTTTGGTCTTCATCACCCTCCTCCTCTTCACCCTCTCAACCTTTGAACCCACAACCAAGCCTCACCCACTCATCATAACAGCCTCCAGAAGATTTCTCTCCCAAAAATCTCCACCCACCACCGGCACAGACCCCAAATTACTCAATAAACCCAATGCCGCCACAAACCCAAATCACAGCTTCCTTCTCTCTTCCTCTTGGTATGGCAAAATGTGGAAGCAAAAACAAACCAACCCAAATCTTGCTTCTCGCCGCCACCAATTTGCTCTGCAAAAAATGGGCACTCTGTACAGGCGCGGCACGAGAGCCATGGCGGATCTTGTGGTGGGCCATGTCCAAGAGGACGTCACCGAAGACGACCTCCGCTTGTTTCTGAGGCTCCTGCACAGGTCCGGCCTCACATCCAAAGCTGACGTGGCGCTCATCTTTGCTTCTTCTTCTTCGAGATTTGGCTCTGTAATTGCAGAGGAGGACGACTCGTTTTTCAAGCTCATTAACCATTACAGGGAGCTGAACAGGACGAGTCGAAAACCCAGTTCGGGTTTCGACGTGGCTCAGTTTCTGAAGCCCGGGAAGAAGCAAATTGAGGAGCCTCTGTGGGGGAAGAAGAGGGCCAACTCGGAAGCTGAGGCTGGGTTGACTCAGTTGAGTTACGGCTCGGTTGTCGGGTTCGAGGCGGGTGAGCTTGACCCGGAGAACTCGCTTTCCGGGTTTCTAGACCACGTGGTGCCTATGAGTCTACGAAGGTGGGCTTGTTACCCGATGCTTCTCGGCCGAGTTAGAAGAAATTTCAAGCATATTATGTTAGTCGACGTCCAAAACTCGGTTGTACTCGGCGACCCACTCTCCCGAGTCAGGCACCATAGCCCCGAGTCGGTTCTATTATTCACAATGCCACCTGGTAAGCATGGAAAGAAAAACTCCGAGTCAACTCCGTCCCACGGTCCCGTTAACTCGGTGATTATCACCGGCGGAGCTCGGGGAATCCGCCGGCTGTCGAACACTGTGTTGACAGAAATCGTTCGGGCTACTATGCAGCACAAGAGGAAGAACTCGGTCACGGAGTCAGGAATTTTGAGTCAACTTGTTGCCAACGCGTTCGTGGCGAAGAACATAAATTTGATCACATCTACTGAGTCAATTCCGGACCCGAGTTCACTCGGCGCGGCAACTGAGTTGTCGGGGCACACTATAATCCAACGTGGTAATAGTAACGCTTTTGACCTAAATTCTATTATTATGAAGCAAATTTGTTTATCAGAAATAGATTCTTCTGTCTATAGGGATTGTTAGGAAACAATAAAATAAGTTAGGGAATAGAAATCTTTATTAAGATATTGTCCAAAAAATTCTTGTTTTTTCTTTGTTAATTTCTTCCCTCCATCCATGGCTCCAAGTTTTGTTGTTACTTGTTTATAATACTGATTTAGCAATAAATTCAATTCTCGTGTATTTTTACTTTTGTATTGTGATGTTTTTATGGTAATTTTTTTTTCAAGTAGTGGCAAGAATTTTGGTAGGTAGAGCACAATTCAAGCAAATACAATCAAATAGTAATTAAAGGGTCCAAGGGAGAAACACTTGTATGTTATCCCGGTTAATCACGATATGTTACGTGTGATAATTTTTTTATGTGGCAGATTGTGATTGGCTAAAAATAGCAAAACAGTGCTATTTCCGTTTCATACAAATTTTTATGGATCCACGAGGTTAAAACGTCTATTAGGTCAAAAATGAAATTGACCAAAATAGAGTCAAGTCAACTAGGAGATTTAGTGGGAAAAAAAAGAAGCTAAGAAACTTAGTGCTAGAATGATGGGATTTTGGCAGCTAAGCTCTAGCTATTTGAAGGAAACTTTTTTGAATAAAAATGGGTAAAAGACCGAACTTTTAATGCAAGATTGATGGGGGTTTTAGCACCAATGCAGCTAGGCTGTATCAAATCCCTTGTTTTATCAAGCAACCCTTTTTTGTTTTATAATGATTAATGCAAAAAACTAAGAAAGAAATATTGGTGTAAGTGGGCCCATACCCCCCATTACATGATCAACCACCCATGCTCATGCTTTGCCTAGCTGGCCACATGAATAAATCTCTTTGCAAAGAGATCTCAAAACGGTGAAAGCAATGAAAGCAAAAAGCCAAAGCCAAAAAAGGCCAAAGGCTTGAGTTACTTGAAAATGGCCACATGTTTTTTCTTTTCTTTTTAGATACAAACAATATTAGAAGATGGGAGATTCAAGCATAGGACCACTAGTAGATCGATAACTATTATTAATCACTTGAGTTATAAGTTCATTACGAAAATAATAAAGCGTTCAGACTTTTGAGTATAAATTAATCACTTGAGTTACAAATTCGTTGCGAAAATGATGAAGTGGTTTTTTTGTTGCTAAAAACGGTGAGGTGTTGATTGTGCGTGCTTGTGTTCATGGGAGGAATGTGAGGCAACTACGCGTAGGGCTATAGGAGCATTGATGAGGAGCCATGTGTTTGTGATCTTTCCATCCGTACTGATTTTAAATATTTCCCTGCTTGTTTCAAGCACCAAAGCCACAAAGCCTGAAAAACGTGTAATTGTTTAAGGGACTTTACTTTTCACTTTTGCCAGCCTTACAGTTTACTGTGCTTCCAACCAAACAACCCCTTATTTACTTCGTCTTGGTATCTAAGCTCATGTCATAATAACAGCATGTTCCTCGAAATAGTTAGCTAACAAAAGCAGTTGACATTAAATTTTGGATTCTCAACTGTTTTACCAAAAAATTTCTACAATAGCTAAGATTTTGATACTTGATAATGAGTTATTGATTCTTCCCTAATTTAATCTAATTGTTGATTTTTCGGATATTAAATTACAAATTTTAATATGAAACCCGCACCGCATATGGTAAAGTAGGAATTAGAATAATTCAAATACAGGAAACATGCTAAAAAAAATTATAGGATATTCAAAAACTCACCAAATTGAGGTTTTGCATTTGTTGAATGAAAAAGTGGGGTTTTACATATCATTTACTTTCATGGGTTTAACTTCTTAACAAATTATAATAACTATAATATTCTCCTACATTTATTTTTCAAATAATAAAATGACGAGCTTTATGATTCAATAACTTGTATTCCCAGTGAATGCTGCTGCATGTCACTAAAACAAATATTATTTTCTTAAAAAAAATATATTCATTTCAGGGTTAGTGAGATTGTAAGAAAAGTGTATGGCTGTTTGTTACTCCCCATGCTGATCTTTTTCTTTTTTTAAAATTATTTTTTTGATTCTCACATTTCAAAGGCTCACATATTAAATACTCTTTGTTTGACTTTCTCTTGTCCATTGATGGCATTCTGGTGAGAGAGAGAGAGAGAGAGAGAGAGAGAGAGAGGGCGGCATTTTTCAAGACAACCTTAAGGGACCCATTTATAGGTAAGAGATTGGCTGGTGTAGATCATGGCCCAAACTACATTGAACACATTGATCCAAAAATAAATATAAATAAAATAAATAGAAAAAAGAATTTTATTTACATCTGCTAATTAGATCCAAAACCCAAAAACCAAGAACTCTTCATTTTCTTTATAAAAAAAAAGAGAGAGTATTGAAACCCCTCCAAAATTCATATATATATATATATATATTCCAAAGTTAGGAAGGAGGAACAGAGTTTTCTTACACACACACTGTCAAGGTGCTATAGAGTTCGAGTTTGAGAGTAGAGACAACTGATCTGCAAGTGAAGGCATTCTTCATTAGTGTAGACTCCGTTAGCTCAAAATTCATCATTCGAAGTGAGTGAGATTATCACCTTGATAAACCCAAATGATATTAATTAATTATGGCTTTAGATTGCAAATGTACAACAACAGTACTTACTTCCTGACGAGTCAGGACTCAGGAGGAGCTTTCTCATAACTGGTGAGGGACTCGGGAAGGGTTTCTTTCTCCTTGCCGTTGACGCAACATTTGTTCATTTACATAAAATAATAAAATCGTGGGATCCATTACCTTTTTTACCATATTGAGTACTTATTAATGATATAATTCCTTAATATATCATGCATGCTTGTTAGTGTCACACCAAATGTTAGAATTATTCTGTTCGGAACTTCACGTCCAGGTTGATATAGGCAGCAACTAATCATTTGTTATTTTTTGTCTTCAATTATTTTCTCAAATTTCTTCATTTTTTTCTTTTGAAAATATTTTATTTAAAGTAATTAATACTTTTTATATTAACAAAGTGTATCGGTGACAAAATATGCACCCGACTTACTTTGTCTTATACATATTGAGATTACACCAAATAGTGAATAATTTTGGAGCTTACAAGCAAGTAGCTAGAAAACTTGAAAATAGCCAATGAATTCCTTGATCGGATTTAAATATCATTCTCTCCCACATCAATGAGAAAAATCCAATTCAGAAGACGTTGCATATGTTGTGTAGAATAATGAAACAAGCTTTGGCAAAACTTGAAAATCATACAACTTACATACACACAATGGCGGACTTATGAATTTTTATAGGGGTAGGTTAAATAATTTTTTTTAGAGGAGATATATTATTAGCCCTTTTCCTCTTGAAACAAAAATGTAAATAAAATTTTATAAATAAAACAAAGTCACATTTCAAGCAAATATAACACAAAAGTACAAAATATAAATAAAATCCACTTTTTTTGAATCCTCTCTTTACTAGTCTATTATCATCATGTGACATGATATCCTAACAAGAAATACTATACACCAAAAATCATATATACTAATTAATAATTCAAGTTGCAAAAATAAAACATATATCAACAATCTCCAAAAGTTTTGACCCAAACCCTAAATCATAAAAACTTAACAACAACAATTAAAATTGGAAATTGAATATATATATATAAAAAGAGAAAAACTTACCAAGATTGAAGAACCCACTGAAGATAGGTTTGTACGATTTTTCAGAGGAGGAGAGCTATTTCCTCTAGGCTCTCAAAGTTCAAATATGGTGTTTTGGGTGGCTAGAAGAAATTTTTTGATGTTTGTTCTTTGTGGGGGTAGCATAATATCAGTACGATTAAAATAGCTCAAGTTGGCACACCCTTAGCGTGAATTCTGCTTCTAATCAAATTTATATAGGTTTGGATTGATGTTTATTATTTCCTATATGCTTCAAGAGGAGTGGGCTTATTTTAAATAGGAGGCTAAGCTATTATTTACTTTACTTAGATTGGGCTATTATTAGTTTATTATATTACTTAGATTGGGCTAAACATTTATTGGAGTATGAATAAACTTATTAAATTTAAACTATATTTAATATTTCAGAAATCTTCCCCTAAGCTGGAGCCCACTCCAGCTAGCATAGGCATAAGTCCGTCCTTGCATACACACACGTATGTACGAAAATATTTTCTCATACTAGATAGTCCGACGAAGACATCATAACAACCTTGAACATGTGTGTTATGGATTTTCAATATAGCAACAAAAGCATTCTTTTTATGCAAATAATATTGAGGAGGTGAAATATCATAATCTTTCGATAAGAGAACATTATCCTTTCTTTAGATGAATAAGATGTGAGGAAAAGAATTAGAATTATAATAAGTTGCGAGCTTGATCTCATTGAAGTATACATAACAGTACGGGTACATTCAAAAATATTTTTGAATACATTCATCGCGCACTAGGTCAGATTCTAATAAGAAACAAGTTAGATCCATTTATATAGTGTATTTATATAAATTTTATTAAAATATTGCGTAATTGGTCCAAAAGGAAAGAAGCGAGAGATTTTTGGTAGGCCAATTTTGAATATATGGGGACATGATATAGTAATTATTTGTTGAAGAAGGTGAGATCATTCTCCAAAATTTTATCCTTTGCCTTGGATGCCCACCGACGAAGTGCTTCATGTATCCATCCATGGTAAAAGCCAAAGAAGCCACCGACACAAATCCATGGCCAAAATGTGTCACTCATACATCACTTAATATGCATGAGACAATTACCATTTGTTCTCATTTTCTTTTGTGGTGAGAGGCTTCTTGGTGGACCATGATAACAGAGAAATATGCTCAATTTGACTCCACATAAGATAAAAGGGTTGAATTTCATTCGGGGAAATTTTGATTTGGAAAATCATTATATTTAGGCCCACTTATATATATATATATATATGGAGTTTCAGTTGAGAGATCTCTCAAATTAGCTTATTTGAGGGACACCCTTGTAGGGCCCAATTCATATTGTATTTCACTAATCCGAACCGTCTATTTTGTAGATAATCATTCAAAGATCATATCTATAAAAAATCACTTAAATCTAATATCATTTGACCACTCAATTGAATTGTTGAAATTTTAGTACTTTCTTGAAGCACTATGTTCATTGATTTTGTAGGACACAATTGGATATCGAAACGGTTTTTAATTTGTTTAATTTTTTGCAAAGATGATTTATAAATATAGACTTAAAAAATGATTTGAATTGTTGAATTTTTTTTTTATATGGACCTTAAAAGGTATCCCTCAATTGAAAGTGATTTTATATATAATTGATGGCGAATTAGGTTAGAAGATAGGACAAGACATTTTGAGTGGACTGTGTTGAGCAATTTTAGACAACGAGAATTGGAGAATCCTCCAAACCTTGTTTTGTATATGAACACTGGCAAAAGGCTCCACCTTCTTTTTTTGACATTGACTTGGAAGATTTTATAAAAGTTCTATCCTTTCTGGTTTTTTCAATACTCCTATGTAACACATTTTCCTTCCCATGGAAAAGTTTCAACCACACTCCTAGTTCTTCCATTCCATCTTGAGCACTCATAATCATAGAGTACATTGCTTGGCTTGTGTCTTTCATCCTAACCAAGTAAAATGAGAATACCATAAAAGTGAGAGAAAAGGATGGAGAATTTCTTGATGATAATGAAACAAATTTACCCAATTAGATATATAACTAGAATATTCTAGAGTGTGGTGGCAGTATATGCTCTTTTACTCGCATATGCTCATCACGTAGTGTTCACGCGATGAAATGATTGTTCTTTCGTATATACTTATCACGTGTTGCTCATGTAATTAAGTGATTGTAAAACGAAACATAAATGTTATACCTATACCTATCACATGATTAAGTAATCTGTATGAATATATCATATGAATGTATGTACATGGGTACATGCCTACAATACAATACATACGTGCCCCTACATACTCATCAACCCAGCTTCTAGCTAAATTAATGACAGAGTGTGAGAGTGACATACGCATGGACCAAAAAGGAGAAGGACCAGACCAGCATTAGAAAATAGATAGGCCGAAAGCTTTGAAGCCGTACGTCGTTTCTTCTATATTGTCTGCACTCTGCATTTTATTTAGTATTTTTATTTTATTTATGCCTCTAGCTTACGTGTGACATTAAAATAATCATAAAAATTAAATTATTACTCACGTTATTGAATGACGCAATTCTTTCCAAAATCCGAAATGAAATTTTGGGTTTGAATTTTCAGACGGTCTTCTTAGGCGTGAGGGACTCCACATTAATGATGCAATTCTTTCAATATAGTTCCTAATGCAATCATGTTGAATGTCGTGGAAAAGTTTGACATTCAATTTGGAATAATTCATTGCTTTGTTTTGATTGTATAATATTATTCAAGTGATTTGGTGTTGTCATTTGTTTCCACATATGGGTTTGTATGATGGGAATGTTTTACCAGCCCATAACATATCAAGGATTTTATATAATTGTGAGATCTTGATTGATATGAGTCTAAATCAAAATTTCCCGTTCAGAGGTGTTTTGTTTATGGACATATTATAGTTACGTGTATATGAGCGACTACAAATAAATTATTAAAGTCTATATCCATCCACGACTGATTATATAACGATATTATTTTTCCATTTTGAAGGTTTTTATTCAAAAATTTATTCAAACTAACAAACCTATATTTTGGTCATTCATTATCACTTTTTCTTAGGTCTAGTGCCTAAGCTCACATCACAACAAATTAGAAATTGGATGGATAATTTCCTTTATTCAAAGAGGAAAAAAGGAACAAAAAACCCAACCAACCAAACACCAACACCAACAAAAAAGAAGGCATTTTATCTTCCTATAATGCACACTATTTCTTAGGTCTAGTGCCTACGATCACATCACAACAAAGAATCAAAAAAAAGAAACTAATCACAAAAGAAAAAAGAAAAAAAAAAAAGAAAAAAGAAAAGATTCTTTGTAGTGGCACTATGGAGTTAATGGGGAATTGGCTATATGGCAAGCAGCGCATGAAATGAAGGTGGTGGTGTCATTATACATAGGAAAAGGACCAAACTGTCCCAATCTAGAAGAAGCAGTCCTGGCTTAGGGTTAGAGGGGCATATATTCCCACGGGTCACTTATGAGCCTATCCTAAGTGGGTGTATTTTTCTTCTTCTTGCATGTGAAGTTTCAATGTACTTCATGTGAAGCCTGTCATTGTATTGTAGCCACCCAACACAAAAATTTAACCATAATATATAGCAAGTTGCTTTCATTTGATGTAATAATGATTTCTTACTCAGTAATACCTAATACGGATACGTGGTTTAACTCGTTTACGTGTTATAATACGAGTGAATAACAATGTTAAGATTTCCCACTTATATTATAAGACGTGAATGAGTTATATTGATATCACAGATATTAAACATGATCATTAATTAGAATATGAAAATTAGATACGTCGGATTGTGTGGAAGGAAAATATTCCTTTTATTATGGGACAAATTCCTTTTAGTATAAAATTAGACGTTGATGTGATTAAAAGATGTACAATGGACCTTTAATATTGCAAATTATATGTTGAACAAAAAAGAAAAAGAATGTCGACAAAAAAAAAGAGATAAAAGGGTAAGCACAAGCAGCAGAAAGGGACAACCAATCAATCAGTAAGGTCCAACAAAAGTTTTGATCATCCTACAGTATAAATACATAATCATGTTAAGAGCATAGGTGTTTTGGATAAGTGTTTGATTAATTTTTTTGTGATCGAGATGCTTTGTGTTTGTGATGTGTGGGTTCGTGGAAGCTTGGGGGCCCATAAGCTTTACTAGGCTTATTTAAACATGGAGGGGCCCTAATTAAAGGCCACTTTAAACGAAGTGATGGTTTCTTGTCACGAATAAATATGGTTTAATCATTTATGAAAGGCATAAAACGACGCCGTAGAACCCAAAAAGAATTAGTGGGTAAAGACTGGTCCTCTATTGAAACCATGACTAAGAAGATCAAAAAAACTTATTTGGCACACTAATTATCTTGCTAAAAAGCATTGCTATGTGATATTGTGCTTTAGATTAGCTGATGAATGTGACACAAAGTTAGCTTCACGATACACATGAACCAATTATAGATGTCGGCATTGAGAAAGTGAAAATGGAATATCCCGAACAAGTGATGTAATTCGCCATGCTAGGAAGTACGTTTAGTGAGAATATAATGGTGATTGGATTTGTTTTTAACTAATCCTGAAATGGGTATTGGAGTTATCTTGATTCATGACTTTTCCTTGCCTATAATGACACATGAATGTTTGAACTAATCCGATTCTTGATTTTCTATGCGTTTACATTGCAATAAGTCGATATTTCGTAAATATGAAGTACTAATATATCCACGAAATTTTGTGTGGGGGGTAGCTATTGGTGGGCTTCTACAAAGCCCAACTGCCCATAAAAAAACCCACTAGCCCTTCAATTCAAACCCAGGCTTTGCTTGACAGCCCATTACTCAGGCTTAACTCACCCGTGAACCTCCCTTGTTGGGTTCACCTGTCGCCTTCTTCAGCTGAATCAATTGTTTGTTCTTTCACAGTGACAGTCACACACATTCCCATCCACCTACCTTCCCAGCTTGGCAGTTTCTTTGCGTTGCCTTCAATTCAAACCCAGGCTTTGCTTGGCAGCCCATTACCCAGGCTTAGCTCACCCGTGAACCTCCCTTGTTGGGTTCACCTGTCGTTGCTGTCTTCAGCTGCATCAGTTGTTTGTTCTTTCACAGTGACAGTCTCACACATTCCCATCCACCTACCTTCCCAGCTTGGCAGTTTCAGCTCAATCCTTTCGTTGCCTCCAAAGAGCCAAAAAGGTATTTCTTCTTTGGCATCATAGTTTTCCATTTCTTAGTCTTCGTTTATACTCTCAAAGCGAGAATAAGCTTTTTCTTTTTGTTGCCTTTATATATATATATATATATATATATATTTATAGAGGTATATCAGTTTCAGTATATCGATTATATTTATATTCAATTTTCAATGAAGTATCAAGATTTCAGCAAGCAAAATTGGTCGAACTACTAAAAAATTTAAGATTTCCAACACTCCCTTGTCTCATAAGAGCACTCCCGGTAGTTTGCGCCTTGCCATGGCATTGGGCTAGGGCAGCTACTATTCAGGGTTTAGGGCTGTCCTACTATTCACGTAAATAGTGGCTGTCCTTGCAAAAAGCAATGTGTGTATTCAGCACTTGCCCTTTGCCATGACAAATACTATTCATTTTTTTTTCACAACTTTTTTTACTTAAACAATTAATTTTGATAATATTTTCGGATAAGATTTTTGGGTTCCTAGGTGTCAATACTATTCATATCGGATAAGATTTTCGGTTTCAAATTTCAGATACATTTCAAAATTCAAATTTCAGATAAGATTTTCACCCTCTAAAATTGCGCCACGTGTCATCTCTATCTGCCTAAATTTTTCTATAAAACCAGAGGCTAACCAGATCTTCTCTGCATTTCTATTTCTCAGATTTTAGATTTCATTCTCCATTCTCAATGGCAGACATGCAAGAGGTTTTGGAGAGGCAAGAGCGAGAAACTAGAGAAAGAAGGCGTAGACGAGCTGCAAGCAAAAGGGCACAGAGAGAACTAGATGATCAACTTGGCATAGCAGTGGCTTTGCTTGTTGAAGAAAACCAGAGCCGCCGTGGTTCACAAGAAGGCCGTGGCCCGAATGTGAACAGACATAGACATTCTCGGGGTAATAATCTTCTAGAAGATTATTTTATCCCAACTTCTCTGTAGTCTGATGTTGATTTTCGAAGACGATATAGAAATGCAAGAAAATATTGGAAATGCAAAAACATTTAAAAAAATATTGGAAATGCAAGAAATATTAACAAAATATTGTAAATGCAAGAAATATTAACAAAACATTGGAAATGCAAGAAATATTAACAAAATATTGAAAATGCAAGACATATTAACAAAATATTGGAAATGCAAGAAATATTAACAAAGTATTGAAAATGCAAGACATATTAACAAAATATTGGAAATGCTAGAAACATTTAAAAAAATTATTGGAAATGCAAGAAATATTAACAAAATATTGAAAATGCAAGAAACATTTTTTTTAAAAAAAAGGGAAATTAAAATTAATAAAACGAAAATTACAAATAAGTAACCTCATTGCTAAGATTTTCCCCACTTATCTGGTTGTCCCTCGCTTTTCCCCAACTCTTTATTGAAAATTTTCCACCTGCTAGACAATGCCATTTCCGTACGGGTCGAACCCGATCTTTCAAAAAATTCGGTATGAATTTTTCTCCACATACGACAGAATTTCATCTCATTGCCCTTGACGGGACAATGACTAATTTGGACCCAACACTCGCACAACAAAACATCTTCCATGAAGCTCCATGGCCCTCCAGTTTCGATAGAAGAAGCCATAAGATGATAAATAAAAATAAAATTTGAAAGTGAATAAAATGTTGAGTAGAAAGTGAATAATAGTTGAAGGAGGAGAAAATGTGTAAGGATTTGGTGTTAAAAGCGAAGAGTATTGGTTGGTATTTATAGAAAAAAATTCATTAATTTTTGGGTTATTTTTTCGAATTTTTTTCATATTTTTGCTTGATGTGGGTGTTATTTTCAGCCCAGCCCCCTTTAGCCATGGTAAGACAAATGGTTGGAAGTGCTCTAATGATCAGTAATTATTAGAGGACCTTTTAGTAATTATGGATATTTTTTTTTTCAAGAATTAGGAACTAGCTTTTTCAATGGTTTGGCTTGCAGTTCTTAGTATGTCTTGCAGTTTGAGAAGCCAGGAGGAATATGGGAGGATTGTTTGAAGTGGGTAGGATTATTTAGTCCTATAAATTTAGAGAACTGTATTGGATAATGCAAGTGCAATGGTCTTTTTTATTATTTTATGTTTTCAACTAAAAGCTCTTTTTGAGTACATACCCCCACCTCAATCCTCACTGAAACCACCACCAAATCAATCCCAAGCTGCCTCATTCTTTTCGTTGAGTTATGTAGTTATGGTTTGTCATGGGCTCTCTTTATTTATTAGACTACTTCCTTTCAGAATATTGAGGGGCGTTTACAAATTACAATGGCCTTTCAAAACTTTTATATTCCTAGACAAAAAACTCATGGTCTATTCTAATTTATCAAGACTTATAGATGAGGTTTTGGATTTGTATTATTAAATTCTTTCATCACACTTGTATTCTGTCCTGTTTACTTAGGAATCGTTTGTGGAGGAGTGCCCTCCAGTGGAAGATCAAGTCCAAGAGAGAGAAAAAGAAAGAGTCCAGCATCAATGAAGGCTGTAGTGATAACCACTCCAGGTGGACCAGAGGTCCTCCAACTACAAGAAGTTGAAGACCCAGAACTCAAAGACAATGAGGTCCTAATAAAAGTTGAGGCCACGTCTCTGAATCGAGCCGATATTCTTCAGAGGAAGGGCATGTACCCACCACCCCCAGGTTCCAGCCCATGCCTGGGTCTCGAATGTTCTGGAACCATTGAGGCCGTTGGGAAGCAAGTCTCCCGCTGGCAAGTCGGTGACAAGGTGTGTGCTCTTCTTAGCGGAGGAGGGTATGCTGAGAAGGTGGCAGTTCCAGCTGGACAAGTCCTTCTTGCTCCACCTGGTGTTTCTTTGCAGGATGCTGCTAGTTTTCCCGAGGTTTCATGCACTGTTTGGTCGACTGTGTTTATGATGAGTAGGCTATCTGCTGGCGAAACATTTTTGGTTCATGGGGGCTCCAGTGGAATTGGTATATTTGCAATTCAGATGGCTAAATACTGGGGAGCAAAGGTGTTTGTCACAGCAGGAAGTAAGGAAAAGTTAGCTTTTTGCAAGAATCTTGGAGCTGATGTATGCATCAATTACAAGACAGAGGATTTTGTTGTGCGGGTAAAGGAAGAAACGGGTGGCAAAGGTGTTAATGTTATCTTGGATATCATAGGGGCAGAGTACTTTCGGCGGAACCTTGACAGCTTAAGTTTTGATGGGAGGCTGTTTGTTATTGGGACGATGGGTGGTGCTGTTACAGAAATAGATCTTCGTGTTGTGCTTTCGAAGCGCCTTACCATCCAAGCTGCCGGCTTGCGATACAGAAGTCCAGAAAACAAAGCAGCGATTGTTAGGGAGATGGAAAAGAATGTGTGGCCTGCAATTGTGGCTGGCAAGGTGAAACCCGTGGTCCACAAGTATTTTCCATTATCTGAAGCAGCAGAGGCTCACCTGCTCATGGAAAGTAGCAAGCACATTGGAAAGATTCTACTGCTTCCTTGATGATATGAATGTTAATTATTTGAACTCAAGTGAACAACATGGTTCAGAGTTAATATGCATATGTTATGTTGTACTCTATAATTCGGTTTGTAAGTTTGTGAATTGACTTCATGTCCTTACTTTCGTGTTTCTCAAAAGATTCACAGAAGACCAACCTGTCTTCTTTTAAAATCAATGCCGGTTACTGGATTGTCCGATTTGGCCTATAGTTGGTTATAAGTTATAACTGAAAGTAATTTGACTACTTTCACTATCATTCTCAGCCTGCACTGTCTCTTGCTTTGGTTCTGAATAATCCCCGTTGCTTTCAGATGCAGGTGCTTCACCGGTCTCCTTGACTTCAGGAACTTCCTGAGAACCATCCCTGAGAACCATCTGTTTCAGAGAAAGCATTTTCACTTTTTGCTTCAGCTGCAAGTACCCAGTTTCAGATTCACGAGAACAATGATAGTCAAATCGTCAGAAGCAACAGATATGACGTTAGGGCTAGTGTATTATGCTTAGGATTAATGGGGAGAGGCATTGGAAAACATCACAAGCATTGATTTTCACTCAGCTGAATAGCCAAAAAAGAGCTTGTAGTCTGTTGGTATATCCTCTTTTCACAAGCATTGATTTTCACATTGTATAAATTTTTCTTAACTAATTAATTTTGGGTGTATATACTCTTTTCATAAAAACATGTGCTAGGAAGGTCCTCTTTTTATTTTTTATTATTATTTTGTTTTATAAATAGTATAGCCGCGCGGCTATACCCTCTACATTCACACTACAATCTTTAAAAAAAATTGCTATTATCCATTACTATTAGGCCATTATTCGAGTCTCTATTGTCTCATTTTGAGTTTTTAATTTTCCAGAGTTATTACCCATATATAGAATTTAGTATTTTTATGTTTAATATTCGTATTGTATACGTAGGTATGTATTTTTCATGTTTAATAGACCTTTTTTTTTACAAAATTTTCAATAATACACACAAAAATCACGTATTATACACAAAATACTCACATATTATGCAATAAAAATAATTTTTAAAAAAATATTTAAATACAAATATTCACTAAGTAAATAATAATTAAAACATAACAACTAATTAAAGTAATTAAAAAAGAGAAATTCAAATTATGCTATTCAATGGGTATAGCCGGTCGGCTATACTTGAAAAAATTTATATTAATAGAGTATAACCTCACGGCGACACCGTTGAAATATTCTATTTATATAGTATAGCCAACCGGCTATACGCTTTTGTATTTATATACGCTCGAGTATAGCCGTTCGGCTTTACGAGGGTAGTTTTTTTAAAAAATTTCTTTTGTAAATAGTATAGCCGCGCGGATATACTGTTTACATAGAGACTGTTATTTTATTTTATTTTATATAATTATTTTTCCCCGATTTTTGTTTATGGATAAGAGTAGTTTAGAGTATTATCCATTACTATTAGGCCATTACCCAAGTCTCTATTGTCCCCTTTTGAGTTTTTACTTTTCCAGAGTTATTATCCATATAAAGAATTTAGCATTTTCACATTTAATACACATATTGTACACGTAGATATGTATTTTTCATGTTTAATACACGTGTTTTCTACAAAATTTAAATACTAATTATTCACTAAGTAAATAATAATTAAAACATAAGTACTAATTAAAGTAATTAAAAAAGAGAATTCAGATTATGCTATTCAAATGGGTATAGCCGCATGGCGATACGCTTAAAAAAAAAATTCTATTCATAAAGTAATTCTAGTTATAACTGAAAGTAATTTGATTACTTTCACTATCATTATCATCCTGCATTGTCTCTTGCTCTGGTTCTGAATCATCCCCATTGCTTTCAGATGCAAGTGCTTCACCAGTCTCCTTGACTTCAGGAACTTCCTGGGAACCATCTGTTTCAGAGAAACCATTTTCACTTTTTGCTTCAGCTGCAAGTACCCAGTTTCAGTTTCACGAGAACAAAGACGAAGTCAAATCATCAAGAACAGATATGACATTAGGGCTAGTGTATTATGCTTAGGACTAATGGGGAGAGGCATTGGAAAACATCACAAGCATTGATTTTCACTTAGATCAATAGCCAAAAAAGAGCTTGCACTTTGTTGGTATATCAGCCTTCTAAATTATCTAACATAGTAGAAAAATGAAAGCATTGGAGAGATATAAGTTACAATTCCAGATATCTATCGAATTGAATTTTAATAGCAGCCCTACCACTAACTTAGACAACCAAAAGAAAGAACAATAACCCTCATTCAAGTTCCTTACAAATGATGTGTCTGAATAAAACACACCACCATTCAATCAAAAGGCCTCTCAACAATCCTAAAAAAGTTCATGGAAATAGTGAAAAGAATAAATGGCAATTGGTAATGAACCCAAGCGACTTAATTTTCACGTTATAATGTTTTTGTTAATAATCCAGAAGTATTTTCAAACATGATCCTCTATTGAAACCACAATTAAGAACATCAAACAACTTATTTAGTACACACCGCATGAGGTCAACGTTTTATATGGAAGAGATGATATCCATATTCTTCCTAGATTGCACATGAAATCTAGTCATTTAACTAGTCCAGTCTAATATTCCATATCAAACGTGACCTAGAAGGATAATTATCTTAGCAGCACGATCCATCCTTCCATGCTTATCTTGCAAATGGACTGGGACTCGCTGGGTCTCGCCGGTGACCTGAGTTGCCCCGGTGCACCGGACTGAGTTCGGTAGGAGCCTGCGCTGAAGTAGGACGCTGTGTAAGTGTAAAGTTGCCAACTCCAGCCACCTTATTCCCCACTCACCTCTACAGTCCTCTAAATCTTTGCTACAACTTTTCTTAAACACAACCTTTTTACTTTGCTCCCCTCCCTCACTTCCCATACCCACACTCTCGTCTTTAAACACAGTTTCTTCTTTCCATCGCTCTCCTCCCTCACTTTCCATCCCCACACTTACGTCCAAATACACAGCCCCATTTCCCCTTGCTCTCCTCCTTCTCTTTTCATCCCCACACTTACGTCCTATATTTTTTTATCTCTCTTCCTTTGCGTCCACTCTGACTAAGTTCGTCATACCATGGACGACTACGATAGTGAGGAGTTTTTGGCAGAACAACTCACTTGGCACTTGGAAAACAGCCTTGAGCTTACCGGGATCCGCCGAGGAGTTAGCCTGGCTGGATTTCTCATTACTGAGAAAGAACCCCTTGTGGGTGGAGTGAAAAATGCCCTCCGAAGGGAGTGGAGAAACATCATACATACAGATGATGTCAAGATAGCCTGGGCAAACCCAAATGTCTATATCATCACGGTGGAATCGGATGAAGTGGCACAGAAACTTATTGAGCGTGGTCCTTGGTATGTGCACGACGATGTCTTCTCCGTTCAACCGTGGCCAGACTTTTGCTCGCTGGATGAGATTATTCCATGCATGGCCACCTTTTGGATACAAGCCCATGGGATTCCTTTGGGACAGCTGACTCGCAACAACGCGATGCTTATTGCTGAACGGATTGGGCGAGTAATTATAGTTGAGGACCCTGCTGTAACGGGCACGAGGGGATTCTTGCGAATGAGAGTCGAAGTCAACACCAATAAACCCCTCCAAGTGGGTTTTTGGCTGCCAAGAAGCAACAAGGATAAGTCATGGATCAGCTTGAGGTATGAAAGTCTAAGAAGATTCTGCTTTCGGTGTGGAAGGCTGGGTCATGTGGATAGGAAAGAACGGCCATGTAATCATCCACTATGCCCAGTTTTTTCGAAGGTGGGTGTTGGGTATGGGGCATGGGTCTATGCTGAGAAGGTTCATGGGCCGTCTTCTCTCTTTCCTGAGCAACCTGCAAAAAGATCTCGTCGGGATACCAAGGGAGCAGATGAAACCCATTGGAGACGATGTATCGAAAAGGAAGAAGGGGGGCTTTATGAACTGAACGAGCAAGCTATTGCGGCTGCGGCAACGGTGGCCCAACACGGGGGACGATCGGCAAAGCTTTCTATATCTGACAATTCCGATGAGTCAGCTCAACGAGTCACTGAAGTCAACGAGCCTATTAGCGGTCAGATACAGCTACAAAGTAGTATCATGTCTCCCAAGGTTCTGAAAGTGATTAGCTCTAACTGTTTCTCCAATAGACCAATATTTCAAAATATTGACCGGGGAATTATTGGGGACTCTCTGATTCGTTGGTCTTGGGATGCCCCACAACGGTCACTGGCCCCTCCTTTCTCACCCCTTCCACAAATTTCGGCTGGTGCAGACCTACAGATTAGGCCTTTTGAACAAAGTTCGGCGGATGCAGACCTACAAATTAGGCCTTTACAGACTTCGGCAGATGGTGCAGACCTACATATTAGGCCTTTTGAACATGTTTCGGCTGGTGCAGAACTACAGATTAGGCCTACGACAATGGGAAAACAAAAAGCTACTGAGCTTGCAACTGAACCACTGGATGGAAATGATTGTGCTCCCTTTATCTGTCCTCCTAAGCCACAATTGACTAGTGAGTTTGAGGTGGGCCATTTCCAGGCTGGATGCTCCCAAGGTTATCATTCCAATATGAGAGATTCCAGTAGAAAGCAGGCCCGTGGACACGGGTTGGGCCAGACGGGCAAAAAGGTGAGGGGAGATGGGCCTGGGACTGCTCGGGGTGGCTCATTAAGGCTGGCTCGATTCACAAGAGAGGCTTGTAGCCCTAAGCCTCATTCGAGCAAAACTAGGATGCACAACTCTATTCCTAGAGCCAAAACTCACAGGGCGCAAAAATTGAGAAATATCGATGAGGAAGAACTCCGTGATGTTTGTATTGATGCCTCAGAGGAGATGCATGAGGTGGAAAGACGACTGGAAAGTTTGGGTTCGGAGGATTTATCCCACCTCCAAGGCTGTGGTGGCTGGCCTTATACAGCCACACGAAAGTCATGATACAACTGATATGGAACTGTCAAGGTTTGGGGACTGCCTTGACAGTTCAAACTCTGAGGGGGATGATTCACTCCCATAATCCCTCTGTGGTGTTCTTGATGGAGACCAAGCAGAATAGCCACAGAATGAATCTTCTTCGCATGCGGTTGGGGTATCAGCAAGGAGTAAATGTGGACCCTATTGGCTTGGCAGGAGGTCTTAGCTTATGGTGGAAACCAAAGGTATCTGTTCAAGTTATCTCTGCATCAAAAAACCTAATTGATACTGCAATATTGGATGATCTGACAGGAGTCCAAACGCGATGCTCTTATTTCTACGGACCTCCTTACAGGGAGGAAAAAGAACCTTTTTGGTGTGAAGTCTCTAATTTGGGTGTTGATGTTTGTGTGCCATGGGTTTGTGTTGGTGATTTTAATAAAATGATATGGCACCATGAAAAGTTGGGTGGTGCTCCTTGGTGCAACTCTCGTGTCAGATATCTCCGAAATTTTCTAAATGATCATGATCTTATTGACCTTAGTCATGTGGGTCAAACTTTCACATGGGCAAGAGTGGATGATGGGGTTATCACTATTCAGGAACGACTTGATCGCGCCCTTGTCAACACAAATTGGATGGAAGTTTGGCCAAACTCGAGGGTGGTCCACATGCCCAGAGTAGGGTCCGACCACTGCCCCCTTATTCTTGAGTGCGTCCCACCTTCCAATCGAGCCCGCCGGTTGTTCAAATTTGAGTTAGCCTGGGCTGAAGATCCTGAATGTGTAGAGATTGTCAGCAGGGGCTGGTGTGAAGGACGGGGTCGTTCGCTGGCAATTAAATGGCGTTCTAGTTTAAATTCTTGTAGACGACACCTGATTGCCTGGAGCAAATCCCATTTCCCAAACAATAAAAAAGTTATTAACAGGTTGATGGGGGAGATTGATTTACTCCAACAGGCCGACCCACTGAACGTGGAGCAGGAAAAAGAATTAATTACCCGGCTTTCAGAAGCGTGGAAGAGAGAAGACTCTTATTGGAAGCAGAGGTCTCGCATAATGTGGTTAAATGATGGTGATCGTAATACCAAATTTTTCCATACGTCTACGGCTATTAGACGTAATCGCAACCGCATTTCTAGAATTTTGGGTGACGATGGCACTTTGTATGACAAACAGGAAGATATTGAAAGAGTTTTCAATGACTATTTCTCGAAGCTCTTTGCCTCCAATGGCAGCCGTACTTGGAATGGTGTTTTGGATTGCATACACCCTATTGTTAATGATGATTGGAACCGTGGGCTCTGTAGACCTATTGAATTTGAGGAGGTAAAAGATGCAGTCATCCAACTGGGCTCTCTCAAAGCCCCTGGTCCTGACGGTTTTCCAGGCTTATTCTATCTAAAGTATTGGGAAGAGGTCAAAGAAGTCATTGTGGGTACTGCCATGAGTTACTCTGAGAGTTGGGAGGCAATACAAGGTTTTAATCATACAAATATTGCTCTAATTCCAAAAGTCCAGAACCCGGAGCTCCCATCTCAGTATCGACCTATTAGCCTCTGCAATAATGCTTACAAAATTCTTTCGAAAATTCTGGCCAATCGGTTAAAGGTTGTTCTTCCACATCTTATATCCCATCAACAGAATGCCTTCATACCAGGGAGACAAATACAGGATAATATTCTTGTTGCCCATGAGGTTTTTCACTATCTCCGACAAAAGCGAAGGGGTAAGGTGGGAGAACTGGGACTAAAACTGGATATGAACAAAGCCTATGATCGTGTTGAGTGGGATTTTCTTGAAGCCACTTTGGAAAAAATGGGTTTTGGTAACATTTGGATTAATATGGTTATGCGATGTGTAACTACGGTATCTTTCTCGGTGGTTATTAATGGCAAACCAGGTAGCTCTTTTACTCCCTCTCGTGGTCTTCGTCAGGGGGATCCACTATCTCCCTACCTCTTCATCTTGATCAGTGAAGTTCTATCTCGTAATGTGGAGAATGCTGTGAGCTGCGGCTGCCTTCATGGTGTCCGTATCTGTCGGAGTGGCCCAACCATATCTCACCTTTTATTTGCTGATGATTCTCTCTTTTTCATCCGTGCTACAACACAGAACTGCAGTGTTTTGAAAAGGATTGTTGATGACTATTGTTTGGCTTCGGGCCAGAAGCTCAATGTGGATAAATCATCCTTATTTTTTAGTCCAAATGTCTCTGACTCTCTTGCTGAGGAAATCAATAACACGTTGGGCATGTCTTCTACTCTTGACCCTGGCACATATCTGGGTTTGCCTTCTATTTGGGGGAGATCAAAAACTGTTGCCTTGAACTACATTGTTGATCGCATTCAGAAGAAAGTTCAAGGATGGAAATCAAAGTTCTTAAATCCTGCTGGTAAGGAGGTCCTGATAAAGGCCGTGGCCTTGGCTGTGCCAACGTACCCGATGTCTTGCTTTAGATTCCCCGCGACCACCTGCAAACAAATTAATGGTATTCTGAGTAACTTCTGGTGGAGTAATGGTGACAATAAAGCTCATATTCACTGGAAGAGATGGGAGGTGCTATGCCTCCAAAAGGCTGAGGGAGGCTTGGGTTTTAGAGAACTAGAGAATTTCAATCTCTCTCTCCTAGCTAAACAGTGTTGGCGTATATGGCATAATCCTGATGCTTTCTGGGTAAGTGTTCTGCGGGCCAAGTATTTCCCTGATGGTGATTTCCTTAAAGCTAGAAGAGGGCCTTGTCCTTCTTGGGCATGGGCTAGCTTACTTGAAGGTCGTAAGATTATGTCTGATGGTGCCATATGGCAAATTGGCAATGGTTTGAAAGTGAAGATCTGGAGCGATAACTGGCTGCACCATAAATCCATCCTGCGTCCAAAGCCAACCATCACTGTTTCTGGCCCTATTCCAACCTTTGTTAATGATCTCATTGATCGGGATTTGAGAGAATGGAATCTAGCGAGCATTTCAAATGTTATTGAGCCTGCTGTGGCAAATTTAATCCGTGCTATTCCTCTCTGTAATCTTACCCGTGAGGATACTTTGATTTGGCCTTGGAATAAAGATGGAAATTTCTCTGTTCGTAGTGGTTACCATTGGGCTATGGAAAATTTGGTGGCTGTGGGCAGTGTGCCGGAACATCACTCCCACCAAGTAAATAAAAAGTTATGGAAGTCACTATGGAGTATGAAAGTTTTACCAAAGATCAAACTTTTCCTTTGGAGGGCTTTGACAAATTCCTTGCCCACTCTAAAAAACCTGTTTCAACGCAGAGCTAGGACTACTCCAGTCTGTACTTTATGCAATTCTTGTGATGAGTCACCCGAACATGCTATTCTTTTGTGTCCTTGGACTGCCTGTGTTTGGTTTGGCATCCCCTTAAACTACTGTGTGAATGTTCAAAGCGTGACTTCCCTTGACAGATGGCTATTGGGAATTACCACATCTCTGGCTCTTTTTGAAGAAAGGAATAAAGAGATTCTTGTTTTGGTGGGCATCACGTGTTGGGAGATTTGGAAAGAAAGATGCTCTGCTATTTTTGAAGGTCGTTCCCCAAGCCCATACTCTGTTATTAGAAAAGTTATTTCCTTATGGGGAGAACTGTGTCCTTCCCCGGGTGTTTCTACTAGCTCTACTCCCTCTTTTTCTCCCCCCCTGGCTTTTTGGAGGGTTCCCCCACATCCTTATATTAAGGTTAATGTGGATGGAGCTTGGAAAAAGGACTCTCTGCAGGGTGGTGTGGGTTGCTGCTTGCGTGATTCAGGGGGCAGATTGTTGGCTGGTATGAGTAAGGCTACTCTCCGGAACTCTGCTGTAGAAGTGGAAGCGGAAGCTGTTTTGGAAGGGCTAATTCTGGCAAAAGAGGAAAACTGTCAGGAAATCATTCTTGAAAGTGATTCATTGGATGTTGTCTCTTGTATGAGGAATGAAAATCTGCGCGGCAACTGGAGAATCATCCCACTTATCTTGGAGATCAGGAGACTCTCTTCATGGTTCATCTCAGTCAAATGGGAATGGGTATCTCGCCAAGCAAATCAAGCTGCGCATGCTGCTGCAGCTCTGTCAAACATGAGGGTGCGATCTTTACGTTGGGCCTCACAGCCTCCTCCCTCTTTGGTTCGGATATTGGCTAAGGACGGGTTGCCGTGCCCCCCTAGTAATTAGTTTTTAGTTATAAAGTAAGTTTACTTGTATTTCCAGTTTTCTATCTCCTGGGAGGTATCTTTGGCCTCCCTGTGATTTGTTTGTTTTGCTTTGGGGTTCTCCCCTGTTTCTGTTTGCCTTTTCTTGCAACTTCTGGTTTCGTGCTGCGGTAGCTTTCTATGGCTATTTTAATGAAGTATTATTATTCAGACCAAAAAAAAAAAAGAAGGATAATTATCTTGAAGAAAAGCATTGCTATGCGATAATGTGTTATAGATTAGCCAATGAATGTGTCAGAAAGTTAGCTTCCCGATACACATAAACCAATTATAGATGTCGGCATTGAGAATGTAAAAACTGAATGTCCAGAACAAGTGATCCAATTCAGCATGCTATGGAAGCATGTTCAGTGAGAATATTAACAAGGACGGTTTTTAACCAATCATGAATGTTTACTTAACTCACCTAAAATAGGTATTGGAATTATCTTCATTCATGACTTCTCCTATGATTGCTAACAAATGGGTGTTGGAAACATTGAGGACTTGTTTGGTATTCAACTTGAATCCAACTTTTTAAACTCAAAAACAGAATTTGAGTCCAAAACAAAGAAAATCTTTTTTGGTAGCCCTATTTTTGAAAACTCAAACTCAAGAACAACTAAAAAACACCCCAATTATTAAAAACAAAAAATATCTGTTTTTTTCAATTTTTTTTATCTAACAACCCACAAGTTCTCGAATTTTAAAGATTTGAAAACAGTTTTCAAGTTGCATACCAAACAAGTTTTTAAATTTTAAAAATAAATTTAAGAACTCCTTGTTTTTGAGAAAAATAAAAAAATTTTAGTTCCCTATTGGAATAGGATGACACACCCACAGTTGCATGAATTTTTTTTATTTTTTATTTTTTTTTATACGTTTACAATCACATATGGAATCAACAGGTACGAGAGTTCTATGCAAATTGGGGTGGGCTTCTTCAAAGCCCAGCTGCCTATCAAAAACCCTACTAGCCCATCAATCAATTTCAGGCCTTGCTTGCCTAGACTTCCCAACCAGCAGCCCAGCCCATTACGCAGGCTTATCTTTGCTTACGCCGCGAACCACCCTTGTTGGGTTCTTCACCTGTGTTGTTGCCTTCTTCTTCAGTTGAATCAGTTGTTTGTTCTTTCAGTGACAGCCTCAGATTCCCACTTATTTTTCCAGTTTGGCAGTTTCAACTCAATCTTCCAGCCTTGAATTGCTTCCAAAGGGCCAAAAGGTATTTCTTCTTTGACATCATAGTTTTCCTTTTTTTTTTCTTCTTGTTTATAGTCTCATTTCTTAGTTACAATCTCAAAGTGAGAATAAATTTTTCTTTTCTATTTAATTCTGGGTATATATGTTATTTATACAGATATATATCAGTGTCAGTTTCAATTTTCAGTGGAGTTTGAAGAAAAATTGGTCGAACTATAAATTTTTTTAAGGTTTCTGTTGAAAAAGCAAAATTAATTTTTTAAACATTGGGCAGCTGCTTACTCCCTTTTCTCATAATAAAGTCCTCATTTCTAGTTTAAGTGTTACTTCATTTCTTAGTTGCTTAGTTCGAAACCAACACATCCCTTCTCCCAAGTTTTTGTTTTTTTTTAAGTCATAGATTATATTATAAAGGGTTTGGTAACCAGGAACTCAGAGTTTGAGCTGAAATTTAAATTTACAAGTCTAATATAGACTATATAGGACATAAAGAGGAGTGAGAAATAAAGTTTTGTTTAGGAAATGGTGGTTTGGAGGAAGATTGGTGTGAGAATGTGATGGTAAAAAGTCTCACATTAGAGAGTTGAGAAACTTAGAAAGGGCTTAGAGTATCTCCACCCATAAGGGTTAAGTCTAGGGCAAGGGCAAGTAAGGGCTGTCACTATTCACGTGAATAGTGTCAACCTTGCCATTTGTGGTTTCGCCCATGAGGGCTAAGTCTAAGGCAAATACTATTCATTGTACTTTATTTCCTATTTTTTTATACTTTAAACCATTAATTTTGATAATCTTTTGTAATTAAATTTTCGGATAAGATTTTTGGTTGTCATGTGTCCATTATTTTTCAGAAAAGATTTTCGGATGAGAATCTCAGTTGCCACGTGTCTTATTCCAGATAAAATTTTCGGATATTCATTAAAAAAAATTATAACCTCAGATTTCATATAAGATTTTCACCCTCTAAAATTGTGCCATGTGTCCCATGTCAGATAAGATTTTCAGATATTTAAAAAAAAATTATAATCTCATATTTCAGATAAGATTTTCACCCTCTAAAATTGTGTCACGTGTCCCATGTCAGATAAGATTTTTAGATATTTAAAAAAAATTATAATCTCAGATTTCAAATAAGATTTTCACCCTTTAAAATTGTGCCACGTATCATCTCTATCTTTTGAATTCCTCTATAAAACTGCACCATCAACTCATACCTCTCACATCATCTCTTATCTATTCCTTCATTTCTCAGATTTTACAAAACACATTCTACTATCAATGTCAAACTTGAGGAGGGTGTTGGAGAGGCAACAGAAAGAAAAGGAAGAAATCCGGCGTAGACGTGCTGAAGAAGATCGGGACGCCGATGAAGAAGAGGAACTAATGCTTGCAGCAGCGGTGTGTATGCTTAATCAATCAAGGCAACACCGTTGTCGTCATGCCCCGAATGTGGATAGACGTAGGGAGTCTTGGGGTAAGAATCTCTTGGAGGATTACTTTATCCCAAATTCGTTATATCATGTTTCTAAGTTTCGAGAGAGATATAGAATGCAGCCACATTTGTTCAAAAAAATCATGCATGATATTTGTACCTACGACACATACTTCGTTAAGAAGTATGATGCTGTTAGGGTTTTGAGTCTTCTTCCGGAACAAAAACTTACAGCTGCTTTGCGGATGCTTGCTTACGGGGCATCTGCAGAGCAGGTTGATGAGATTGCGTGGATGGGAAAATCAACTATCCTAGAGTGCTTGGTGAGATTCTGTGATGCAGTAGAAAATCTCTATAATAGGGAGTACCTTTGCAAACCTACGGCTAGGGACCTCTGAAGGCTTGTACAAAAAGCTGAGGCTTGAGGTTTCCCAAGAATGATTGGAAGCATCAATTGCACGCACTGGCAGTGGAAAAATTGCCCAACTACTTGGCAAGGAGATTATGAGAATCGAAAGGGCCAAAAAAGTATAATTCTGGAGGCCGTAGCTTCATTCGACACTTGGGTTTGGCATGCCTTCTTCAGAGTTGCCGGATCTCAGAATGATATCAATGTGCTTGGTTAATCCATAGTGTTCAATGATGTATTGTGAGGTCATTCCCCATAGATCACGTACCAAATCAATAATACCGTATACTTGAGTGCGTATTACCTCGCCAACGGAATTTATCCTAGGTGGACGACATTCGTGAAAACAATTCCAAATCCCCAATCCGAGAAGGTAAAAAGCTTTGTTGCCTTTCAAGAAGGTTATACGAAAGACGTGGAAAAAAGCTAGGTCCATCGTCATGGTAAAGTTTTCTTCTCATCACATCCCTTCGTTTTAGCTTCCAATAGGACTTTGTCTAAGGAGACATATGGCTCATATCCATGGCCATGATTTTCATCTCTCTGTCCTTCATGTCTTGTTCTTGTCCATGTTGCCTTGGAATTGCAAATGCTTCATGTCGTGCCTTGTCTGCTTCTTCTCTTTTCAAGTCTCTTTCAATTCTCAGTGCACCATTCTTAGCTATTTGCTCCGAAAATTGTGGACATTCATTGTTCGAAGTGCTCCCTCTCTTGGCCTTTGCTGCCTTCACGTGGGAGTGGTGAGTCTTGATCCATTGGGGAGTCCAATGGCGAATCAGTTGTTGGCGAATCATGGAGCGGCGTCTCATTCAACACAATAGGCGGACATGTGGAAATAATTTTGAATCTCAAACAATTCTTCACAACTTCCAAACATTGGTGACTCAAGAAACTTTTTTTGCCTTACCCCATGGCACCTAACCACATTTGTGCTTGTAGGATCTATTAAAAATAAATAATTGGAAATGCAAGAAAAAAAAAGAATATGCAAGAAAATATAAACAATTTGGAAATGCAAGAAAAAAATTGATTATGCAAGAAAATATAGACAAATTGAAAATGCAAGAAAAAACAAAGATTATGCAGCAAAATATAAATAAATTGGAAATGCCAGGAAAAAAAATTGAATATGCAAGAAAAAAAAGTTACATTAAATTGAATAAAATGGCAATTATAAATATTTTACCTCATCGGAAAGATTTTTACCGCTTCGAATGTTGTCCCTTGCTTTTGCCAAGGCATCTCTCCATTTCCCTAACTCTTTATTCAAAATTTTCCATCTACTAGCCAAGGCCATTTCAGTCCGAGGCAATCCCGATCTTTCACAAAATTCTCTATGAATTTTTCTCCACATATGAGCGAACTTCATCTCATTGCACGTGACAGGGCAATGACTAACTTTCACCCAACACTCACACAACACAATATCTTCTTGAGTTGTCCACGCCTCCGGCTTCGACATAAAAGACCATTTGTTTTTTGATACAAATGGAAAGTAGTAGAAAAATGTGAGTGAAAAGTAAAAAATATTGGAAGGAGAAGAGTTTGTATGAAGATTTGGTGTGGAAAGTGAATAAAATTGTTAGGTATTTATAGGGAAAAAATCATGAATTTTTTGGTATTTAAAAAAAAAAATTTAGAATTTTTTAAAGCCAAAAAAATGAAGGCCGTAGGATTTCTAGAAAAAAATACATTGCTGGGTTCAGGAAGCTCCACGTGGCATTTTCCTGTTGGGTCCTGTCAGGGTTGACGTCACGCTAACATCAGCACCTTCAGGCTTGAGCCCAGTCAAGAATTGCCCGTGGGCTTGCCTGGGCTGATTTTGTTGCGCTGGAGGTCCAAACTTCGTTTGGGGGGGGGGGGGGGTTGGTGGTTTCCTGTTGCCCTGGCGGCCCAACTGCGTTCGAGGTGCTCTAAGGAATTGAGCTACTCTCCCCCCATAGTCAATTGGTTTTGGGGTGGAACCTCAACTTCCTTTATGGTATCAGAGCGAATTAGCCCACGTGTGAAAGCCCAACAGCTACACGTGCTCCACGTCACCCAAAATGTGTTGTCCATGTATTAGGCTTGAAAATTCGCCACACGTGAAGGGGCGTGTGAAAATGTGAAAGGGCTTATAAGGAGTTGAGCTACTCCCCCCATTGCTAATTGGTTTTGGGGTGTGGAACCTCAACTTCCTTCAATTGGTTTGTGTGAGACTGAGAGATTATCAATGGTTTCTTAAAAGTCCGTTCAAAATTATTTATGTAAAGAGTTCTTAGTAAATATGCAGTTGATGCCTTTCATGGATGATAAAGCGAGGAAGTTGCTTTGCCGATGCAACAGGGAGGAATTTGGGAGGATTGTTTGAAGCGGATAGGATTATTTAGTCCTACAAATTTAGACAACTGTATTGGATAACGCAAGTGCAAAGGTCTTCTTTTATTATTTTATGTTTCCAGTTAAAAGCCTGTAATCTTTTTGAGTACATCCCCACACCTCAATCCTCACTGAAACCACCAAATCAAACCCAAGCTGCCCCATTCTTTTGGTGAGTTCTGTAGTTATGGTTTTTCAGTGGGTTTTAGTGTTGTTTGGGCTCTCTCTATTCATTATACTACTTCCTTTCAGAAAGTTGAGGTGCATTTTCTCTCTATTTTTGTTCTCTTTCCGAATTATAGAAATAACTGGTCCATATTGCATGTATTACAAATTACAATGGCATTTCAAAACTTTTATATTCCTAGACAAAAAACTCATGGTCTATTCTAATTCATCAAGAGTTATAGATGAGGTTTTGGATTTGTATTATTAAATTCTTTCATCACACTTGTATTCTGTCCTGTTTACTTAGGAATCGTTTGTGGAGGAGTGCCCTCCAGTGGAAGATCAAGTCCAAGAGAGAGAAAAAGAAAGAGTCCAGCATCAATGAAGGCTGTAGTGATAACCACTCCAGGTGGACCAGAGGTCCTCCAACTACAAGAAGTTGAAGACCCAGAACTCAAAGACAATGAGGTCCTAATAAAAGTTGAGGCCACTGCTCTGAATCGAGCCGATATTCTTCAGAGGAAGGGCATGTACCCACCACCCCCAGGTTCCAGCCCATACCTGGGTCTCGAATGTTCTGGAACCGTCGGAAGCAAGTCTCCCGCTTTCAAGTAGGTGACAAGGTGTGTGCTCTTCTTAGCGGAGGAGGGTATGCTGAGAAGGTGGCTGTTCCAGCTGGACAAGTCCTTCTTGCTCCACCCGGTGTTTCTTTGCAGGATGCTGCTAGTTTTCCCGAGGTTTCATGCACTGTTTGGTCGACTGTGTTTATGATGAGTAGGCTATCTGCTGGCGAAACATTTTTGGTTCATGGGGGCTCCAGTGGAATTGGTACATTTGCAATTCAGATGGCTAAATACTGGGGAGCAAAGGTGTTTGTCACAGCAGGAAGTAAGGAAAAGTTAGCGTTTTGCAAGAATCTTGGAGCTGATGTATGCATCAATTACAAGACGGAGGATTTTGTTGCGCGGGTAAAGGAAGAAACGGGTGGCAAGGGTGTTGATGTTATCTTGGATATCATAGGGGCAGAGTACTTTCGGCGGAACCTTGACAGCTTAAGTTTTGATGGGAGGCTTTTTGTTATTGGGACGATGGGTGGTGCTGTTACAGAAATAGATCTTCGTGTTGTGCTTTCGAAGCGCCTTACCATCCAAGCTGCCGGCTTGCGATACAGAAGTCCAGAAAACAAAGCAGCAATTGTTAGGGAGGTGGAACACAATGTGTGGCCTGCAATTGTGGCTGGCAAGGTGAAACCTGTGGTCTACAAGTATTTTCCATTATCTGAAGCAGCAGAGGCTCACCGGCTCATGGAAAGTAGCAAGCACATTGGAAAGATTCTGCTTCTTCCCTGATGATATGAATGTTAAGTATTTTGAACTCAAATAAACAACATGGTTCAGAGTCTTCAGACCTTGTGAGCAGTCTAAGATAATGTTTAATTTGCATAGCTTAAGTTGTTTAATACTCTTGTATTATGAAAATTAAATCAAGGTTAACGGATAAATGTGTGAATTTACTTCTTGTCCTTCTTCAGATTCATGCAAAATTGGTTCATCTTAGTCAAAGGAAGACGAAAGAATCAGTTTTATTGTCAAAAATTCATCATGGAATTAAATGGGTCTAAGTTGGGTATTTTTAGGTTTGAAAGGTTTTAATGCGTTTGATTTACTTTTAACATAATCTTGTGGTTGAGATTAATTTGGTCATGGCTGAAAAAAGCCTTACTCGAAAAATACGGCAAGGATGAAGGTCATAGCTGGTACAAGATTTAACATGGCCACGACATATGTTGTTGAAGTTAGAACTAGGCTCTTAACGCGAATAATAAAAATTAGTTACCCAAGTAGCCTGCAGAGAAAAGCTTTCAGCAGTACCATCCAAGTTAGGTTTGTTATGTCGTCTCTGTAAATTTCTACCATTGTAGCAGCACCAAACAACCTTCTGTACGCCACAAGGGTGGTCAGGTTCATCCCATCCTGGGATGCTAGTTTGACCCTACAAAATATTCAGAACCGTGTACAATATTTGAACGGCTATCATGACGGCTATGGACTTCATCCTCTGAGAGGACATCATCTTGGAAGAAATATGGACTTAGGAGAGGTAAGCAAGGGCTTTACATAGCTTGTTTCAACTTTCAACCAGGTTTTAATGATCATGTCTTACATCCCTTTTGTAATTGAAAACCTGATATTTGGAGAATTTTCTGGGAGTGGGTTGGAAAGGATTTTTTTTTTTTTTTTTTTCCTTCTAGGATTTTACAATTATAATTTATTTTTTTTCAGAAAACCAATATAATAACATTATGCAAATTCAATATCATTCTCGGGAACTCTCAACAATTATGGGAGCTTTATATTCACTATTCTCAACACTTGATACATAACCATGTTTCCATAAATACAAAGTAAGAAGTTAAGTATAGTTATGTCTATGAACACGTGTCGGATTAAGAATGGTGAAAATACACCTTGGATTAAAGTGGTCAACAAAAACATTTTCAAGTAAGAAATCAGAGAACTTAGTACATACGAAAAATTAGGAATTGGATTTGGATGAACTGCTAATTTTAAGTTAAGACCCATATATTTTTTGGTTCATTATGTCTAGTAATGGCAGAGAAGTCAGATATTGAAATAGTTTCTTTTCTTCTCATACCCATTCCAATAAATAAACATGCCTTTAATTATAACTTCTTATCTAATATGTTTAGAGATTATTTTATTTTCATAAAAATATAAGCGACAAGTTTCAATGTATACTCCCAATAAATTGCAAACCACAAGCAATTTCCCATTCCTTTATAATGGTCACAAGTATATAAAATACAAATGTAATACATATACAACCCCCCTTTTAACAAACTAAAAAATAAAATAAAAAAAATAGTTGGGGAAACCCCAAAATGAAATACATATGGAGCAAATAAAAGAATTTGACCTGCGTGCTGTCCATAAGACTATCATCTGTGATCACTACAAGAGCCAGCAGCAGTTAAGAAAGGAAAAATAAGATAAAAATCACTCTTTAGGCAGCATCTCAATCAATAACGATACTAACCACAACGCTATGTTCATCAAGAGCAAAGTGCTAGACAGAAATCTAGGCACCACCATCACGTACCAGAAAACCCACAATTACCCCAACAGAGAAGAATTGATCAAAATGAATGAATTGTAAGTTAGGAGGCAAATAAACACAGGAAAAGCACTCATTCTAACGAATTTCGGCCTCTAGAACAAATCGGCTTTCTTCTTCTGCATGTCTTGCTTCCATTTCGGCAGTCGATAGAATGCATCTTTCGTCATCCCAAATATGGTCTGAAACTCCTCATCTGATAGATAAGCCTGAAAAACCAAACAGAGGAAATGTCACTATGATTTCAAAACATATACTGATGAAATGAAAAGATTCACAAAAGACCAACCTCTCTTCTCTTAAAATCAATGCCGGTTACTGGATTTTCCGATTTAGCCCTTAGTTGGTCATAACTGAAAGTACTTTGACTACTTTCACTATCAATCTCATCCTGGACTGTCTCTTGCTTTGGTTCTGAATCATCCCCATTGCTTTCAGATGCAGGTGCTTCACCCGTCTCCTTGACTTCAGGAACTTCCTGAAAACCATCTGTTTCAGAGAAAGCATTTTCACTTTTTGCTTCAGCTGCAAGTACCCAAGTGTAACAAAAGTTATACAGTTTCAGATTCACGAGAACAAAGACAAAGTCAAAATTGTCAAGAAGCAACAGATCTGAGGTTAGGGCTAGCATCTATCATGCTTAGGACTAATTCCTAGTTTTAAAAAAGTTTACTGAAGAGAGAAGGGAAAAGGAAGGGGGGGGGGGGGGGGGGGGGGGGGGGGGGGGGGGGGCGCTTAGATCAATCGGTGAAAAAAGAGCTTGCACTTTGTGGTATACAGCCTTTTAAATTATCTTATATAACTCAAAAGTAGGGTCAACTATGTTGTCTAACAGAGAAGAAAATGATTTACAGGTCACCATTGTATGAAGTAGAAAGCATTGAAGAGATATAAGTCACAATTCCAGATATCTATCAAAATTGAATTTTAAAATAGCATCCCTACCACTAACTTAGACAACCAAAAGAAAGAACAATAACCCTCATTCAAGTTCCTTACAAATGATGTAAATACAGAATAAAACACACCGCCATTCAATCAAAAGGGAAAAAAAAGGGAAAGAGTATGCTTAAGAGAGATGTATAACAACAATGAAACTCACCATGCAGGACTAGTGGCTTTTATTGGGGTCAGGATAAAAGAAATTACAGAAAGAACCATTCTCTAACATGCATAGAATTTCATGTAGGTAATCAGAATTTCTTCTTTCCTTACCAGAAGCACTAGTTTCTGAGGGAGGACTTTGCACAGGAGAGGCATCGGGTGTCAGCCTAGTCTTTTCAGCTTTAAGAACATTTGAAAGCGCAGCAACTGCTGCAGCTCTTTGTGATCCTTGACCCGTTGCAGAAGGCTTGGGAAGAGAAGGTTTGATTCCAGAGGATGAACTAAATGCAGAAGATAAAGCAGCTAAAGCTTCTGCTCTTTGCCTTGGCCCTCCTTCACTTGATCCATTGGACTTATCCTGGCCCTGTGATTGCATGGAAGTTGAATTATTGAATATGAGGCCTTGGAACACATTCCAAACCATCATCATGTAACAGACAATCTTATTGAGCATGGATCATAAAAGAATATAAAAACGAAGAGGTGCTGAGAAACAAAAACAATAAAGCAAGACTAGTATTGATTCATGGAAGGAACTACTGGCACAACCAATTTTAATTACCGTATGGGATGATTTTCCGGAGGATGGATTGAATGCAGATGATAAAGCAGCTAAGGCTTCAGCTCTTTGCCTTGGTCCTCCTTGATTCCCACTGGACTTGTCCTGGGTCAGCAACAGGGATCCTTACTCCATGAATTACAGAAGGATAATATATGGTAAAGTTAAAAAAATTAAGAAATTTGACAGATTTCTACCCTTAATGTAGTTAAATCATTTCAAACTGTTATAAATAAAACATGATTTCAGTAATCAACTTGTAATTTGAGAAGTTCCAATAGAGTGAGCTGAGCACATGCGATGTGTCTACAAACTCACCACTTCAATTATCATTCCAGAACCCTCAACCCCACCCCCTCCAAATGGGCTGCTTGGGTCTAAAAAAATGAGGAAGAAAACGAAAGGTTGAAGCCTTAAGAGTACTCCACTTCCTTACCATATTGCAACTTTATAATACCCAGAGGTATTTAGCATAGTTAACAGAGATTTATTGTTTTTTTTCTTTTAGTTTAATAGATTGGAGAGGTGCTGGTAGGAATATTGAATTATAAGGTGAACCCCTAGAACTGTGTAGCCTATGTTTTTTATTTATTGAAGAACTATGAATGGGGTTACGAGAATCTTTAGACATAATATGGTCGTGGATCCCTTGTATATACTAGACAATTTATTACAAAGCATTTTGCACAAACGTATCAGAGGAGATTACACCGCAACATGTATGATAATATAGATTGCTTACCTCCACAGCATGGCCAATCCCAAAGAGAATTGACACCTTCTTTTGGAACGAGTTTCCTTGAACCTACAGTTTAGTATACATATTGTAAGGAAAATATATATAGAACACACTAGAATAATCAATCCATAATAAATTACTTTGAACTAAAGCAGTTAATATCCACAGCCTTTTTAAACACATTACCCCATTTTCCTTTACAGTTTACTAATCAAAGTAATTCTTACATCATAAACTAATTTGGACACTCTGCCTCTAACACATATAACCAAAATTCTGGCATCTCAAATGCACTACCAAGAGTTATAGAATCTAATCGCACTTTAGATGATCCCTAACACAATTATTCCACTGAAGAATGAAGTAGATCACCAGTTACCACAATGAGAATTTAATCAACACTATGTTATCCAGAAAAAAGAAAAAAGACAAAAAACGAGCATTGATCGACTAGTATGTTATTACAAAATTACACTTCTACACTTTTTTCTTTTCTATGAGAAGATAGACTTCTACATATATACCTCTATATTTATAAGTCATGATATTCTACAATAGATGCTTCAAAGTCACTATACTTTCACCATGAACTCTTTGAACTAAAACAATTATCTTCCCATCTAGGCAGTTTATCACTTCCCTCGTTATGAGATTTGTAACTTTTAATTATCATTTTCTGCATTCTGCACATGCTTCCAACATTTGATTTGGTTCTAGATCAAAAGACTAGTGTATCTCAACTAATGGGTTAAAATGAAGAGAAAAGGTAAAAATCCTTCCAAATTACAGAAAACATTGTTACATTGAATTTAATGTGTTTCGTTATTCCCTACTTTACACTAAGAATTCCTTAAAATTTATCTATATGGGTATATTGCACGCACTGCATAGATCTCAAACTTGCATGCACATGGTGAAATAAATTTTTTTCTTAGTGCTATTGAAAAAAAAAACCACAATCCTACCACAAAAAAAGAAAAAAGAAAAGAGGATTAATGGCATAATATAACTTTGGGAGTGGGAACACATCTTGCAGGATATACAGGGCCCATTGAGTCACTGACTGGCCATGTATATATATATAGAGAGAGAGAGAGAGAGAGAGAGAGAGAGAGAGAGAGAGAGTCTGTTGTTTTAGGACATACAGTGGCTTTTGCATGATCCCATGCAAAGTATATTGTGAAGAAGCGAGGTTCATTTCCTTCAGTAACTTTATATAATGGTACATTATGAGGCAGCCCCTCGAGAGATGCCGCCATCGCTATGTATTTCTGCACAAATCTTTTTATAATGAATGAATAATGTAACAAAAGGAAACATGTGAAAAATGTTAATATCAAGGCATACCTTGCCAATTTCAAAAGCATTTTGCTTTTCTTTCAAGTCTACACATTGACCAACCCAAACAAACACTTCAGCATGTGTGTCAAGTATAAGGATATCCTCTGTCAGCAGATCATCTTGAGTAAAGTTGTAAATTTCTTCCACCTGTTGAATTAAATACAGAAAAAGATCAGAAGCAAGTAAAAAAATAGAAAGAAGGAAATTTCAATTACTCTTAAAAAGGTCATATAACTCACCTGAAACTTTCCTGGGGAATCCACATGGAAACGGGAACAATCAAAATAAACAGAGTTAGAACGGAACTAGCTTTACAAACAAATTATCCAACTTAGAGATCATTTTATGTCAAATGTAAATTCAACAAAGAGGAAAGCTTAAAGTCGCATTTTATTATTAGCAGAAGTTTCCACCTTTGTTGAATGAGAATGCGAATAGGTGGGGATCTCTGACAATCTCCTGAGAAACTTTATTACTGGTGTAACTTTGTTTCCCTCCTAGAGCAAACCAGAAGGCTGAGCTCTCAGTTCCCTCTTTAGCATGTTTTAAAGTGACTCCTGGCTGTATTAGCAAGGCACATACGGCTCAAATAGAAAAACAGAGCATCTTTTGGCAAAACAAAAAAGGAAAAAAAAAAGAAAGAAAAACAGAGCATATAAGGAAACACTGGAAATTCAAGGTCTCTGATTATTCAACGACTATTGAGAAACTGCATTAAGCATACATACAAAATAATGTCAATCCAACGTATAACATCTATCATGTACATTCCTAATCAATTTTACTTAGACGATTATCTTATTCTTGTACAAGTGGAAACAATGTCAGTCCTCAGTATAACATTGTTATAACATTGTTAATTAAAACCTGACTAAAATATATTTACTAAGCCTACTTGAATAACTCTTCTGAATGATGAATCTACAATAATTTCATAGGCAGATAATGTTACATAAGATCCAGAGAGAGTAGAATACTTTATAAGAGTATACCTTCAAAAATTCTGCAAGTTTTGCTAATAATTGTTGCTGCTCAATGGTGCATTGATTTCCATTCCAAGCGAAAATTGAGGAGCCAGATTGCAGAAGGAAACACTCGGTAGAATTCAATGATGTTGCCACCTAAACAAAAATGACACCTATATTACATATATTGACAACAAGCAAAGATTATTCAGAAAGAGCAAAAAGTATGAAGATGATGTCCAGCAGTGGAAGAAGTCCACCAACTAAACATAGCAAAGAAAACATTCTCTCAGAAGCATGCAGTTTCATCTTAACCTTCCTACAACATATAACAATCACAGGAAACACATGCCAAAAGAATTAAACTGCAGCCACCTAATCAGCATGTATAATTTTTTTTTTCAAAAACAAAGAATTTTTGGACCATTATTCCACTCCAGCTTCAATATTATTCTCTCCCTCTTTCTCTCACTTGCCCAATTACAGCATGTTAAATCCATTATGTAAATTCCTCTAGTGACTTCATCCTTAAACCTGAATTAATAAAAAGCTTAATATTTGAATGTTACAAACTTATAATTCATTGACAGTGCAAGATACAAAACCCAAACCTTCTCAAAAAAATAAATATAAAAAATAAAAAAACCCAAACCCATAATTTAAAATTAACTTGAAAATAGAAATTCATATTCACTTTGTTAAATTATGTCCGATGACCAACCAAGACTAGCTTCCAAAGGGAAACTGAAGAATAGAAAACAATATGCTTAAAGGAAATCAAAAGAAAAAAGTGAAAACAATCCCATTGAATATTTCTCTCAAATAATGCAATATGCACCTCAGAAAATTTTAAAGAAAGCATACTAGTAATCAGATAAATTTTTCTACATTGGAAGTGCAGGGGTAATTTGTAGCCATTTTTTTTCTGTTTTTCAGGCTTTTATAGTTTTAATATGGACGACATATGTGAAACCCGCTACATTTTGTTGCATTGAGTCCTCCCCACCTAACCAGCAATGAAGTCAGCTAAGCAATGTTATAAAGTAAGTTGCTTATCACTATATGAAGTCACTCTCCAAAAATTTGTGAAGAATTCTCTAGGTCATTGGAATGTGTACTGTCATGTAGGATAAGTGATTACAACATATAAATTCATTCATACCGCATCAACTTGCACTGTTTTATTGTTATGAACGGAAGTTCCAGATAACCGAAAGAGTGCAACACAATCCTCTGTATAAGTCTCATCCGTCAAACCTTTCTCCTCAACATGTTTTTTGTAAGCAGAGCTCAAGCCACCCTGAAGTGGAGGTCAATCAAATTAAAAGGATAATACTAAACCATTTTGGTATGAATATAGATTCCTAATATGAAAGAGAAGTTTTTTCACAAGACTAAACAGTATACCTTCAGGACCACCATAGGCTGAAAGAGTGCTACTAACTGTGGTGGCTCTTTTCCTTGAAATATGTGACCCTACAAGAAGCCCCTGTTATATGCAAGTCCAAAAGACATATTTTCCAACGTGACTACAGATAATATGATACCTGAACTGGTCTTCCCTTCAGTGAGTTGGACATCGTGTTAGCCAAATGAGAAGCAATTTTCTGGTCCTCCTGAAATGGGTTATATAACAAAAATTCTTTAGCAGTAATGCTAAGGTTTCTCAATGGAGCACAGAAAAAAATGTAGAACGCCACTTTCACAACAAAAGGAAAATTAAGATGAAAAAATGAAAAATAATTGGACTGGAAACAAGGCCATGACTAGTCCTATTTATGGTCAAAAGTAGTGTTTGACCATGAATAGCTTGACAAAAGAGGAGAACAAACACAGAGCCTAGACCAAGAATCCCAACATTGCTGTACTAAATCTTTCACGATGGTGAAATCCCTTCCAGAATATACAAACCACACTTAAACAAGAATATCAACCTTGCTTTACTAAATCTTTCAGGATAGTGAATTACCTCAATACTATCCTTTCCAAACCAACAGCACAAAAAGTAATCTTCTTTTCTATCACCAGAGTGGTACGTGTAAAGAATGATGTAGCAATCTCCACTATAAAATTTACCAATATCCTCCTTAGCCAAAGGAGTTTTGGCACCACCATTGATAAACCATACCTGAAAAAACCAAACATCCAATATTCCAAAATATCAACAAAGAAACCTAATTAAATAAGTTATTACTAGAGGCATTGAAAATATACTAGACCTCCATCTTTCCACCTCCTTCAAGCAAAGGTGGGACCTCCTCAGTTACGGGAGTACTTTTTGCAATGCCCTTTAGACCAACGCCTTGTTGCTTCAGCAAAGCTAGCAGACCATAAATATACAATAGTAAATAAAGCTAACCAGAAAGTATTATTATGTACTTTACAAATGAGTTCATAATTACCTGCTACTTTTCCTCTTCCCTCCTCAGCACCTGAAGTTCCTGATCCTGATGGCCAAGAATCGAAGTTGGACTTGAATGAATGTGTCTCATAACCTTGAATAACCCGGGTTATTCGTGTTGATTTTGGTCTGTTCTGACTAGCAAGAAATTCCTAGGAAAAAATTCAGAGTTATATTTACATGTATCACTGTAAATGCAGATGCTCACCAGCATGAAGAAACAGATGCACGTCACTACCTCAGCTGTTTGGCTAACAGCTTTTCTGTCCTCCACTTGTGTCACCCGGCCAACCCAAACAAATACCTCAGAACCACAGTCCAGTAAGTAGCATTTGTTGTTTTCAAGCAAGGATTTGGACAGTTCACCTTCTACGGCCTTCACTTCACCACCAGTTATGCTTCAAAAACCAGTTATTACAAGTTAGAACTTTATGAGGATAATACCAATGTTTAACATATTGGCACAGAGGGAGTGAGAGTGAGCGAGCTTTGGGACAGAGTTAAGTTCTGGGCAGCTCTTTGGGCATCTGTTACAAAAGATTTTAAAGACTACTCTTACTCCACAATTATGAGGGATATGGCAGCTGCGGTTAAATAAGGGCTTTGGTGTGTGTTGTCTTTGGTTGTTTGGGGTTTGCTTTTCCCTGTTAGTTTGGGAGGCGTTGGTGCTGTTTCTTTTTGTTTTTGTGTTGTTTGGTTGGCTTGTGGATGTCTTATCTGCTTCTGTGTTTTTTCCTTTGCTTCAATAAATTTCTTTTCTTCTCAAAAAAAAAAACATATTGGCTGATATCTTCGTTTTTCAGCACACCGAAACTTGGTGGAAAGCGAACCCTTCCACATTTTCCCCAAAATTAGGTAACATAACATTGAAATTTTTGTTTTTGACTGTCAGTGGAAACTGAGGTTTCTTTACCTTAAACTTCAGTTTCCTCAATATATGCCAACATTTCCACTAGAACTTCCTTCAAGTGATAATTATATGCACTTGGGTAATAATAATAATAATAATAATACAACTATATGAATTCTTGGTCCAGTCAACATCTCAGGCTCTCTCTGAAAAGGAACCGACTAGAGTTTTGACAAGTGTTAACAACAACAAGGGGAAGGGGGAAAGAGGGTTAAAGAGAGATCCTTCTCTCTAGAATCCAGCACCATCTCCCCACACAACCTTTTCCAGCCTCCATGCTGATGAATCTTGAGCCACAGCTTCTCATAGTGCACCATTCCATACAACAAACTCTCTTCCAACTGCTAACCCCCTTCCACCTCAGTCCTTATTTCCCAAACGCTTCACCCTCCAGATGTTCCCTCTACTACCCATTATTCCCCTTCCCAAAAGAATCAATATGAGGCTCTTGCAGAAACAATTAGATATTATGTGAAGCATGAGGACTTATAGCAAGATTGGGTCCAAAAACAAGTGTGAGGGAAAATTAAGATAATCTCACTGTTTTGAGTTTGTAGATCAGAATATACTTCCTATGCACACCTACCACATGCAAATGCAAACACATCCAAAGGGCACACTTCACAGAGATGTGAAAGTGCACTCTGTGTGTGTGTGTGTGTGAGAGAGAGAGAGAGAGAGAATTTACCATTTACTAAAGAATCAACACTTTAGACAAAGAAAGTAACGGAATATGAGAATACCTATAAAGTATAGGAGGAGTGGCCTCTGGAACCACATCATCTTCAGTGGTTACCTTCTTTCCAATCGGAGCAAAACCACCCATTAGGACCCAGAACTCACCAGAGTCGGACTCTGTATCTAGCTTCCCATCATCTGGCATGGTGAACATAATTTTCAACAAACGAAATAAGTAACTGGTGAGAATGGGCAGCACAGACAGTAAACATGTAAGGTAACAATTCTGGTTGGATAAAGCAGCCTTTTCCAATACCAGAGGAAAAGGCAACACAGTGAGAGTTATGTGGGCTTGTATATATACAGAGATATACCGTATATGCACTTACCAACTATTGCAACATCACAGGTCCCATGATGATACTTTTCCTTCAAAAACTGGATTACTTCCAAAGCCTTCGCCCTTTCCTGGATATTGGAATTTGCTCCATTGAACTGAAAGACCTTATTCTGAGTGTCCAGGATGAACACATCATCATGATTCAGTGAAGAACGTGCGAAAGGAACCTACAGAATTAAAATGCAAGGTGAATTCACTTTAACCTCCAGCAGAATTACATCGAAGAAACTTAATTGACCTCTAAACTTGCATGTAAGCAGAACAGGATACCTGCTTCATTCTAACAACTCGTTTTCCTTTGCAAACATACAATCGAGTTTCAAATTCTTCTTCCTCAACCTTTGTAAATCCAGATGCAATACCCCCCTCCAATGGTATAATGCAAGGTTTGAAGTATGACAAAAATTTGTCAGATTCATGGCCTTGAATTTCTCTATGTTGCACTGCACGTCCTCCAAGAACTGCATCTAGTTCAACAGTTTTAATAGCTGCTGTCCCAGCTTCATCCTACAGTAAGAAGTCACGACATAAAGCAACCATATTTTCAAGTTAGCTCTTTCTCCTATATATAATATACCAAAAAGTCGAGGCATGTTCAAGCTTTATGCATGTGTGCGTCACACACACACACAGAGAAACGCACCTGACTTGTATCTTTCCCAATCCAGAAGTGAATGTCATAGAGATAAGCACCTCCTCTGTTTTGTGATGTCTACAAAATGACAGATAAGCGAGTGAAAACATATGAATGAAAAAAGCCTCCTTGAAGGAAATCTAAAGTTTGGTCTGTCCTTTACCCATTCCTTGTCTTCCCCTTCCCCCCTCCTTACCCTCCTTACCCTCCTTCCCCTTTCTTAAGGTGGAACATGCAAAAAATGGCAATGGATAAAAGTATTGGCAGAGAGCAAAAATGTGCACCATACTTTTATTAAACCTTTTAAACCCCAGAGCAGAAGCTGATATCATAATTTTCACTCGAGTAAATTGGGAGAACAACAAAAATTCTATTCAATCATGATATCAACTTATCATTCACCCCAAGACAAATTGAACTTGTGCATTTCCCAAAATAAAAATGTTACACTGACAAATTTAGTTTTTATTTCAGCATTCTTGCAAGAAAAAATAAAACATAAATAGTGGCATTGAAAATAATTAAAGAGTGAAAATTTGAAGACAAACCTGCAAGACTATATAAGAATCCCCCGTATAGAATTTTCCATGTTCAGATTTTGGCAAAGGAACTGGCTGGAAATTCTCAATTCGCCAAATTTCAGTTCCTCTATTATATGTTAAGTTTGAGAACCTCAAATAACATGTTTAAGATATTTAAAATTACATATGCCCAGAACTGACACCAAGTACAACCTACTTTAACTTTTTGTCTATAAGAACAAAACCTTGACTCAACTATATGGGATCAGCTACATGAAACTTGGCCTCAATTCCATTATATTTTAGGTCATATTTCATTTTAAGCCACTTTCACTTTTCTGTTGTGGAAGTAAAATAGTAAGATGTTTGTTCGTCTCATTTGTTATAGTGTTTAGAAAGTACTGTCTCCCAGACTCATTTTTATTGAGTCACCATCTATGATAAAAGGATACACTCTTTGACCTGCTCCCTGAAACGCTGGATCCAAAGCTTTCGCAGAGCTAGACATTGCCTGAAATCCTTTGTAAGGATGTTACTTTCGAGAAAGGCTGAATTTCTTTGAATTGCGTATCTAGAAATTCCAATAGAGTTCACTGCAGGAACAAAAAAACAAAAAACAATGAAAAAAAAAAAAAACTAAAGGTGCAAGGTCTGAGACTTAGGAGCTTCCAAAATTAAACTACTAAGTTTCCTGATTTTTCAAGAATAGTATAAAGATCAGCATTGATGCTCAAATCAAAAGTTCTATAGAGATGCTTCAATAATTCTTATCACTAGTACAAATATCAGCATTGAGACTCAAAGCAGAACTTCAATGGAGAAGCACCAATAAATCTCAGCTCTATGAGAATATCATATGTTTAAATTGCCAGCACTTACCACATCTCACCTCACTATATATCTCATAAAGCTAAACTAACGACTTGTTTTTGTATACAAAGAACTTCACATCAGACTAGCACAAGTGCTTGCTAGAAGAGAGAATGAAGGTCAAGTGCTGCACTGTATTTGGAATTTGGTTGTCTAACTTGATCAGTATGTCTCAGTCCTTTTATATCAAGGTCTAGCTTATGTTTTGCCCATTGAACCTTGGATCTGATTTTCAAGATACTTCACTTGAGATATTCAGCTTTTTTTTTTTTTTTTGAGACGAAACGAAATTTATTAAGCAAAAGAACACGGAGGTGGATAAGGCATCCACCACCGGAGAAACAAAAACAAACACAAAGAGAAACAAAACAGCACCAAACCCTCCCAAACTAACAGGGAGGAACAAAACCGAAAAACCACAGAAACAACACACCCCCCAACCCTCAGTTAACCGCAGCTGCCATGGAAGAGGAAATCAAGTGAGATATTTTATAGCCTCCCCTTCCCTGACTGATTTCTCAAGTGAGATATTTCCAAAGACATTTCCTGAAAACATTAGTTTCATGGACTCCCCTTCCTTGGACTATTTCTCAATTAAAATATTTCAAAAGGCATTTCCCAATCGCATTAGTATCACAGGCTTCTCTTCCAGAGGCATTTCCCGATCACATTAGGTCGTATCTGACTCTCATAAGCGAATCATTGCTTACATCTCTTGCTTCTTATATAGCTGGAATTTGGTCCACATATGCTTTCAAAATACTTAGAACACCTCTGCTCATTTTACGCAAGACCTTCCTCTTCAAAATTTGTCCCTAGTAACTTCTTTTAATGGATAACCTTCCATTCATAGCGATACAAATACCTAAATTCCACCCTGTTTGCTGCCTTGACCATATTTCTCGAAATATGTCCCCTTTTTTCACCATTCTTCTTTTCATAGTACTTCAGCCACAGATCATGCTGTCCTCAGATTTCCCCATCTTTCAATCTACTCGTTGGTGCCACAAGTGGAGCCCCGAATTAACCTAAAAATACTCCTTGAAATTACTATTTATTAATTACTATATAGACGTTGCTATCTTTGTATAATAATGAAACTAGTTTTGACGTGTAAGTGCAGTCCTTCCTATGAAGTTCACACTTAGATGATCATGAATTAATTTTATATACTCCTACGGGAAAAGTTTCTAGATGACAAGTTTCGCTTCAAAGTTGGTCCTATCATTCTAATATAAGTTTATGTTGATTACAATATATTTTCTATCTGTTTTGCCCATACAACTTGGGGCACAAACCTATTCAAACCATTGGAGTACACACAAATACTGAAGAATCATATGTAAATTCTCAGCCAACAACAGTCATCTAATCCAACTCAGCTCCTCTTCTTGTTTATCTAAATAACAAAGATTTGATATTTTGAAATAGGGTATATATAATCCATCCATGAAACATCTGCTAGTTGTATAGCTGCCATATAAATAAGTTTGAAGCCTTGTATCTAATTACCGAAACCACTAATGAGAAGAATCCTCAATCTTGTCTGGATCATACTATTCCTGAATCCGACTCAACAAGAACACACAGAAAATAGCTTCCCAGATTTGAAAGTCCTTCCAGTATTCCAACAAGTAAAAAAGTACCCAATAACTAAAACGTAACTTGTGATCAACATGACAACAGTAATGGCAATAGGACTGCCAACTAAATTAGTATCAAATCCATATTAACATTTTTTGGCAGATATACTACATAAGACTGATCAGGAACGTGTCTGATTACACAATGGCAAAATGGAGTGAGATTAAAGTAAAGTTTTACCAGATGAAAGAATCCAGATAATGTTTCATCAAAAGGCATTGACAATAGTTTACGTACTGAGCTAATCATTAAGATCTTCTAGTCAATCACTTACTCAATCATCTCAATTCAACCGATTCAAGCTCTTGACGAATTCAAATCAAGAAAAATTCATGAAAAGAAAAGGTGAGATCAAACAATACCAACAAGCACAGATGATCGAACATGGAACAAGCAATCAAGAGGGAGAAAGACCAACATGGTCCATCAGATCAAATGTTCACAACACATACATAAACAAACGAAAACAATCAGAACCCATTAAATTTAATACAAAACCGTAAAGACCCAGATAACAAAAAATGAAAATTGCAAACAAAATAAGCATGAGAGCAGAACTGGAAGAATTGTGAAAAACATAGAGATCTAGATAACATACAGCAAAATTGGTATTGATGGAGCTGAAAAGAGTATGAAAACGGAGGAAGTGATCGATCAGAGAGAGAATTGACGTACCTGAAATGGGATCTCTGTGTGTAATTTAATGATGGCCGGTGGTGGGGTGAGAGAGAGAGAGAGAGGGAGAGAGAGATGGGAAATGGGTATGGGAAGGACGAGCTACCAGAGCTGGCAATAAAGAGAGAGTTGGAAAGAAAAGTGAATTATTGTGCTGCGTGTGTGCGCTTCTCTCTCTAACTTTTGTAAAGCCTTTTGAGATTTGTAATTCAGAGAGAGAGAGAGAGAGAGAGAGAAAGAGAAAAAGAGACAGCTGAGTTTCAGACAGAAAGAAAGAAGGTATGGAAATAATATGAATAATGAATTATGAAGAAGATGATGATGACGACGACGAAGACCAACCGAACGAAACGAAACGAAACCGAAACGGAATGACAGAGAGATAGAGGGTGAGTTTGGTTTTTTGGCAGACAGAAAAAGTCGTTATTTAAGGCAAAGATCCGGTGACGGGGGCACCGGCCATGTTGGCTCTTTGCTTATTTGGAATTTCTTTTTTTATTTTAATTATTAATTTTGTCTAAATATAATAATCTTTTTTTGTACAATACAAAGAATATAATAATTCGGATTGTTAACATTACACTTTTTCCCCTTCTTTATCTTTTTTATGTGGAAATTTTGTCTACTTTTTGCATGTTGAAGTGGGGAATTCTATGGTATTTACTATTTTCTTTGATGCATAAGAAAAAATTGAAAGGAGCAGAGGGTTTGTAGCTCAATTGATTGTCTGTATTCGAGTTTTTATATTCGAATCTTCCTTTAATATCATTTATATCAAAAAATTTATTGTGCGAGAAGAAAGAAAATCAAGCATATATAACATTGATTTTTATTTTTCTATCAGTAGAATTTTTATTTTTATTTTCTCTTATAGTGAATTTAGTTATGGAATGGAGGAATTTTTCATCTATGTGGGTCACATTTAATTCAACCACTTTACCCCGTAAGCTCAATAGAATTCATTATAAAATATATATTAAAACATTGGTACAATATTTTGCTTAGAAGCTAGATTTTTTTAAACTACCTTCTTTTTTTTGTACTCATTCTTTCACTACACAGACACAATGTTTTACCAAACATGACAGTGATAACATCTCTGACCAAAAATAAAAAAATAAAAAATAAAAAACTTCAAGCAGACTTCACAATATTTTTTTTTCTTTTCTCTACTTAACCTGCTGCCAAATGATTATTCTGAGTTTGCAATCTTAGTTGGGATGCCTATGCCAGAGTTTCTTTGATCATGTGTGATCGTTAGTGAAGACGCACCAGATTGTCTTAATTTTGATGTTAGACCGTTCCGTTATTGTAATGACCCTTTTGTGGCTAGTTTGTATTGGCCCTTTTGTGGCTAGTGGCTTTTCAACTGAATTATGAATGAAAATCCTAGAATTTTTCAACCAAAAAAAAAAAAAAAACTGCCAAATGATAAGAACATATATAGCTATACTTTTCCATATTATAATTTATGAATTGAAATTGCTCAATTAATTTGTAAATTGATTAGATAGATCAACTAGAAGGGTGTGCATCATGTTGTACCAATTAATAATGCAACAAAAACTATAACAAAGTTGTTTTTTTTTATGATGTTGTTGAAGTGTTTGTTCAAACGTTTGTATGAGGTGTGTGTAATAAGGGTTGTTTGTTCATATGAGAGCCAAATCAAAACACATGATGATCCAAGATCTCATCAACCGACTTTACCGTCTTAGGTAATTTTCTCTTTATATATCAACAACTACTGTCAGTTATCAGTTGTGAACTTATGATTTTAGTTCTACCCTTTTGTTGATAGTACTAAACTGGTGGTAGGTAGGTGTCTTGAACTGTATTGAAAATTGATCATCTGTTTTCCAAAGTACTTATTGTTACACGAAAAAAGGGCCAAACAAAAATTTGTTACTATTTTACTCAACCTAGCCACCACCAAATGCAATGCTCTCAAATCGGAAAATTCCATTTTTGAAAATGTATTACGAAAATACTTCTCTCCTTACCGTGGAAGAACTCCAACTTTTTTGTCGATCATTGCTTGAAATGTATACAAAAAATTGTCTTTTGTGGTTTTAATGAATTATTTTTGTATATGTTTGAAACTTCAATTTGTAGGAAGGATAATTGTCTCTTTTTAGGAAAGGAAGCAAGTAATGTCTTTGCAATGTAAAATGTTCGACCATTTCCAATAGGCCGTTTGCCAAACCACGAGTATTATATTTTTCTCCTTACCGTGTTAAAATGTTTGTCGGATTTGATTGTCTTGTATATATTCTTATTAAGTATAAAATCTATGCTCCTACATATGATCCAATTAAATATAAACATATATTTTAATTTGACTATTATAAGAAGAACAAAATAAAACAACAAAACATTTTTTATCGGTGAACAAAACAAAAAATAAAATTTGATATAATGCACACGACATGTTATGTTACTCTCCATATAATTACTTAGGTGGAATTTTAGAGAAATTGTAATTGCATATTACTTATTATACAATATTTATTCAATATGATTAGGTCAATTACTCAATGGCTATTGATATGTTGGTATATCTTATTAATTATATTCAACATGAATTTTGGTAGGACAGAATGTAATATAAAGACTAAACGTTGTTCATAACCTTCCAAAATATTCCCCACAAAGCGTTTCATTTAATCTCAAGATGTTAATCGACAAGACTTTGAACTATTCTTAAAGTGAAGCTAGGTGCTACAAAATTCATCCCAAAAGCTAGTTTATGTATTAGGCTTGGTTTATTTAATTGGTCAGCTCGCCCTTTTTTCAACCATTTGGCTTTGAGCGAGAGAGAGAGAGAGAGAGAGAGAGAGATAGGACCTTGAGAATGTCCAAAGAATCGATATCTTTTAATTAAAGAAAAATGAATTCCAATCAATCCACATTTTCTTTGGATAGGTTAGGATAGGCATGATAAATAAATTTTAGGCTTATTTGTTGAAATACCATTGTGGTTTCCAAATCATCTTAGGGGGGTGTATCCAATTCATACTTATAAAGACTTTTTTTAAGTGAGTGACTTTCATAGAGATGACAAATTCTTAAATACTTTCATAGAGTTGATAAAAGTCACTAGTAAATTGACAAGACTTTTGCTCTTAACAATTAGCCTTAAAAGTATCGAAAAGTCATTCATTTAATAAGCTTTTTAAAAGTCATTAACTTTTTGGATACCACCAAACTTTTCAATACTCTTTAAAAGTCATAACTGAATACCACCAAACTTTTAAATACTTTTTAAAAGTCACAATTGAATACCACTAGACTTTTATATACTCTTTAAAAGTCTAAATTAAATACCTCCAGACTTTTAAACTCTATAAAAGTCATTAAAAGTTTGAATTGGATACACCCCCCTTAATTTGCCTTCTAAAGTTTTAAATGACACAATCTCCCTCCTAAACTTCTATTATGTAACTAAGGTTGCCCTATTTAGTTAATTTTCATATAAAAATCGTTAAGTTTGATGACGTGGTATAGGTATTTTGGTAATTTTAACTATTAAATATTAAAAATGCTTGAAATTATTCAAAATCAAATATGTAAAATAATTAAATAATGTAAAAAAACAAAAACAAAATTTTTTTTTAACACAAACCCAAAGTAATGCATCATCTTCTTCGGTTCCATCGCACCACCACCCCACTGTACATCCCACCAACATCAGTAGCTGCCCAAAACCACCAAACTGATCTTCCCACACAAACCCAGTCGTCGCCTTTCTAATTCTAATCTCCAGTCGTCTTAACCCAACACTTACCCCTACCCTGCGAGATCTAGTTGCCCCACTCTCCATCGAAACCTCAACTTAGCCACAGCTCCCCTGCGAGATCCATTCAACCAATCTAACAAATATAAAAATGAACATTGACATGAAGAAAGTGGATCTGAAAAAGATTTTGGTCGGCTTTTCTAATTGGGTTTGTAGGGGCGGTGGGAAGGTGAAGCAGCTTGGTTCGTAGGCTGGAATGTGGAGTGGTGGCTGTGGTTCTGGAGTGGTGAGAGAGAGAACTGAGCAAGGATGGATCTAAAAAAGATCTTGTCTTCTGCTTCCCTTTGCAGCTGTTGGGTTGTCTTCCCTTTTCAAATTTTCATTTTCTTCTTCTTTTCTGAATTTAATGGGTGATTAGCGTGAAGTTTAGGAAGATACATGTGGTGTGACAAAAGCACTTCATTTTTAGAACAAATTCTGAGAAGCAAGTGTTCTAAAAGTTGCTTGCCATTAATAAAAGTGCACAAAAGGGTGGGACATTGGAGCAATGGAATGGGGAGGGGGAAAGTGGTTGCTCTATTGGGAGGGCTTGCTGGGTTTTTAAGTTTTTTTAAAAAAAGTTAATTTATTTTTAAACATTTAAAAGAATTTCTCCATGAAAAAAATATTTATTTTTAAACTACCCATGTCAGCGGAGTTAACGATTTTCATATCAAAACTAACGGAATGTGGCAACCTTAGTCACATAATGGAAGTTCAGGGGGGAGATTGAGTCATTTAAAACGTCAAGGGGCAAACTGAGGCATTTTTGATACAATAGGGGTATTTCAACAAATAAGCCTAAATTTTATATATCTTAGTTTTTTTGGGCTAACGTCAAAAGACTCCCTGAAGGTTTGGGATCATTCTCAATATTAGGGAGTCTTTTGACGGTAGCCATAATTTTGTTTTTTTGTTTTTTTGTTTTTTTTTATGCAATTTATATATCTTAGTATAATGACACTTTGAATTCGAAAGCGTATAACTTAGTGGTACTTCTCACTCTAATGATAGAAGAGATTTCAAGTTTATTAGACTAATATAAATAAAAGAGTTGAATAAAAAGAAAGTCAACACGATCAAAAATTCCATATATATATATGTAATACTGAACAGAAATTCATTTGGCCCTTAATTCGAGGGAACCACAAAATGAAAGGGCACTGATACAATGACAAACATGTCACAATAATAATCCAAGAAAAATGAAAGGCCAAACTCATACAATACAAGGCAATTGAGCCAAAATGATAACCCAGTAACATAAGTTTTTAGGTCACTATCACGTGATGTGATAGAACTATGGTATTCTAAGCTCTCTTTTTATCTAACCTTTTTGGCCACCAATAATTTCATTTATATCTTGTCATCTCTCAAGCTAAATTGACCAAATACAGCTATTTATATATGTACGGGCCACTGTTGTTAGGTAAGGTGTTGCATCTATCTGACATTGATTTTAGGTCATTATTTCGAGGATTATCTATTTTTGTATAATTAAAAAAAATACAAATCAGAAATTGTTTGGTTGTTTAAAATGTGCAAACAAACAAAAACGTAGTTCCTCACATAAAACTAAAAAAAGGAAATGTGGATAATTAAATGGATAAACAATTTTGTTTTTACTAAAAAAGGAAAGAGAACTTAAACTTGAACTGTTCCGATCGTTGTATGAACATTCTTACTGGAGAAAGTCTTTGCTAAACTAAAAGCTACTTAGTACAAACATATTATTGAAAAATACAAAACATTTTTATCATACAAAATCATATCAAAACAAGAGAGGGGATTCAAACTATGACTACAAATCCTAACAAAATACGAAACTTTTAACTAATAAAATAATCAACAAGCATATGAGTAAACCATACACCAAAAAAGACGAAAATTCTAGCCCTCTTCTCTCCCAAAAAACACTCTATAGTCGTTTCACTTTGAGGAGGGAGGAAATCACTGTTCTTCCTCCCCTCTCCCCTCCTCTCCTATTCTATCTTCCTCTCTTCTCCTATTTTCCTCAATTTTCAGAGACAGAAAGTTTCATCTATTTGTCTTCGTTTTGTAATGATTTTCCTCCACTCATCATATGCGGATGCATTTCGGCATCAGATCTCCACATGCGTTTCAGTGTCAGATCTCTACAACCATCCTTTTTGCGGTTTCTTTATGTTTGGAATAAGTCATAGAGACTCTTTGAGTTTTCTATGTAGTTTTCACCTCTCCTTTTGTGAGAGTTTTTCATATCTCCTTTTGTGAGAGTTTTTCACCTCTCCTTTTGAGAGATTTCCACCTCTTCTTTGTGAAAGCTTTCCACATTTCCTTTGCAAGAGTTTTATTTGTATTGCTATAGCTTGGTTTTTTTCAAGATTTATCTATTTTAGGTTATTCTGAGTATTCTCTTTTAGTTGGGATGCCTATGTCACAATTTCTTCAATCATGCGTGATCGTTAGTGGAGGAGCCCTAGATTGTCTTAATTTTGATGTTAGATCGTTTACGTTATTGTAATGGTCATTTGTAGATAATTTGTATTGGTTCTTTGTGACCAATGGTTTTTTTTTTTTTTTTTTGCTGAATTATGAATGCAAATTTCTCAACTTAAAAAATAAATAAAATAAAACCATACACCAAAAAGATATAGAATAAATGAACCAAAAGGAATAATGAAAAAAGTTAGTACCATTTACTTTATAAGGTCAATAATTTCGAAAGTTGAGTACGCTTTTATCCAATTTATGACTCAACTACCTGAGGTTGTAGTAAGGCACTCATGCCTGCCATGTTAGATATATGCCCTAGAAACCAATATAAAAATGAAAAATTCTAAGGATATAATATAATAAATACAATAAAAGGAGCGTGAATATTACTTTAAGATACATAATGTGCGCAAAGTAACAAGTCCATGGATAAAGATATAAATGGAAAGCAGTCTAAAGAAGTTAGATGCACGAGACCTTTCCATCGTAGTAATATCGAATCTTAAATTGTTCTTAGTCATAGGATCACCAATTGAATAACGGTAATCCTCAAAGACTGGTACACACTATGTCTGCTCAATTGGGAGGATGACTAGTCTCAAGTCGTTCGTGTAGAGATACTGAGATAGGTGTGTAGGTGCTCTATAGAGATAAAGTTCATTGAACGCGATCAACTCAAGAATTATTGTATGGAAGTTTTACTCAAAAGTGTCAAACAAAGACTTCTAAGTTGCGATAATGCAAATTAGTCCTTAGACTTGAGACATCACAGTTTTCTTGTGTATGAGTTGTTTGTTTTTTAGAACACTATACAGTCGTATAAAAAAGATGTGACTTAGAGGTGTTCCTCAAGATACTCAGCATATGCACAGAGGTATGTGAATGTAAAACAAGGAATCTCTACTCTTAGTAGGAAGAGAGAATACTCTAAAGATATGTTTATTGAATCTTTGGCAAGTGAATCATATAACCTAGAGTTGTCATGTTAGGGATTTGACACAAGTTAACCAGATCCCAAGAACATGTCATAGAGTATTGTAATAGAGAAGGACCGAATTGCATTGTAATCACAAATTGATTAGGTTCTCTAAATAAATTGTATTTAGCTTGGGTAGTCATGACATACTGCTAGGTATAGAGGTATACAATTAGCCTTCACCAATAGGGAGAATTGTATAGAGGGATACAATTTGCATTCGGTTTAGAAGTAATTATTCTTTCCTATGGCCTCGCTAATTAGAACATATAAGATCACACACTGAAAAGTTATGGATCGAGAATTGAAAAGGAGAATAAATTATTTTGTGGCTTGGTCAAAGTCAAAGTCAAAGGTCAAACTATTGACCGAGACTTGATGTGGTCAAACTGTTGACCAAGACTTGACGTGGTCAACACAAGGTTGACTAGGACCAATGCTTGTTAGACAAGTTAATGATTTAATTAGTCAAGTCATTATATCAATTAAACTGATTAGATTAGCTTAATGAATTATTAAAGTTATGGAACTTTAGTTTCAGCTCTATATGACTTTTATATAGACCTTATTGACTTAGGCAAAGTGTGACACATTATGGGATTAATATGGTAGACCAAACTAGCCCAAAATGGCCAAGGGGTGAGGGGGTGTGGTACATGGGGTCTTTAGTGGCACATATCTGGCAATATATTTATATATATTCATAGTCATATCACCACACCTCCTTAGGGTTTCAAGTTAGATATTTAGGAAGAGATGAAAACATCAAGCCTCCTCCTTAGTCTCCATTGGCCGGCCACCCTAGAGGAAGAAAAAGCTAGCACCCATTTTCTCCTCTTAGTTCTTTATTCTCTTATTCCATTCCCTCCTCGGTGAAGATTCTTTGGGGAAGCATAACCTCATTGTGCCTATTTGGAGAACAAAGTTGAGAGCCAACAACTAAGGGACCATTCCCTCTACTTGAACAACATCCTTGGTTTCAAGATCCTCCTTGCAATAGTTGTCTTAAAGAGTCATTGGTGCTACTCAGGGGCGGAGCCACATTGGGACCAGAATGGTCCCGAATCCCCACTAAAGTGTTTTTATATTTTAAAAGTAATATACTATTATGTATTTCTATATGTATATTATTTCAAATACTTTACATTTTGATATGTACCCACATGTGTTGTGGCGGACCTATTAATATTAAGGCACAATGAGGTGCTTCAAATTGCCCCTCAACTGGTGGTGGTGCATTCCAGGTGTACAGATTACGTTTATTTATTTTTATATTACTCAATTTACTTAAGTTTACAATGTAAATAAGGAAGTACCCCCTATTTAGATTCAAATAAAAATACTAGAAAATCAAATTCCCACCAAATCAAAATATGAAAAATTGGTTTTAGTGCAAAATACGATTTAGGCTAAGAATGATTGGTCATTAAGTCAATATATACTTCATACTAAAATCTCATAAAATCAAGTTTTCTTATTTGATGTGTAAGGAATAAAAGCCACCAAAAATTATCTCGAGAAAATGATTATTCCGAAAAACCATTTTTCATACTTAGTCAATATTTTTACATAAAACATTTTTTTTTTCATATATGATATGAATGCATGAAGGGACCTAAGGTTTTTTTTAGTTTGTGAAATTTTGATTTTTTCTTTCTATTGGGTTTAATGGGGGGAAAAGCTTTAAAGATATTTGCTAAATCGCTACTTTTTGTCTATCTCTTACAATTTTTCTTGCTCATAATGTATTTGTCTTTCCCCTTGTCGAGGACAATTATAATTGCAATCTTGACATATGTGATATATATATATATATTATATACACACACTATTTTTCGTATGTATTGTGAGTTTGAAGTTTGATTCTTTACAACTTGTAAGAGGCCCCCACACACATGAAATCTTGGCTTCGCCACTGGTGCTACTTTCATAAACCTATGAAGATGGGGGACCTAAGATGAGATTAGTATGAATCTCTAGCTATTTCCTTGCTTTCGCTTTATTTGATTTCATATTAGATATGCATATGCTAGATGGTTTGTTCTCTTGTAGCTTCTTGGGATTTTAGAAATCCCTACAATATAAATTCCCTTCATGTTGGCTCAGTTGGTTGAGCTCTTTGGCCTCAAACCCTGTGAGCAGAGGTTCGAAACTCCCAGGCACCCAAGAATGTTTGTGTGTAAATCCCCCCCTCCCCTCTCCCTCTTCCCCCAATCGATTGTACTAAAAAGAAAAAGAGGTGCTCATGACTTACCTTAAGTTTCTCATCACCTGTTTCCCAAAAAAAAAAAAAAAGATTTTCAATCACCTAGAAGACCAGGCTTAGAGCATCTTTAGAGACATTGGCATGCGAGCTCTTCTCTTTCTCGAAAGATCTATTCTGTTTTTCTCCGTACTAAATAATCATCCAAACTCTTCGTTTTAAACTAAAACTGGACTTTGAGCATCTCCAAAAGTATGCAAATGAAGTAGGCAAATATGTACTTTAACAACTTAGGTGACATGCTCCCTATCCATTTGCTTCATACAAAGTTGATCACTCCAATGAACTAGGCAATGCAATTCTACAAACTATTATTGTATATGAAAAATACTTGGTTTTTCAACTACCAAATCAAAAGTGAATGAAGATGATATTTTATCATAAAAAATAGGTGGGGGCTCCGATATACCAATAGCTTTTAAAGTATGCAACATTGCATACATGGAGGCAGTATGTAGGCGGTGGGCACAATTTCAGGTCTACCATACCAACTCCCACAACCTGATCATAGAGGGTTGGCCTAATGAGTGGGTCTTGAGTTCAAAAAATCATAAACCATTTTGTACGGGTTGGAACCAAAATTTAAAAATGGGCTTAATTTTGAATTAACCCGACCGCCAAATTCGATCACAAAAGGATTAGGTTGGCCTAATCATGAGCGGGTCTTGAGTTCAAAAAATCATACTCCCTTAGAGATACTCTAAATAGTTTCGTATAAGACGTTTACTATTCAAACTCTCAATATGTGAGCTTTCACTTTAAATCTGTTTTTATTTATTTATAAAAATGATGTTAAAACATCGCATTAAATCTCCTTTTCCTCACCATTCCTCTCGCAGCCTTTCCTCCTCCATGCTGCAATATGGTTGCAACTTGTGCACCAGAAAAACAATCCGAAATAGAAAGTTCCTTGACACCATTAATTATAATCTTAGTGCGACAGCTTTTAAGAGCAAAAAAGTGAACATGTCATGTGGTGTACATGCACATTTTGATCACTCTCTTGTATATCATTGGTCCACACCCTCTCTCTTCCTGCACGTGGGAGGTCTCAATTTAGAAATTTACAACCACACAAGAGAAGCTTGTGCTCACAAAACATTACCAGTAAAACAAAGTTCATGGACCATCACAAAAGCGCAGCAACAATTTCTCTATACTCTATAGCCAAGGGTTGACCAAAGAAAAATACTCTATATCCAATGTTGAAACAATGCAATCATTGTTTTTAGGGAGACTCTACAACGTTTATACAAATTATTACTAGGTAAACTAATATACCTTGGATCTTACGATCAATTGCAAAGATATCTGGCGACTTTCTGGGAATTTCAATCATGTGACTATCAAGTATGTTTACAGAGAAGCTAATATAGGTATAATAGTTCTTGCATTTGATTTAATAATTTCTCTTTAGATGTACTTATTATAGTTTATTTTGATTTGTATGGTACTAAGATCCGAGAGGATCTCATTTGTGATGTGTTTCAGTTTTTTTTAGTAAAAGAATACAATAAACTTTGGCACGCCTAATTGGCTAACCTACTTCAATATTTAAGTATTTCTTTGATTTCCATTTTCCAATTTATATGCCTTTTTAATTGCTCCACAAGAACAGTTGTCCACATGATAAGCAATGAAGAGGATATATTGGGGAAGATTCCACAAGGACGGTTTGGTCGGTGCACAATCGGACATAAAAAAATGCAAAAATGAAACCGACATTAGGGTTTTTTTTGAATTGCAAGTTTTCTTTGATGCAATAGATTTTCAGTTCAAGAAAAAAAACATAGGGTACCAAAAATTGGGATGGCTCGAATAAGAAAACACTTCTACAAAAGAGTGGCGGGTCGGCCCAATTTACTGACGGGCTTGGACTCGGGTGCGGGCCTAAAGTTGCCTGTGACCCGATATCGGGTCACTCTCGGCCACACTCTCACTCTGACTTTCATTCTTGAGCCGCTGTTTCTCCTTGCCTTTCTTCAACAACTTGGGCCTGGGCTTTGCGGGCGTCTTAAGATACCGGGCCTGCGAAGCCACCATGTCCCTCAAAACCCTAATAAGCCTGGCCTCAATCTCGACCCCATTGGGCTCAATCACAGCCAAGGCCCTGGCCACAGCCTCCATGGTACTCACGCACCCACCAAACGGCTCTTTCCGCAAAACCAACTCCGAGTCGTAAATGCTCCCACCACTCGCACTCTCATCCACATCCAAACAAACCCTGCTCGCAAACGTCGACAAAAACCCCTCGCTGGCTTTGACCATCTCCCTGGCATGCTTCCACGTGGCGTCGAAGGCGATGAGCACCCGAGGGGAGTGTTTGGAGACGGGTGAGCTGGGGAGGTCTGATAGGCTGACGGCGGGTGAGGCTTTGGTTGGGGGGAAGAGGTAGATGGCAGGCGGTGATTGGTCGAGGAGCGGGGAGAGGCCAGGCTTGAGCTTGCGCGCAACAATGGCGGTGGAGTTGGAGAGGCATTTGGTGAGGATTGGGGTTGTGGAGAGCTTGTGATTGGCTTCGTGGGGGTGATGGAGGATTATGATTTGGGTCTGGGTTTTGATGGGCTGGGCCGGGAGAGAGTGGCAGAGGCAGACCGGGCCGGGTCGGGTGCAGTTGCTGCATATGGGCCTGGGCCCACGCGGTGGTGGGTCGGCGGCGGCGCTTTCGGAGCTGCGGATGACTTCTTCTGGTTCCATCATTCCATGTCAATGTTAAATTATGGACCTATAAGGAGCTCGCTTGCTATATAGAAGGAAGGTTAAACGGTAGCGTTTTGGATTTATATATTGTTGGGTTCGTAAACGACATGTCGTTGTTGGGGTGGGTGGGTGGGTGGTAGTTAAAAAATCTGATCAAATTTGGAAGAGGGGTCAGCTGACAGAGAGAGAGATGACGACGTCAGAGTTGGAAGTAAGCGGCAGCTCGTGGGACGTCTCTCAATTTCAACACACCCCTTTTTACTGGTAAGCCTTGGTTTTGTTTTGTGTTTCTCTGCTTGCTTGGTCTAATCATCTGGTAGGTAGAAAAATTAATTACCTTTTTCTTTCTTGTGCGTGTTTGTGAAGTGAGGAGAATGTGTACTTGCTTTGCAAGGAACTGGGCACAAAGGGCATAGCAGATGCCCAAAGTTCTGATCTTTTTGTTGTTTTCATTTCCAATGAGAAAAAACAGGCATGTGCCCTTGTACCCAAGTGACTTAATTGATTTATTTGTTTTTAAATTTATATATTTTGTCATTTTATTGGATGCTATAGTTTCCCTCTTATTGAATTTACTATTTGTTTGCTGTGGTGCAAAATTAAAAAATGGTGAAGATCCCATTGTGGCATCAGAAGGCCAGCAGCCGAGCAGATGGGATTGTTCTCTGGGATTATCATGTCATTTGCATACAGAGAAAAGGCGGAGGTGACTCACCCTCCCCACACTTGGTGTGGGATTTAGATTCAAGTCTTCCATTTCCTTGTCCCTTAGCACGCTATGTCTCCGAAACTATCCGCCCCGACTTTCAGACCTTTTCTGAATTCCAAAGGTATTTCATCATTTGTATTGTATTGTATTGTATGTTTTTGGCTCAGTAAGTACCTGGCTCAGAGTTTGGAAATTTAACATGCTTAATATGTGATCAGTAAACATTATTTACGACATTCTCTCTGTGGTGGTGCAGGTATTTCCGGATTGTGCATGCCCCCGTGTTTCTTCGTTGCTTTGCATCTGATAGGAGACACATGAAAGATTCTGTTGGCAATTGGCTACATCAACCTCCCCTCTACCCGCCCATTGTTGCGGAGGGTAAATGTTAAATTCATCTTATTTTTGTGTAGTTTGGTGATGGTAAAATCATTAACAATCAGAACAACTAGATTGGAGCATACCACTTCTAACAAATTTTCATTTTCAATAAACAAACAAGCAAAATAATGCCGCCTTGCTTTTTCTGCTTTATGTCTTTTAGATGAAACTATGCGTCATTTAAAATATCAGATTCTTGAGTTTAGGATCATATTATCAGAATATATAAATATGTGGAACTTCCATTCTTGAGTTCGGGTCAGATTTCTACTACTAATAGCTGGAAAATGCATAACTTCATGAGAAGCTCGTGCTTTGTGTGGTCAGAGTGTTATAAGTTCTGTTTATAATGAAAGATAAAATAATTTTTATTTAAATTCCCTTATGAGATAGAGCAGTTGCTTGTTCTCTTCCTCTCCCTGTCAAATAGTTTTGCTAAGCGAGGTAGTGATAATGCACAACAGAACTGAATTTAATGTTTTTATCCTTCTTTCCTGTATTTGTGCAGATGGAACTGTTCACAACTTGAATGAGTACTTCGACATCCGTACTACAGATGCAGCGACAGATACAGGAGCTGATATTACCAATGAAGTTTTTACCAAAAAGCTTGGTGTGGTCATAACAGAAAGCCAACTGGAGGAGTTCTTTTCGCAAATTCCTTGATGTACGGAAATTCTATTTTCAGATGGGCTGGCACATATAAAGCATTGCTATTTCCTGTATCCTGACCGAGTTTTTCTTGGTGTATCACATTTGGGATTAGTTCTTTCTGGCTGTGTTTTTCTTTCTCCTTGGTAGTTCGGAGAAGTGCAATTCTCCTTAAAGATTGTATGGAGCTTTGCATTTTTAACTTCAATGACAAGAAAGAAAGTTTTTGCAGTGGTTGGTTGCAGCCAAAAAGTCTCTCTAATAGACAAATTCTCTTTTTCCTCTTTTGATTTTGGAGGATGTTAAAAGCCAAAGTGGTAACCTGTAAACTTTTGTAGTCATCTGTTAACCTCGATGCAGCAATTGCATGCTTGTATTGCGTACTGAAGAAAACATTATGGACTGCGCCAGGAGGTGAACAAGAACTTGTTACTTGTTTACTATTGTCATTGCGAAATAATTCTCTTATTGCTGCCGCCTGCAACTCATTTTCTATTCATCACCTTGTTTCAACTCAGAATTTGAAATAACATGTATTTTTTTGTTCTTTTATTACACATCATAACCAAATATTAGCCCCCAACATCCGAGTGCTGGAGCTGTTTGAAATGACAAAGAGCTTGATGAAAAGCTCTCATATTTCCCTATTGACCCATCCATTCTTTAAATACTTCAAGGACAAAATTTGAACCTGGGATTTTCAGCCCAGCATATAAATACAAACATTTTCAACTACAATTAAAATGAAAGCAGCTCCTCAGCCTCAGCGTATCTGACGTTTCGCCTGATTATTCAATAGTCCCACAGCAGTCAAAATATGTAGGACCTTGTTGTGCAAAGCAGTCTCAAAAGGAAAAGGAAAGGAAGACCTTGTGCAACTATATCAACTCTTGGTTCATAACACCTTCACGGCACTGTCTACTGTCCTAGCCAATTCAATGGCTGCTCCAACATAACTATGCGGTGTTAACTTTAGTAGATTAGACTTTGCTTCGTTAGGTAATTCCAAACCTTGCATAAAATCTACTATACTTTCCTTGGTAACTGCTCTTCCTCTGGTTAGTTCCTTTAACTTTTCATAGGGCTCAGGAACACCATATCTTCGCATAATCGTCTGTATTGGTTCAGCAAGAACTTCCCAAGTAAGGTTCAAATCCTTACTTATGCAACCTTCATTGACCTGAAGCTTTGATATTCCCTGAAGTGTGCTTTTGTAGGCAAGAAGAGAGTGCCCTAATCCTAGACCCATGTTCCTCAAAACAGTTGAATCTGTCAAGTCACGCTGCCAACGCGAAATAGGCAACTTCATGCTCAGATGACAAAAATTTCCATTAGCCACACCAAGATTGCCTTCACTGTTTTCAAAATCAATAGGGTTTACCTTGTGAGGCATTGTTGATGACCCAATCTCACCAGCCTTAGTTATCTGCTTAAAATAACCCAACGATATGTAGTCCCATATATCTCTATCAAAGTCAATCAATATGTTATTGAACTGGCTAATTGCATGAAAAAGTTCTGCCATATAGTCATGAGGTTCAATCTGCGTAACATAGGGATTAAAACTCAACCCAAGAGATGTTACAAACTCTTCAGCAATTTGGGGCCAATTGATATCAGGATATGCAACAAGATGAGCATTGTAATTTCCAACAGCACCAGCAAATTTTCCCATTATCTCCACCCGAGAAATCTCTCGTCTTTCTCTGCTTAATCTGACAGCAAAATTTGCCATTTCCTTTCCTAAAGTTGTGGGTGAAGCAGGCTGTCCATGAGTACGAGAGAGCATAGAAATATGAGCATTGTCTTTAGCCATGTTACATACTGCCCCAACCAAATCATCCATGACAGGAAATATGACACTGTTCATGGCTTCTTTCAGCATTAATGCATGGGCAAGATTGTTGATGTCCTCGGATGTGCAAGCAAAATGAAAAAATTCAAGCACCTTAGCTATTTCTGAATGTGATTGGAATCTTTGTTTCAAGAAGTACTCCACCGCTTTCACATCATGATTTGTTACTTTCTCAATCTTCTTTATTTCTAATGCATCATTGGTACTAAATCCATCAATCACTTCTTGCAAATAAGACCGAGCATTTTCACTAAAGGTAGGTACCTCTGTGACTTCAGGAATTTGTGAAAGCCATAGTAACCATTTGATCTCAACTAGAACACGGAAGTAGATCAGCCCGTACTCACTCATGTAAGGCGCCAAGTCCTTGACTTTACCCCAGTACCGACCATCCAATGGTGACAAAGCCATCAAATTCACAAGCTCAGATTCACAAGAAGATTTACCAGATACCATCTTGATCTTCTCAGTAGAAACATTGGTGTTTTTCCTGGTGGCTCTAACAGCCGTGTCTACCATCCTGGCCAGTTTAACAGCTGCTCCAACATAGCTATGCGGTGTCAGCTTTGACAAAACGGTCTTTGGTTCTTCAGGTAATTCCAAGCCTTTAATGAACTCTCGTATTCTTTCTTTGGTCACTGTTCTTCCTCTTGTTAGTTCCTTTAGCTTCTCATAAGGCTCAGGAACACTATATCTTCGCATAACAGTTTGTATTGCTTCAGCAAGCACCTCCCAAGACTGGTTCAACTCCTCACTTATGCGAGCTTCATTAACCTGAAGCTTTGCTATTCCCTGCAGTGTACTTCTGTAAGCAAGAAGAGAGTGCCCCAGTCCGACACCCATGTTTCTCAGAACAGTAGAATCAGTCAGGTCACGCTGCAAACGCGATTTAGGCAACTTCTCACTCAGGTAGGAAAGATTTCCACTAGCAACACCAAGATTACCTTCACTATTTTCAAAATCAATAGGGTTTACTTTGTGAGGCATAGTTGATGACCCAATTTCACCTGCCCTAGTTGTCTGCTTGAAGTAACCCAAAGATATGTAGCGCCATATATCACTATCAAAGTCAATCAATATATTATTGAACCGGTTGAATGCATTAAAAACTTTTGACATATAATCATGAGTCTCGATCTGAGTAACATAATGATTAATACTCACTCCAAGAGATATTACAAACTCTTCAGCAATTAGGGGCCAATCAATATTAGGATACGCAGCTAGATGAGCATTGTAATTTCCTACAGCACCAGCAAACTTCCCCATTATCTCAACTTCAGAAATTCTGTGCCTTTGTATGCTTAACCTAACAGCAAAAATTGCCATTTCCTTCCCCAAAGTTGTGGGTGAGGCTGTCTGACCATGTGTGCGAGAAAGCATGGGAACGGAAGCATTATCCTTTGACATGCCACATATTGCCTCAATCAAATCATCCATGACAGGAAATATAACATTGTTGATAGCTCCTTTTAACATCAAAGCATGAGCCAGATTGTTGATGTCCTCAGATGTGCAAGCAAAATGAAAAAATTCAAGCACCTGAAATAAGAAAGCATTAAGTGATTCTCAAAAACTAGAAACAAAGACATCAAGAGAATTGTATCGAATACAAAGGAAATAAATAATAGAGGGAATGTCTACCTTAGCTATTTCTGGATGTGAAATGCATTTCTGTTTCAAGAAGTACTCCACCGCTTTTACATCATGGTTAGTCATTTTCTCAATCCTCTTGATTTCCAATGCATCACTGATGCAAAATCCATCAACAATTCCTTGCAAGTAAGACTGAGCATCTTCACTGAAACCGGGCACCTCCGTGACTTCAGCGATTTGTGAAAGTTTCAACAACCATTTGATCTGTCATACATTTCATAAATATAAATCACACCTTCACCCAAAAAAAAAAAAAAAACCACAAAGAACCCAATTCACAAAAACAAAAAAAAAAAAAAAAAAAATCAGAATTGTGAAAAATGTGATATTTGGTACTGAAAGACATAATTGTTATGGTTCTAATAGATTAGAAAACTCAATTGCTCTAATAGAAACAAACAAACAAAAATGCAATAAATAAAAGAAGTACCTCAACTAGAACACGGTAGTAGATGAGACCATATTCACTCATGTAAGGAGCCAATTCCTTGACTTTACCCCAATAACGACCGTCCAACGGCGACAAAGCCGTCAAAATCGAATGCTCGATTTCAGCAGAACAATCACCATTTACCTTCTCCTCCGTGGTGACGACGTTAGTATCATCTTTAATGGTGGCTCTTACACTTAAGGCACAATCTCTGCGAGAGAGTGGCAAAGCCAAAGAAGGATATGAATGATGAAGGCAATGAAGGCGGCATGAGGGGTCCAGTGGTCTTTGGGATTTGGATCGTATAGAGGTGAAGCACGAGAGCTGGTTGCTGCTGTTCAGAAGCCTAAACGAGGAAGTAGAGGCTCCCAATTCCATGAACAGGAAGGTGTTGTTGAGGTCCAAGACGACGGGGCAGCCACACTTGGAGGAGGAGCTCATGTTCTTTCGCGGTCTTTTCACTTGCTTGGTTCCGTTCCGTTTGATTCTTGCTAAAACCCTAGTTCGGTTAGCTCTCTCAAATTTTGACACCTGTACATTCTTGGAAGGCAAAAGTTCACTTTTGGTTCTTATAGTCGGTGTTATAGTTTATTTACTAATCAGGAATTTGAATTTTCATCAGAAATTGAATTCCATCTATGGAGGATTCTTGCGTTTACTTCACATTAAGGAGTTGAAAAGTAAGTGGGGCTCACACAAAATTAGGAATTGAATTCTTGATTTTGGAGGAATTCACTTCTTGAGTGGGAGGTGGTATTCTAATTCCTGTAGAACTAACCCATTAGGAATTTATCTTTTTTACTTATTATATCCTCACACAATTTTTAAAATACCAAATTTGTTATCTATTTTAACCTAACAATGAGGATATTTTAGTAATTAGTACCACTCCTACCCCAAAACTTCAATAAGAATTCGGAATCTAACGCTCCTTAATCCAACTCTTCCTCAATTCAATTCATCATAATCCAATTACGAATTAGTAAACATGCTATTCCTGCTTTGGTCCTAGTAATTTCAATTTTGTCAATTTTATTTTTACCATTCATTTGGATGAAGGAATTGAAAATTGGAGAGGATTATTAAATGAAGGAAATTAGATATCCATCGTTTAAATTGATGTCAATTAATAGGGTAAAGAAGGTGTAGTGGGCTTTTTCTTCCGGCAGTTGCAAATGGCTGGGCCGCCGTAAAAGGAAAATTGCTGAAATTGCCTCCTGTCTGAGTTTGAAAATCAAGCCCCAAAAGCGCTTCAAAAGGGCAGTAGAGCCTTAGGAAGCGTTCTGGTTACCTTCACCAACGAAAATAATGGCTCCTTATGGATGATTTCTTGATGCTTACAGATAAATTTTCTAGCTTGGCATGAGAGGCTTGTGGCATGGAAGCAAAATCAGCATGAATTTAGCACCAAATAGGAAAATATGGCTTCCTTGGGAGAAATGAGAGTGTTTAAAGTGAGGGAGAAAAGGTTTGCAAGCAGATTTGGCTGGGGAGAGAGAAAGAAATAACCATGTTCTTCCGGCAGCTTGTCAGATGTGCAAGTGGTATGCCAGAAGAAGAAAATGGAGAAGGAGGGTGAATAGTGCACGAGATTGATGGGCTTTTGCAGGTAAGAGAGGAAGCTTGCTCTCTAGGTATGGGGTTGTTTTTGTTGGGTCGAAGAGACCTCATTTTATAGGCGCTGGAAACCATCACTTCCCAAGAAACCCTAATGGCTTCTACCCATTTTGGCCAAGCTTTTCCCTTCCTTTCTCATCTCCTTCCTTGACTTTCCTTATCTTGGTAACATTTCTTCTGCCTATTTGCACAAAATCAGAGATATTTTGGAGCTCAAGGCCCCTTTCTTGTGGCTGTTACAGTGGGAGGCTCCATTCTTAGCTACTTTTCTTCTTCTTTCCTTCCTCCTTCCTTGGCCAGATCTGATGAAGGAAAGGAAGTGGTTATACATGCTGGTTCAAATGGTGTTTCTGGCAACTCACAGGCTAATATTCTTTGGTTCCTTGAGTGTTTCTTGCTTGGAACTTGCACCCCCCATGTGCTGGAACCTTCAGCAGCTTTGTTTAATGAATCTTTCGACCTCCTCTTCGTGGCTTCTATTTTTCTAGCAAGGGGCTGAGGCTTTTGTGCCTCATTGTGAAGTCTTGTGTGGGCCAAGGTGGTTCATTAAATAAGTGGGCTATTTTATTAAACATTGGGCTTTTGAGTCAATAGGCTATTTGGGCTATTTCTTTTCCCTTGTGCTCACCCACATGTTTGGGCCTAAGAAATGGGCTTGAGTCCTGAGGCTCCCAAGCAACTAGAGACTTTCCATTTCTCGGCCTATCAATGGGCCTCATGTTGATTTATTACCATCCATACCACAACTCACTCAATTTTATCATCCTTGAAGAGGGACACGGCGCTTAGTTTAGCATGTGCTTGTATTTTATAATATTATTTTAGTCCTTGGCATGGCAAATTATTTATTTAGCATGGCACATGGACTATGACTTGTATATGATGAGCCTTCGTGTACTCCGATATGTGACTTTTCTTAATACAGTATCGTATTGGACCGAAAACTTATTTGGGCCCAACCATGGACTCTTTTGGGCCTCAACAGAAGGTATCGTTAGATTGGTAAAGAAGGTTTCTTTGTTAATTTACTCAAGGAACGATCACGTTTACTCAACGAATGAACCCCTTACGTTCATGGAGTAAAATATCCCGTTCGTTGAGTAATTTACCTAACAAACGAGACGATTGACCTCACGAATGACTCTTTGTCGTTCGTATTGTAAAAGGTATCATTGGATTGGTAAAGAAGATTTGTTTGTCAATTTACTCTTAATAACGATCACATTTACTCAACGAACGAACCCCTTACATTCACGAGGTAAAATACTCGTTCGTTGAGTAATTTACATAAGGAAAGAGAAGATTTACCTCATGAATGACTATTTGCCATTGTAGTGTAAAAGGTATCGTTGGATTGGTAAAGAATGTTTGCTTGTCAATTTACTCTAGGAACGATCACATTTACTCAACAAATAAACCCCTTACGTTCACGGGGTAAACTATCCCGTTCGTTGGTAATATACCTAAGGAACGAGGAGATTTACCTCACGAATGACTCTTTGCCATTCATAGTGTGGTGTCGCTGGATTTGTAAAGAATGTTTCTTTGTCAATTTACTCTAGGAATGATCACGTTTACTCAATGAACGAACCCTTTACGTTCTCAAAGTAAAATACCTTGTTCGTTGAGTAATTTATCTAAGGAACGAGGCAATTTTCAACAGAGGTGCAATTTCAGCGGAGGTGCGTTTTTCAAAGGTATTGTTAGATTTTCAGTGGATATGCAATTTTTAAAGACTAAAAGTTCCACACAAAAAAGATAGACAACTAAATGTCCTTATAATTTAAACAATACTAATGTTATTCATAATTAATTGAAGAAATAACATAACAATTAACCTACAATTGTTGCCGACAAGATTTCATATTATGAAAACGTCGCATTATATTTGCATCTCTATTAAAGCCCAATTAAATAAAGAGGACTCCCAATCCCATTTAAATAAGGAATTATGGATGCCCTCTTAAAAGCCCAGGAAATGGCAGTAGGTTTCCTATTTTATTTTATTTTTTTTAAGCCTGGTTCAAAACCACGTCGTTTTGACCAGTTTTTTCCCTTAAAAAAAGAAGAGCGCAGCTACAACACTTAAAAACAAAAACTTTATTTAGACATTTCATCGAACACCGACACTGCAACTCCAAAGCTAAGTAGAGGTGCAATATGCAACACCTTTTATGGATTTTCGGGCAAGGGGAGGTGTAGCTGCACCTCCTTGCGCTTTAATAGGTCCGCCACTAATTTGATGATGACTTTTAAGTGTAACATTTTGGGCCTTGCCTATGCCCAAAGTTGTCTCTCTAAACAAATATAGTTTCCCTCCAATATCTCTATTGCACTGCTCTTGCATTTTTAAACAAACCAAATCGGAAGAGATTGAATAAAAACTCGCAAAAATATACTCTTAGAAGTATATTATTAAGGCAAGAAATTAAGTGAATTTCAAATTTGTGAAATTTTTACTAACTTGGAATCAAAGTGATGACAGATGACCCATGATTACTAGTAATTACAATATCACCCACTTATCATGGAATTTCATTCTTGAAAAATCAGGGTGTGATTACTGATTTTATGCAAGCCCTACTCTTATTTTGATTCCCAAAGTACTAGTAAATATTGGAATGACCTTGAATGAGAGCTCCCATTCTGTGTTAGTAAGCATGCCCTTGGTTATAGAACAGAGGAACGCATATAAATCATGAGGAAACAAGGGAATCTTTTCTTCATGCTTCTAGAGATATAGTGGTAACTCAAACTTTCATGAGCAAATTCTTATCATCTTTTTCGTACATTTCATCAATTTTTTCGTTCACGACCTATTTGGCAAAGCCGACTTGTGATTGCATGGTGTGACTTGCTTTTGAAAATGTGATAAGTCTGTGATCATATATCATGCATCATGTATGTTGGAAAAATAAGTGGGGAAAAATTGTATGTTCTTATAGGTTGAAAAATAAGTTGCATAAATAGTAATTGTGCCATATAACATTATTAATCTATGTGTTATAATATGAGTGAATTATTAACACCATACAATAGTATCGTCAAAGACATAACCATGTTTAGGCCAAAAGTTGTCGTGGCCTCCAAATAGTTTAAGGCCCATAATTTCAATATGTTAGGGAAAATACTTGCCTTCTTCCCTGAAAGTAGGAACTCCTACTTTCCTTCCAATCACAGTTTGGCATGTGTGCATATATTTTTTTTTGTGTGTTTTTGATGAATTATTTTTGCATATATGTCAAACTGTAATTTGCAGAAAGGCGGAAGCAGTGTCCATATGTTAGTTTCTAAATATTAGAGGCAGTTTGTCTTGTTTTATGTTAATGTCATCCAAGTAAATTAATGACGATATTACATTGCCTATTTCTTTGTTGATTGTCATCAGTCCAGTTGTCTCATTAATATTGGTCCACGTGTCTTGTTTTTATTTGGATTTGTTAACTTCTAACTAATTAATAAAGATTAAGATAGATCACAATGTGGCCAATAGGGCCCAGTGGAAAAAGGCATTGATTTGCAGGCCAGAGGTATCAAGTTCGAACCCCTATGACATCTTAGAGCATCTCCAGGAGTCACCAAATTTTAGCCAAATTCTAGCTAAAATACCTAGAAAGCTATTATAGCAAACCACTTAAAAGGTGTTTCCTTCAGCAATGTTCTCTATTTTGGCTAATTTGAAATATTTTATTATTATTTTCTCTTTCTCTTTCTTCCTCTTTCTCTTGCAAATCAAATATATTAAAAAAAAAAAAAAACAGAAACTCAACCCTACCAACCTCTCAAATGTCTCTATCTCTCTCTCTCCCTTTTTCTCTATTCTCCTAGCCAAATTTCTCTCCTCCTCTCTACATGTAGAGAGCCAAAAGTTTGTTCTCCAAAATAGAGAGCCAAGTAGGGAGTCTGCTGGAGGAGGATTTTCCTTCTTTTTAGCCAAAGTAGCTAGGGATGAGAGGATAGAGAGTTTGTTGGAGATGCTCATGTGTGTGAGAAACTCCCTCCCCACCAATTTAGACTATCACTTGTACTAAAAAAAGGATAGATCACAATGTAACTGGGAAAAGGATGAAAACAGATCCTATCGTGATTTTTGATGGATCAAATAGGTAGAACGTAGAAACTAGTCTATATTCAGTTACCTTTTTTTTTTTTTTTTTTGATCAAAATATTCAGTTACCTTAGAAGCTTAATTATAGAAAACCTAGTTTCACTTCTACCCGTCTACCTTGTAGACAGAAGAGACAATTTACTTTGTTTTATGTTTTTTCTTTACCAGAGCAGCTGTACCCCATTCTATTGAATTTTTGAATGGATATTTGTAGCTTTTTGATGATTTAAAATAAAAACAAGGAAACAAGAATGGATTCGTTCTATGGTGAGGGTGTCATATATGGACTATAGATGTGGACCTGAATATTAGCCACATGATTCCTCTAAATAGTAACTTCACTTAAGTTTAATGAAATGATCATGTGACTAATATGAATGTTCACACGAGGAGTCCATATACGACACCCTCACTACAGAATTTCGCAGAGAGAATGAGTGCCTCCAGTGAGGAAGGGCTACTCATAGCACCATAGCCCCCCACAAGGTAAATAAAAGCCCTAGAAGCTGCCAGGTAGCCCTAACTACTTGCGTACAATGGCTTGGGCCACTTGCCAAATACATTAGCACAAACTTATGGACAGAGATAACTAGACTCTGTTCATAAGAATTGGAGAACCCTACCACTATCATAGCAGCCATTCGACTTGCACTCATTCCTCAACACAATTTACTCACAATTTCTTCTCATGCATATCATGCCAGAATAAAGCAGAGTATTGAATTTTCTGCACATCAAGCAGAAACAATCTAATAATTTTCAAGCCAGGTAGAATTTCACTGGACCAAGTTCGACTTTGCAACTTCTGATACACAACATAAATACCACCATCAAGACAGAATCAATGATCGCTATTTCAAAACCATGTTAGACAATTAGGACAGCAGGATGTCGTCCAAAGACCAGAAGTTGATTGCATGCTGTTTTAGTGATTAGCTGTTGGCATCGCAAGTCCACTAGCGGCCCATAATCCTAACACCATCCTTTAGAAACAATCTGAAGAACTAAATTGAAATAGTGCCTATTACTAGCTTCAATAATTGAGATCCCAAGCATGGGTGAGCCGACTCAAGTTTCATCTTCACCTTCTGAAAGCAAGCAATCTTGTATTTGTTCCCTGAAAGAAAACATAAAGCAATAGGGAAAAGGCTGAGTTACGATTGTAGGTCTCTCTCTCTCTCTCTCTCTCTCTCTATTTTTTTTTCTCTTTAGCTACACAAAGGATACAAATAATTGAATTGACCATACATGACCAAAAGAGGTCAGTCAAATGTTTTGTACATAATCGAAACACACAAATGCAACTATTCAATGGTAGACTGGCATCCAGATGGCATCCTCTAGAGAATGCCAATTCCATAAGTTTCTGATAATCTTGAAATTTTGGTTTGAAGTTTTGTGGCACAAAATGACAGACATAATCAACTTTAAGTTCATCTAGTTGTCCTATAGTTTTTATCATTTTGGGTTTAACACAAGAAGTGCATGTGCTTAATTGAACCCACAGCCAGAACAAGGTTTCTTCATAGCTTCTAAGGAATTTTGAAAACCAAAGCCAGCAGGTAAACATCATACATGATTAATAAGTGTAGTATTTCACCTGAGGGCACTGTAATGGTCAAGGTTTTCATGCTTTGCTCGGGCAAACAGTTGCTCAGGTAAAAGAGTATACAACTCATTTACTGATGAGGGGTCTTGGGGAAGTATTTGGAACTGGCAGCTTGAACAGCAAACAGAACTTGTTTTGTGACTCTCCAGGTTCTTCAAACTTAGCAAGTCAGATCTGCTGAGTGGGCTGTTGCAGATAAAGCAGAACGACTCGGAGGAAAAAGATTCATTAGGTTTAAGGTTATATCTCTTCTGACGCCTTCGAGTTGCCAAAAGAACATTAGAGTCATCAATCTCTTCAATTTTGTTGAAATGAAATGGGATAAGCTTTCCAGCTGTTCTCATAATTGTGCACTCTCGAGAAGGATTTTCTTCCTGGAAAACAAAAGTTCAATTGGACTTGCCCATCAAGTTCTTTATATGTGTATTTAACCAAAGGGAATTACTTGTGGAGTAAGAATGGTATTGATACATGCTTTTGTTCTCAAGTTCTATTTGAAAGAAACTTCAAGGTAAAACTACTGCCTCTAATATACGTGTTTCTAACTAAAGGAAAATTTACTTTTGCCGTAAGACCACATTTATGCAAAAAGCACATTGTTTTCAAACGTTGCACAATTTTAACCTTTAAAACTTACCTTATCAACTTTTGGTGATGCCTTTTTCAAATTGCATCCACATAAGACTACAATTAGCTAAACAATCATTAACCCTTAATGGAGTACCCTCCGATCTTGTTGAAGAACAAAGCAATAATTGCTCTTCAAGTGCATACTTAACTTTACTAGTGAAGTTATTCTTAGTAAAAGCTGATCTCCAAGGCTGCTCTCTAACAAATATTTTCGTTCAGTCATAAATGATAAGAGAAACTGGGCCCACTTTGTACCTGCAAAAGTGTCACGAATGATGAGACCAAGCCATTTATGCCAGTGCAAGGACTTCTTATCAACTCCACAGTTTTTAGACTGCCCTGGCAAGATGAGAGATCAGACATAATTCAGTAAGGAAAACAAAATTCTATATGAAGCTAAACCAAAATGGCATAAATTACAAACCCATCAAGGCGGCAAAGCATGGTCAGCTCTTTGGCAAGACAATCACGAAGGGGAAGCACAACTGGGATCTCCCACCTTGCATCAACATACTGTACATCGGCTGGTAAAGAATATCCTTGACCCTGTTAAAATCAAGTACAAATAAGATATATCAAAATGCCTTTCGAGCTTCAACATAAACTTGAGAAAATACACCATTGATACCAATGGTCTTTCATTCCACAAATCATGTGACCTTCCTACAGAATTCGGACTAAAATTTGAATCAAATGCAATAGTGGACAGTTGGTTTCCGTGGAAAAAAGGTATCATATAAAGGAGCACATTGCTACATTCCTGTCACAACATCTATTATCTGAGATGATATTTTTCTAGGTTCATTGATAATAACTCAGAGTTACTTATAAATACTGTTTGAATATAGAGGAGAAATCAGTTTACAGCTTCGACATCAGAGAAGATGAAATAATCTCGACATAAACAACACCTTGCTAGAGTGTTAAGTGCAACTGATATTCCACAAGACAGAGTCGCAAATGTATGTAACAAAATTGCATGAAGCAAAACCTAGATTCCCATGAAAAGGATTAATGTAACCAAATACCAGTAATTAGCCAGGTATCTCATTGATCCATGTACAGGATTACCAGTCATTATCAGTTTAAAAGCCATTTTCTTGGGGACAAAACTATCTCTCAAATCAAATGCAGTCAAGGCAATGTATATTATAATCCACAACATTCATTACAAATATCATGAATTAGTAAAAGAATCTAATACATTCACTAGAGACAGTAAGCAGTTTTATCTTCAGGGAAATGAGCATTCAACTGAAGACACTAAGAAAAAACCTTGACAGTGGCTGAAATAACATGGCAGGCAATCCTTGATACGCATGACCCTAGTAGAAGTCTGTTGTATCCATTTTGAGAGGCAACCTGCACCATAAACAGAACATTCTGCATAAATTAATTTTGCTGCCCTTAATTGTATGTTTTGACTTGAAATATATATATCAAGATCTGAACCTTTTGCAAGGCCAACATGCGTAGATGTAATAAAAGATCTTCTCTCCCAGTTGCATCACCAACAGCATCCGTTAATTTCTTTAATCTCTCCCTTCCATCACCAGAATCTGAAGAGTAGACACTTTCAATAGGTACAATATACAACTCCTTTGATGGCGGGGCTAGATTTTCCACTATCAATCTAACATCTCCAATTACTTTGTCGGTTTCATTAGAGGGGACAGAGTAAACAGAACTTTCATCAACAAATGCAACTCCAACACCGAAAACTGGCAACGATCTATCCCTACATGCATCGAAATTCTTCTGCGCTTTACTATGCATCTCATGTACAAACTGCAAGGCAACCCTGAAACCAAAATAACATTTTTTTTCCGTATTTCAAAAACTCTCAAGTCCGAAATTTACATACAACAACGTTTCAGTAGATATCTTTTAAATTGCGGAAAGGCACTTTCTAACATTCTATAATCCACCTTATGCACAAAATTCATTACACATACATAGAATTCGACTCATTTCAGAAAGAGGGTATCTATAAATTGATCAAATTTCTTCGTCCTCTTACTACATGAAGCACAATTTGTGATTAAAATCGAATCAAATGAACATCCAAGAGTGATCGAGAGACGGACCTGGAAGAAGGGCCACCAGAGAAGGCAACGAGGACATTATCAGTAGGAGCAATCATGGCGTTGGAGGTCACAGCGAACCTGAACTTCCCGAAGAGATTTCCGCGGAAGCAATCGATGCAAAATCGTGCATCGTCACCACCGTCGCTATTGGAAGAGATAGGTTGGTTGGCCTTGCACTTCAGACACAAACCACTGTTGCTGTTGTTGTTGCTGCTAATATTAGCAGCAAATGAATTGGAATTGTTGTTGTCTTTAACAGCTTCTTCTTCTTCCTGCTGGGTTTTGTAGCAATTTGACTGGCAAGCTGAAGCACTGCACGCCATGCTTATTTCTCCCTCACTCCCTCTCTCCCTCAGCTGAGCTCGACAACGTAGTAGGGTTTTGGTTCTAAGAATTTTTTTAACTTGGGAGACACAAAAGACAAAGATAACGGGTCATGGCAGGTATGGGTTATAAAAGCCCGTACCTCAAACGGGCATGGTCCTATAAAACCTAACCCATTTATTTGACCCGCCCACACCCTTTTTGTTTATTTTCTGTTTCTCTCTCTCTCTCTCTCTTTCTCAACTTCGAAGCTTCAACAGGTATGATCATACTGCCTGTATCTCTCTCTTTGTTTTCTGAATATCTCATACTTCAATTCAAGCAGAGAAACACATGTGCAATGTCTGCTACACCACATTGAAGCTTTTATTTCTGTTTTCCTGTTTTTTTCCTCTAATTTTTTTCGTGGGTTGTTAGGAAAGGAAACGTTTTTTGGGTTTGCCGTCTTTACTAAAATCATTACTTTTGTTCTACTGGAAATTAATGAAAACAATCAATGACTGTGAATAAGCGCTGGTGTGTGGTTTCTGTGTTCTTTTCTTCCCCTTGGAAAAAAAATAGCCCATCTCCCATTTGTAATAAGCAGGGGCTTCAAATTCGTCACTAGGGGTGTGGAGGCAAGGTATTATTTACGAGCTGGAAGCTTGCAACTAGTTTTGCATTGCTGGGTTTTTTCCTTTTTGTGAAATAGAAAAAAGGGGATTATCAATTTTAGTCCTTTCTTCTCCCCCTCAATATTCAATCCTGAAGTCTAGTGTTGTGGTAAACATGCTTGTATCCAATATGGTTGTTAATGCAGGCGTCTCTTAAATCTCAAACTCAAGTTTGTATGGATAAGCAGTAGTCGCTGTATATTGAAATGCAATTCATATCTTTGTGGTTGAACTGTTGATTTCGTTTTATGTTGAAAGCATGCATCTTTAATTTGTAGAGCAAGACACATCATTAGAAAGCTAAACAGAGAAGAGAATGGCATTGCCAGATGCTTCTGGGGATGTGCTGTCAGAAATGGACGTGGATGCTTTCAGACGCCTGTTTCCTCTTCGTTTTTTTGAGACTCATCTTGTTAAATCTACACGGCCTGATGGCAGGTCACTAGCCGAAGCTAGAGAGACTTCTTCAGCCCTTGGTTAGCTAAAGCCTGAACTAGAATCAATAATATGGAATTCTCCATTCTTCATTTAGTTAGTTTTAACTTTGTTTATGCAACTATGAATTTTAACTTTATTTAGCCATGTAACCTGAACGTTTTTTCGTTTTTATGTAGGGGCTGTTGCATCTGCTGATGGCTCAGCATTAGTAAAGATTGGTTCAACTGTAATTGCTTATCTCTATTTAACCATGTGTCTTTTACATGTATAAAAGAGATATATGGTCTTGTAACTGATGAGGTTTTTTTGGGTTTAGAGAATGTTGGCTGCTATAAAAATGGAGGTCATGACCCCTTCAAAAGAGTCACCGGATGAGGGTTGCATAGGTTTGACTTGCACTACTTGATAAATTGCTATTGCTTCTTTCAACTATATGATCTTGTTCTCTTTTATTTAACTGGCTGTCCACACTTCGAATTTTTCTATTTTCAGCAATTGATTTCCACATGCCTCCAATTTGCTCCCCAACTGTTAGGCCTGGCAGGCCAGCTGAGGCAGCACCTGTGGTGTCGAAGCAGTTATCTGACACTATTTTAAGGCAAGTCAAATGTCTATCTTGTTGTTCTTTGTTTCTCAGTTCTACATGAAGTTTCTTTAGTTGAATTTGTCAGTTTTTTTAGTTCTGTCCACATTAGTATATCATAGATGGTTTAGTTGTGTTCCAATTCTTATTGTTTGTAGGACTTTTTTGTTTATTAACAGTTCAACTGTCTTATCTATTATGCTCTAGTACATAATAGCATTCACTCGAGCCCATACACTTATAAAACAACTCATCCTACTAAAGTTGCTCTACTCGTGATTATCCCAACTAACATTTTGAAAGGAACCTTGTATTCAGAAATCAACTTTTCCACTTTTCTTTTTGGTGGACACTGGCTATAGTTATATTGGTTTCTGTATTTGAACCCAGAAGCGTTTTATGTTGGTGTCGATATCTTTATATGGTGAAAACTCTCATCAAAGTTGGCTTTGCCCTATTTAAAGTTGATGCTTCATTTGATGTTTTCAGTTTGGGAAATTACCAGTTATCTTGGTTGTTGCAGTTGTGGCATGATTAATTTGAAGGAGTTATCCTTGATCAGCGGAAAGGCTGCTTGGATGGCCTATCTGGTAATTACTTGGAAACTTGGAAAATTCATAGGTGTCAGCGCCTATGGCAATCTTTTTTAGTGTGTTTTTTTTCTTCACAGGGATTGCTTTTGGTGAATAGTAAAGAGGGGTCTCATTATTGGGGGACTACACAATGTGGTTCAATGATCCAAACCGTCTAGTTTATAGATCCCAATTTAAGAATAATCCCTGCAAAAAATCAGCAAAGTTGGAAATCGTTTAACCATTTGATCATCATTGTCATCATAGATCTTTGTTGTTATATCGGAAACTTTGTGTTTGTCAATTTTTTGTGACTAAATGATTTCCAATTTCGCTGTTTTTTTAAATAAAGATTATCCTTAAATGAGGTCATAAAACGGTCTGGATTATCGAATTGCATTGATGGTTGCACCTACATGGGATCCTTTTTGGTGAATAGTAAAAAGGGATCCCTCTTAAGAAGCTCCCTGTACATATTGATATATATATAAGTATGTTATAATATTATGAAGTAATGTCTGATTTGTCCACTGCAGGACATATATTGTTTGGATGCTGATGGTGCTCTTTTCGATGCTGCTTTGCTGTCAGCAGTTGCTGCCTTTTCTCACTGTAAGTGTTACAGCCGTCCCATCATGTGGTATCCTGTACTGTCATTCTGTCCCTGTTTAAAGAGTTGGCTATGTAAAGTTCTGGTACTGTGAACACAACATATGGAATTACCATAGTTGCCCAAAGTCCAACCTACCCCACCATTATGCACTTAGAGCCAGTATATTATTCAAACGATCAGCTTTTATACCAACCTAAATATATGTATAAATGAAGGAAAGAAGGAAAGATATGCATTTGAGAAATACATCTGGAAATTAATCAAGTCCCATTGAAGCTTGTGTTTATTCACAAATGCATGTTTTAAATTCTCTCTCTGTGTGGATCGGCAAATCTTTTCTCGCTCAGTATGAAATATAAAAACAAAACATTTTACATGCTATTTTAAATATATAAAAAAAATATATAATTGATTTGTAGAGTAAATCGAACTTGTAGAGCATTTTGGGTCATCCTACAATTAATTAAAGTTTTATTTTGGCATCTATAGTACTGTACAGTAAAAATTGTGCCCCTACTTCTGTTTGATTTTAGAACATAGATTAAATCTATGTTTCTCTAATATTTTCAATTCCATTTTGACATTTATTTTGCTGTTAAAAGGATTGTACTCACTTAGTATGCTAGAAAAAGAAGTTTAATTTAGTTTTTTTTTAAAGAACTGTAAGTCATGCTTAGAATTGTAATTGAACACTAACTGTGTTGTTCAGCATCATTCTGGTCATATAACTTTCATGCCTTGCAGTGCAGATTCCTGTAGTTTCTATGAATGATGATGGGAAAGTAGTAGTTTTGTCTGGAGATCATGGAGGAAAGGAGCCAGTCAATAAAGGGAAGAGGAAACTCACATTAAGCAGTATTCCATTGTCATTAACATGCTTGCTTCATAAGAATTACATCTTGGCTGACCCTACCGCAGAGGAAGAGTCTGTAATGGAAACTCTTGTAACTGTGGTTTTGGATTCATCTGGTCAACTTGTGTCTCTTTACAAGCCAGGTGGACCTGTTCTTGCCTATACATCAGCTATCCAGGTCAATTCTTAGTTTTCACCCTCAAGTTATTATTTTGATGGTACCCTGCAAATTACACGTGGTAGGAGATTAAAACTACAAATTCCATAGTTTGTTCCTGCAGTCTATCTGCTCAACCATGATAACTGAAAGTAAAGAAGAAAATGCATATCACTATATTGGATGCTGGTTTTCATGTTCATATTACATCCAGGACTAAGGTTTTAAAACTGTTTTTGACATCAATTCTGTGCCTCGATAGAAAAAATAGAAGAGGAAAAGAGTGTAAAGTTCCAATCCTTTTTTAGTTTGAAACAATAATCTAAAACTTGGTAACATTTAGACAACCTTTTAAATACCGGAGCTTTGTAGGGAAAAGCTTTAACTTTCAAAGGCTTGAAACTTATAAGAAATGCTCTCTTGCTAAATTAAGATCAAACTATCTGGGTGAGTTATTATTTATTTGTTTTACATATTTGTTCCAGTTTGCAAACACAGAAAGATGCTAGTGGAGCGGTTTAGATAAACTGCATGTTTTATCCTACATATTTTGTTGAATACGTTTTTTTTTTTCCAATCAAGTATTACTTCACCAAAATATGTTAATAAGAACAAAACTGTGGCCTAAGAAAAGTACCAATGAAGTCATGATTCAGATACTTAACAGGAAGGCTCTCTGTGGTGCAGGATTGTGTTGCACTGACTAGGCAAAGAGCGAGGGAGCTTCAAACGATCTTAGATGAAGTCACCTCCGGTATGGAGGTTGATTAGTTCTGTCCTTCATCTCCTAAGGGGATTGTGTTATTGGTTTACATCTTGGTTCTATATCCTTGTTTTGTGTTGAAAGTTGTTGCGCTGGAGGTTTCTGAAAGTTAGAAATACTAGTCTTTTTTCTTTTCTTTTTATATGTGGAACTGCTCTGCATTTTTGTTCATTTTTCACATTTTTTGAGCAATTAGCAGATGTGAGAATTCTGGTTTCTTGAAATTTTGATGCCTTGAGCTACTTTCAGCATGGGCAAAGCATCCCGTTGCAAAGCTTGCCATGTGATACTCATTACTCACTACACGCATTGCAGATTGGTTAGAATCGAGAACTAAGGTTGTACTTGTCTTGTCTTGCCTCTTTCAAAAAGGATGTATGAAGGTTAATGTGTATTGATGGTGCTGCCTGCCTGGATGTAAGATTGATGCTGTTTTCATCGCTTATGTAACATGTTTCTTCTTTAGTCAAAGTTAGGAAGGAGGGGATTTTCTCACACACTGTCAAAGTGTTACAAGGATTCGAACTTGAAACTACGGGTATGCAAGTCAAAGTCATTTTCCACTGGGTTAGACCCCATTGGCGTGTTTCTTTAGTCACAAGAAGGGGAAAAAAATAAAAACAAGTTTTTGTTGTCTTTTTTACCAAAAGTAACTTTTGAAAGATGAAAAGTAGAGGAGGAATTTGTGTCCCGGACCCAAAAATATGTGGCTTCAAGTTAAAGATGTGGAGGCAAACCATAGGTGCAATCATTGTCACTTAATATACGGGTTACGGAGATTGGAATCACAGTAAGCAAAACTGGATGAAAATTAAACCCAACGATTTACAATCATGAAGCTGAAGCTTCTACTCAAAATTTTGATAGATCATGTAAAATGAATACAACTTTTTACTCTATGTCAAACTATTTAATTGGTTATTGTTGCTTGCATTGTCATTCCTTGTTCTTCCTTCCAAAAGCAAACGGAAGCTCAACTTTTTGCTAAAAAAAATATAAATGAATTCACAGTTGGTACACATAGCCCAATAAAATGCCTGGTTTAATTTCTTCAAAGGTTTTTTTTTCTCTTCTACCAGAATGGTGTGTTGCAAGATCTAAAGGACTTAGGCCCCGTTTGGTTCATGGGAAAGGAGGCTTGGGAATGGGAATTCAATTGCTTTCCCATGTTTGGTAAGTCCAGGCATGAGAAATGATTTCTTGGCACATGGGAAAGTAGGGGGGAAAGTGAATCCCTCCTCTTAACTTGGGTTTTGTTTTCCCCCCTTATGGGAAAGTTTGGGAAAATGAGCCAACATTCGATACACAATTTTCATGACTATTTTGTCCCTATGAACAATTTATAATTACAATGTATCATTAAATGTATTTTTTTTATATTTGATTTAATATGGGTATAATTGGAAAATTATACAAACTTAGTTTTCCATTCCTACTCAAAACAAACATGGGAAAGGAAACAAAGTAAAATCTCCCGATTACTTTCCCGACATTACCAAACGTGGGAAAAGAATATTTCATTCCCATTCCTTGAGAAATGACATGGGAAATGATTTCCCCTCAAATATATTCAGTGAACCAAACGGGCCCTATGTATCATTGTCTTGTGCAGTTAATTTTAGTAAGTGGGTTTGCATTTTACTGTGAACTTTCTGTCTTCAATCTTCAGTTTATGCTTTAGCTGCATCAAGAAAGTATAAACCAGAAATGACATGGACATGGCTGAGATACTTGGCCCCATGGTTGTCACAGAAAAATTATCACCTCCTTTTTACAAAGAGACAAAATTGAATAGACAGAATTTTTACACGCCAATTGTGCAAAATTGTGCTTGTGCTTCGTTCAAGCAAAGGAAACAAGGAAGGGAATATCTTTCTCTTTTTTCTCTCTCATCATCATCCGCACTTTGCTCTCAAGCTCTTCATGGTACTTTTGGAAATCCATTCCAACCAATCAGAATGCAGCAAACTCCATCAGAATGACCAAAACAGATTAGATAACTACACTCTCATTGCCCACTTCTTGATTCTCTGCCCTCAGCTCTTTCAAAACTATACCAAAATGAAACTCAACCTCAGAAATAACTTCACTCATAATTCATTGACTACCCATCAAGCCACGTGTCCCCAACTTCCACCACTGGCCATGAAAACCAACTGTTTCAAGGTCACTGGTTCCAAGTGTGCTCTTCTTCCCCCTGTTCTCCACACAAACTATAAAACAACAATCTTCAAAACCCCAAAGAAAAAGAAAGAATAAGACCTGAAACTCAAGTTCAGGCATAAAACAGAGTCACAGAGAGAGCTCTGCTTCTCTCTCTCTCTCTCTCTCTCTCATTTTTCCACCCCTCAATTTTGAAACAGAGGCTCTGGTGGTGAGATACAGAGGCTGATTAACAATGGCTTCTTTAGTATCTTCACCCTTCACCTTACCCAACACAAAAGCAGACCAGCTTTCTTCGCTCTCCAGAAAGCAATACTTTCTTCACTCATTTCTCCCCAAAAAAGTCAACCAGAGCAGCTTAAAGTCCTCCCTCAAAGTGAAATGTGCAATGGGCAATGGCCTCTTCACCCAAACCACTCAGGAGGTCCGGCGTATTGTGCCAGAAAATAAGCAAGGCCTCCCAACTGTGAAAATTGTCTATGTGGTCTTGGAAGCACAGTACCAATCATCACTCACTGCAGCAGTGCAGGCTTTGAACAGCAACAGCAAGTATGCTTCTTTTGAAGTTGTGGGTTACTTAGTTGAAGAGCTTCGTGATGCAGAAACTTATAAAATGTTCTGCCAAGACCTTGAGGACGCCAACATCTTCATTGGGTCTTTGATTTTTGTTGAGGAGCTTGCCGTGAAGGTGAGGGATGCTGTGGAGAAAGAAAGGGACAGGCTTGATGCAGTTTTGGTGTTTCCTTCAATGCCTGAAGTGATGAGGCTCAACAAGTTGGGTTCTTTCAGCATGTCCCAGCTTGGGCAATCCAAGAGCCCATTTTTCCAACTTTTCAAGAGGAAGAAGCAGTCTGCTGGCTTTGCTGACAGTATGCTCAAGCTTGTGAGGACTTTGCCTAAGGTGTTGAAATACTTGCCTAGTGATAAAGCTCAGGATGCTAGACTTTATATTCTCAGTTTGCAGTTTTGGCTTGGTGGGTCACCAGATAACTTGCAGAATTTCTTGAAAATGATATCTGGTTCTTATGTTCCTGCTCTGAAAGGCGAAAAGATTCCATATTCAGACCCAGTTCTGTTCTTGGATAGTGGAATTTGGCACCCTTTAGCCCCTTGTATGTATGATGATGTGAAGGAGTACTTGAATTGGTATGGAACTAGGAAGGATGCTAATGAGAAGCTTAAGAGCCCGAATGCACCAATAGTCGGGTTGATTTTGCAGAGGAGTCACATTGTTACTGGGGATGAAAGTCACTATGTGGCTGTGATCATGGAATTGGAGGCAAGAGGGGCTAAGGTGATACCAATTTTTGCTGGTGGGCTTGACTTTTCAGGGCCAGTTGAGAGGTTTCTGATTGATCCAGTTACTAAGAAACCGTTTATCCATTCTGCTATATCTCTTACTGGTTTTGCTCTTGTTGGGGGGCCAGCTAGACAGGATCATCCACGGGCTGTTGAGGCTCTGATGAAGCTTGACGTTCCATACATTGTCGCATTGCCTTTGGTATTCCAGACAACTGAGGAGTGGTTAAATAGCACTTTGGGGCTGCACCCAATTCAGGTAGCATTGCAAGTGGCTCTCCCAGAGCTAGATGGAGGCATGGAGCCCATTGTTTTCGCAGGCCGGGATCCTAGAACAGGTTGGTAAAGCTTTATTCTTTTATCATGCCTATAATTTATAACTAGTCTTCAGTTAGTACTTTGGAATGACTACTAAGAAGAAAGCTGGAAAGATAAAAGCCTTTTTGTATTTTGGAAATCAATGGAAAATGATTCAATAATGCTAACCAAACAGATTGATCTTCAAGTGCTTGAACTGAATTAGTGAACCAAAACTATGTACTGACTTTATTGCTTAGACATTTATACTCCTACTAGCTTCCACTTTCTTTCTCCGTTCTGGTTGTCTCGATCTTCCTCCTTGTGTGAAGCCTAGCAGTCAAGATTTATTAAGGGTTGCTAAATATTGTAATGTGATTGCAGGGAAATCACATGCTCTTCACAAGAGGGTAGAACAGCTCTGCACCAGGGCAATCAGATGGGGTGAATTGAAAAGGAAGGCAAAGGTATTTACTTTTTGGGTCCTTTCTTATTTCCTCCTAAACCTAAAGTTGCTTCCAAACACATGATAAGAAACTAAAAATAACTTTTCGACTTTTATGAAGTTTGTTTCTTTGCTACAGCTGATAAAAATCGTTGTTTTGAACGATACATATGTAGAAAGCCTACTCTTTTTTTCTCTGCCTGTTATCTGGTAATGATTGATTCGGAGGGGTCGTATCAAGAATTTTTATAAACATGCAAACTTTAATATGACCTGAGTTTCATGCTTTGCTTTAGTCGTTACATATATTCTTAAGAATGATGACCAAGACGGTTTGAATAGGCCCATCAGTCTCATGCTTCAGTCATTGCTTAGAATCTTAGATAGAATAACAAAGATCAAGGTATCTTTATTTTGGCTGGTAGTGCATACAGGAGTGCTAATTTGGATTGAGTCTGGTAGCAAAAAGGGTCTTCCATTTTTCATACTAACAGAATGTTTGTCTTTGGCATGATGTCCTTGTTCTATGTTATTCACTGAATAAATTTTGTATAGTTTTTCTGATCTCATTATGACAAGTATATGCACTGATGCAGGCTGAGAAGAAGCTAGCAATTACAGTCTTCAGTTTCCCTCCAGACAAAGGAAATGTTGGAACAGCTGCCTATCTGAATGTTTTTTCCTCCATCTTCGCGGTTCTGCAAGAACTCAAAAGAGATGGTTACAATGTGGAGAACCTTCCAGAGACTTCAGAAGCCTTGATCGAAGATGTAATTCATGACAAAGAGGCTCAATTCAGCAGCCCAAATCTGAATGTTGCTTACAAAATGGGGGTCCGTGAATATCAAAGTCTAACTCCATATGCTACTGCATTGGAGGAAAACTGGGGAAAACCTCCTGGGAACCTGAACTCTGATGGAGAGAATCTCTTAGTATATGGGAAACAGTATGGAAATGTCTTCATCGGAGTTCAGCCCACATTTGGCTACGAGGGCGATCCAATGAGGCTACTGTTCTCCAAATCAGCTAGCCCACATCACGGCTTTGCAGCATATTATTCATTTGTTGAAAAGATTTTCCAAGCTGATGCTGTACTACATTTTGGTACTCACGGTTCACTGGAATTCATGCCTGGAAAACAGGTGGGAATGAGTGATGCCTGTTTCCCAGACAGTCTGATTGGGAACATCCCCAATGTCTATTATTATGCCGCTAATAACCCATCTGAAGCTACCATAGCCAAGCGTCGGAGCTATGCCAACACCATCAGCTATCTGACTCCTCCTGCAGAAAATGCTGGGCTTTACAAAGGCCTTAAGCAATTAAGTGAGCTTATCTCCTCCTATCAATCCCTTAAAGACACAGGCCGTGGGTCACAGATTGTTAGCTCAATAATCAGCACAGCTAAGCAATGTAATCTTGATAAGGACGTAGAACTACCTGAGGAAGGGCTGGAAATCTCAGCAAAAGAACGAGATCTTGTGGTTGGAAAGGTGTATAACAAAATCATGGAGATTGAGTCCCGTCTATTGCCTTGTGGGCTTCATGTCATTGGTGAGCCTCCGACAGCCATGGAAGCAGTTGCAACTCTTGTTAACATTGCTGCACTGAACCGTCCAGAAGAAGGGATTACTTCCCTCCCAGATATATTAGCTGAGACTGCTGGAAGAGACATAGAGGACATTTATAGAGGGAGTGATAAAGGGATATTGAAGGATGTAGAGCTTCTTAAGCAAATAACTGACACATCACGTGGAGCAATTTCTGCATTTGTGGAGCGTACAACCAATGAGAAGGGTCAAGTAGTTGATGTAAAAGATAAACTGAGCTCAATCCTTGGGTTTGGTATAAATGAACCTTGGGTTCAGTACTTGTCAAACACAAAGTTTTATAGGGCTGACAGGGACAAACTGAGAACATTGTTTATGTTTTTGGGAGAATGCTTGAAGCTGATTGTGGCTGACAATGAGATAGGGAGTTTGAAACAAGCATTGGAGGGCAAATATGTGGAGCCAGGTCCTGGTGGTGACCCAATTAGAAACCCGAAAGTGTTGCCAACAGGAAAGAATATTCATGCACTTGATCCACAATCTATACCCACAACAGCAGCAATGCAGAGTGCAAAAATTGTGGTGGAGAGGTTGATAGAGAGGCAGAAGATTGATAACGGGGGAAAGTATCCTGAGACAATAGCACTTGTTTTGTGGGGTACAGACAATATTAAGACTTATGGTGAGTCCTTGGCTCAGGTTTTGTGGATGGTGGGTGTAATGCCAGTTGCTGATGCTTTTGGACGAGTCAACCGGGTGGAAATAGTAAGTCTTGAAGAGCTTGGCAGACCCAGGATTGATGTTGTTGTCAACTGCTCTGGAGTTTTCAGAGACCTCTTTATCAATCAGGTATTGTTCTTTTCTATGCTTCCCATTTCTTTTGGATACATGTTAACAACATAAGAATTCAACCCACATCTATATGGTAGGATCACTGTCTAGTTATTTATGTGACTTAAGGTATATCGTAATAGAGGCCTTGAATTTCTATGGTAATAAGAGGTTGGCAGTCCTCATGGTTTTGGTTCATTTCAAATATATAATGCTTTGACTATGCTTGACGAACTGTGGACATAAGATCTCTTTTTGATGAAAAATAAATATTCCGCAAATGCATATTGCTGTTTCATGGAGTAGCATCAATAAGGTGACACTGACAATTGTATTAACTAGTTACTTACAATTTCTGCATGGTAATTTTATTGTCTGCAGATGAATCTGCTTGACCGGGCAGTGAAGATGGTAGCTGAACTAGATGAGCCAGTTGAGCAGAACTTTGTCAGGAAGCATGCACTGGAACAAGCAGAAACCCTTGGGATTGGGGTTCGTGAAGCTGCAACTCGGATCTTCTCCAATGCTTCAGGATCCTATTCCTCCAACATTAACCTTGCTGTGGAGAACTCCTCATGGAATGATGAGAAGCAGCTGCAAGACATGTATCTAAGCCGAAAATCTTTTGCTTTTGATTCTGATGCCCCTGGTACAGGCATGGCTGAGAATAGAAAAGTTTTTGAGATGGCTCTGAGCACAGCTGATGCGACATTCCAAAACCTTGACTCATCAGAGATCTCACTTACTGATGTAAGCCACTACTTTGACTCGGATCCAACCAATCTGGTGCAAAACCTAAGGAAGGATGGAAAGAAACCAAGTGCTTACATTGCTGACACCACCACAGCTAATGCCCAGGTGAACCTTGATACACACTGCACTATTATTTCAACACTAAATTCAGAATTGAGTGTCATGTTATTGTTTATATTGCCGAAGAAGCTCTGAATAAACTAAATAAATAAATTCCCAATTAACAAGCTGATCTTGCAATGCAGGTTCGCACACTCTCTGAGACCGTGCGTCTTGATGCAAGGACCAAGTTGTTGAACCCTAAGTGGTATGAAGGAATGTTATCCAGTGGATATGAGGGTGTTCGTGAAATTGAGAAAAGGCTTACTAACACAGTTGGGTGGAGTGCAACTTCCGGCCAAGTTGACAACTGGGTGTATGAAGAGGCCAACTCAACTTTCATTCAAGACGAGGAGATGTTGAACAGGCTGATGAAAACAAATCCAAACTCCTTCAGGAAGCTGGTACAGACATTCCTGGAGGCCAACGGACGCGGTTACTGGGACACTGATGAGCAGAATATTGAGAAGTTGAAGGAGTTGTACTCAGAAGTTGAAGACAAGATCGAGGGAATCGAGCGGTAAACTCAAACTCAATGTTGAGAACACTGTAAATTAATGTGCAAATATCAGTAACACTATGATTTACTTGAGCTCCTCTCCCCCTTCCCTTTTTCCGGCTCGGCAAAGCCTTTAGGAAATGTCTAATGTGAATTCTTAACCAGTTCCCCCATGTAGTTCAATTCATTTTGAGGGATATGTATCTGTACTGTTATTTTGCAGACTTTTAAGTCCTATAAATATATGTATTCAGTTCACAACTTCTTTTATAAACATTCTCAACAACATCATCATTATTTCTCAATTGACATGCATTGATAGCTTTCAATAGTTGAAAGTAATGGGAATTTCAAAGCAGAAAAAAGGTTAGAATGCCAGAAATAGTGTTAAGAGATAAATCTAGAAGAAATCCTTATGGAATGAAATAGCTTCAGGTTCTTAATCTGATGACACAGAATGAAACTTACGGAATGAAAATGCTCATTCTTGCTCATTTCCCCATTTGAAATTTACATTTCTGGTTTGTTTTTTAAATAAAAAAAAAATTGGTTACTTTATCATTTCCCGTTTGGTATTGCTTATTTGGAGTAATAAGTGATTTTAAAAAAAAATTTGGAAGCCCAACTCGTTTGATAAAAAAATATAAAAATCACCTTTTGGTCTTAATTGCTGTCAACAAATCAGTTTGAAGAAGCACTTGCATAGCTGCTTTCAATTTTGGATTCCTCGGAAATCAGTTTGGGACTTAATACTTTTTAAACTTTTCAAGGTGCAGGTGACGCAGAGATTTCTGGAAGTATCGACTTGCTTAGGCTTTTAAATTAAAACCCCCCGGCTTTTACGTAAAAGTCTTTAAAATTTTATTTATATATATTAAATTAAACCCCCCCATGTTAATATCGAACAATGAAATTTATGCCCAACCCGCATAATTCTCCCCCCCTCCTCTCAAGACCCTATTATTTATACCTTGCAAACAGCATAACTTATTTATTATTTTCTCCGGAAACAGTTGTATCTCAGGTAATAGTTTTCCGGATTTCTTTCTGCAAAATCCAAGTCTCATAAACATAAACATAAGAGTGGCAAGAGAAGAGCACAACCTTAATTGGCTCTACTACAAAAGCCTTGAGTTGAGAGCTGACTGTCCTTAACAAATGTTGGTGCAATGTCTGTGTGATTTGTGTTTCAATATTTCTTTCTCCTAATTTTCTTCTCTTTTACGTTTTTTGGTTTTGATTTTGACATCATTTTGTCTTAATTTTCTTCTCTACCTTTTTCCCTTTGTACTTCTATGACGAAAGATACAGACAGTGCTCAAGGTTGCAGCAGGAAGTGATCTATGATGGAGAGACAAAATATTTGTGGGAATCTTTCTCATCTTGCCTAAAAAACATAAACATAAACATATCCCCATTTAGAATTTAAAAAGATAATATGGTAGTTTTATGACCTATTATCTTATTTGTTTTTAATTTTAATTTGTTTTAATATGAAAAAAAAATGAATTTACCATATTATCCTCATTTAATTAATAATTTCAATTTTTAATGTTTGAATTAACCAAGGGCATTTTCTGGTATTTTGAATGTTTCACAATTCTTTGCCTTTTGCTTTATATATACTAGCCCCTTGGCACATGCGTTGGTTTTTTTTTTTTTTTTATTTAAAAAATTACAAAAAAGATAATATTGGTAGTTATATTCCATAAAAGTAGGAGCTATTATCTGATTTTATTTTTAATTTTAATATAAAAATGCGAATTTACCATATTATTCTCATTTAATTAATAATTTTAATTCTTAATGTTTGAATTAACCAAGGGTATTTTATGATATTTTGAATGTTTCACAATTCTCTCCTTTTGCTTTATATATATAGATATATATAGATTCTTTGACTAGTTTTTTTTATTTAATTTTTATTTATTTATAAAAAAATGGGCGCAACCTTTAATCGAAATAATCAGTCCATACCCACCCCTTTGTTTTTTTTCCTCGTATTATTTGTTTGGCCAAATTATACTTTTGATCCTTGCATTTTGAGTAATTTTCCGTTAATATTTGCAAGTGCGGAGCCAAGAATTTTTTATAGGCAATATTTAAAAAGCTAAAAGCTCAACAAAACAAAAACAAATATCCTTAGAATTTAGACAATACTAATGTCATTCGTAATTCATGAGAAAAAAAAAAAACAAAATATCCTTAAAATTTAAACAATACTAACGCTTCTTTCTGTGAACTATTTCTTCAGGGGGGAAGGGACTTGGTACAAACATTGGCATGAATCAAGGTGCTAACCTTCCAACTCCTCCATCTCATTCGTAAGTACTTCCTAGCTAGCTAACTGTCGTATACAACAGACAATATTACATTTTATTAATCTTTTTTTGGTCAAAACTGTTATAGTCTTATGCTTTCGAAATTTTGGTAATAATACAACTTTTGCCCAAAGATTTTCTGGTTTAAGATGGTATAATTTTGACCAAACGAAATTGTATAGATAATCCAAGGCGATTCCGTTGAATTTTTTCATCGTACAATTAATAACAGCACAAGCGAGGAGCAGGAGCGGCGTCATCATGGCAGTTCTACAGAGGAATTGCACAAATGTATTTCCTCTGCCATCACCACGCTAGCCTTGCTTCTCCCAATCAAGCAGGGAGCTGAAGTCGCTTCTCTTTTCGTTACAGACCGCGTTCCTATGCTGGTGTTCGTCGTTGCTTTGTTGGTTTACTTCGGCTCATTGGCTACCAAGATACTCCAAGCTCATGATAATCCAGACTTGGCCGAGGTCATGGATAAGATTAGCCTCTTGTCTGGAACCTTTGCGTTGAACTTAGAATTGCTAATTACTGTTCCAGCTTTTGGATGGTTAGCCATCATCGTGTGGAGCATTTGTCTTGCGATAGCTGCATCAAAGTCATACCATGAAATTGCAGTTGTGGCGAGAAGATTGTATCAAAGTGGAGCAGAAGAACTTGCTCATGCATCTGACAAGTTGAAAGAGCTCTTCAGGAATATTATTGGCCACATCAAGGATACCCTGCCTGTATAATTTCTACATACATATATCTAAATTGCTCTCTTTAAGATCATAACTGTTTTCTTAGCTAGTCATAAATATAAAAAGGAAAGGGTAAAGTGGAGAAGAGATATCAAAGAAGAGACGAATAGAAGCTTGCATACCTTGTGACTATTATATTCACCAAATTACGATTGGTTAGCTCGTGGATGTTCGCAATGGACCCAAAATCCTTATCTAGTTCATATAACTCTGCCCACATATCAATGAGAGCAACAGCGGGGATACTAACCTAGCTGCACCGCTGGTCTCCTTGTTCCTCACTGCCGCTACATATTTGTTCACCTCATCTGATTTCTTCTCATCAACAAAAATTATTTGTTTCCTTGCTTGCTGCATATTTAATTCACCAAGTCATTTTTGACTTTTCTTGAATCCATCTTTATCCATCTGATTTGTTCTATTGCCGCTGACCATTTTGATACCACCATATATTGCCATACCCCACCAATTAATATATGTCTTCAGATTTGTCTTCACCTGAAAATTCCCCACTTTCATAACCAACAAAGAAAAACATGGCTGGAATTTCAAGAACTAAAATCTACACCAATCTTTGTTCAATATGAAGGATCGGCCTTCAATGCATGGATTACCCTCACAGACTCCAATTATGATGTGTGTCTCAAATCATATAGATGCACATCATGCAGAGAGAGAGAGAGAGGGAGGTCTATATTCGTGGAAAAAAAAAACTCCACATAAAGAAGATGATGAAAAATATGAAAAGTGGTATGCTGACAATCAAAAAGTTAAGCGATGGCTTTTACAATCCATGGCCCCATAAATTATGAGACATTATTTGCCACTTTCTACTACTCGCGAAATTTAGAGTGCTCTTTCTACAACATTCTATGATGGTTCCTATGAATTACGGGTGTTCTCTTTGAATCAGAGAGCCTTTTCCATCAAACAAAATGGGAAGAATCTCTCCACATATTATGGAGAATTAACAGAAATTTTTGGTGAATTGGATCATTGTGATAAGGCAGTTATGACATGTGCCCGTGATATTGAGATTTACAAAAAGTCAATTCAACGACAAAGGGTGCACATCTTTCTCGTTGGTTGATAAGCCTATATTATATATATATATATATATATTTTATGCCTCATTTACTTATTTATTTGTTAATTTTCTTGGATTAAATTGGTTGTTTTAATTGGGTTTGTGAGACTTGTGAAGGAATTGTCAAATGTGAGAAATTGAGGTAAAATGGGGTAAGAAAATGAAGATTGGAGATTAAACGAAGCCAAGTCATTCCCTTTGTTGCAAGGAGTGTTGGTGTAACATCTCGACCCGATTTTTAATTGTCCATTTAAATTAATTGTTTTATTTAATGATGAAATTACCATTTTGCCCTTGGGATAGGGTTATTTTGTTCACTTTTTAATCCGGAAGGATTTTGGATTCACGAAGGCCACTCTTGAACGCGCTGAAGGTTGCACGATCATCTATCTCTGGGCAGCGAGAATACTAGTGGCTGAAATGGGCAGCATACTTTAGAAGGGGTTCATCTTCACGCTGCCGAATCATGTATAGATCGTCCGCGGAATATAGATGATCGATTTGAATCATGAAATGGTTCAAGAAGGTCTGCTTCAGGCTGTCGAAGAAGTTGATGGTTCCATGGTTCTGCCAATAGAACTAGTTTAAGGCAGCTCTAGTGAGGGTGGAGGGGAAAATGAGACATTAAGACTCTTACACCCTAGGGCAGACTGGAAGGAGTGGATGTGGGTCAGGGGTCTTCCTTACTAGTGTATTGGCGTGAGAAATAACTAACGCACAAATTAAACCCTATAAATCATGCAATCGTAGTACGAGTAAGTAGGGATCGTTCTATTCCGGGGATTAGGAGGGATGCTAATCAACACAAATTAAATTTATTAAACTCGAACTAAGTTAAGGGAACAATGATTGGGGGGAGGGGGGGAGTTGGATGATTTAGACCAAAGTAAAATTGACAGCAGCAAATAACTAAGATGTGAATGAAATATGGATTAAGGGATAGCTAGAGGATTCTTCTCCACACATGGAACATATGCACACAAATTGATCTCCAGTTACTCTTTCTATAAAGTATGAATGTCAAAGCCCCAAATTAATTGTGAATGCACTAATTAACTCTCAGATTTTCCTAAGTTCATTGAATTGGACTCAACGACTCAATCAAATTATTCTTATCAAGTTCCCTATATGAACAGCATGATAGAGATACATATCAAAGATCATTAAGTTCTATGAAAATCATAAGCTTTGACAAGGCATTTGTAACTATGAAAAGCATGATACTCCTGCCAGGAATTTACTTAACACAATCATGACTAGTGACTTTTACTACTTGTGAATATAAGTTCATAACGATTAGGTGAAATTCCCTTATATCCTAGCATCAAATCCCTGCATGCAAACTAAGTATGCATCCTTAATAAACATGCAAGAATAAGTCCTGAATAAAACAAAAAAGTAAATCACATTCATACTTTACGAAACCATAACTGGGAGTGATCAATTCATATAAAACATATGTCCATGGCTTCGAATTCACCTCTAACTAAGAAGAAATTCAGTTACACATATTTAATAATTGAAAAGCAATATAGAATAAGAAATACATAGGATAGGATAAAGAGAAGAAAAGAACTAGATGATGGTAGCAAGGAATTCCCAAGATAGCTCCAAGCTTTGCTCATTAGCTCTCTCTCTCTCTCTCTCTCTCTCTCTCTCTCTCTCTCTATCTGAATGTGTATGAGTAATGGATGAAGTGAATTGATGGATTGTTGAATGCCTTTGTGTTTAGAATTGGAGTGCTATTTATAGGGAGAATGGAAGGGGAATATCTGAATTGAATATGGTTTATGCCAATAGCACTTGTAAAAAACTCATCTTTTGGCTAGTGCACTTCACCAACAACTCCCACTAGATAGCACTTGTAATTAGAAACTCATCTTTTTGGCTAGTGCTTTTCACCAACAAATCCCACTAGATAGCACTTGTAATTAGAAACTCATATTTTTGGCTAGTGCTCTTCACCAACAAATCCCACTAGATAGCACTTGATCATACATGACATTGCATTGCAGTCAGCTTGTGGGCCGATTTTGGGCTTGTTATTCACTCCAAAAAATCCTGGAAAATATGGATCTTCAAGCCCTTGTCTTATCTTTCCAAGCATATGCAGCCAAACTCAAGGAAAAATAGGGAAGACCTTCAAATGTCATTTTTGGCCCAATAACGCAGATGCTACCGAATTTTGACATTGAGCTGCTAAATCATGTATAACTTCCTCTAGAAGACTCCAAATCATGAACCGTAAAATGCTACGGAAACTAGACTTCTGTATCTTTCCAATGATGTATGGCTCATTATCTGGTTCTTCTTGAGCAAGTACAGGTTAATCCGTGAATGTGACTGATCTGCAGACACTGTTTTGAGCTAACTTGTCTTCAAAATGCATGTAATGAGTCTCAACCTTATTACACTGAAACATACACAAACTTTATTAAAAGCACAAATTTAACTCAAAAACATAACCAAATCATAAGTTAGAAGGGTACAAAAAGATATGTAATTATGCACCGATCATGTATAAGGTGATGCGAAGTGGGTGATCGTTTTTTTAATGCAGATAGGTGAGGATTCGCTTGGTAAATGGTCAAGGCGTGGCTTCCTCCAAAAGGGTTGATGGTTGCACTATTGCTCATCCTCGAGGTGGCGAATCTTCTCAAATAAAATTCGCATGGCGGGATTGGTATGAGGAAAGTTATTAGGTGGTGCCGAGTGGGTGGCGGTGGATAAGTTTCATATTCTTCGAAATGTTAGGAATGATAAAGCTCCTTGACAGGACCCGCCCCGAATTCTTAGAAACTCGAGATGAATCCCGTGGAAATTCCGACATCACCCCGATGTCGGGCACACTTACTAAAGACCGAGACTTTCTATCAAAATTTTGGCAGAGTCTCCCCTATAATTTGAACAGTGCCAAAAATTTCAACCTGCATAAAACACATTTAATATCACCAACCGGCAGCATGCACAAGATAATTTCATGCAATTCACATAATCGGCCTCCGACCTTCAAATAATATAAAACAAAACTACCAACAGAGCTCTTAAGTCAAATAATACCTTAACGAAGGTAAATAATAAACTCAAACATAATTATGAATGCCAAATGCAATTTTCATCATCAAACTTCCCAAATATCCAACATACAAGGTTTTAACATGTTTTGACCAGAACGCATTTACACAATTCTCCCCCAGCCAAACGGGAGTGCTAAGGCTAGCTTCGTTCCGCATGTCGGGATGTGATGGACTGAAAAGACGACGAGGTATGATAGGCGAAGGAGCCCACGAGACTAGTAGAGATGTGGGATTCAAAAGTCCATTCTCACAGACAGCGCTAAACTGTTGATGTCCAAAATCTGTTGTTAACTTAGATAGAAGAAGTACGGAGTCTTCAACAGGACTAAGGGGTTATGAACCTTCAGCCTAGAAACTAATCCTACAGAAGAAAGATGGAAGAAATAATTATTAAGTTTCGGGTATCGGTGTGGTACCTACCTAAGGCTCTTCGATGCTTAAGTTAGTAAGTGTGTGGTACATAGTAATTTTGGCAAAGTAACAGTAAAGGTGAAAAGAAGTTACCCCCATTTTAATTGGGCACTATTTCTTTTTTTATGGAGAAATGAAAGTGGGAGTTTGCACAAGGTTTCGATGTGGGACTTTGTGCAAATCCCATTGGTTGGGACATGCGTCCAAGGCTTAGGTTATGTAGTTGAGAGTTTCGGCAACCACATTCTGCATACAATTTCCACATTGGAGGAAGGTGTCTTCAGTGGCTGGGATCATGATGGTGTCATCAGTGTTTAGGGATTCCCAAAAATATCTTATCTTTAGCAGGCTATGTGTCTATCTGCGCGCTGGTCTCTCAGTGCCAAATATGCTTGTTTGATTATGGTACAAACACATTTCGAGCAAGAAAACATACATAACACATTCTTTCTTGTTTCAACTATTACGTGCTTAAACAAGAGAAGTTCAATTCTAAGTTGATAAGTATATATCTATATCTAGAAGAAGATTATTTTAGGGATAATTTTGAACGTGACAAATCAAACTTTATTTGATGCAGAACATAGTTTGAGACCAATTCATCGCATTGCTCAATATTCAATTTTTCTAAATTTGACAATGCATCTGAAATTAGGATGAAGTGCCAGTTTGGCATTGCTTATTTGGGGTGATAAGTGATTTTTTAAAAATTTTGAGAAGCCCAACCCGTTTGGTAAACTGTGAGAAAATCACTTATTATTAAAAATTGCTGTGAGACAAAGCTATAAAAGCATCTCCACCCACAAGAGCTAAGGCCTAGTTTGGGATTGCTGCCGCTTTAGGATTGCTGCCGCTTTAAAAAAAAAAAGTTGCTTCTGCTGTGCTTTAAAAAGAATCAGCTGTAAAGTAAAGCAGTTAAACGTTTGGTAAACTGTAATTTTAAAAGCGCTGTGAGTATGAAAAGCAGTGTCAGAGCGTTTGGTAATTTTTACCGTAAAAGTGCTGTAACTATTTATAATGACTAAAATGGACATGATGCTGAAAGTGCTTGTTACTAATTTGTTTGGTAAAAAATAAAACTGTAAAGTGCTTTTATACTTTTCTCTCAAAAAATTATATTAATCTTTGCTTCAAGAAAAGTAAAAATTCAAATTCAAATTTAAAGAATATATATATCATTTTTTTTTTCTAGGACCAAATATAACCTGCTTTTTCTTTTTTTAGCCTCAAATACCATAATACACAATCACTTCATATTCTACTAGAACAACCTCAAGGTCTGGGATAAACAAACATAATTATGTATTGAATAATTCCGACAAAGATAAAGAGATCACCATGGTGTAGTAGATTCATAAACCATCCTTCAAATTGTAGCAATAAAAAAAAACATTGAAACTAGGCTTAAATAAATGGAAATAAAAAAAAATGTCTAAGAAGATGCATGCATTAAACTTGCAGCAATCTTGTTCCTTAATGTTTCTAGTTCTTGTGCTCCAGGCCCTTGAGTAATATGATATTCTTCTTGTGTATCACTCTCCATCTCCATTGCATTTGGGTTGTAATTCACTTTGTCAAAATGAATATCACGTTGGGCGTGCCTCCTTATATAGTTGTGAAGTGCCATAGTTGCAATTACTATCTTCACTTGCTTATCGAATGGATAGTTAGGCATGTCTCGTAAAATACTCCACTTTTTCTTCCATACACCAAAAGTGCGTTCAATGACACTCCTTAGGGAAGAGTGTACGTGATTAAATACTTCTCTAGAACCTGTTGGTTGAGTACCCCTACGGAAATCTGGAAGATGATACCTTTCACCTTTATATGGTCCCAAATACCTGCTCATTTGTGGGTAACCCGCATCCACAAGATAATATTTTCCTGTAACCAATAAGATATGTTTAATTATAATTTAATTTGAAAGTGCAAAAATTCGAAGTTTAATGATATGCACATATTTGAAACATTACCATTTGGAGGTTTGGGAAAATTTAAAGCATTATTTCGTAACGCTGATAAAAATACTCTTGTATCGTGTGCAGTGCCTTCCCCACCTGCACATGCAAATATGAATTGCATGTCAAAATTACATGCAGCCATTATGTTTTGAGTCGGTATTCCTTTCCTGCCAATATATGGTACTTGATCTTCAGGAGGTATTGAGGCTTTAACATGTACGCCATCTATAGCACCAATGCAATCCTGCAAATAGTAAGAGAAAGATTTCAATAAATATTGCTTTGTTCGTAAATATGTATGTATTGGGAGATGAACATGTTATAGCAAATAATGTTTTTACTAAAAACATGCATAGTGCCTAAGTAATTACCTATAGGAAAACTTGGGCAAAACTACATACATCAAAAGCAATACACAAGTCGTACAAGATGACAAGGATTCAAACACAATCCCATATATTTTTCCCTTATTTTTTGGGTCTGTAGTTTTGATATTTATTCACAAAAGATTAATGGAAGTCAAAGAAATAAAGTTTGCAGCAAAACTAGTTTATCATAAAGGGAATTAAAAGAAAAATAGAGCTTGTTTGGAATTATTATAACTTTTCAGTATGCCAAAATTCTCTCGCAATTCATAAAAGTGATTTCTTGTTTGATTATTCAGTGAAACGTGTAATACATGCAGCATGCTCTGTTTGCACACTAAGAAATCTGATAAGAAACAAATTAGGACTTGCCCAAAACACAACAAAAACAGAGTTTACAAACATGCAGATAACACAAATCCAAAAACAGAGATTTCAGGCACGTAGATTTCCCAAGAAATATTATATTACAATTATGCAGATTATATAAACATATAATATTTGTACAAAGAAGAAGACAAAGAAAAATAAAAATCCAGTAGCAAAATAAAGCCCATTGACAACCAATGGAGGCCTCGCAAACCAGTAGAAAAATAAAGCAAGTAGAAAAATAAAAAAATAAAAAAACAAGAGCAGCACATATATAAAAAGTTTGAGAGATTGAAGAGATTGAAGAATCTACCTTGTGAAAGAGATTGAGAGAGATTGAGAGAGATTGAGAGAATGGTTGTCTCCAAACTTGGGAGGCTACGTGAAGATGAACTTTGGTGTCTGCAGATTTGAGAGAAATACGTGAGGATAGATTTCTAACCTAATAAGGGTATTTGTGGAATTGCGAAAATTTCATTAAAGGGAGCGCGCTGCTTCAATTAAAAGCAGCTTTAAAAAGCAACCCCGAGGTTGATTTTAAAAGCTGCTGTCAAAAGACCAGTGCTTTTAAAATAAGCATGATATTTTATTTTTACCAAACACCTTAAAATGCTTAACTTTAAAGTTAAGCAGGTTTTTGGCCAAAAAAAGCAATTCCAAACGGGGCCAAAGTCTAAGGCAAGGGCAAGCAAGGGCTGCCACTATTCACGTGAATAGTGTCAACCTTTGCATTTGTGGTTCCACCCATGAGGGCAAAGTCTAGGGCAAGTCAAGGGCAATTACTATTCATTGTACTTTATTTCCTATTTTTTTATACTTTAAACCATTAATTTTGATAATCTTTTGTAATTAAATTTTCGGATAATATTTTCACCCTCTAAAATTGTGCCACGTGTCCCATGTCAGATAAGATTTTCAGATATTTTTAAAAAATTATAATCTCAAATTTCGGATAAGATTTTCACCCTCTAAAATTGTGTCACGTGTCCAATGTCAGATAAGATTTTCAAATATTTTTAAAAAAATTATAATCTCAAATTTCAGATAAGATTTTCACCATGTAAAATTGTGCCACGTGTCCCATGTCAGATAAGATTTTCAGATATTTTTAAAAAATTATAATCTCAAATTTCGGAGAATTGGTTTGGAAGTGAAAAATGTGAGCGGAGATAAAAAAAATATTGGAAGGAGAAAAGTTTGTATGAAGAATTGGTGTGGAAAGTGAATAATGTGAGTGGAGAGTAAAAAATATTGGATGGAGAAGAAATTGTATGAAGATTTAGTGTGGAAAGTAAATTAAATGGTTAGGTATTTATAGAGAAAAAATACAGAATTTTTGGGTATTTTTTAAAAAAAATTTCAGAATTTTTTCTATTTTTTAAGCCAAAAAAAGGAGAACCGTTGGATTTCTTGAAAAAAGCCATCGAAGAGACCCTGTTGCGCCACGTGGCAAACGCCCGTTGCAGGCTGTCAGGGATGACATCATCGCTGGTGTCACGCTGACGCCAGTGCACGGAAGTCAAATTTTTTTTACCGTTGGCGCGTGTAATTCACGCGCCAACGGTAAAAAAATTTGACTGTTACCATGCGCTGGCGTCAGCGTAACGCCAGCGATGACGTCATCCAACTCGGGCTGCAGCCCGGGCAAGACTTGCCCGTGGGCTTCCTCGGGCTCGTGGGACCCACCATCAAACCAGGCTACGGGCCCTGCGCTGGAGCCATCTCGGGCTCTCTCTGGCAGCCTTTTACCCAGTTTGGGTTGGGCGCTGGAGATGCTTTAAGGGAAAGCAGCTAATGAGGTGCTTTCATTTTCTGATTATGCAGGAATCAGTTTCGAAGAGGCGCTGGGTTTAATGATTATAAGGCAATGATTTTATGATTATGCGTAAAATCAATACCAACAATACTTTTAACAAAAATTTTACCAAACGCCAAACTGCTTTCTCTCACCACTACTGATTTATCTCACAGCAAATCTAACAGCGATTATTTTTACAGCACAACAATGTCAAACTGGCCCGAAATCATTGAATGATTGTTGAAAGCTTGAGTGACAAATCAAACCTCTCGGATGTCAAGGGGTTGTTTGGTATTATATTTGAATACAACTTTTTAAATTCAAAAACAGAATTTGAGTAAAGCGCAAAAAAAAGGGCTATTTCTGAAAACTCAAACTAAAAATAACTCAAAAACACCAAAAAGTAATTTGAAAACAGAAATAGCTGTTTTTGGTTTTTTCAGAAGTTTTTTCTCCTGGTCGAGCTAAGCTTCAAGCCTCCATGGCAGAAGCTTGAAGCTCTCTTGCTCCTCTCTCCATCTCCCTCTTCGTCCTTCTCTCTACCTCTCTCTCATCAGTAAATTTTTAGTGCTGGGCATCTGGGGACTGCTCTCGCGGCCTCCTCTCGTCTCTCTGACTCCGTCAGTCGAAGTCTCAACGTCACACACCGTGAGCTGAGTTACTCTCCATCTCCGATATCTGCAATCGGGTAATTTTTAGTTCTCTTTTTGACCTTGTTACTGAAGATTGGGGATTAATTTTCATTTGAGTTATGTTTTCGATTCGATTTATATGAATTCTTGTGTGTAACCTAAACTAACAGATAAAGGGTTTTGGAATGATACCTCTGTAATTTTTTGATACGTTGCCTTTGTGATGAATATGAAGCCCTAGTGAATCAACAGATAGCAAGACATTAGAACTCTGGCATGTGAAAAAGGGTTTTGGAATTAAAATATAATCTCTTGATGACATCTCCTTCATTGCTGAATAATTTGATTAAAAAAATAGATAAATAAGAGCTTCAAAAGGCTTTTGAGAAGAATTGCTGTTTGATGAGTTAGGCACGTAGCTTTGAAATATTCCCTTGAAGACTGGTCTCTAGCCTTTTCCAATGTGGCTGGTTTTACTTAATATCATTTCAAGGGTGGGAAAGAGTCTTTTAAGGTTGATTTTTTGACCTTCTTTTTTACCAACATATGATCCTCACTCCCTATAACTGGCCCTTCTAAAATGTCTCACTTGCCCATAAATATTGTGGTAGATAACATGATATCTCTTATTTATCTCTTTTAAGGTTTATTTAATTTCCTTTGTTGTTACCTTCTTTATACTTTGTCATGAGTTTCTTGAACCTTCTTTTTATACTATCTGTCAAACTAATGCCAGGTACATTTTAACTGCTCTTAACTTTCCTGCATTTTTTAGATGCTCATTCTCCGACCTGGACCGTTGGAACAAATTGTTCATCAGATTGGAGCTATTGAACTTGAAACGAAAAGGGATATCTAACTTGAGTTTCATGTCAATGTCTGCTTATATATGGCTGCACATGTAGACTGATATAAGAATAAAAATCATTCGGATTTGAGTAGTTACCTGTAAAAGTTCCACATCCCTCTTCTGATGACTTCAAGGGCTGCTAAAAACAGCCCAGTTATTCTGTAGTCCGCTTGTCCAAAACTTGAATGGAGAGCAGTTTGCAACCAAGCTAGCCTGAGAATAAGGTTCAATCCCTGCATAGCATCCAAAATATCGATCAACATCAGATCTCAAAACTTTCAAGCTGACAAGACCTAAACTGTAACCTAGAAACAAAACAGAAAATTTGCTTCTATGATGTGTGCATAGCCGCAGACAACATCTAATTCTTTGTTGTCATATTGTCTTCTGCGAAATCTCACTGAAATTAATGAATAATGAGTTTGAATATGAAACTTAGGAATTGGTTTTGTGACAATTTTTTAGGGAAGAAGTTCCAATATGTCTCAGATGATATGTGATATGTGGGAGTTAAAATAAATCTAATGTTAATGTCTTTTTTCTTAATTTATTTTGCAGTACTAATGAGAACAAATAGTTGATTCTGGCAATATTGGATAATCAAAAACTTGGAGAACTTGCTGAGTGTAACTAGTAAGTCCTATCTCTCTCTTATGTGTTTATATTGTTTCTAATCTTGATTATGCTTCATCTTATGTGGACACTGAAATCTGCCTTTATGAGTATTTTTGTCTTGGATATAAGAGGCAATGATTTTGTAAATTTATAAATCTGTCTACTTTTGGTGCTCTCCTAACTCTTCATACTTGTTGTGTTTGTAACAACCTTTCATTGGTGATGAATTTACTTTTCCATTTTTAGTATAATATTTTGTATAAGTTTCATCTTGATGTTCTTTTAATTTTATGACTATCAGTGTAATGGTTCATATCTATCAGGAAACAATACTCTTGATTTTGACTCCTAAAAGCATTGTGAACTTAAAACTTGGACTATAGTGGCTTTTGCTGTCTGAATTGGCCTTATGCTTGCCATGTGTTTATTGTGATGTCTGTCTTTTTACTTTGTTTTAGTACATAGTAGAGATATGTCAAACAAGGACCTTGAAAATGAGTTTGATGATAAAGCTTATTGGCCAAAGCCCGTTGAAGACCATTTTATTCATCTACTGTATGAAGAGGCAAAAAAAGGCTTGCAAACCAATAATTTAGATAAGACTGAGTGGGCTAGTATAGAAAAGCAGTTGTTTGACAAGTTTGGGAAGAGATACAATCGTGACAAATTGAGGCAGAAATATAACCGATTGCGCAAGATTCACCGTGAGTTTACAAAGCTCATTTCTCATACCGGGATGGGTTGGGACCCAAACACGAACACCGTTCAAGCCTCTGACGAAGTTTGGGCATCCTATCTCAAGGTATGCATCTTCTTGCATAATTTGTCTTGTTTTAGTATGCTACAATAAATGTGCATTTTTTAATCTATCTTGTATTAATTTTACAGAAAAACAAGTTTGCAAGCCGTTTCCGTAGCAAAGGATGTCCTCACTATGATTTGCTTGGTTTGATTTTCAACTACACCACTGCCACTGGACATATGCAATGCGCATCTACTCATTCTCCTCCAGATTCTGATGCTGAAAGAGAGCTAGAAAATGATTTTCCTACCAATGGTGCACACGTAGGTCTTAATACAGAAAGTGGTTCAAGAGGTTTTAGTGAGGGAGACGAAGGAACTAGCAACAAGAACAAGCGTGCTGCTCTATTCCCCCAGAGTGATCTTCCCTCAAGGTTAAAGTCATTTAAATCAACCAAAATTGATGAAACCATTGAAGCTTGTGCAAAGTCTCTTAATAGCAAGATTGAAGTTTCATTGGCAAAGCTTACGCGTAAGAGTGAAAAGGAAGTGGCCTTTCCATATAAAGAATTGGGCTCCATTGAGGATTGTATGGAAATATTGGAGGCCATGGAGGGAGTGAATGATGATGCTTATGTGAAAGCTTTGGATAAGTTTACTAGTTCAGATTGGAGGAGGATGTTTGTGAAGATGTCGGATTCAAGGAGAAGAGTGTGGCTCAAAAGCCTAAAGTGAATGAGATTGTGAATGATTAGTTTTAGAATTTATTTAGTTTAGAATATTTTAATTTAATATGTTAATTAGGACTTGAAGATCAATTGAGTTTGGCGATGATTTAATTTTGGTATTAAAGCATGGGTGTTAAAATAGTATGTTTAATATAAGTTTAATAATTTTTATTAATATCTTAATTTTAAAAAACCTTATTGTCAAGAATTAAGCCAAACAAGTTTTCAAATTTTTAATATTTTGAAACAATTTTCAAGTTGCATAGCAAAGATGTTTTTTGAATCTTAAAAAATGGATTTAAGATTTTCTTGTTTTTAAGAAAGTCGAAATTTTTGAGTTCCGTACTTGAATAGAATACCAAACTCCCGTTAGCTATGAGTTACCTCTTGTTTCAGTAACTTCAATATTGTTAAGTCAGTATTTCGTTTGATAAAGAGACATTCTAACAATAATCCAAATGTGCGAATTGCGAGAATTTGAATCAATCTACAAGTCCAACTCAGATTATTGAATACACAATTCTGCCTTTCATATATTCATGATCAAAAAGAGAGAGATGAATACATCATTTGGGAGGGCTTCCTCAATGAGTAATGAATGGTAAAATATAGACCTACAGAAAAAAGAAACCAAAAAATAAAAATAAAAATGGAAAAAAGATGCCCTCCCTCAAAAAAGGAAAAAAGAAGAAAAAGAGAGTTCTGTATGACAGTTAATGCTACAACGTTTCCTTCTTACCCCCCTTTCTTGGTATTTTCAGTATCAAAAGATAGAAATTTACCTTCAAACTAACTCCATTAAGAGAGGGTCACCTTCTGCCATTGTTCTTATTAGTTTTATGAAATCTTGTTCGCTTGACACATTCCACGGATGAACGGCAGGTACTTTAGCGAATAAAGGGATGAAGAATTAGTAGAAGGTGGTTGTTCTTCGTAGATCATTGTACTGAACACTGAGTCAAAATTCTGAGGTGAATCTATTGCTAGAAAGAACATTGGAATGGCAACCTTGTGATGAATTTCTTGATTACCGACTAGATTAAAAAGGTCAGCGAAGTCAGCTACAAACCGACGAGGGATGTAGAATACCTCAGAACTACATACCGTGATGCTCTTGCCACTAGTTACAGAGTTCTTGTAACTGACTTGGAAGTGAACTGGCATCATGCTAACAACCTTCTTTACCATGCCTGCTTGCTTTGAAAACCAATCCGAGTTGTCTTTTGTGGAAACAGTAGTCCAAGACTTGGATACCTGAATCAGATTGAAATTGTAAGAGAGAGAGAGAGAAATTACAATAATTTAAATGTCAACCAATCAGCTCTTGAAAAAGAAGGCACTATATTATCAATTTTGTATTTTGCTTTCCTTCTAGGTAAAGTGATTCGGAAGGTATCTACATGTGTATTAGCAACAATGATAACTAGTTTTAAAATGCCATAGAAACGTTAATCTTAAAGAAATGGGGTATTAGAAGTCATACCTCATTTGTAATCCACAATTTAGTTTTGTCTGCTTGTAGAAGATTCCAGTAATTAAGAATAGTATTGTCCTGAAGGAATAAAAATCCATCAGCACCGGAATATCGATCAAATATTTTGGGCAGGTACCTGCAAAGAAACATTGAAAAGCGCAATTAGAAAACTACTGATGGCCCATCTTAACTAATTCCAACATAGGCTTTCAACCAAAATGCAAGTAAAGCAGTTAGGATTTCACATACAACCACTGTCTGCCATAATTATGAGCGATAACAATGAATGCCCAAGAAAAACTAAAATTGACAACGTAACTGACAAAACTTGCTTTTGAAAGAAGCAATCAACAGTATTCATATTCCTAGGGGTATGCATGGATTCTGCAGTCTAAAACACACTTGGGGATTACAGGGCCTGCTTCTGAAGCTGTTCAGTTCACTCATCTCATTTAACATAAATTTCATAAACCTAACTAGCACATAATACATACCACAAGGCACCAACTCACAAAACTGAGAAAAGAAGGAAAACAACAATGCTCTTCTAAATTAAAAAAAATTCTGACAGTCGCAGTGTATTTTGTATAACCAATATTAAACTTTAAATGCTGTGAGGAACACAATCAGGAAGATGCATGATTAAATTCTTAATTTCTGGAAACAAGCTAGCGAATATTTTGAGGGATCACTAATTGCACATATTTGCCCAGGAAATAAATAATTGCGGCCTGAGCCTTCAAGAAAGGGACAGAGCTTGGAATGACATCTGCTCCTTGGTGACAAAAACCTCTCCTGCTAGGTCTTGAATATGAGAACAATAGCCCCAAACTTGTATCTAACCTAACTCCTCGATTAATGTTTTTAAATAAAGAAACAAGGTTTCAATTGAATATTATAGCTCAGCATTCCCTATCTTCTTAACCCTTACGGCTACTCAGAAGGATAGAACTAAACAATTTAACAAGATGGCAGAGCCAACAAAGTAATTGAATAAAAGAGGTACAGATTCATGAGAAAAGCGACTTACTTGTATGCATAATCCAATTTGCCTTCTTCAACAGCAAGGTCAGGGTTCTTTAGCTCTGACAAAATGATCACAGTCTTAAATATCCGCCCATAGAGCAATCTCCATTCCAGAGCAGTACGTTCCACCGGTCCACTGCAAAACATGATAAGCACAACATTCCCAAAATTCTTTCTCCACCTAATCAAATTTCCAATTTCATAGTTCACTGTCCCTGTTTCCTCAACTCCAAGATGAACAGATGGAAACTTTTGCGGGATAAACTCTTTTGTATCCCCATGACCAATATTTGCCCGTGGCCGATCCAATTCCAATGACATTAATCTAGGCTGCTGGTACCCAACCGCAATCAAGTCCTGAAGCCACGCAGCAGTAAACTTCAGATCCTTCTCAGTCCAAAACCCCTCTTCTGTCATAGCGAAACTTAACTCCAAAATCTTTTCAAACAGCCTATGCTTACTTGATCTCCATGAAACCAAAAATTTGATCAAACGTCCCACATTGACATGAAGATCTTTCTCTTCAGAAAATGGGTACGCCTCAATTCTATCATACCGAAGAACAGTTGGGGGATAAACTACAACAAATCCACCTATTTCCCACAAAAGCCTCTGCCCCCAATATCCCCTCAATACATCAGAAGCCATTGTGCTAACTGAAACAGGAAGCATCAAACCCCAAAACGCTGACGCATGGTAAATTGTATTGAAAGAATTAACAGGAACCATCGTACCCTGCGGCAACGCCACTTTCGGGGCATGGTCATCAAACCTTATATCAAAGGCTTCCAAACCCGATTTTCGTGTAAAATAAAACACAGAATCGACATCAGGAAGTCCATTTGATATGCCCTGTTGTATAAACTGCTTTCCACCAAAAATCTCAGTGTAGAACTCTTCATGGCCAAGTTCACCAACATTTTCCAATGGCAAACCTCTCGGCCAAACTGAGCGTTGCCCAAAATGAATATATGGGTTCACAATGGTTCTATTAGGATTCTCATGGCTATATTGCAATATAATCTCTTGCCTAGCACCCTCTCCCGTCAATTCTAAATCAAAATGTTTTCCCAAGTCATTATCAATCACCTCTCCGCGATCATCAGCGTCGAAGATCTTCTTCGCGCCATGTTGGATCGCAAACAAGTAACCCACACTCTTCCTAACATACGAATCATAAGGCAAATAATTCAAAACTCTAAAACCCAATTGAGCTTGTTGTTCAAGGGACAGAAAGATAGCACCTTTGAGGCTCCAATCCGACGGCGTTTTCGAGTTCCCAATTGCCAAGACCTGCCACCCTTTGAGCTTCACAAGCTTTCTGAGCGAGTCAGTTGGGTAATTAGAGACTGAAACGATAATCCACTTCTCAGATCGGAAACTCGCGTAGGGAGACGACGTGTCGGAAATGGGCTTGATGTTCGATTCGAGCTGCGGCAATCGAATCTTCTCGAGAGCCTGGGCTTGGGTTTCGAAGCAGAGCAAAGCGGCGGTGTCTCCGATGTTTCGAAGCACGAAGAGGACGGCGACTGTGGCTATGAGAAGCACGACGGTGACGATCTTGTACAGATTCTCGGAGACCCATGTGGAGAAATCGAGATTTGGAGCGAAAGAGAGTGAGGCTCTGATCTGAGAAGAGTGAGAGTGCTTTGGTGATTTGGGTCCTGGACGGTCTTGGACCAACATTGAAGAAAATTTCAAAACCCAAATTCCCAAAGTCCCAAATTTTTCTCTCAGTCTGAAATGCCTTGACTCAGAGTCAGAGCTGATTGTGAGTGATCAGAGGAGCTTCACTGTTGAGCTCCTTCAACAAACGTTCATTCGCAGTACTTTTGCACCGTACAACAACAAGGAGAAGAAGTTTGTTACGTGAGCTGCCACTGCGTGTGATTTGAGCAAGTTGTGAGCTGCTTCGCTTTCTCTGTCAAGTGGTTGCGCTGCCGACAGTTAGGGTAAAGAGAAAGTTTTGAACTTGTGATGGTTGGTGTTTCTTTCTTAGATTTCAAGTCTTGAATTATATAACTGCTGCTGCTCTCTTGTTGCAGTTTGGTAGGGTCTCTGTCTTCTTCTTCTATTTTATTTCTTTACTTATATGAAATCGATTATGTTCTGTATTCTGTACTTGTTAGTTGGTTTTTCTCGATTTGCCAGTCTGCAATTTTATGGTAGAATTGGACTGATTGAGTCTTTATTACTCTGCCTATTTCATTATTATATGATAATGACGATTTGTGCCACATGTAAGTATTATTTGAAGGCAATAATTGTCAGCTCAAATTTTCCATCTATTTATGACAACCTTGTATCTTCAGAATACCAAAATGAACCTAAATTTTAAATCACGCTTTCGGATAGAGGTGGGAATATTGTACACGGTCCATTAAAACGAAACAAATTCATAAAAAAAATTAGTAGGTTGGTTTTATTGGGTTATATTAAAAATGGGTGGACTCGTTAAGCTAATCAATCGTTTTGGTGTCTGTTTAGAGATAACTGTAATCACCTATGAAGACATTTTATCAACAATTTTATCTTATATTTGGAATTTCGGTGAATGATCATTTTTTATCTCTCTGGATGTTTTCTTTAAAGATATTTTATTTAAATAATTAAACTTCATTTTTATTATTGTCTAATATGAGGTGTTTTTATTTAACAATTTGTTATAAGAAATATAATTTATGTTCTAAACGGGTTAAATGGATCATTTAAGTTAAAATGGGTCATGTTGTGTCATTCGTTATTGTAAAGGGTCGTGTTCGTGTGTGATAGTTTCCACTATTAACTTAACGAGTCATGTATGTGTCAATACGTTAAGAAAGCAACTGGACACGAACGCCACAAAACACGACCCATTTGTCATGTATACTTTCGAATCTCCCATCTTTTGTTAATAAAATAACATTTACTTTACATGAATAGCTCTAGCCCTAGAACAACCCAAGAGATCATCTAAGATCGAATACATAATTGTTGGGGAGAGCAAAATCAAATGAATTACACCATAGATCTAAAGTAAAGCTAATATTCGCCTAGAATTCAAAACTGGGTCGGCTCAGCCCTAAAGTTTGAGCTTAGAACAAACACAATGCAAAAGAATGAACATAGTTTTTTTTTCTCCTCAAATCTTCATACACAACAATTTGATGCGCCATTGATCAAGAAAAACACAATGCAAATTAGTTAGGGTTTGGATAATGAGAGAAGGTGATGAATGTTGGTGTGTAGTGATTTAGAGGTTTGGGAGTAGGCTTTATTTTCGGACGAAACGGATCGGAATCAAAGGATTTCAATTCCAACAAGAAATTATTGGTCATTAAAGAATAACTTTTTTTTTTGGGTCAGAACAAGAACAATTTTAAAGAACAACTTGTCTATGTGTATTTGATCATTAAATCATGTGTAGCTTGTTCGTTAAAAATGTTAACTCGCAATTGTACGGGCCAATTAGTAGTATAGCAAGACAAGTACGAGGTCGTACCCACGAGGACTGAGAAATTAATATTAGTTATGTACTTAGATTACCAAATTCAAGAAAGTAGGAGGTTAAGTCTAAAATAGAATTTAAAGCAAGAGTGATTGTAATTGTTGAACAAATGAGGCAAAACGAAGTTTTAAACAAAAGCAAAGTGAGCAAATGTAACAAAGAGTATGTTTGTAGGTTGGAAAATAGATTGGGAGACTAGGGCATTCGATTCACCATAACAATTCAATTCTGGGTTATAAATTAGTTAAGTGACAAGTCTAATTCGGATTCAAAGATTGATTCTAGCTAAAGTATGATTAGGCCATGGTGTCTGGTCCTAACCTTGTGTTCCTAATTTCCTAACTTGATCATTTGTTGTCTAACCTAAATTAAGCATTAGGAACCCATTAAGCATAGAAGAACAATTTAAACAACCAAGCATGTATCTAATCCCTGTTGTCGAATGTCCATACATACTTTTCTTATTCATAGTTCAATTCGAATCAAAGCATGGTGTCTACTTTTGATTTAAACCAAGATAGCTAATAAACAAGTTCTAATGGTGATCAATCATCCAAACAAGCATATTAACTGATAAGCATAATGAATAAGAACATGAATCATGAATCAAACTTGAAACTCAAAACTTTAACTTATAAACCCAGAATATTCATGTTAGGTTACATCGAAGCCCTAGTTATGAATTTAGCTACTCATAATGGAAATGAAATTTAAACATAAATGAGAAGACATAATGAATGCAACAAGAGTAGAAAAACCCATTTATGAAGTTGTTTGTGGTGTCCAAGGCTTCTCCAAGTGCTTCTCCACGTCTAATGCTGCTCCAAGAGTTTCCTCACATCTAGAGTATGGCAACTAAAGAAGTGATTTGGGATGAGTTTGGGTGAGTGGTGATGGAAAAGAAAGAGGAAATTCGTAGGGAATTGGAATGGAGGCTTGTTGGAGCTATTTTTGGTGTTTTGGGGATGAATGGAGTGTTTGTGGAAGGATGAAGTGAATGAGATGAATTGTGAATGATTTGTGTTTAGAATTGGAGTGCTATTTATAGGGAGAATGGAAGGGGAATATTTGAATTGAATATGGTTTATGCCAATAACACTTGTAATTAGAAACTCATTCTTTTGGCTAGTGCATTTCACCAACAAATCCCATTGTAATTAGAAACTCATTCTTTTGGCTAGTGCACTTCACCAACAAATCCCACTAGATAGTCATGCATGACATAGTCAGCTTGTGGGCCGATTTTGGGCTTGTTATTCACTCCAAAAAATTCTGGAAAAATATGGATCTTCAAGCCCTTTGTCTTATCTTTCCAAGCATATGCAGCCCAACTCAAGGAAAAATAGGAAAGACCTTCAAATGTCATTTTTGGCCCAGTAACGCAGATGCTGCCGAATTTTGACCTTGAGCTGCTAAATCGTGGATAACTTCCTCTAGAAGACTCCAAATCATGAACCGTAAAATGCTACGGAAACTAGACTTCCGTATCTTTCCAATGATGTATGGCTCATTATCTGGTTCTTCTTGAGCAAGTACAAGTTAATCCGTGAATGTGACTGATCTGCAGACACTGTTTTGAGCTAACTTGTCTTCAAAATGCATGTAATGAGTCTCATCCTTATTACACTGAAACATACACAAACTTTATTAAAAGCACAAGTTTAACTCAAAAACATAACCAAATCATAAGTTAGAAGGGTACAAAAAGATATGTAATTATGCACCGATCATAGCTCAACATGAAATTAGTCATTGCATGTAGTCTTACCTCGAAACCCCAATATATTTCAGAATGCGGAATTTTCGGAATCTTGAGATACATTCTAATTCCAATCCGACTTTTTTTTTTTTGTTGGAATTTTCAGATTTTTGAACTTTCGGATGTCAGAATTGATTTGAAATTTCCATAATCAGAAATTTTCGAATCAGAATTTTCAACCTAACTTTCACCCGTATTTGGGAGTAAGAGAAGATGATGGGTCTAAGGTAGAAATGTAAAGAGAAATTTTCAATGCCCATAGTACCACCCAATTTTTTGGCCCCAAAATCCACTTTTGATCTGCTTTTGAGCATCTCAAACCTCCTATTGGTATGCAACAAACTTGTAGCTCAAGATGTTAAGAGAATTCACTACTTTCCGGAGTGATACATTCGATTCCTCCCAAGTTTCGCTTCTACAACCGTCTATGAGGCTCTCATGCATAGCAGCGCAAAAGTCCAGAGCCCAGTTTACATTCATATCAGCCCAATAAACAGTGGAATTAGCCAGCTAGCCCACTACGCAACCCAGCCCCCGCCATTCCACGTGACCACAGCGGGTTTAAAGAGCTATAACTAAAAATTAAAAAAGTAATAAGAATATAAAATGAAAACGGTTTAGAGAGAGAGATTTTCAAATAATAGGCAAGGAACCGCCAGTTTTCGAAAACTGAGAGAGAGAGAGAGAGAGAGAGAGAGAGAGAGAGAGAGAGAGAGAGAGAGAGGAATGGCTCCGTTTCCATCTCCACTCGAACGCGTAGTTGCTTCGGCTTTGCTCGTCTTGGCCACCACACCTCCGAAGTAAACCAAAACTTCAATTTCAATTTGCATTTTCGTTTCGATCGCTTTGATCGTTCTTCAATCTTCTGAAGCATTTTTGCTTGCAGGCTCTGTTTGGACGACGATCGCGAGTTGGTGAGGGAGCGAAGCAAGATCGAGAATTGCAGAGAGAGCTCGGTTTCTGGGGATTCCAATAAGTCGTTCTCGTCGTTGATCACCACATGCGAGGTTTCCACGGAGGAGATTCGAGCTCGTAGGATCAGAATCGTAGCGCTTGCGGCTCTTCGTCGTGAGATGAAGCTCAAGGTGATCGAGCTTTTCTCTCTCTCTGTTTCTCATCTATTTTTAAATTTTGCTTGCTGTTTGGTTGATTTTCACAACTCCGAATTCGAACTGTGAATTTTGAGTTCGTTTCGCCCCTTTAATCGTTTTCCAAACGGAAGATCGAGCGATGATTTTTCTCTTATTATTTTGCTTGAATCTGTTCGCTTATTAGTGAAATATTTGCTTTTCTTCAGTTTTTCTCTTCGTCATGTGAAATTGTGATGAAGCTCAATCGGAGCTTCTCCCTCTGTTTTTCTTCCTTTTTCTCTTTGTATTTTAAGCTCTGTTTGGCTGAAATTTCTGCATAATCCGATTGAATCTTTTACAAGCTCAGAAGCAATTTGCTTGATTAATCTGGTCTGGTTCTTAACTTTTCTGTTTGGCTGAATTTTTATCTTATATATATCTGAATCCGAACTGTGTTTTTAATTTCCTTTTGTTACTTTAATCGTTTCCCGAAACAAAGTTCAAGCTGATATGTAATTAAGCTGAATCTGAGCTTCTCTCTCTCTCTCTCTGTTTTTCTTCCATTTTTGGCATTCTCACTTTGCTGTTTGGCTGAGTTTTGTATGATTTTCATGGAAGTTTCGGTTCATTTTTGTTGCTTTAATGTGCTTTCCAATATAAATATAAACTAAAGCTAATAAGATCCTTCTTTCTAAGATTTTTGCTTTCCAAATCAGTGGTTGAGCGATTCGATTTCATCGATCCGATTCAATTATGAGCATTTTCTTCTTCTTCAAGTAATAAGTTGAATTTTCTCTAAATTAGGGTGTGCGGAGAAGTCGCTCCAAGACGCAAACAAGCTGGAAGACCGTCTCTGGATCGTCGGCGACTGCGTCGTTTCGATCTGAGACTACCACGGAGTCTTCGTGCTTGTCCACCAGCTCCAGTGCGGCTTCAAGCGCGCGAAGCCAAAGCAGAAGCCGACACGCGTCATGGTCAGCCTGGAATTATCGTGGTGCCAGTAAGCTTTCGATGGTAAGGGAGGAGCCGAGGAAGAGGAAGCGGCTGAGCTTCTCGTCTCACATGCGCCGCAAAGCCGAGGCAATTCTGAAGCTCTTGTCCAGTGGCTGCTGCTTCTCTGAAGTTAAGATTCGTCAGACCATCGGTGACAGTCCTGACACTAGCAAGGCACTCAGAATGTTAGCTCTCTCTCTCTCTCTCTCTCTCTCGATTTGACACGTGGTGCACGTGGATGTGATCGAGTGCACGAGAAATTAGTGTGATAAGAACGTCTTAACCGTCAGATCTGTACTGTGGAAGATCAGGATGAGGATCTAACGGTTGAAATGCATCCAACCATAATGTTCTGTTATGTTTTAGTTAATTTTTAGAACAAAACCCTTTGCCTTACGTGGCAAGAATGTTCTGACGTGGCGAGATGTAAATGGGTATTGTGTGTTTCTGTGCATGCAGGTTGCTGAAGCTTGAGAAGGTCAAAAGGTCAGGCATTGGAGGCCGTTACAACCCTTATATTTACACGGTATATAATATATATATATATATATATTTATATTTATATATTAAAGTTGCTTATAAATATATATATTAAAAATGCAAAAATAACTATCTATGCTTGTGTGATCACATTCTTAGATTAATACTTGTTTTTCTTTAAACTCTCTATTAATCTTTTGCTTCTTCTTGACTCGCAGATAGCGTGAGAAGAGGTAAGCTAAAGGAAACCCGATTAAGCATGGCATGGGTCATCTTTACGACCCGTTTTAGCTATCTTGGATCCACTCCCTTGGTTGGGTTGGGGAAATTTTGTTATGATAGGTAGCTAAAAATTGGGATATATATACAAAAAAAAATATAAATATATATATGGTCTTTATAATATAGAATTAATATGGAATGATATGATATTGTAAGTGTGAATTGTGTGGCATGCAGTTCATAATTACACGTATTCTTCAGTACTGTTTAGCAGCATGCAGCACTTAACCAGAAGACTAGAGGGAAAGACGGCTTTTTTTACCCAAAATTACCGCAGAGTTTTACTTTTACTAAAGGTTAATTAGTTAGTTATAGCAATTACCAATGGAATATTCTTTAGGAAAGTATAAAAGTTAACCCTGGCAATTTGGCATTTGTCCATTGTGATTTGTGAATGGCCAACCTCAACTTTGGCTTTTAACGAAACCTAATACGTAAGCAAAGAATCAAAGGGCGATTTAAGCAATAGCTTTTTTTCTTATATATATAATAAGTTTTTAACCAACCCATTTTCTTCAAAGAACCCATCTATATAATAATAATATTCTTATGAAAATGCTATTCTTTTGGGTCCATTTGGATGATGGTACACATTTCATATATAAGGATTTAGATAACATTATAAAATTCATTTCTTTTAAATATTTCCATGCAAACGGAACCTTGATTTATTTTACTTCACAAACTGCGGTTAATCATGAACATATATAAATAGGGATATGATTTCCCCACTCCCTTTTTCTCCACTTACACTCCCTTTTAACTTTTAATACTTTTTAATCAATTTTGTTCATCCTCTTTCCTATTCTACCCTTACCCTCCATTAATTCCTTTTTACTTCACTTTTATATTAGTTCTTTTTCTTTGTACTTAATTTTCAAAATCGCACTCTATTTTTAATTTTTTTTTCCTTTAATTGAGTAAGAGATTAAGTTTTTTTTTTCCTTTAATATTAAAAATGGAGTAAGTTAGAAAATTAAGTATAAAGAAAAAGAAATAATATAAAAGTGAATTAAAAAAGAAATTAATATAGAGTAAGGGTAGAATAGGAAAGAGAATGAACAAAATTGATTAAAAAGCAAAAAGGAGTGTAAGTGGAGAAAAGAGGAGTGGGGAAATCAGCTTCCTATAAATATGGTACAAATAATCAACATCACTATATATATTTTTTTTTCTAAACATAAATCCTCTATAATTGGGAACATGGACTGATTGTACATATGGCTAACCTGGGCTATAACCCAGGTGACCTTTTCTTTTTCAGCCTAACATAACATTCTCAACCCACCACATACTTGGGGAAATGCTCCACTCTAGTGAAGGTTTGTAGAGGTGTAAGCCTTAGATGCATTTTGTAGGAAAAAGATGAGAACACACGCTACCTATTTGACTTTTAGTTTAAAAGTTTTGTTTGTTTGTTTGTTTGTTTTTTCAATGAAACAGTAAGTTTGGTAAGAGGTATATTTAATACACACGGTATCATTTTGATTAAATTTATGAAACCCGATGGCATCTTTGTTGTCCAGTTGCTATGCTCTTATGCGACAAGTGGGTAATTGTGTGATTAAACACATGTACATGGAGAAAAACAGGGTGACTGACTGTTTAGTGAAGGTGAGCTATAATTTTGATTTGGGGTTTGTTGTGCTTGATGAGATTCCGAGCTGGGTTGAGGCTACATTTGATGATGATTTGTTAAGAGTTCCTAGAACTCGTATTGTCTCTGTTATTTAGTTTTTTTGTGTTTAAGGGTTAATCCCTCCCATTTCACCCAAATTTTTTTTATGAAACCCCTCATTCTTATTAATTAATTTCCTTCTCACTACAAACCCAAGTTCCATAAAGCAATAACTACACACCTTTACCAAGCTTCTAGCTTGTAATAAGCTCACTATTCTACTGTATTTTTAGTTATAACTAAATTATTTTAATTTAAAAAAAAAACTTTATTTAGCCTTATGTTTTCAAACAAATATTCATGGATCGGCTATTGCACGCATTTATATTCTTAGTAGATTTGTATATAAGGAAAATTTAAACCACCTCAGTTTAAAATCTTGACTCCATCCCAGACTGGGAATAAGTAAGTTCCAGGACCTTTCGCTTGGCTTAAGCGACAATTGACTTTGGCATAAAGTGGCTTTCGGGTCTTCTTGTTAAATTTAAAAAAAAAAAAAAAAATCGTAACGACTAGAATGCAAATATTCAACGCGTAGCTGCAAAGCCTGACGCAGTACTCCTTGGACTACATTGCAACCACAAAAAAAATTAAAAAATAATAAACAATAGGAATGAGTCAAATCATGGCCTTCAAAAGAATGCTTGCAGTGAAGGGCTTGTATTCAGGTATATTTTCATTTCAGTCATTCAATTCCCTTTCTATTTGAATTTGGCCTCAAAATAAAAGGTACATCTAAACTAGGTTCAATTACCTCTTAATACGTACCAAAGACTAGAAAGGAAAATAAAGCTGATAAGGAGAAACTAAAATAAGCAATTCTTCATTCCTGATCCCAAAATGGCCAAAGCTCTCAAACTAAATACACTCGGAGTGTGAGCTCACCAACAATATTACTAACAGATATGAAAATGAAATCTAAGAAGAACACTACATGTGCCTTCTTCATTTTAAGAAAAAGGAATATAAAGAAAGTTACAAAGGTAGGAGTATTGGATCGGGCTGCTATCAATAGGACCATTAGTGAGGGTCATACTCATAATAGTTCATTACAAGAAATGCTTCCATGCCCAAAAAAAAAATTGTTTATTTTTAAATTTGTGTTAAAATCGTAGAATTTGATTTCCTACCCAACAATTGTTGGTTGTTGAATGAGTTTGTTTTAAAATTTTTAAATATGGCACTCACTTGACCACTTGTTTTAAAGAATGAGTAAAATGTGCAATAAAAAAAGAACGAGTAAAATGATCCTTGAAGCTTTGGATATAAAAAAAAGAAAAAAAGAAAAACAAAAGGGTACCACAATAATTGCATAGAAAAGATAGGCCCTTAAATGTAAAAACCATAATAAATAGAGGAACCATCCAAGAACATAGGCAAGGCTATAAAAAGGACCAAGTGTCCCTTCCTTCCTCACAACAAGCAAAATTGTATTTCTCAGCTTTGTATTGGGCTCTCTGATCTCTCTCCTTCCCTCCCTGTCTCTCTCTCTCTCTTGGGAAGAACAGAAAGCAACAGAGAGCAACATAAAGATTGAGAGAGAAATACAAAAAAATATATAAAGATGGGAAAGTGGGTGGAATTATTAGATACAGGGGTGAGAATAGCAGCAAGATTTCATTCTCACTGCCCACAAACTGGACGCTTGTATTACCATCCTCCATCTGGTTCTGAAGATCAACATCATCATCACTACTTTGATCAAGCCCAGAAGCCCACCAATGGCAGCCATGCTCAATTTGATGGCATCTTCACCAGTTGTGGTGTCAAGGCAGCAGCTATGGAGGCCAACACCAATGAGGCTTTTTTGTATTCTGTTTTGTGAGAACGGAAGGAAATTACCTTAATTTGTGTCCACATATAATGGAGATTTTTTTTTTTTTTTTCAATTGATTCTTAATATTTTTTTTTATAGGTGTGGATATCATTCCACAAATTTATAATCTTATCATAGAATTTATTTCTTTAAAAGGAGGGGATGATATGAGTTGAATTCTTGCTTGGAGAATAAAATGCTTTACCACTAGAGCTTAAAATATAATCTATGCCTTAACCTCATTTTGACGAAATAAATACGTTGGGTTTCCAACATTGCAACGATAAATATCACTAAACCAAGAACTAGTTAATACAAGTATCACTCAATGTTTACGTTTACACCTTGTATTTGTTTTTATTTCTAACAAATAGAAAACTAGTTTCTGTATTAAGAAAAAGAAAAGTAAACTTATATATAATCACAAAATTTAGAAGAAAAAGAAATTCATTTACAAATTAATTGTTCTACCCAAATATCAAGGGCAAGAACATCACTTAACTAATCTTAATATATGATCAGTTTGTGTTGCCAAAATTTTTGAACAAAAATCCCTTGCCATGTTATTTATTGCAGCCTTTTCTTTCAATTTATTTATTTGGAATCATTTTTCTTTATATAGGTTATAACTTCACGATGGATTGATAAATTGTTTTAATTTTAAAATGCTTCTTAGTTGATTACATAGATTACAATTTATAGTATATGACAAACAAGTTGAACCAAATGCCCCAGAGCTAAACCAAACCCAAAGGCAGATTCTAAATCTCTTTATTTGGATTATTTCATCAATAGACAGATTACAAAAGAAAAGTTCTCAATTCGACTACTTGCAATAGAATTATTGATAATTCATTGGTAGCTCGAAATAGAATACACAAATAAAACATTGTTTTGACAAGGACAATATATGGCACAGATAGAATTCAAGATCGTGCCCTGTGAAAAATTACATTTGATCTCATAGACTTGCTTTGCCAATGAACTTTCTTGGTGCCGTTTGTTGCCGAATCTGCTGTCTGCAAGCTTTGGTATTCTTCTTCAAAGTTGTCCAAGTTGAAATCAAGAAATTCCATTTGCAATCCAGATATCATATTCTGAATTCTCTACAACTTCACATGATTTCCCTTGAATGAACCATAAAGAGGTTGTGACCTTCTGAAGCTGAATATATCGTCGATTTTGACGGAGGAAGCTTGCGCCGGTGAACTTTTGTCTATTTTATACTCAGATGAATGTGAGTTCCCATACACTCGTACACTTAATGTCCGCTTATGAGGTGCCCCAACTTTTATATGCTCATTGAAAAAATCTATCAGCTTTTGTTGTGTAAGCTGCCTCAGTGCTGCAATCTGTTTCAACCCCATCATTAATAGAGGACGCATTCCTTTAGTATTTTTACAATTATCAGCTTCAACATTATCCTTTTCTGCTAACAAGTTTGTAATATTTACGAAATATTTTCATCTACATAGAACTATTCGACTTAAGATGACATGCCCTGATAAGGACATTTTTCTTCAGGTTCTTTCCGAATTCATTTGTACTCAAAAAGATAAAATGTATTGAACATTTTGCATTGCAGGCGTGCAAATAAAGTTAAGAGTGATGTTCATACCTCAGATTCTATCCTGTCAAACTTGAGGGTCCCATTAGAAATCTCCCTCCAATAAAATGCCGCTTCTTCCCTTAAGTTCTTGTGCTTCTCAAGCTTCACATCGATCAACGCATTTACATTGCTCTATGTAACAATCAGTTCAAAAGTTATTATTGGGAAAAAGAGTTTGATCCTTTCAAGACTCGTAAACTCTCATCGAAGTTTTACGACTATTCTCAAAATCATATATGACATGTCACATTGCAGATCATAAAATCTCCCCTTTTATATATATATTTTTTATAGGTTCACATATAACTTTATCTAGAAGTGAAGAACACTGACATTGAAACACATCTACCATCCATACACGAGGATACAAAACATCGCAAGAAAGACCAATGGAAGGCGAAAGATGATGCTGGTGGATGTTTTGAGGACGTGCAATGTTTTCTTCGCAGGAAAAATCAACGAAAAGGGGTTTCATGCAAACAATCTAAAACATCAGGGGGTGTTCGTGAAATTTCCCAAACCTCAGGGGGTTTTGTGAAAAAGCTAAAACTTGAGGGGGCGTTACTGTAAATAACTCCAATAAAATTTATATAGAAGTGATTGAACATTGGAAAGACTGCCATCTATATGTGAGGATAATAAACAAGGAAGAAAGACTAATGTAAGGTCCCTGGAAGTTTTAACTCTGACGATTTTCCATACAGAAGAGATTATAGCAGCATAAAAAATGTAGTCAACCCTAGCAAGCTGGAATTAAGGACAGAGCCTAGTTGATCTCACCTTGAATTCTTCATTTGTCATCTCATAAAGTTTACTCTCGAACGCCTTGAGGAATTCCTCTGCTCTCAAATCAATATGTGCTGGATCCTGTAGATGAACATAACATAATTAGAATACCTAGATAAGGCAACAAGGCAACAGTAGAAGCATGTAATATACCTTCACTGCGGATTGTATAATAAACTGTGCCCCACGGATACCACAATCATTCCTGCATCAGAAAAGAATGGGAAGGTAATTGAGAAAAAAAATCACAACATGAGGCATGAAATTGAGGGATAAGTCATTTGAATTTGTTTCATGCCTCCGCAAGAGTTTGGTGATGTAACCAAGTTGCTCAACTGATCTAAGCTGGTGGAAGGCAGGTTGCTTTGCAATAAGAGCAAACAGATGAAGTTTCACATTCAGCATAAAATCATCCCGATGTACCTGAACATATTAGCACAACTACGTTTCAAACAAACACAGAAACCTCTGCTGCAGATAAATGAGTGGGAGACTGGTGCTGCAGATAAATGAGTGGGAGACTGGTGTGAGGTGATTTTATGCTGTTCAACAGGAAGGCCAAATATAAGTCCTATAACCAAGAGGAACATGGCCTATAGGAAGGGGATTCAGTTAACCAAAGGATTGTGGATAATCTTTGTTGTCAGAATGTCCCATTTGCATGTAACGATGGAATAAAACCCTGAAAGTTCATTTCAGTGATCAAACTACAGATCTGTCAAAGGTAAATACAGCTCCAATACCTTTTCAAATTTCAAGAAAGACATTTTCTGCAATTTTTTGATGAGTTAACAGAGAATAAATTATCAGTTTGAAACACTTCAGGGGGAACTCTGACAAGGTTTGGTGAATTTTGAACTAGGGCATACAGAAAGAAAACTAGAAGCTATAATTATTGATTCCAGCAAGGTCATACAGACACTAAACTATCCCAATAGAATCTAGTTGATTAATACTGTAAACAAATTTAAAAACCTGGATATAGTGGATAAGGGCAGAATTTTCGTCACTTGGATTGAGACCCTCCACAGGGTAGAAATAGCTCTTGCCCTTTTCAAGCTTCACAACTCTATTCGTCAAATGCTGGGATGGGAACAAAGGTTGGCAAATAGGGTTTGAACCCTTAAAGAGAACATCTTCAATATGCTGGATCATGGACTCAGCTTCATTCCTTTCAAGGTTTCCTGCAAAAGCATATAACTAGGAATGAATACGAATAGACAAGGAAAATTAAAATGAAAATAACAGTGCCTATAACCTAGGTTGTTTGAGGTAAGAAAATATGATAACCTGCTGTGTAACACTCTAAAAAGGCCCTTGAGAGCATCGTGGGAACAAACTTAGCAGGATCTTCAACTTCAAGATGAGGAAGAACATCAAGTTCTTCCATCCATGGCCAAGTATGATCCTGTAGAATTAATGAGCAGTAGTACATAGCTTGCTCGTAAGGCTGCCGAAATTTGTAATTTTGGTACTCCTTTGTGACCATTTCCTGATAAGGACAAAAGGGCAGATAACACAAGTAAGATGTCATTCAAGATATACACCACTCTAGATATAAGATTGACTTCCCAAATTTCATAAGCTAAAATACATTGATCCTTTTTCCTTCCCAAAAATAAGATACTAATTACCATAAGGATAAAGGTGTTCAGCAAAGGGGCAACAAAATAAAGAAGCTATAAAAATAAAGTCCCAGAGTAACAGAAACAGGTTGAAAGGAAGAAGAAAATGCTCCTGATGAAGACAGATTAATTGATAAATTAAAAAATGAGGTATTTCTTTGGAAAAAATTAATGATAAAAAATGATGACGACCATGAAATCTAGGAAAGTCCTTTGATTCTAAGGATGGTTAGCAGCTTTAACTGGGGCATGGACCAGTCAGAACTTTCACAATATGTGTGTAATTGAATACTTTTTATGTTGAGCCTACATCAAATTGAATATTTCGTATAGAAGAAGAAACAAGATTACTTGATCACCAACCCAAAACCAAATGGCCAAGGGTGCATAGGCCTAGAACATTATATATTGTAAAGCAAGGCTTTACATTCCCCATGTGGGATATACTCTGAACACGACCCCTCATGTGTAGCATGATTTGAGCAAAGACATGGACAACTTATATTGGGTGACGTGAAAGCACGTATGGCCGTTGGGCCTGACACGTTGCTTGCCTTCTTCGATAACATGATAGAATTAAAGCATCCAGTCAAAACCAATTGACCATCAATGGAGAGGACCAGGATATTACATGTTGTAAGACAAGACTTTATATTCTTTTTTTTTTCTTTTTTTTTTATAATAAAACAGGACAAGACTTTATATTCTTGATGTGTGATCAACAGAGAATGTCTGTTATGCCAAAACTAGAAAATCCCATGCATGGAAAAATCTAATCCCAGTTTGAGAAAGCACGAGAAGAATCATGGAGATTCTAAAATACCTAAATAAGGAGAATGTCCCAAAATGTTTTGTTTATTTAAAGAAAATAAAGAAACATAACAGAATATAGGCAGATATGATTCAGTATCTTTTCAAAATTCTTATTGGCTCTGCATAACATAAGATAGTTTGGTGTAAACCTCTGGAATAACACAGTGCAACAAGTCACTAATATGCAAAATTATTAATCCAGTTACTGTACCACTAGTGACAGAGCTTATCAAAATCCTCATCCATAAAAATGACTAGGAATATTAAAAGCTAATATTTTTATGAGGGAGCCTTGAAGTTTACCTTTATAACAGAGAACCTGTCAGCTTTCACTTCAAAGCTTGCGATCTTTTCAACTACAGTTTCCAGTAAAATCCTTAATTTGTGATTATAGCCAGCCAGAGTCACCTACACAAGAAAACATAAGGTAAAATCCACGGATAGTTATGATCAATAAAAGGTAAAACCAAATTTGGAGTAATGCCACGCCTCAAGATCTTCCAACTAAACATAGTTAAGTTCACTGTTTCTAACCCCCTTAAAAACATTATAATACCAATTGGATGAGTTACAGACACTTCTTATTCCTCTAGTTTTAGATCAACACCATATCCCCAGGACAATAACAATCAAGAATTTCTTGATTCGGAATTCAAAGGTCCACAATGGGTGTCCAAAAAAGTGATCCAAGTGATCCAAGGTCCACAATAATAATAATTCAGTATTCGAAGCCTTCATGTTTCATATTTGTGTAGACCACCTTTATTATTATTATTATTATTATTATTATTATTATTATTATTATTATTTTGTTTGCTACATAAGGTATTATGAAATGAACAATGCAACTTTTAGAGAATGAATCGATTCAAGGAGTAGCTGTGACAACACAGACTAAAATTTTACAGAAACACAACGAAAATTTAAAAAGAACCATCTAGCAAGTTTCATATTGATACCTGAAATCCACTACCTGTGTGGCTTATTCCATAATACAGTCCAGCAACCTGAGCATCGTAAGCTGACAAAGAAAGAATTAAATATTTGAATAAGCTCTTCAAGAAAATAACACGTTGTGTATGCAACACCACCAATGAAACCAAGTAATTAACTGAAACTACATATCTTACCAAATTCATTCAAATAATCCATCAACAACCGAGTAAAGATATTAGTTAACACTTCTGCTTCAGGGGAGTCACTTGCGTGGGGACAAGTGAAATCAATCATAACATAAGCTTTAGGAGTAAAGAACATTGTATCAGACTTGTGCCATAGTGTTGAATACGGCGACTTTCTTAAAAGAACTGGATACTTGGCCTGATAAAAAGTCAATCATATCAGAAGAATTTAAGTGCTGTGTTAACTTCCAGTTAAATTTTATTATTCATCACACCTTCTCATGATCGTTCTTAAGTGACAAGTCGGTGGGGATGAATACATTAGGTGCTGGTAGGTGCAGATTCTCATTTGGCGAAGATACTATCCATTCCTGCACTCAAATGAAAAACCTTCAGGATCAAAAGTGTTTTCCTCTCCTCCCCTTAAAATATTCCTAATACCTCTAAACTGATGCAAATAAAAAAGCAGCATACCTTATATATTACTATCACTCTAAAAAAGAACCAAAAAAAAAAAAAAAGTGAAAAAAGAAAAGAAAACTGACTAATGCTATTGTGTTCATCAATATATAAAACTCGATATACATATAGAACCCGTAACCAACCTGTATCATGGAGCCCGTAATTTTCTCGATGGAATAAGCAGTTCCATACCATGGCTCAACCATGTTAGTTTGACCTTCAAATTTCTTCGACTCCCAGAAAATTCTGTTGAGCAAAGGCCCTATTAGGAAACTTAATACAATGTACTGTCATTATGTTTCATATGTCGCTTAGAAAAGAAAAAATAGACAATAGGAGAATTATGAGAAAAACTAAAAACGTTCTTAATTGCTGAGACCAAACTTTTAGACAGCATCAAGAAATTGTATGCCATGGATGGAAAGATCAAATTCCCACATAAATAATACAATGACAGCCTCAAGAAATGACGATAAGTGATTAATGAGTTATAGTGCCATGAATCACTATGAGAAACCAAGACTAAATAAGTTTCAATCAACACAAGTACATTCAAAAAATTGCAATCAGAACTTGATTGTGATACTGCAGTCTTTCAGTCAATTCTTTAGAAGTGAATGCAGGTGGGCCAAACATTCCTTGAACATAACAGATAACAGGGTTCTTCTATTATCATATCACTAAGTTTTGCTTATACGTAGGCAAACCAAGTGATAGGCCGTCTTTCGATAAAAACAAAACTTTTGTTACAATTAGATAAAGGTACCAAGAAATAAAGGGAGGGTCATTAGTCCAAATTTGCTGATTGTATTGACATATTTCATTTCCAACACACTCAAGGTTGTAAGAAGTTGACATCATTTGCTTGACAATCAAGGACGGAATCAGAAATTTTTATAGGGGTGAGCTATTATTTCTTATATGGGTAAAAGATCTAAATAAAATTCCATTTATTTTCTCATTGGAGAAAACTTGAAGCTAACTGGAGATCTGTTTGGATAGGACATGCCAATTTTTGCTTGGGCTAATTTTTGTAAAATGAGGTGTAGTGCCTAAAAATTAGTATTAATTTTCTTTTTTGCCAAACTTTGCACTAGGCTAAACCCACTCTAGCCATAGTGTAGTTCCATCCTTGTTGACAATGCAAGTAGATATGAGTTAACAGTCCAAGGCAAGAACTACATTAACCAAACTTTTATAAAAACATGCTTTGAATCTCTCCTCTTAGGATGGTAAGTGGATTTAGAGGCCTTTGGACAAATTACCCAAAAAGAAGCTAACACAGTGCGATACCATGAAATTGTTGTCTTCCTTCCACCACCAAAGGACAATATTTTTCACAAAGAATGTTTGAATGTGACTGAGGAACAACCCAATAAACCCCTGCCTCCCTGACTAACCACCACCACAGCCCCAATGCATGACAATAACCCAAAAGATCCATTAAACCTTACCTTTCTCCCCTCCACCAAAAACACAACATTTTCCTGAATTGTGATGAAATGCTACCTTTCCATCATTCAGATTTCAGAAAAAAATGAAAACCCCAAGTAGGTAAGACAGTTTCTGGGGAAAGACACTAAAAGGTCATGGAGACAACCCTTCTACTATTATAGAAATGATAAAGCATAAAAATTTCAAGCATGAAACGAACATTACTTCTTTAATAAGAAAAAGGAGCATCACTCCAGGACAGATCTTCCCAAAATCTAATGTTTAAACCAATAAAAAGAACCAAGCTAAAATGAGAGACAAAGTCATGATATCCTTGGAAGATAGCCTTCTACCTTACCAACCCGTAAAGAACCCAAACTAAGTGAAAGACTTACCTGACGTTGTTTGGAGACAACTTGTTCAGCACCATTTGGATAATGTCTGTACTGAAGTTAGAAGGCAAGGATGATCTCACTAGCCAATCTTTTGAGGGATATTTCTGTGTAAGGACACAAACATGTCATGTGACTAAGAAGCAAGTGAATATTAATTATCAAACAACTGAATAGAAGCACGGTTTAAAAAAAAAAAAAGCCTGAATACCTGCATATTTGCCGAAATGCGGACCACATAATTAATTGGCTGAATTTTGTCCTGATAATGAAACTTTGTCTCGCAAACAGCAGAAAGCTACAGTAAACCGATGGTATATCAGAGTCTATAAGAAAGATCTGAAAGACAATTTCCAGACCGAATTTTGAATATGAAAATTAACCTAACTCAAGAATTTATTCCTCAATTCAAACCACAGTATGATTAAAACTGTTTAGATACAAAGAAAATCAAGAGAAAATGGTGATGAATCAAATGTAAAGTCAGCCTCACAATTGTCATATTCATATATAAAGTCAGCCATTCACCCTTAGGGTTAGCCCAAGTGATAAGGGTGGGTGGGGAAATGGGTTATGATTAGGTTAGGTCCAGGGTACAATTCCCTCCATTGTAACATGAAATAAAAGGCTATCTATCACTGTCTAATATAGCAGCAGTAGAACAAGTCCCTGGAAAACATCCTAAGGCCATTGCAAAATATATTTTAAGGTCTCGAGAGTTGACTAATCCACCCTTCTACACATTAAGGATTCGTCTGGTTCAGGGAAGGGAGGGGGACGGAAGAGATGCTCTACCTTGGAGTAGGGATAGTTACAAATCTAAAACGCCAATATTATATAAGTACACTCAGTCCAACCCCTGAAGTCCTTGAGATGACACCAACAACTAGAATAACTTATATCCATACTGATCTCATGACAAACAGATGTGGAAACCAAGAATGAATATGCAGCCATGACATATTAGACATCTTCTTAGTAAGAGTATGCACCAGTAATTCATACTGTGAAGATACAACACTTTGATGTTAGACAAAATGCAGATAAAGGTATCATGCACCAGTAATTCATACACTAGAATACACAATATGTATACCTCATCGAAAATCCATTTGCAGATGCCCGACTGCTGTAAGAGGGAAATGTATTTGAAAAGCAAGCCTACGATGTCTTTCATGTGCTCTGCAATATAGTCAAAAGGTTTATCATATTCTAGAAAACTAAAATCCAAGTAAAAGAATGCCACCCTACAAAAAGAAGATGTTAGATAAGTACTTCAAGCTGTCTTAGGACTTGTGAAAAATGTTCATCCAAAATGAAATGAAGCCTAAATGGGGGCAGGGGTTGGGAGAAATAAGAATACCTAAAAATGAAAAAAATAGAAGATAAACTAACCATGACCCGCGTCAGTGAGATCAATATCTACTCTAAAGAAAGAAAAGTCAAAAGTCGACTCTCCTTCACCAGCAGACAAACCTGTTGCCCATCCTGCAATTTATTTTAGAACAAACGAAAAAGTGAAGTTAGCTGTTACCCAAGTAAATTAACTTCATGCATCCTATAATCAGGACAGAAGGTGACCACATCAACGAATTTTCATATTTACGTGTCAATCTCTAAGTTCAAAATTCAGCCAAATTCTTAGTGATATCTTCCAGACCAAATCAGACATCAGACTCACATCTTCCTTAAAATGATGCCCTTTTTCCAGTACATGTTGAACCACAAGTAAATCAACTAGCTGGGGCAACTTTAAGTTTCTGCCAAAATTGATAGAACCTAATTCATCTATCCTGTTAGTGTACTACACTATCATGTAATCTGAGGTACACAAATATTACATTCAAATTTTTACTAGATCCGATCATCAACTATAATAAGTATTCTTATGCACAAACATTTCTAGTATAGCTTATCAACTCTAACTTTCCTGGTAATCAGACTCCTCAATCTCTCTGTTTTAATGTGAACAGAGCCAAATTTAAAGATTTGAAGCATCACATTCTTGAGCTTTGTTCACTTTGAAGTTACATTTCACTGATTATGACAATTAATAAAAATTTAAAAAAAAAGTATAAATAAATAAAATAAAATAAACCAAATCAAAGAAGGATGACCACATATACAAGAAAACAGGAAGTCTATGGAGAACCTAAATCTTCAGTGCTAATATCATGAAATGACTGATTAAATACTTCTGTATCCCATGCTTCTGGAGCCCATGGCATAACATGATGCTCCTTAACAAATTTCAGGAGATTAGTCCTTCGAGAATACTGTATGTAGCAAAATCATATATGACAAGATAACACGGCACAATTTGAAATGAGACATTAAGGGCCCGTTTGATAACCATTTCAATTTTAGTTTTTTGTTTTCATTTTTTGTGCTAGAGTATAGAGGAAAAAGAGGGAGAATGGAAGTGAGAATGAGAGTGAAGATGGGATTAGAGGAGGGAGGAAGGAGTAACAAAAGTGAAAACAAAAACTAAAAACTGAAATCAATTTGAAATTGTTTTCACTTTTGTTACTCTTCCCTCCCATCCTCTCCTCTCATCCTCTCTCTAAATCTCATCATCACTCTCATTTTCCTCTTTTCTCTGCTATAAAAAATGAAAAATGAAAACTAAAAACTAAAATTGAAATTGTTATCAAACCGGCCCTAAGTGTTTCGATCTAGCATTATCTGATTGGGTCAGTAATAGGTTGACATGATAATGACACATTTATTAACTGATCGGGTGAGTGTCCATTCGTTTAACACAATAGTGCCATGTTATCCTTAGGAAAGATAACTTTTTTTTTTCTTTTGAAAAATATTTTAACCTATAAATTCATTTCGTTTTTTATACATTCTTTTTGGTAACATGTTCGGACATTTGTTGTGTAATGCATTAGATATAAGTTTCTATTGAATTATAAGATTTTTATTTACGCTATAATCGACATTATTTATAACTTTTTATATTTTTTTTGACCCAAAAGAAAAGGATAACAGATAAAATGGATAAACATAACACAGCATGCTAAATTTGCGAACGGGTTTGGGTTTAGGATCACTCCACACAAAACGAACGTGGTAAAACACAATAAGTTGCCAGGTCTAACTATATATATCTACATAGTAGATCATTTCTATCATTTAAACAATATTAGGGGAGAGGGAGAGAGAGAGAGAGAGAGAGCCCAGACTACTTAAAAGAATCCGAGAAACAAATTAAGGAGAGGTTTTGAAGGACATGAGTGAACAAAAAGAAAAAGGAAAACTCAGTACGAATGAGTCAAATTCTGTGTGCATGTACACATATTCACCAAATGATGCAAAAATGAGGTCAAAGGACATGTAAAATTCAGTAGGAACCAACTAAGCACGTGCCATGAAACTTATTTTCTTTATAAGTTCAGGTCAATTCTAAGGATAAAGTTTGAGTTACAAGGGGATCTGCATCTTAATAAATAATAGATCCTTTTATATATGTAAATCAAGATGCAAGCTGTTTATGCAGGATAAGAAGAAGGAAACCAACTAAGCACGTGCACATAAATTGCATGATAATTACACGTTATAGATAAGGCTCAAGTACAATGTCAATCTTCACATTTGAAATAAAAACAAGTTATAGGGCAATGCTAATCCCACTCCCAGTTTGTCATACCATACTCTTTCTGTGAGGGTTATAAAAAAAAACATTGAGTTTGAAATGTAGGATGACAAACTGGGGGTGTGAAAAGCAACTGCCAGCCTGCCAAAGTGCAAATCATCTAAACACAAAGAGGAAGTCTATGGAGGCATTGAAATGAAAATTATGTGAACACTGGCTTCAAAGTTCCAATACAAATAACATCTGCTGGAAAACTCATTATGTGAAGCAGGAAACAGGTAGTGCAAATCTCACCCAAAGTTTTCAAGATGTAATACAAAGATCCTTCTCCTTCGTGGCCAATGAGATGACTAAGATACCTACATGGCCCTTCCTTGTAGTGGTGAATTTCTGGAGTTATTGGCCATGCAACTCTCAGCGCATGACCCTCTTTGATTGGGACAGCTCTGACAAGAATCTGACAAAAACACAGAGGAGAAAGGCAGCAAGAATTATCCATCTAGATATGGGACCTTCTGTATGTTTTTTTCCTAATCAGCAAAATCTGCAAGTCCGAAAGAAAGTTTAACTCAGCATAAAAATTTCAGCAGAACCATGTGTACCTGTAAATGTTCTGATGTGCAAGGCTCACCAGCAAAACGAGGGCAGTTGCGGTCAATGTTTCTAATTTCTTTAAACTTGTCCTCTACAAGGCCTTGAATTTTATCAAGGTTTTCTGAAAACATCCATAGTGATAATTATTTAACTTACCACGAGGCCAATGAACCTGATTGTTAAAGGTAAATGTAGCTACAAACCTTTTCCATATATGACAAGATGCATGATGTTAGCGGAATAATATTCTTCATAGAATTTAATAAGTTCACTTCTGGTATCCAGTCCTTTCGCTTTCGGTCGAACCTCCAAAGTATCCCAATTCCCTGAAAGAGTGAACAAAGTAGGCACGATGGAAAAACATGGTAGACATTCTGAACACCAACCAGAGTATAGACAGTGGCATTCTTGTAAGAATAGTCTCTATAAAATTTCCATCCACAAAGCAGGAAAGAAATTGAAAATAAGCAGTTGCCATTTAAAAGAAACAAATCTCAAAGAGATAGGTCACTTATTTCTTCCTATGTTAACTCGTAGTGTAGCTCTCCAGGGAGCCTAAATAGCTCAAACTGTCCTAAATATGAGTGATTGGAGGCAGTTTATACTAAGAGGACTTTTGGGCACATTAACCTCATAATTTTTTCACTTATCAGGATAATGAAATTTGTGATATGAAATTTGCAATAATTTTTTATCATCCAATATTCATTATAGGATTTTCCAAGTTGTTAATCCATGATTATACTATTACAACGGAGTTACTGAGGTGAAGTTTGATATTAAACTCAACATCAACATTGGATGACTGAAATACCATGAAATATGTCATACACTAAAAAAACGAGTGATAGTCTCCACATAATCATTAAGAAGCAAGGGCAATGGATCACTTCTTGTTGCACTGTACAGTGGCATCGTGTAATGTGGTATTATGTGAGAACTTTAACTCTTTTTGTAGAAAGAAAAGGGGTGTAGTTCTGGGGAGATGTTCTAGTTTCTGGGTTCCACGGGTTGAAAGGAACATAAGGTTTTTGACAGTGAAGAGGTGCAGTGAATATGGGATAGGATGCATTTTTGGACGTCTTTGGGGGCATCTGTAGCTTCAGAGTTGAGAGAGTTATCATTTTCTATTATTTTGTCAGATTGGAAAGCATATGTTTGTAGCTCTATGGAATTCTGTTTTTGTTTTGTTGTTTCCCCCTAGGATTGAGGTATTCATGCAGCTTGCATGTTTAGTTTTCTTTTAGAAGTGGACTCCTTGTTCACTTTTGTTGTACAGTTTTATTTTTCATAAAGATTCACGTGTCTTATTAAAGAAAACAGAGAGGTTGTGCCCACATCAAATGTGTAGGACTAACATATAGCTGTGAGAAAATAGAAGCAAACCAACAAAAATTATAGACAAAAACTGAGCATATAAATGGGGGAAGAAATACAGAAGCATGTGAAGAGACTCCACCGATGCACAACTACTCTATCATCTGATTCTGAGCTCGGTCAATTAAGCAAAAGATAACAAAAAAGACAAACTAATAGATAGTCCCTTCATCCACTCTTAAGCCGGTGATGAGTCCATCAATTAGATATAATACCAGAAGAAACGGGAAGCGATCCTAGTACACAGAAGGCAACAAACATCAAGATTTACAGTTTGATCTTGTCCATAGGAAGCTCTGCACATTCACATCGTCCCAATATTCCTGACCCCCATATACTCCACTCCAAACAACAAGGGACTAGTCCCCAAGCCACAACAATCCTCTCAACCAGAAACCATATGAACAACATACCATCAGTTATAGAGTAATATTTGCAGGACCTAAAAACACCTTATAGTAATTGCTTTTAAACAAAAGAACAGGCTTAATTTCCGATGCAATACATAATGCAAAGCACTGAAATAAGGAAAATAAATCTTTCAAGGTAACTACTGGCGCCAAGAACCCTTTATATAAATAAAGAAAATATACCCAATACAAACCTCAAAGCACATATTACCAGTGCACTTCTAAACCTCTCAACTCTCAACACACTGACCAACTAAGCATTTAAAACGTTAGTCAAACTTCAGCCTTCCCTCCGTTCTTCATACATCAGATAGACCATCCTGTCTTAAAACACTTTCTCACTAGTGCAAATCTACAACCACTGGCATAAGAGAGTCCTTTTAGAAACATCAACTCATCCCCATCAAACCTTATTTCCCAAGTTAATGAAAACACCGTTGCATTTAGCCATATGAGATTTAACTCCACCCATCTACCCCGGTAAAGTTTGAATACAAACAAAAACCAAGCATACAATTGCCTCCTATCAGTACTTCATATTTATAAGGAAAAAATAACTAACGCCATAGCATAAGCAATTTTCCACCACACTAAATTAATTTCAATTCAAAAGGAGTGAAACAAGAAGAACCATTATGATTTACACACAGGTTACCATAACCAAAGACTAAATCCGATTAGCAACAGAAAGCTCAGATGTAAAAATAGCCTGTTTCCTCTTTTTTATGAACATTGAGTCAAAGAATTTTTATTATAATCAAGAGTCAATTCCTGACCTGTACTAAATTTATGGTACGGATGGTCCGCCGCACTTAGATGTTTCTGAAGCTGTACATAGACATTCATGCATAAAAAAGGTTAGACACCAGTTGGAGACATAAATAAAAACACTGCTACAACATGTGAAAAGCAGCATACTTTAATTCACTTCAAGAACATATCATATGCTTACAAGGAAATTACTAAGGAATCTATAAGAATAAGATTATTATCACAGACTTTAGTTAAAAGAAACTTAAGGGTACTTGGTTAGCTACTTTGTTTCACAAACTCGCTAAGACACCCATGTCTACCATTTATGGAGAGGGTGAGATTTAGGGTGTTTTTCTTATTCTTAAAGTTCAGTGCAGGACCTGACTCACAAGGGTTCTTCGTAAGGGGGTTAAAGCTCATCATTCTTCTAATAAGTCTCACAAGGGTTGTACTATCAATAGATGCAAACAAACTTACAGTAATTGAAACCTCAATGCATATACTCTACACATGCATATGCATCTAAACTATGCACTAGTCATATGATAATTGGACCATAATACCATAATAGTTCTTTAAATTATTTCAAATATATACTTTTCTTTAACAAAACTAAATGCAGTCTGAATGTCAATAACAGCATTTCAAATTAGTAAGATTCAGCATTTGCAGTCATATAAAGACTATAATCCGAGGCAAGTTCTACCTGGTTCATCCTCCAGCCATCAGACAACAGGTTTTTCTGATTCTCTATAACGCCAAACACACAGTAGAAGTTAACAGTAATTAAAATGACAACTTGAGTATAAAAAATAAAATATCAGAACAGAGCCGCTAACCAGAATCAACAGCTTTAATTTCCCTCATTGTAGCATCAGCTGACATCAATGGGTTAATAAAGAACTGAGCAAATCTGAGCAATAAACCACACATCAACACAAAGTTCAATTTTCAGAATTGTAATGATGAAAATAACAGCCAATAGAAGGAAAAGCAGCATCAACCTGTCCAAAGCCTCTTCAAAGGCATCAGCATTAATGTCGAAATGATAGTTGGTGTGCTCAGATGATGTATAAGCATTTCTTCTTCCTCCATGCTGTGCACCAAGAAAATAAACCACATATAGGTTGAAGAAAAACAACATAAGTAAGCAATCATAGGGGCCCTTATCAAGAGAATATGTTATATTATCTTTGTTATTTTGTATTTCCACAACACCACCAAAACATTTTATAATAGACATGTATCCGACAAAGGGCCACTCTCGAATTAGAGAGTCCCTGAGGGACAGGTTGGCAGAAAAGCATTGGAACGAAACATATCTTACGGAATTTGGACAGATATACAAAAGAATCAGGGAAGAGCTAGCTAGTCCGTCCAAATCTTCTATTTGATTCATCAAACATAAATAAATGGTATAATAATGGGAAGTGTAGCCCATAAATGAGATTGGATTAAGGAAATGATGGCGCACAACACAATCACAATTCTATAAACCAATCGAAAAAAGCACAGTGGTCTCAGAATTTCCATTGTGATCTCAAAAAACATATAAAATAATAAGAACACCTGTCAGAAATCTCAAAGAAGATGCACGTTAGAAATTATCTTCAAACATTGACTCCTATCTACTCTCCAGAAGAGAAATCCTTATGTTGTTTGCCTGTATGCTAGCAAGAATGTCTTAGTCTATGCTGTGTTATTTGCTTTTGTATCATTTTTAACTTCCACTACGTTCAACAAAGTTTGACAATAAGAAACAGAAAGTGAAGGAGCATGGAAAAGAATAAAAATCCATTCAAAATTTATTTGATTGAAAGCATTCAAAAGGCCAGAGTGTAGCTGTGAAGTCTGGCAATAAGTACCTCGGTGATGTACTTTGAGTAACTATCCTCCAAAGGGTACTTTTCACTAGCATAAAACAGCATATGCTCTGCAATAAAACACATGCAATATTCAGAAAAGGATGTCATGAAACATCTTATTCTTTTTCAACCCCATTTTCATGAAAGCTTACTAACAATAAGTCATGAAAATATATAATGAACTCATCTTCTAGTTCACAATTAAAAAAACCCCTCCAGTGATCAATTTAACCAACCCAATTTTTGTTTGACAAGAAGAAATATTAATGGCTAGTTTGGTATTGCTGTGCTTTTTAAGAAAACTGCTTCTGCTGTGCTGTGAGAATAAACAGCTATAAATAAAAGCAGTTAGGCATTTGGTAACCTATATTAAAAAAAGTGCTGTGAAGAGTCAAAGTGTTTGGTAAATTTTTATCAAAAGTGTTTTTAGTATATATAATGACAAAAAAGGACATGATGATGAAATTGTCTCTTTTTTCTCTTTATTTTAATAACAAAAGGAAACCAACTTCACTACATATAAGTTTTTTTCTTTTTTTTTAACACTTAACGCACACATTTTACCATAAATTCTAAATTATTATTGTACTGAAATTTAATAATTAATAAGAAGGGTTAAGTACACCCCCACCCCCATCTCAGGTCTCCCAATTCCTGCTCTCATTACCAGGCACCCAACCCATCCCCATCCCAACCCCTCTCTCTCTCTCTCTCTCTCTCTCTCTCTCTCTCTCTCTCTCTCTCGCACGCACTCAATACCAAACCCAACCGCAAGCCATAAGAACAGTCGTATGAACCTGCTACCTTTCTTGGCAACTATGGCTATGGCGCAAGCGGCGTTCTTGACAAAGAGGCTATCAGCTTCGGAGGAAGCCCCATCCCAACCCCACCTTCCGCTTCCGTCACTTTCCCGTGAAAAAACCCAAAAATCTCCTTCGATATATTCCTTCCTTCCAAACAGAGCTTACCACGCCATGATCATCATCAAGCCAATCGCAATCAAATCAAGACCGGAACTTTGATTCGCCGGACAAAGTAGACGCCGCAGCAGAGGATACAATGCGGAAGTCAGAGAGGTTCTGCTCTGCAAGCCAATTCGTTCATCAATGATCTCTCAGTTTCTCTCTCTCTCTCTAGTCTTTAGAAGAAGTCCATCATCTTCGTCATCGTTTCAGGGATCTAAAATTTTATATTTTCAGGTGGACTGGAGAATTTGGACTCGGCCGCGAACCAATTCGAACGAGATTCTATTCTTTCCGAAGGATATGTGTTGTCATTTTAGAAAGTTATTAGGGGCCTTATGGGAATATGAAATGTTCATTAAAGGACCGGTTAATTTTTTTTCAAAGCAGCTCTGAGAAGCAGTCTTGGGCTGCTTTGAGAATCTGCTGCCAATGACCTGAGTTTTTAAAATAAGTCAGCTTTCTTGGTTTTACCAAACGGGTTGGAACACAAAATTTTTATCAAAAGCTGATTTTTTATTAATCGCAGCAACCCCAAACGCTACCTAAGTGTTACACACAGAGTACCATGTACCATAGAAAGAACACCAACCACTAACCCAAATGGAAATAAAAATTTATATAACTACATACACAACACCATACCAAATATATACCAAATATGGTATCCAAAATCCATATACCAGAACAAGATAAAACAGTATTAAACATTAAAGAAATTAAAGTTACCAAGGAAATGGGCAAGGCCCTCTAGGCCTTCAGGGTTGCTGAAAGCACCAACACTGACATCCATGGAAGCAGCACACTGAGAAACAGATAACTTCAACAAATAAATACCCAAAAAAAAAAAAAAAAGACACACAAGACCAAGATTGTGAATTTGTGAATACTAAACGTATTGAATTGAGAAAGTAAAAATTAAGAGACAAAAGAGGCCACGAGAAATGAGTATCGGAGAGGCCGTTTGCCTTGTCAGTATCAGGATCGCTAATGAGGAGGACTTCAAGGGAGTTTGGGAGGACGATCCTCCTGTACTCCCTCTTGTCCGTACGGGCTTTCACTATTTCTTCGACCTCTTCCTTCTTAATTGCCATTTGAAATTTCCTTTCTTTTTTCTCACTCTTTCTGTTTGTCGTTCTCTTCTACCAAACAACACCGCAAGAGAGAGACACAGAGAAAGACTTGGGTAGTCTTGGTCTTTGGCGCAGTGTGTCTGATTTTCCCATTCCTTCCTAACTTTTGGGAAAAAAACAAAGGCTTAAATGTCAAAATAGCAAAATAGCACTTGTATTTGATTTATTTGCCTAATTTAGTCTTCATATTTTTAATTTGGTCTATTTGGCCCTTGTATTTTACTCAGTTGAAAACTGTAATTGTTTAAAAATTAATAATTTCAGTTTACAAATAAAAAACACATGAATAATTAACACAATAAGAATATTTTTAAAGAAAAAAAATAGGGAAACCACCCACCACACCACCCAACTACTATGAGCCCTCTTCTTGTCATTAGAGCAAGTGCAGCGCTAGGGCCCTGCCATGACAACATGCCCCTCCAGGCCCCAATTCTCCCTCCAATTTTACAAATCCAGCTTGGGCAAGCCCAACGGGCAAAATTGGACTGGGCTCTTGCTCGAAGGTGCTGACGTCAACCGTGATGTCACGCGCCAACGGTAAAATTTTTAGATTTTGGCTTGCTGACGTCAGCGTGATGTCACGACTGACAAGCCCCAACAAGAAGACGCTACGTGGCGCTTCCCGGATGCTTCGACTGAATTTTGTCCAGAAATCCGATGGCAAATCGAAAAAAATTCAAATTTTTTTCTAAAAAAATTCTAGATTTTTTCCCTATAAATACTTAACAATTTTATTCACTTTCCACATCAAATCTTCATACAAACTCTTCTCCTTCCAATATTTTTTTTACTTTCCACTCACATTTTTCTACTACTTATTATTTGTATAAAAAAACAAATGGTCTCTTCCATTGAAGTCGAAGAGTCGTGGAAAAACGTTTGAAGAGGTTAAAATCTTGGCGATGAGGTAGAAAAAAATTAATTGCCGTTTTATTCAATTTAATGCATTTTTAAAAAATATATTTCATGCATTTCGAATTTCATTTTTTAATAAATTATTCAAGGCAAAACAAAAAAGAGGAAAACCATTACACATGGCTCCTCAAGTGAACAATGCCCGCAGTCGGTTCCAGTGATGCGTTCCGTGTTGGAAATAATGGCACTATTACGTCATCCGAAGGAAAATACTCCCCCAAGTCGTGATCCAATGGAACCGCCTCCGCCAATGATTGAGTCGTCCTTGTACTCAATTGTATCGGACTATGAGGGCCAAGAGTATTTCAATTGTATGATGAGTGAGTAGATATTTCAATTGTAAGATGAGTGAGTAGGTATTTCAATTTGTATGATGAGTGAGATGTGGATTTTATAATAAATATGGACATGTGGCAATCAAAAATGTTATCCGAAAATTTAATTTGAAAATTTTATCAGAATATTCTGAAAATGCGGCCTCGATGTAACCTAAATGAATATTCTGAGTTTATAAATTTCAAGTTTCAAGTTTGATTCATGATTCATGTTCTTATTCATTAGGCCTACTTGCTTATATGCTAATCGGAATGTCTAGCTACCATTTAGATTTGTGTATCTTGGTGTAATACACCGAAAAATTTAAGGTGAATTTTCATATTATAGTGAAAAATAATATTGTGGTGGAGAATGATTATGAGTATTTTATCTAGTGATTTTGGATTCAGATTATTAAATTAAGTGAGTTTAATTTGAAGTTGGACAAATATGACCAAAATACCCTTATGTGTGGATAATTACCAAAATATCATTGTAGGCCAAAAAAATAAAAAAATATATTTAAAAAAAAGAAAAAAAAAAAAGAGAAGAAGAATCTGAAACGTGGAGGGAATCAAACCATCCTCCTTCCATTCTTCCCCCATTGCCTCATTTCAGAGCTTCCATTATGAAAGGATGAGGATGAATCACCTAGTCTAAGTGGTGAGTCACCTAGCCTAAGAGATTTTCTTAATGAAGCTGAAATCTTTCTAAGAATAAGGGGAGGTGAGTTGTGGGTAGGAAGGAGAAGATAATGAATGGGAGGGAGAGAGAGAGAGAGAGAGAAACTAAGAAGAAGGAGAAAAATAAGAGAAGAGAAGAAAAATTCTATAAGGTGAGTCAATTTCGAATTTGTGATTTTTAACTTGGTGTTTGTGTGTTTCTAGTTCCTTAAAGAGTATTTTGAGTCATTTGAGAGATGGGAAGATTGAATTGGAAGAGGTTGAATTTCTATTTTCGGGTTGGGTGGATAGAGCAATTTTTCAAGTGTGGGTGTTGTTGATTTTTGTTTCATTTTGAGTTTTTGATAAGTTCCAATGATAGGTATGAAGTTTAGAAGTGTTTTAGAAGCCTTAGGAACAACTTGGAATTGTTAGAATGGTTGAAAACAACTATGAACCAAATCTGGAAATTTGCAGTCTGCGAGCCTCACTTTGGCTCTCTTTTTCTCCCAATCCTTTGAGTTTTTGAGGAAGCCATTTGATGGATTTTAAACTAGAAATGGCAAGGAACAAATAAAAATTGGTTTCATCGAATTTGGTTGAGTTTTGATGCGTCGAACACATGTGAAAATTTTGGAAAAAAAAATCTGTTTTCTGCAGAAAAACCAGCCACGGGTCCAACTTTGGAGCTAGTTTTCTCCTTCGTTTTAGCTCCGTTTTGAATGTGGTTTGTTGGGTTATAAACTAGAGAGAATAAGATTCAAATTCACTGCAAGTTTGCCCATTTTCTTTAACTATAGGTTGGTCAAAATGTCTCACAAAATCTGACATTTAAACTGAAAAACAGAGGAAGTTGCAGGATTTTTTGGGGAAGACGATGAACAGTAACCGAAAACAAGCCCACTCGCGGCTCCGACGAGTGGCGGCTGTTCCGGCAGCCTCCGACACCATATTTTAGTCCATTCAACTCGATTTCTTGATCCGAGTCCGATGGTATATGTTTTGAGTCAATCCGAGGTGGTGCAAAGTATGGGTGGTTGTGGGGCCCACGAGACCCAAATAGTAACTTTTGGATAACGGGTGTAGTTGGCCTTGTTTTGGTGTTGACAGGGCTTGGACAGAGTTTTAGATTATTTTGGACCTGATTTGGCTGATTTGGCGGGTTGGTCCTAGGGGCATTTTCGTCATCTCCAAGAAAAATCTTTGAAATGCATAAGGTTGAGGTTGGACTTAGGTGAAATAAAGTGAAGACTGCTCAATAATAATTTGGATTTGAATTTGTTCAGGAATTGGGTCAAAAGTGTAGATTCGACAACTTCGAGAATCTCCGAATGGTAAATTTGGTACTTTAGCTAGCTAGACATGATGTAGGGTTTCTTGTTTTCCCAATGATAGGGCTATGTCACTTTTAATCTTGGTGCTTTTATATGATATTATAAATATGAATATTGTTGTTGCTTTGCTCGATGAATATTATTTGATATCATGTGAATATTATTATTAATGTTTCTTCGTGGATATTATTTGACTTTGGGTGAATATTATTATTCATGTGATTAAATATGAAATATTATTGTTATTATCTGTGTTATTATTCAGCAAAAATAAATGATGTTTGCGCTGCATTACATATGCATCATAAATACAGTGACGTTAAGAGTGTGTGTCGTTTGACGTATATCTAAGGGGTGGGAGAATGCCTTAGATATACTTGAGTAAGAATATATATATATATATATATTCAAGTGACTGGAGCAGGGCTTGAATATAATGAGGTGATGGGAGCAGAGCCTCTAATGACAAAGCGAAAGTTGAGAAATTCGTAAACAAAAGAAAACTGATTAAGGGAGGGATAGGCGCTAGTTCATATTTTAGGGTATTCGGAGCCACAGTGATAAAACGCATGATATGGGACATGCAGACTTGTTGCTCTAAGGTATAAACTAGTGAGATTAGAAGGGAATGAGTTCCCGTCCTTGATTCAATTGTTCCAAATATTTATTCATAGTAGACAATAAACTCTCAAGCATATAATCCATATCAAGGGAGGTACATAAGGTAGTGCTAATAGCACTCAAACTAACATTCTAAACTCACATCTTTCCAACATCTCACAACAACACCCCAAGTACCCCACACAAAATCAACATAGATAGCTCTTTCTCAAATATTATATATATGAACTCAAAGTACTCAAATATGTCAACACCCACATATATCACAAATACTTTACAAAAATGATAAATTTAACTATTAAATATCTTAAATATCAAATGAATTTCAATAAACCATTAAATTCGTATGCATAAAATTTTCATCACAAAGCCATGCTATTTATTTGAAAACAATGTCCACTCACTAAAATCATAGCCGAACCCAAAACTCACTTTCAACTCACCCAACTCAATTAACCCATATTCATTTATTCCATAATTTCAATTATTAAAATAGTATCAAAGAATTTACATACGGTAATAAAAACAAACCTCAAAATCCCAACATAGCCAACATAATTCAAATAACAGTCGAGACTCATTAATATGGTCGTTCTTTTACTCCTCAAAGGATGAAACTACTTTGGAAGACTCACAGTCAACCAGGGGGTTCAAACTAGTACTCCCCGGATTGGGAATAAATAAGTTCCAGGACCTTTCATTTGGCTTAAGCGACAATTGACAGTGGCGTAAAGTGGCTTTGCCATTACGAAAATTCTAGGCTGGTCCTAAATTCAAGTCTTCTTGTTAAATAAAAATGAATAAATAAATAAAAACTATAACGACCAGAATGCGAATATTCAACGCGTAGCTGCAAAAGACTGACGCAGTACTCCTTGGACTACATTGCAACCGCACAAAAAAGAAAAAAATAACATACAAAAGCAATTAGTCAAATCATCGCCTACAAAGGAATGCTTGCTGTGCAGGGCTTGTATTCTGGTATATTTGCATTTTAGTCATTCAATTCTCCCTTGTATTTGAATTTGGCCTACAATACGGAACCATACTCTTCTTATTTCTTGTCATCACATACAAATTAATTACAATAAAAAATAGACCTCAATTATTTAGAGTGTAAAAACTTACATGTGGAGCTTGTGAGTTTGAGCCCACATTAATAAAAAAGAAAAAGAAAAAAAAAGAGAGCTTTCTAACCCGTGAATGTTGATGACAACTTTTTTATTATTTATTATTAAACTAAGATTCATGGTGAATGGTACACTAAATTAGGTTCAATTACCTCTTGATACGTACTAAAGACTAGAAAGGAAAATAAAGCTGAAAAAGAGAAACTAAAATAAGTAATTCTTCATTCATGATCCCAAAATGACCAAAACCCTCAAACTAAATACACTCGGAATATGAGCTTACTAACAGTATTATCAAAAAATATACAGAAATGAAATCTAAAAAGAACACTACATGTGGCTTTTCCATCTTAGGAAAAAGGAATATAAAGAAAGTTACAAGGAGTATTGGATCTGGCTGCTATCAATAGGACCATTAGTGAGGGTCATACTAATAATAATAGTTCATTACAAGAAGTGCTTCCATGGAAAAAATAAAAAAAATAAAAACATATAGTTTATTTTAAAATTTTGTTAAAATTGTAGAATTTGATTTCCTACCCCACAATTGTTGGTTGTTGAATGAGTTTGTTTTAAATTTTTTAAATATAGCACTCACTTGACCACTTGTCTTAAAGAATGAGTAAAATGTGCAATAAAAAAATAATGAGTAAAATGATCCTTGAAGCTTTGGGTATGAAAAGAGAAACAATGAAAAACAAAAGGGTACCACAATAATTGCATAGAAAAGATAGGCCCTTAAATGTAAAAACCATAATAAATAGAGGAACCATCCAAGAACATAGGCAAGGCTATAAAAAGGACCAAGTGTCCCTTCCTTCCTCACAACAAGCAAAATTGTATTTCTCAGCTTTGTATTGGGCTCTCTGATCTCTCTCCTTCCCTCCCTGTCTCTCTCTCTCTCTTGGGAAGAACAGAAAGCAACAGAGAGCAACATAAAGATTGAGAGAGAAATACAAAAAAATATATAAAGATGGGAAAGTGGGTGGAATTATTAGATACAGGGGTGAGAATAGCAGCAAGATTTCATTCTCACTGCCCACAAACTGGACGCTTGTATTACCATCCTCCATCTGGTTCTGAAGATCAACATCATCATCACTACTTTGATCAAGCCCAGAAGCCCACCAATGGCAGCCATGCTCAATTTGATGGCATCTTCACCAGTTGTGGTGTCAAGGCAGCAGCTATGGAGGCCAACACCAATGAGGCTTTTTTGTATTCTGTTTTGTGAGAACGGAAGGAAATTACCTTAATTTGTGTCCACATATAATGGAGATTTTTTTTTTTTTTTCAATTGATTCTTAATATATATTTTTTTTTATAGGTGTGGATATCATTCCACAAATTTATAATCTTATCATAGAATTTAGACTTGAATTGAATCCATCTTGGATTTGTGTTGAAAAGAATTCTTTTAATGGTAATGGGCTTCTCATCATCACTTGATTCTTGGTTATTTATAAAAGGATTTTTTTTTCTATGACTTGGGTTTTATTTCTTTAAAAGGAGGGGATGATATGAGTTGAATTCTTGCTTGGAGAGTAAAATGCTTTACCACTAGATCTTAAAATATAATCTATGCCTTAACCTCATTTCGACGAAATAAATACGTTGGGGTTTCCAACATTGCAACGATAAATATCACTAAACCAAGAACTAGTTAATACAAGTATCACTCAATGTTTACGTTTACACCTTGTATTTGTTTTTATTTCTAACAAATAGAAAACTAGTTTCTGTATTAAGAAAAAGAAAAGTAAACTTATATATAATCACAAAATTTAGAAGAAAAAGAAATTCATTTACAACTTAATTGTTCTACCCAAATATCAAGGGCAAGAACATCACTTAACTAATCTTAATATATGATCAGTTTGTGTTGCAAAAAATTTTGAACAAAATCCCTTGCCATGTTATTTATTGCAGCCTTTTCTTTCAATTTATTTATTTGGAATCATTTTTCTTTATATAGGTTGTACCTTCACGATGGATTTATAAATTGTTTTAATTTTAAAATGCTCCGTAGTTGATTACATAGATTACAATGTATAGTATATGACAAATAAGTTGAACCAAATGCCTCAGAGCTGAAACCGAACCCAAAGGGAGATTCTAAATCTCTTATTTGAATTATTCCATCAATAGACAGATTACAAAAGAGAAGTTCTCAATTCGACTACTTGTAATAGGATTATTGATAATTCATTGGTAGCTCTAAATAGAATACACAAATAAAACATTGTTTTGACAAGGACAATATATGGCACAGATGGAATTCAATATAGTGCCCTGTGAAAAATAACATTTGATCTTATAGACTTGCTTTGCCAATGAACTTTCTTGGTGACTTTCTTGGTGCCGTTTGTTGCCGAATCTGCTGCCTGCAAGCTTTGGTATTCTTCTACAAAGTTGTCCAAGTTGAAATCAAGAAATTTGCAATCCAGATATCATATTCTGAATTCTCTACAACTTCACATGATTTCCCTTGAATGAACCATAAAGAGGTTGTGACCTTCTGAAGCTGAATATATCGTCGATTTTGACGGAGGAAGCTTGCGCTGGTGAACTTTTGTCTCTTTTATACTCAGATGAATGTGAGTTCCCATACACTCGTACACTTAATGTCCGCTTATGAGGTGCCCCAACTTTTATATGCTCATTGAAAAAATCTATCAGCTCTTGTTGTGTAAGCTGCCTCAGCGCTGCAATCTGTTTCAACCCCATCATTAATAGAGGATGCATTTTCTCTTAAGTATATTCCAACAGTTCTTTTGTATTTTTACAATTATCAGCTTCAACATTATCCTTTTCTGCTAACAAGTTTGTAATATTACTTTACGAAATATTTTCATCTACATAGAACTATTGGACTTAAGATGACATGCCCTGATAAGGACATTTTTCTTCAGGTTCTTTCCAAATTCATTTGTACTCAAAAAGATAAAATGTACTGAACATTTTGCATTGCAGACATGCAAATAAAGTTAGAGTGATGTTCATACCTCAGATTCTATCCTGTCAAACTTGAGGGTCCCATCAGAAATCTCCCTCCAATAAAATGCCGCTTCTTCCCTTAAGTTCTTGTGCTTCTCAAGCTTCATGTCGATCAACGCATTTACATTTCTCTATGTAACAATCAGTTCAAAAGTTATTATTGGGAAAAAGAGTTGATCCTTTCAAGACTCGTAAACTCTCATCGAAGTTTTACAACTATTCTCAAAATCATATATGACATGTCACATTGCAGATCGTAAAATCTCCCCTTATATATATATATATTTTATAGGTTCACATATAACTTTATCTAGAAGTGAAGAACACTGACATTGAAACACATCTACCATCCATACACAAGGATACAAAACATCGCAAGAAAGATCAATGGAAGGCGAAAGATGATGCTGGTGGATGTTTTGAGGACGTGCAATGTTTTCTTTGCAGGAAAAATCAACGAAAAGGGGTCTCATGCAAACAATCTAAAACATCAGGGGGTGTTTGTGTAATTTCCCAAACCTCAGGGGGTTTTGTGAAAAAGCTAAAACCTGAGGGGGTGTTAGTGTAAATAACTCCAATAAAATTTATATAGAAGTGATTGAACATTGGCACTGAAAGACTACCATCTATATGTGAGGATGATAAACAAGGAAGAAAGACTGATGTAAGGTCACTGGAAGTTTTTAACTCTGACGATTTTACATACAAAAGAGATTATAGCAGCATAAAAGATGTAGTCAACCCTAGCAAGCTGGAATTAAGGATAGAGCCTAGTTGATCTCACCTTGAATTCTTCATTTGTCATCTCATAAAGTTTACTCTCGAACGCCTTGAGGAATTCCTCTGCTCTCAAATCAATATGTGCTGGATCCTGTAGATGAACATAACATAATTAGAATACGTAGATAAGGCAACAAGGCAACAGTAGAAGCATGTAATATACCTTCACTGTGGATTGTATAATAAACTGTGCCCCACGGATACCACAATCATTCCTGCATCAGAAAAGAATGGGAAGGTAATTGAGAAAAAAAATCACAACATGAGGCATGAAATTGAGGGATAAGTCATTTGAATTTGTTTCATGCCTCTGCAAGAGGGCGGTGATGTAACCAAGTTGCTCAACTGATCTAAGCTGGTGGAAGGCAGGTTGCTTTGCAATAAGACCAAACAGATGAAGTTTCACATTCAGCATAAAATCATCCCGATGTACCTAAACATATTAGCACAACTACGTTTAAAACAAACACAGAAACCTCTGCTGCAGATAAATGAGTGGGAGATTGGTGTGAGGTGATTTTATGCTGTTCAACAGGAAGGCCAAATATAAGTCTTATAACCAAGAGGAACATGGCCTATAGGAAGGGGATTCAGTTAACCAAAGGATCGTGGATAATCTTTGTTGTCAGAATGTCCCATTTGCATGTAACCTGATAGAATAAAACCCTGAAAGTTCATTTCAGTGATCAAACTACAGATCTGTCAAAGGTAAATACAGTTCCAATACCTTTTCAAATTTCAAGAAAGACATTTCAATTTTTTGATGAGTTAACAGAGAAGAAATTATCGGTTTGAAAGACTTCAGGGGAACTCTGACAAGGTTTGGTGAGTTTTGAACTAGAGCATACAGAAAGAAAACTAGAAGCAATAATTATAGATTCCAGCAAGGTCATACAGACACTAAACTATCCCAATATAATCTAGTTGATTAATACTGCAAACAAATTTAAAAACCTGAATATAGTGGATAAGGGCAGAATTTTCATCACTTGGATTGAGACCCTCCACAGGGTAGAAATAGCTCTTGCCCTTTTCAAGCTTCACAACTCTATTCGTCAAATGCTGGGATGGGAACAAAGGTTGGCAAATAGGGTTTGAACCCTTAAAGAGAACATCTTCAATATGCTGGATCATGGACTCAGCTTCATTCCTTTCAAGGTTTCCTGCAAAAGCATATAACTAGGAATGAATACAAATAGAAAAGGAAAATTAAAATGAAAATAACAGTGGCTATAACCTAAGTTGTTTGAGGTAAGAAAATATGGTAACCTGCTGTGTAACACTCTAAAAAGGCCCTTGAGAGCATCATGGGAACAAACTTAGCAAGATCTTCAACTTCAAGATGAGGAAGAACATCAAGTTCTTCCATCCATGGCCAAGTATGATCCTGTAGAATTAATGAGCAGTAGTCCATAGCTTGCTCATAAGGCTGCCGAAATTTGTAATTTTGGTACTCCTTTGTGACCATTTCCTGATACGGACAAAAGGGCAGATAACACATGTAAGATATCATTCAAGATATACACCACTCTAGATATAAGATTGACTTCCCAAATTTCATCAGCTAAAATACATTGACCCTTTTTCCTTCCCAAAAATAAGATACTGAAAAAATTACCATAAGGATAAAGGTGTTCAGCAAAGGGGCAACAAAATAAAGAAGCTATAAAAATAAAGTCCCAGAGTAACAGAAACAGGTTGAAAGGAAGAAGAAAATGCTCCTGACGAAGACAGATTAATTGATAAAATAAAAAATTAGGTATTTCTTTGGAGAAAATTAATGATAAAAAATGATTATGACCATGAAATCTAGGAAAGTCCTTTGATTCTAAGGATGGTTAGCATCTTTAACTGGGGCATGGACCAGTCAGAACTTTCACAATATGTGTGTAATTGAATACTTTTTATGTTGAGCCTGCATCAACTTGAATATTTCGTATAGAAGAAGAAACAAGATTACTTGATCACCAACCCAAAACCAAATGGCCAAGGGTGAATAGGCCTAGAACATTATATATTGTAAAGCAAGGCTTTACATTCCCCATGTGGGATATACTCTGAACACAACTCCTCATGTGTAGCATGACTTGAGCAAAGACATGGACAACTTATATTGGGTAACGTGAAAGCACGTATGGCCGTTGGGCCTGACACGTTGGTTGCCTTCTTCGATAACATGATAGAATTAAAGCATCCAGTCAAAACCAATTGGCCATCAATGGAGAGTACCAGGATATTACATGTCGTAAGACAAGACTTTGTATTCTTATTTTTTTAAAACAGGACAAGACTTCATATTCTTGATGTGTGATCAACAGAGAATGTCTGTTATGCCAAAACTAGAAAATCCCATGCATGGAAAAATCTAATCCCAGTTTGAGAAAGCACGAGAAGAATTGTGGAGATCCTAAAATACCTAAATAAGGAGAAAGTCCCAAAATGTTTTGTTTATTTAAAAGAAAATAAAGAAATGTAACAGAATATAGGCAGATATGATTCATTATCTTTTCAAAATTCTTATTGGCTCTGCATAACATAAGATAGTTTGGTGTAAGCCTCTGGAATCACAAAGCGCAATAAGTCACTAATATGCAAAATTATTAATCCAGTTACTGTACCACTAGTGACAGAGCTTATCAAAATCCTCATCCATAAAAATGACTAGGAACATTTAAAGTTAATATTTTTATGAGGGAGCCTTGAAGTTTACCTTTATAACAGCGAACCTGTCAGCTTTCACTTCAAAACTTGCGATCTTTTCAACTACAGTTTCCAGTAAAATCCTTAATTTGTGATTATAGCCAGCCAGAATCACCTACACAAGAAAACATAAGGTAAAATCCATGGATAGTTATGATCAATAAAAGGTAAAACCAAATTTGGAATAATGCCACGCCTCAAGATCTTCCAACTAAACATAGTTAAGTTCACTGTTTCTAACCCCCTTAAAAACATTATAATACCAATTGGATGAGTTACAGACACTTCCTATTCCTCTAGTTTTAGATCAACACCACATCCCTAGGACAATAACAATCAAGAATTTCTTGATTTGGAATTCAGAAGTCCACAATGGGTGTCCAAAAAAGTGATCCAAGGACCATTACTACATTCAGTATTCAAAGTCTTCATGTTTCATATTTCACGCTATACTGAATTACCATTTACCCTGTGTAGACCACTGTGGAAGCAAAATATCTCACCCTAGGTCAAATAATTAGGCCAATCAATTTGGGAATTATTTGACCTAATTGGGAGTTACTTGAATTAATTGGGAGGTTACATAACTCAAATTGGATATATTTGATCATCACCTTAATTAGGGATTTCGTTAAATCCCTAATCCCTAAATATACCAACCTCACCAACCACACCAACCTCACCAACCTCGCTGAGACCCCTTATAAATACTTGGCTACGCACAAGGATTGAGCTACGTCCGAATTCCTTCTGAAACTCTAGCCACCATTTCTCTCTCTCTCACACTAGGCTCCGGCCACCACACACGGCTCCGGCCACCTGGTTTTCCTTGAAACACCCAACCTAACTTAGGCATCGGAGGGCCTTTGGCCAACACCCCCCGGGTGTGGTCCTTTTACTCCGATATGTTTTGCAGGGAGAAAGAGAAGCGGAGAAGACGAAGGAATCTTAGGCGAATATTCTAGTGGGACGAAAATCACTCCCACAAATTGGTGCTTTCATTGAGAGCACGAGTTATACTCAACGCGTGCTCAACGAATCCGTTCCTCCTATTTTCCAATCTACCGAAGCCTTCCAAACAACCATGGTTGGAAGCATGAAGACGAGAGGCAAAACCTCCGCGATGGCTAAATCCGCGACGGCCCAAAGCCACTCCACCTACGATCCCGCGGTCGACATGGTGGCACCACCACCTCTCATCACCGCGCCACCTACCGGACCCGCAGCCGGATCTAGCAACCTCCGTGGCACCACCACCGAGCATGGTGGAACCTTCCATCAAGGTGGGCTAGTTACCACCACCGACTTAGGCCCGGTCTTGGAGCAACTTCAAGCGTTCCTTCTATTGCCTCCACGCTCGACGCATGCTCCTGCATACACCTCCAATGAAACCCTAGCCCGTGTGCAATTGGGCTCCACACACTTCTCTCCTCCCGATCCACAAAGTCAAGCATATCTTAATCTGAGAGTTGACCAGCTAGCTCAGAGGATGGACGACCAAACCAATCTGATGAGGCAGCTCCTCAACCAAATGAATTTGGTTCAAAACCTTGGCCTTGGACAACCGGGCAAAGAGAAGGATGGACGAACGCACCGACAGGCAGCTCAACAGGTACCCAGCAGGTCGAGCAGGAGTGGGCAGACAAGGCGAGGGACAGCAACTTGATCGGCCTACCGATATGTCACAAGCATCTGCGAGCCCCACTCAGAGCAGATTGAGTTTGAGGAACAACGTGCGCGAGAGGCTAGGCCCACGACTTGACAGCCAAACCCTCTTGGGCCCACAGGGAAGCGCACTTCAAAGGCTAGGCCCCCAAGGAGGTCAGCAAGACAACCATAGCAACGAGGATCGTGGCGAAAGACGCTCAGCTGTCCACTCGCAGAGGAGCATTCACGAAAGGCTAGGTCCCCATGATGGTCAACCGGATAATCCTCACAATGAGGACCACGAGGAAAGGCACTCCGTTGCTCACTCTAGAAGAGACGGCTCTCGTCGACGAGCTACAGAGAATCTCTCGCAGGCGCAGTCCACCAACACGCCGCCTAGGCAGCGCTGACGAGAAGGTCGACCCTCGCAGACCAACGAGGAGGTCAATCAGCGTCGCCAACAAGACTAGACTCACAGGGGGCACGACTCCGTGAACGATTGCGTGACGAACGCAACGACCGATGTTCACTAACCCGCTCGAGAAGCAACTCGCGACGACAACTCGTGGAGAAATCTTCGCAAGCTCAATCCACCAATCTGCCTCACGGGCAGGGCAACCAAGGAGGTCAACTTCTTCAAGTTGACGAGGAAGTCAACCATCCCCGGCTGAATCACGAGGGTCGCCAACATGATCGGCAAGCCATGCGCGCGGAGGACGTCGAGAAGCTCGTAAACGACCGACTTCGTAACTTAAAGATTGGTGGAAATTTCGAAGATGCTCTACGTAGGGAGGTGGACCAAGCAAACTCTATGCCTTTCACTGCCAAGATCGAGCAGACTGCTCCCCCAAAAAGATTCTCAACGCCTTCATTCAAGCATTTCAAAGGGGATTTCAACCCTGAGGGCCATCTAAAGCACTTCAAAAGTATCATGATCTTCTACAAGGCCAACACTGTAGGGTGCAACGACCAAATCGCGTCCTCTGCTTTCAAGAAGAGTCTTCCAGCTGAGCACGACTTATACCGCGAGCTGACTATCACTCCCACCCAGACTTTGGCAGAGCTCTTCACGACTACGTAAAGTTATGCGCTCTGGGATGACGATTGAATCATCACGAAGAAGTCTACCAAGTAGGAAGATCAGCCAACCAAGCAAACATGCTACACACATCGACACGTCTCCGGACGTAGGCCAAACGGGCCGCACACATCGACACGTCTCCGGACGTAGGCCAAACGGGCCACTCTCATCGACACGTCTCCGGACGTAGGCCAAACAGGCCACTCTCATCGACACGTCTCCGGACGTAGGCCAAACGGGCCACACTCATCGACACATCTCCGGACGTAGGCCAAACGGGCCACTCTCATCGACACGTCTCCGAACGTAGGCCAAACGGGCCACACATCGACACGTCTCCGGACGTAGGTAGGCCAAACGGGCCACTCTCATCGACACGTCTCCGGACGTAGGTAGGCCAAACGGGCCACACTCATCGACACGTCTCTGGACGTAGGCCAAATGGGCCGCACACATCGACACGTCTCTGGACGTAGGCCAAACGGGCCACTCTCATCGACGTCTCCAGACGTAGACCAAACGGGCCACACTCATCGACATGTCTCCGGGCATAGGCCAAACATGCTGCAACATGAGAAAAACATCCTATGAGGTATGCAGAGCACGCCCGGAGCCTCTTAAAGGGGGCCCTGACACTCGCCAACTTCCTAAGGGAAACCATCCTAAGGGATGTGCAGAACACGCCCGGAGCCTCTTAAGGGGGGCCCTGGCACTCGCCAACTTCCTAAGGGAAAAAACATCCTACGGGATGTGCAGAATACGCTCGGAATCCCTCAAGGGGGACCCTGGCATCTATAAATTTCTTAAGAGAGACACACCGTCAAGATACCGGCTGGTTACTCAAGCAGTTCGAGAGACAATAGGCAAATTGAAGTTGAAAAATAACTGAAATTTCCCTAAGCAAGCTGACCAACTGGCCAAATTCAACAAAATGAAGATGGTCAAACAAGACCAATTATTCTAAACAAGAAAGCAGACTACAAAAGCTGAAAAGAAATAGCAAAAATGAGCTACATCTACTAGAGGACTTCAGCAGATGACCCTTAGTCAATCACATCCTCAACTGCGCTGGCAACAGCCTCACTCTACTCAGCGGCCTCAGCTGCCTACTCATTCGCATCTGCTCTAGCCTAATTAGCTGCACAACTTTTGGCGTTGTCTTCCTCCATTGCAGCTTCATCTGCCACCCGCTCCAGCAGCAGGCCTCCTTGCCTCCAGCCCAGTTATAGCTGGACTGCCCAAGTCAAAGACCAATTGGCAAGTCAAAAGCCTACTCCATTCAGGAGCCCAAGTTACAGAAAGAAGTCAAGTTGCAAGTGAACAACCCAACAATTAATCCACACCACCTCCATGCCACCACGTGTCATGCAGAAGCTGGGGGGCATTTGTGGAAGCAAAATATCTCACCCTATGTCAAATAATTAGGCCAATCAATTTGGGAATTATTTGACCTAATTGGGAGTTACTTGAATTAATTGGGAGGTTACATAACTCAAATTGGATGTATTTGATCATCACCTTAATTAGGGATTTCGTTAAATCCCTAATCCCTAAATATACCAACCTCACCAACCACACCAACCTCACCAACTACACCTACCTCACCAACCTCGCTGAGACCCCTTATAAATACTTGGCTACGCACAAGGATTGAGCTACGTCCGAATTCCTTCTGAAACTCTAGCCACCATATTCTCTCTCACACTAGGCTCCGGCCACCACACACGGCTCCGGCCACCCGGTTTTCCTTGAAACACCCAACCTAACTTAGGCATCGGAGGGCCTTTGGCCAACACCCCCCGGGTGTGGTCCTTTTACTCCGATATGTTTTGCAGGGAGAAAGAGAAACGGAGAAGACGAAGGAATCTTAGGCGAATATTCTAGTGGGACGAAAATCACTCCCACAACCACCTTTATTATTAATTTTATTTTTTTTGAGTTTGCTACATAAGGTATTATGAAATGAACAATGCAACTTTCAGAGAATAAATCAATTCAAGGAGTAGCTGTGACAACACGGACTAAAATTTTACTGAAACACAACAAAAATTTAAAAAGAACCATCTAGCAAGTTTCATATTGATACCTGAAATCCACTATCTGTGTGGCTTATTCCGTAATCCAGTCCAGCAACCTGAGCATAGTAAGCTGACAAAGAAAGAATTAAATATTTGAATAAGCTCTTCAAGAAAATAACACGTTGTGTATGCAACACCACCAATGAAACCAGGTAATTAACTGTAACTACATATCTTACCAAATTCATTCAAGTAATCCATCAACAACTGAGTAAAGATATTAGTTAACACTTCTGCTTCAGGGGAGTCACTTGCGTGGGGACAAGTGAAAACAATCTTAACATAAGCTTTAGGAGTAAAGAACATTGTATCAGGCTTGTGCCATAGTGTTGAATATGGTGACTTTCTTAAAAGAACTGGATATTTGGCCTGATAAAAAGTCAATCATATCAGAAGAATTGAAGTGCTGTGTTAATTTCGAGTTAAATTTTATTATTCATCACACCTTTTCATGATCGTTCTTAAGTGACAAGTCGGTGGGGATGAATACATTAGGTGCTGGTAGGTGCAGATTCTCATTTGGCGAAGATACTATCCATTCCTGCACTCAAATGAAAAACTTTCAGGATCAAAAGTGTTTTCCTCTCCTCCCCTTAAAATATTCCTAATACCTCTAAACTGATGCAAATAAAAAAGCAGCATACCTTACATATTACTATCACTCTAAAAAAGACCCAAAAAAATAAAAAAAAATAAAAAACTGACTAATGCTATTGTGTTCATCAATATATAAAACTCGATATACATATAGAACCTGTAACCAACCTGTATCATGGAGCCTGTAATTTTCTCGATGGAATAAGCAGTTCCATACCATGGCTCAACCATGTTAGTTTGACCTTCAAATTTCTTCGACTCCCAGAAAATTCTGTTGAGCAAAGGACCTATTAGGAACTTTTACAATGTACAGTCATTATGTTTCATATTTTGCTTAGAAAAGAAAAAATAAACAATAGGAGAATTATGAGAAACACTAAAAACGTTCTAAATTGCTGGGATCAAACTTTTAGACAGCATCAAGAAGTACTATGCCATGGATGGAAAGATCAAATTCCCACATAAATAATACACTATTTCGCTACTTAAAGGGGACAGCCTCAGGAAATGACAATAAGTGATTAATGAGTTACTATGAGAAACCAAGACTAAATAAGTTTCAATCAACACAAGTACATTCAAAAAATTGCAATCAGAACTTGATTGTGATACTGCAGTCTTTCAGTCAATTCTTTAGAAGTGAATTTAGGTTGGCCAAACATTCCTTGAACATAACAGATAACAGGGTTCTTCTATTATCATATCACTAAGTTTTGCTTATACGTAGGCAAACCAAGTGCCTTCTACCAAGAAATAAAGGGAGGGTCAGTAGTCCAAATTTGCTGATTGTATTGACATATTCCATTTCCAAAACACTCAAGGTTGTAATGAGTTGACATCATTTGCTTGACAATCAAGGACGGAATCAGAAATTTATATAGGGGTGGGCTATTATTTCTTATACGGGTAAAGATCTGAATAAAATTCCATTTATTTTCTCATAGGAGAACTTGAAGCTAACTGGAGTTCTGTTTGAATAGGTGATGTAGTACAGCCCGTAGGTGTTAGATTAAGCACTCAAACAATAGAACATAGAAGAATATAAGAGATCGAGGAGACGAAAATATAGATTGAAAGACGAAAGAAAGGGCAGAACAGTAGAACAAGAAGAATACCGGAGGTCAAAGAGATGAAAATATAGATCGAAGGGACGAAAGAAAGGACCGAAATCAGGGAACCGAGAAGGAAGAACAGAAATCACATAGTTTTAACAGAAGGTTTACTCAATATCCAAATCTGAATTTTAAAGAACTACATGGGGGTATTTATAGCAAACTAAAACCTAGACATAATAGGATAAAAATCCCTCGCTTAAACAGAAATCATAACCCAAATAAAATAGGAAACTTAAAACTAGAAATCTGGAAATCTGGAAAAAGTAGAAATCCTACTAGAATTTGGAAAACTAGAGTATCTAGGAAACTAACAAATACATTAGGAAACTAATAAATTTAGGTCCTATGCGTCCTGCATCAATAGGACATGCTAATTTTTGCTTGGGCTAATTTTTGTAAAATGAGGTGTAGTGCCTAAAAATTAGTATTAAATTTCTTTTTTCCCAAACTTTGCACGAGGCTAGAGCCCACTCTAGCCATAGTGTAGTTCCGTCCTTGTTGAAAATGCAAGTAGATATGAGTTAACAGTCCAAGGCAAGAACTACATTAACCAAACTTTTATAAAAACATGCTTTGAATCTATCCTCTTAGGATGGTAAGTGGATTTAGAGGCCTTAGGACAAATTACCCAAATAGAAGCTAACACTGTGCGTTACCACAAAATTGTTGTCTTCCTTCCACCGCCAAAGGACAATATTTTTCACAAAGAATGTTTGAATGTGACTGAGGAACAACCCAATAAACCCCACAGCCCCAATGCATGACAATAACCCAAAAGATCCAATAAAACTTACCTTTCTCCCCTCCACAAAAAACACAATATTTTCCTGAATTATGATGAAATGCTACCTTTCCATCATTCAGATTTCAGAAAAAATGAAAACCCCAAGTAGTTAAGACAGTTTCTGGAGAAAGACACTAAAAGGTCATGGAGACAACCCTTCTACTATTATAGAAATGATAAAGCATAAAAATTTCAAGCATGAAACGAACATTACTTCTTTAATAAGAAAAAGGAGCATCACTCCCGGACAGATCTTCCCAAAATCTAATGTTTAAACCAATAAAAAGAACCAAGCTAAAATGAGAGACTAAGTCATGATATCCTTGGAAGATAGCCTTCTACCTTACCAACCCATAAAGAACCCAAACTAAGTGAAAGACTTACCTGACATTGTTTGGAGACAACTTGTTCAGCACCATTTGGATAATGTCTGTACTGAAGTTAGAAGGCAAGGATGATCTCACTAGCCAATCTTTTGGGGGATATTTCTGTGTAAGGACACAAACATGTCATGTGAGTAAGAAGCAAGTGAATATTAATTATCAAACAACTGAATAGAAGCAAGGTTAAAATAAAAAAAAAAAAAAAAAAAAGCCCGATACCTGCATATTTGGTGAAATGCTGACCACATAACTAATTGGCTGACTTTTGTCCTGATAATGAAACTTTGTCTCGCAAACAGCAGAAAGCTACAGTAAACCGATGGTATATCAGAGTCTCTAAGAAAGATCTGAAAGATAATTTGCATACTGAATTTTGAATATGAAAATTAACATAACTCAAGAATTTATTCCTCAATTCAAACCACAGTATGATTTTAAAACTGTTTAGATACAAAGAAAATCAAGAGAAAATGGTGATGAATCAGATGTAAAGTCAGTCTCACAATTGTCATATTCATATATAAAGTCAGCCATTCACCCTTAGGGTTAGCCCAAGTGATAAGGGTTGGTGGGGAAATGGGTTATGATTAGGTTAGGTCCAGGGTACAATTCCCTCCATTGTAACATGAAATAAAAGGCTATCTATCACTGTCTAATATAGCAGCAGTAGAACAAGTCCCTGGAAAACATCCTAAGGCCATTGCAAAATATATTTTAAGGTATCGAGAGTTGACTAATCCACCCTTCTACACATTAAGGATTCGTCTGGTAGGGAAGGGGATGGAAGAGGCACTCTACCTTGGAGTAGGGATAGTTACAAATCTAAAACGCCAATACTATATAAGTACACTCAGTCCAACCCCTGAAGTCCTTGAGATGACACCAACAACTAGAATAACTTATATCCATCATCCTTAGACTGATCTCATGACAAACAGATGTGAAAACCAAGAATGAATATGCTGCCATGACATATTAGCCATCTTCTTAGTAAGAGTATGCACCAGTAATTCATACTGTGAAGATACAACACTTGATGTTAGACAAAATGCTGATAAAGGTATCATGCACCAGTAATTCATACACTAGAATACACAATATGTATACCTCATCGAAAATCCATTTGCAGATGCCCGACTGCTGTAAGAGGGAAATGTATTTGAAAAGCAAGCCTACGATGTCTTGCATGTGCTCTGCAATATTGTCAAAAGGTTTATCATATTCTAGAAAACTAAAATCCGAGTAAAAGAATGCCACCCTACAAAAAGAATATGTTAGATACGTACTTCAAGCTGTCTTAGGACTTGTGAAATAAGAATACCTAAAAATGAAAAAAATAGAAGATAAACTAACCATGACCCGCATCAGTGAGATCAATATCTACTCTAAAGAAAGAAAAGTCAAAAGTCGACTCTCCTTCACCAGCAGACAAACCTGTTGCCCATCCTGCAATTTATTTTAGAACAAACGAAAAAGTGAAGTTAGCTTTTACCCAAGTAAAATAACTTCATGCATCCTATAATCAGAACAGAAGGTGACCACATCAACGAATTTTCATCTTTACGTGTCAATCTCTAAGTTCAAAATTCAGTCATATTCTTAGTGATATTTTCCAGACCAAATCAGACATCAGACTCACATTTTCCTTAAAATGATGCCCTTTTTCCAGTACATGTTGAACCACAAGTAAATCAACTAGCTGGGGCAACTTTAAGTTTCTGCCAAAATTGATAGAACCTAATTCATCTATCCTGTTAGTTTACTACACTATCATGTAATCTGAGGTACACAAATATTACATTCAAATTTGTACTAGATCCAATCATCTACTATAATAAGTATTCTTATGCACAAACATTTCTAGTATAGCTTATCAACTCTAACTTTCCTGGTAATCAGACTCCTCAATCTCTCTGTTTTAATGTGAACAGAGCCAAATTTAAAGATTTGAAGCATCACATTCTTGAGCTTCGTGCACTTTGAAGTTACATTTCACTGATTATGACAATTAATAAAAATTAAAAAAAAAAGTATAAATAAATAAAATAAAATAAACCAAATCAAAGAAGGATGACCACGTATACAAGAAAACAGGAAGTCTATGGAGAACCTAAATCTTCAGTGCTAATATCATGAAATGACTGATTAAATACTTCTGCATCCCATGCTTCTGGAGCCCATTGCATAACATGATGCTCCTTAACACATTTCAGGAGACTAGTCCTTCGAGAGTACTGTATGTAGCAAAATCATATATGACAAGATAACACGGCACAATTTGAAATGAAACATTAAGGGCCTGTTTCATAACTATTTCAATTTTAGTTTTTAGTTTTTAGTTTTCATTTTTTGTGCTATAGTATAGAGGAAAAAGAGGGAGAATGGAAGTGAGAATGAGAGTGAAGATAACTGAAATCAATTTGAAATTGTTTTCACTTTTGTTACTCTTCCCTCCCATCCTCTCCTCTCATCCTCTCTCTAAATCTCATCCTCACTCTCATTTTCCTCTATTCTCTACTATTAAAAATGAAAAATGAAAACTAAAAACTAAAATTGAAATTGTTATCAAACGGGCCCTAAGTGTTTCGATCTAGCATTATCTGATTGGGTCAGTAATAGGTTGACATGATAATGACACATTTATTAACTGATTGGGTGAGCGTCCATTCGTTTAACACGATAGTGCCATGCTATCTTTAGGAAAGATACTTTTTTTTTTCTTTTGAAAAATATTTCAACCTATAAATTCATTTTGTTTTTTATACATTCTTTTTGGTAACATGTTCGGACATTTGTTGTGTAATGCATTAGCTATAACTTATAAGTTTCTATTGTATTATAAGATTTTTATTTACGCTATAATCGATATTATTTATAACTTTTTATATTTTTTTTTACCCAAAAGAAAAGGATAACAGATAAAATGGATAAACATAACACAGCATGCTAAATTTGCGAACAGGTTTGAGTTTGTTAATTTGGACGAGATAAGTTAACCACTCGGATTTGGGTTTAGGATCACTTCACACAAAACGAACATGGTAAAACACAATAAGTTGCCAGGTCTAACTATATGTATCTACATTGTAGATCATTTCTATCATTTAAACAATATTAGGGGGAAGAGAGAGAGAGAGAGAGAGAGAGAGAGAGAGAGAGAGAGAGCCCAGACTACTTAAAAGAATCCGAGAAACAGATTAAGGAGAGGTTTTGAAGGACATGAGTGAACAAAAAGAAAAAGGAAAACTCAGTACAAACGAGTCAAATTCTGTGTGCATGCACACATATTCACCAAATGATGCAAAAATGAGGTCAAAGGACATGTAAAATTCAGTAGGAACCAATTAATCGCGTGCCATGAAACTTATTTTCTTTATAAGTTCAGGTCAATTCTAAAGATAAAGTTTGAGTTACACGGGGATCTGCATCTTAATAAATAATAGATCCTTTTATATATGTAAATCAAGATGCAAGCTGTTTATGCAGGATAAGAAGAAGGAAACATTCTATGTGCACATAAATTGCATGATAATTACACATTATAGATAAGGCTCGAGTTCAATGTCAATCTTCACATTTGAAATAAAAACAAGTTATAGGGCAATGCTAATTCCACTCCCAGTTTGTCATACCGTACTCTTTCTGTGAGGGTTATAAAAAAAAAAAAAAAAACATTGAGTTTGAACTGTAGGATGACAAACTGGGGGTGTGAAAAGCAACTGCCAGCCTGCCAAAGTGCAAATCATCTAAACACAAAGAGGAAGTCTATGGAGGCATTGAAATGAAAATTATGTGAACACTGGCTTCAAAGTTCCAATACAAATAACATCTGCCGGAAAACTCATTATGTGAAGCAGGAAACAGATAGTGCAAATCTCACCCAAAGTTTTCAAGATGTAATACAAAGATCCTTCTCCTTCGTGACCAATGAGATGACTAAGATACCTACATGGCCCTTCCTTGTAGTGGTGAATTTCTGGAGTTATTGGCCACGCAACTCTCAGCGCATGACCCTCTTTGATTGGGACAGCTCTGACAAGAATCTGACAAAAACACAGAGGAGAAAGGCAGCAAGAATTATCCATCTAAATATAGGACCTTCTGTATGTTTTTTTCCTAATCAGCAAAATCTGCAAGTCCGAAAGAAAGTTTAACTCAGCATAAAAAGTTCAGCAGAACCATGTGTACCTGTAAATGTTCTGATGTGCAAGGCTCACCAGCAAAACGAGGGCAGTTGCGGTCATTGTTTCTAATTTCTTTAAACTTGTCCTCTACAAGGCCTTGAATTTTATCAAGGTTTTCTGAAAACATCCATAGTGATAATTATTTAACTTACCACGAGGCCAATGAACCTGATTGTTAAAGGTAAATGTAGCTACAAACCTTTTCCATATATGACAAGATGCATGACGTTAGCGGAATAATATTCTTCATAGAATTTAATAAGCTCACTTCTGGTATCCAGTCCTTTCGCTTTCGGTCGAACCTCCAAAGTATCCCAATTCCCTGAAAGAGTGAACAAAGTAGGCACGATGGAAAAACATGTTAGACATTCTGAACACCAACCAGAGTATAGACAGTGGCATTCTTGTAAGAATAGTCTGTATAAAACTTCCATCCACAAAGCAGGAAAAGAAATTGAAAATAAGCAGCTGTCATTTAAAAGAAACAAATCTCAAAGAGATAGGTCACTTATTTCTTCCTATGTTAACTCGTAGTGTAGCTCTCCAGGGAGCCTAAATAGCTCAAACTGTCCTAAATATGAGTGATTGGAGGCAGTTTATAATAAGAGGATTTTTTGGGCACATGAACCTCATAATTTTTTCACTTATCAGGATAATGAAATTTGTGATATGAAATTTGCAATAATTTTTTATCATCCAATATTCATTATAGGATTTTCCAAGTTGTTAATCTATGATCATACTATTACAACGGAGTTACTAAGGTGAAGTTTGATATTAAACTCAACATCAAAGTTGGATATGACTGAAATACCATGAAATAAGTAATATACTAAAAGAACGAGTGATAGTCTCCACATCATCATTAAGAAGAAAGGGCAATGGATCACTTCTTGTTGCACTGTACAGTGGCTTCTTTTTTGCGGTTTCAGTTACGAGAGAGGTTTATGCTGGTACATCCTAGCATCGTGTAATGTGGTATTATGTGAGAAGTTCAACTCTTTTGGCAGAAAGAAAGGGGGTGTAGTTCTGGGGAGATGTTCTAGTTTCTGGGTTCCATGGGTTGAAAGGAACATAAGGTTTTTGACAGTGAAGAGGTGCAGTGATTATGGGATAGGATGCATTTTTGGACGTCTTTGGGGGCATCTGTAGCTTCAGAGTTGAGAGAGTTATCATTTTCTATTATTTTGTCAGATTGGAAAGCATATGTTTTGTAGCTCTATGGAATTCTGTTTTTGTTTTGTTGTTTCCCCCTAGGATTGAGGTGTTCATGCAGCTTGCATGTTTAGTTTTCTTTAGGAAGCTCTGCACATTCACATCGTCCCAATATTCCTCTCCCCCATATACTCCACTCCAAACAACAAGGGACTAGTCCCCAAGCCACAACAATCCTCTCAACCAGAAACCATATGAACAACATACCATCAGTTATAGAGTAATATTTGCAGGACCTAAAACACCTTATAGTAATTGCTTTTAAACAAAAGAACAGGCTTAATTTCCGATGCAATACATAATGCAAAGCACTGAAATAAGGAACCATTGCTCCCTTGTTGAGGAATAAATCTTTCAAGGTAACTACTGGCGCCAAGAACCCTTTATATAAATAAAGAAGGGTAATGATTTCCCCACTCCTATTTTATTCACTTACACTCCTTTTTTAGTTATAAAAAAGGAGTGTAAGTGGATAAAATGAGAGAAAAAGGAGTGGGGAAATCACCACTCATAAAGAAAATATACCCAATACAAACCTCAAAGCACATATTACCAGTGCACTTCTAAACCTCTCGACTCTGAACACACCGACCAACTAAGCATTTAAAACGTTAGTCAAACTTCAGCCTTCCCTCCATTCTTCATACATCAGATAGACCATCCCGTCTTAAAACACTTTCTCACTAGTGCAAATCTACAACCACTGGCATAAGAGAGTCCTTTTAGAGACATCAACTCATCCCCATCAAACCTTATTTCCCAAGTTAATGAAAAAACCGTTGCATTTAGGCATATGAGATTTAACTCCACCCATCCACCCCGGTAAAGTTTGAATACAAACAAAAACCAAGCATACAATTGCCTCCTATCAATACTTCATATTTATAAGGAAAAAATAACTAACGCCATAGCATAAGCAATTTTCCACCACACTAAATTAATTTCAATTCAAAAGGAGTGAAACAAGAAGAACCATTATGATTTACACATGGGTTACCATAACCAAAGACTAAATCCGATTAGCAACAGAAAGCTCAGATGTAAAAATGGCCTGCTTCCTCTTTTTTATGAACATTGAGTCAAAGAATTTTTATTATAATCAAGAGTCAATTCCTGACCTGTACTAAATTTATGGTACGGATGTTCCGCCGCACTTAGATGTTTCTGAAGCTGTACATAGACATTCATGCATAAAAAAGGTTAGACACCAGTTGGAGACATAAATAAAAACACTGCTACAACATGTGAAAAGCAGCATGCTCTAATTCACTTCAAGAACATATCATATGCTTACAAGGAAATTACTAAGGAATCTATAAGAATAAGATTATTATCGCAGACTTTAGTTAAAAGAAACTTAAGGGTACTTGGTTAGCTACTTTGTTTCACAAACTCGCTAAGACACCCATGTCTACTGTTTATGGAGAGAGAGGGAGAGAGATTTAGGGTGTTTTTCTTATTCTTAAAGTTCAGTGCAGGACCTGACTCACAAGGGTTCTTCGTATGGGGGTTAAAGCTCATCATTCTTCTAATAAGTCTCACAAGGGTTCTACTATCAATAGATGCAAACAAACTTACAGTAATTGAAACCTCAATGCATATAGACAATGTAAAAAACAATAGCAAAAAAAAAAACTGATGTTCGGAAAGACAGTAGCTACACATGCATATGCATCTAAACTATGCACTACTCATATGATAATTGGACCATAATACCATAATAGTTCTTTAAATTATTTCGAATATATACTTTTCTTTAACAAAACTAAATGCAGTCTGAATTTCAATAATAGCATTTCAAATTAGTAAGATTCAGCATTTGCAGTCATATAAAGACTATAATCTGAGGCAAGTTCTACCTGGTTCATCCTCCAGCCATCAGACAACAGGTTTTTCTGATTCTCTATAACGCCAAACACACAGTAGAAGTTCAGTAATTAAAATGACAACTTGAGTATAAAAAAAATATATATATCACAACAGAGCCGCTAACCAGAATCAACAGCTTTAATTTCCCTCATTGTAGCATCAGCTGACATCAATGGGTTAATAAAGAACTGAGCAAATCTGAACAATAAACCACACATCAACACAATGTTCAATTTTGAGAATTGTAATGATGAAAATAACAGCCAATAGAAGGAAAAGCAGCATCAACCTGTCCAAAGCCTCTTCAAAGGCATCAGCATTAATGTCAAAATGATAGTTGGTGTGCTCAGATGATGTATAAGCATTTGTTCTTCCTCCATGCTGTGCACCAAGAAAATAAACCACATATAGGTTGAAGAAAAACAACATAAGTAAGCAATCATAGGGGCCCTTATCAAGAGAATATGTTTAACATTATCTTTGTTATTCTGTATTTCCACAGCACCACCAAAACATTTTATAATAGACATGTCTCCGACAAAGGGCCACTCTCGAATTAGAGAGTCCCAGAGGGACAGGTTGGCAGAAAAGCAATGGAACAAAACATAAAACATAAATAAATGGCATAATAATGGGAAGTGTAGCCCATAAATGGAATTGGATTAAGGAAATGATGGCGCACAACACAATCACAATTCTATAAACCAATCGAAAAAAGCACCGTGGTCTCAGAATTTCCCTTGTGATCTCAAAAAACATACAAAAGTAATAAGAACACCTGTCAGAAATCTCAAAGAAGATGCACGTTAGAAATTATCTTCAAACATTGATTCCTATCTACTCTCCAGAAGAGAAATCCTTATGTTGTTTGCCTGTATGCTAGCAAGAATGTCTTGGTCGATGCTGTGTTATTTGCTTTTGTATCATTTTTAACTTCCACTACGTTCAACAAAGTTTGACAATAAGAAACAGAAAGTGGAGAAGCATGGAAAAGAATAAAAATCCATTCAAAATTTATTTGATTGAAAGCATTCAAAAGGCCCGAGTGTAGCTATGAAGTCTGGCAATAAGTACCTCGGTGATGTACTTTGAGTAACTATCCTCCAAAGGGTACTTTTCACTAGCATAAAACAGCATATGCTCTGCAATAAAACACATGCAATATTCAGAAAAGAATGTCATGAAACATCTTATTCTCTTTCAACCCCATTTTCATGAAAGCTTACTAGCAATAAGTCATGAAAATATATAATGAACTCATCTTCTAGTTCACCATTAAAAAAACCCCTCCAGTGATCAATTTAACCAACGCGATTTTTGTTTGACAAGAAGAAATATTAACCTCTATAAGTGTTACAGAGACTACCATGTACCATAGAAACAACACCAACTGCTAACCCAAATGGCAACAGAATCAAACTAGAAGTGCTATTCTTTAGCACTGATTTTTAATGGAAATAAAAATTTATATAACTACGTACACAACACCATACCAAATATGTACCAAATATAGTATACAAAATCCATATACCAGAACAAGATAAAATAGTATTAAACATTAAAGAAATTAAAGTTACCAAGGAAATGGGCAAGGCCCTCTAGGCCATCAGGGTCGCTGAAAGCACCAACACTGACATCCATGGAAGCAGCACACTGAGAAACAGATAACTTAAACAAATAAATACAAAAATACAAAAAAAAAAAAAAGACACACAAGACCAAGAAGGTGAATTTGTGAATAATAAACGTATTGAATTGAGAAATTAAAAATTAAGATACAAAAGAGGCCACGAGAAATGAGTATCGGAGAGGCCGTTTGCCTTGTCAGTATCAGGATCGCTGATGAGGAGGACTTCAAGGGAGTTTGGGAGGACGATCCTCCTGTACTCCCTCTTGTCCGTACGGGCTTTCACTATTTCTTCGACCTCTTCCTTCCCAACTGCCATTTGAAATTTCCTTTCCTTTTTCTCTCTCTCTTTCTGTTTCTCGTTCTCTTCTACCAAACAACACCGCGAGAGAGAGACACAGAGAAAGACTTGGGTAGTCTTGGTCTTTGGCAAAGTGTGTGGAGTTTCCCATCCCTTCCTAACTTTTGGGAAAAAAAAAACAAGGCTTAAATGTGCTAAATGAATCCTAAAATTAACTGAGTACACCCTACTATCAAACTATTTATTGGATTACTAATTTATCCTAATATAAAATGACCAAAAAGAATATTTTGAATTGTAAAACAAATTTAATTTTAATAAGTACACCATACTCACCACATTCAACTCTAATCAAACATAAACGAAAAACTCTACTCCAAAAACTCTGTTATTTCCTTTTATTTGATAATAAAAAATATTAAAATACCAAGCAAGTTCATACGTGCTTACTTGGAATTGAAACTGGAATTCGGTAATTGTGTATGTAAATTCTAAAAAATTGAAGAAACCCAATTCAATTTGGGAGTGTATAAGGCTAAGAATTTTCAAGTTTGTTAGCTGTCCAACTAGAGCTATGTCCCCCAACACGCACTGATATATCTAAACACAAAGTTTGAAGATTTGTTAGGGACTGACGAGATGGAGGCAGTGATGGGAAATGAAGTTGCGTTAAATCTAACACCCTGAGTTCCTTCATCTTTTCAAAAAAGTTTGCAAGAGATTTCAAGCGAGTTGTCACTACTCCCCAAATAAAAACATTTCAGTTCTGGGCATTCCCAAGGTACATCGGGAAGCTTGGGGATAGTACATCTTTGGAGAGAGATTAGAGAGTAGTCTTTACTTGGACTTTCATCGAACTCTGTATAAGCTCTTGATGAGACATGTTGATCTCTAGATGCAATTCGGACAACAACATCTCGTACAACATCATGCATTCTAAACCTTACATCGTCATAACCATCAATAACACACAAGAATCTTTAAGTTTTTTAACCAATGAATGCAATGCTTTTGAATTGTTTATGGAAATTCTAAAAAATTGAAAACAATGGGCTTTCTACTGCCTTTGAATCAAAGCTTCTTAGCCATGATATCCGAATAATTTAGTATGCCACTTGACCTTGATGAATGTTGTTACCAGATTCGAATGGGTTTGCTGCCGTGTGATAGAGTGGATTAGGGTGTATCTGGGGTATTTTTGGTAATTAAATAGGGTGTACTTAGTTAATTTTACATTTTAATTTAAATATTAGGGTGTACTTAGATCATAGGGTGTACTCAGTTAATTTTAGGGTTCGTTTAGCAGCACTCATGTCAAAATGGCACTTGTATTTTATTTATTTGGCTAATTTAATCTTCATATTTTTAATTTGGCGGATTTGATCCTTGTCTTTTACACAGTTAAAAAACTGTAATTGTTAAAAAAAAAATTACTAATTTCAGTATACAAATAAAAAAACACATGAATCTATCTATATATATAAAGCAAAAGGCAGAGAATGGTGAAACATTCAAAATACCAGAAAATGCCCTTGGTTAATGCAAATATTAAGAATTCAAATTATTAATTAAATGAGGATAATATGATAAATTCATACTTTTTCATATTAAAAAAATTAAAATTAAAAGAAAAAACAGATAATGGATCCTATTTTTATGGAACAAAACTACCCATTATCTTTTTTAATCCTAAAATAAATTTATTTTATTTTAAAAAAGCCTCTCGCAAGCGCGAAAGCGCATGCGAAGAGGCTAGTAATTAACAAAATAAGAACATTTTTTAAGAAAAAATAGGGAAACCACCCAACTACTGTGACCCCTCTTCTTGTCATTAGAGCAAGTGCAGCGTTAGGGCCCTGCCATGGCAACAGGCCCCCTCAGGCCCCAATTCCCCATCCAGCACTAAAAATCCAGCCCGGGCAAGCCCACGGGCAAAACTGGACTGGGCTCTTGCCCGAAGGTGCTGAGGTCAACCATGACGTCATGCGCCAACTCGGAACTGGACTAAGGCCGCTCCCTCCTCTCTACAACAGCGGCACATCGAGGGAATCACTCAGAAATCTGCTCAAAAACTCTCAAATGGGATTAATGGAAAAAATGTTAACTGCGGGCTACTCCAAGCTTTTTATACGACAACGACCACGAAATCTCCAATGTTCGCTCATCTGCTACACCCGCTAAGATGGCCATACATGGCCGCACCACAGCAGCCATCAGATGAAGTGACGGAGCACGCATCGATGCAACCCTTCAAAAGGTCTGATGTCATAAGCCATTAAATGCATCCCTACTCAGCCAATCAACCACGGCCACATCACCCCCACTCGACTACCCCAAATTCAAAACCTAGCACCATAACTATTATGCCAAGGAGCCCTATTCGACTGAGGACTTGGGGGCTGCCATACTCGACCTTTTTTTTTTTTTTTTCATTAGGTTTGCTATGAAGTATTCAACTTATCTATTTTTATTTTTTTTTGGTTAGGTTCATGTGTCTATAATGGAGGTAGTTTGAGTGTTGAATCTGAGGTGGAAAATAGTTGACTTGGCACATACCTACAGTGAAGGTATGTAAGGAAAATTTTATTTTTCATGTTTGTTGTTTGTAGGTAAAATTTGATTGTGTTTTTTTCTTCCCATTTATTGATCAGTGCATAATTACATATCTTTTTGTACCCTTCTAACTTATGATTTGGTTATGTTTTTGAGTTAAACTTGTGCTTTTAATAAAGTTTGTGTATGTTTCAGTGTAATAAGGATGAGACTCATTACATGCATTTTGAAGACAAGTTAGCTCAAAACAGTGTCTGCAGATCAGTCACATTCATGGATTAACCTGTACTTGCTCAAGAAGAACCAGATAATGAGCCATACATCATTGGAAAGATACGGAAGTCTAGTTTCCGTAGCATTTTACGGTTCATGATTTGGAGTCTTCTAGAGGAAGTTATCCATGATTTAGCAACTCAAGGTCAAAATTCGGAAGCATCTGCGTTACTGGGCCAAAAATGACATTTGAAGGTCTTTCCTATTTTTCCTTGAGTTGGGCTGCATATGCTTGGAAAGATAAGACAAAGGGCTTGAAGATCCATATTTTTCCAGAATTTTTTGGAGTGAATAACAAGCCCAAAATCAGCCCACAAGCTGACTATGTCATGCATGACTATCTAGTGGGATTTGTTGGTGAAGTGCACTAGCCAAAAGAATGAGTTTCTAATTACAATGGGATTTGTTGGTGAAGTGCACTAGCCAAAAGAATGAGTTTCTAAATTACAAGTGCTATTGGCATAAACCATATTCAATTCAAATATTCCCCTTCCATTCTCCCTATAAATAGCACTCCAATTCTAAACACAATTCATTAAACAATCCATCAACCCACTTCATTCATTACTCATACACATTCAAATAGAGAGAGAGAGAGAGAGAGAGAGAGAGAGAGAGCTAGTTGCAAAAGGAGCAAAGCTTGGAGCTATCTTGGGAATTCCTTGCTACCATCATCTAGTTCTTTTCTTCTCTTTATCTTATCCTATGTATTTCTTATTCTATATTGCTTTTCAATTATTAAATATGTGTAACTAAATTTCTTCTTAGTTAGAGGTGAATTCGAAGCCATGGACATATGTTTTATATGAATTGATCACTTCCAGTTATGATTTCGTAAAGTATGAATGTGATTTACTTTTCTGTTTTATTCAGGACTTATTCTTGCATGTTTATTAAGGATGCATACTTAGTTTGCATGCAGGGATTTGATGCTAGGATATAAGGGAATTTCACCTAATCGTTATGAACTTATATTCACAAGTAGTAAAAGTCACTAGTCATGATTGTGTTAAGTAAATTCCTGGCAAGAGTATCATGCTTTTCATAGTTACAAATGTCTTGTCAAAGCTTATGATTTCATAAAACTTAATGATCTTTGATATGTATCTCTATCATGCTGTTCATATAGGGAACTTGATAAGAATAATTTGATTGAGTCGCTGAATCCAATTCAATGAACTTAGGAAAATCTGAGAGTTAATTAGTGCAGTTCACAATTAATTTGGGGCTTTGACATTCATACTTTATAGAAAGAGTAACTGGAGATCAATTTGTATGCATATGTTCCATGTGTGGAGAAGAATCCTCTAGCTATCCCTTAATACATATTTCATTCACAACTTAGTTATTTGCTGTTGTTAATTTTACTTTGGTCTAAATCATCCAACTCCCCCCAATCATTGTTCCTTCAACTTAATTTACAGTTTAATGAGTTTAATTTGTGTTAATTTAATTTGTGTTGATTAGCATCCCTCCTAATCCCCGGAATAGAACGATCCCTACTTACTCGTACTACGATTGCATATAGGGTTTAATTTGTGCGTTAGTTATTTCTCACGCCAAATTTTGGCGCCGTTGCCGGGGATTAGCAAAATTGCTAATCTTCCGTGCGTTTTCGTTGTTCTTGTGTTTCTGATTTTGTTTTGTTTTGTTTTGTTTTCTTTGTTTTAGGTACAAGTGTATGACTCGAAGTTCACACCGTGTTCATGCACACATATTGGAATTTGACGACGATCTCGAACGAACTTTGAGAAGGAAGAGGAAACAGCCAGAACTCAGTCCCTCTAGTTCTAGTTCCGAACTCGAATCTGAAGCAGAAACGGACTTGGAAGAGGAACAAGACATGGCTGTAGACAATAGATCAATCAAGGAACTTTCAGCCTCTGAATTGGACAATGCAGTCCCTCTTTGCATTCAATACCCCAGGGCTGCTGTAGGCAAGACCAATGTGTTTGAATTGAAGTCAAGTTTGCTACATCACATTCCTAGATACCATGGGCTGTCCATGGAAGATCCAAACAAGCATTTGAAGGAATTTGAAGTAGTATGTTCAAGTATGACACCCATTAATGTGGATGGAAATATTTTGAAGATGAAAGCCTTTCCATTTTCTCTTATGGACAAGGCTAAGGATTGGCTCTATGAACTAGCACCTGGAACTGTTACTTCTTGGGAAAGTATGAAGAAAGAATTCCTAGAGAAATTCTTCCCAACTTCAAGAATCATTGTTTTGAGGAAGAAAATTAGTGGAATTCAACAAGGCCCGGGAGAATCCTTTCCAGTGTACTATGAGCGTTTTAAGACGTTAGTTGCATCCTGCCCACAACATCAAATGAAGGAAGAGCTTTTAATTCAATATTTCTATGAAGGGCTACTTCCACTGGAGAGACAAATGCTTGATGCTTCAGCAGGAGGTGCTTTGGTTGACAAAACACCAGTTGCTGCAAAGATCTTGATAGCAAACAGAGCTTTAAATGCACAACAATATAAAGGAGTTGGAGGGAGAGATCATGCACAGCCAAGTCAAGTTAATGAGGTAAGTGCTATTTCAGAACTTCAATCTCAAATGGCTAATCTCTCTACTCTTATTTCGCAGGTTGTTGAAGGACCCAAAGTGCAAAGTGCAGCCACTTGTAGCGTGTGCTCTATGCATGGACACCACACTGATCAATGTCCTCAATTAATAGCGAATGGGGGATGGGAAAGTGCCAATGCCATAGGTTATCAAGGACAAACTCAACCTAGGTATGACCCATTTTCAAACACCTACAATCCAGGCTGGAGAGATCATCCAAATTTTAAGTGGAGGGAGCCTCAACAAACTCAACAACAAGGCGGATATAGACAGCCACCTCCGGGGTTCTATCAAAGGCCATTCGCACCACCACAACCTCAACCACAAACTGCCCAATCAAATTCAGGTTCAACAATGGATAATGATCAAATGCTTAAAGTACTAACTTCTTTGACTCAGGGTTTACAGAATCAAGCCAAAGAGATGAGCGAAGTGAAGAAGCAAATTGGGCAGATGGCGGAATTCATGGGACAGTTTAGAGAAGAAGGCAAACTACCTAGCTCAACCATTGTCAATCCAAAAGGAGGTTTTGAAACGGCTAAAGCTATCATCTTGAGGAGTGGTAAAGAGATTGGAACCAATCCCAAAATGTCCAAACAAAGCCCAACAGAGAATGAAAAGTTGCTCTTCAAAGAGAAGGAGGAGGACAAAGCCACAGCAAGGGAGGAACAACCTTTGCCGCAATCCTCCAAAGCTCCTACACAACCAAACTTAGGTAAGTTTGTTCCAAATTCAACTCATTCTAACCCTATCCCACCAAATGTGCCTTTCCCTCGCAGGTTTATGCAGTCTAAGAAAGAAGAGAATGAAAAAGACATATTAGAGACTTTCAGGAAGGTACAAGTAAATATCCCACTTCTTGACGCAATAAAGCAAGTTCCAAAGTATGCTAAATTCTTGAAAGAGCTTTGTACAACAAGGAGGAGGAATTCGAACAAAGAAGTGGTAAGGGTAAGTGAGAATGTTTCTGCAGTTTTGCAACGAAGACTACCACCTAAATGCAAAGATCCAGGTAGTTTCACAATCCCTTGTGTTATTGGTAACACCAAGTTTGAACATGCCATGTTAGATTTAGGTGCTTCCATTAATGTCATGCCATACTCTATTTATGCATCTATGAACTTAGGAGAGCTTAAAAAGGATGGAGTTGTAATTCAATTAGCTGATCGTTCTAATGCATATCCGAAAGGAGTTTTGGAAGATGTTTTGGTGCAGGTTAACCACTTGATATTTCCAGCAGATTTTTATGTGCTTGAGATGGAGGATTCGACCCATTCTACACCATTGCCAATCTTACTTGGACGACCTTTCATGAAAACAGCCCGAACCAATATCGATGTGTTCAAAGGGACGTTGACAATGGAATTTGATGGCGATATCATTGATTTCAATATTTCTGAAGCTATGAGGTACCCTATGGATGATCATTCGTGTTTCTTTGTTGATGCATTTGATTCTTTGGCGCAGGAAAATCTCAAATCCCTAGATAGGGATGCCCTTGAAACCACCATTGTTCAAGGAATTGAACTCATAAAAAATGGGGCCGAACCTAATCATGAAGAAATCAGCGAGATGGTGGCTGCCCTTGAGTCATTGCCACAATATGTTGGTAAGCCTCCAATCCCAATTCCAATTCCCATTTCTACTAACAAGTTGTTACCTTCGGTAATTCAAGCACCCACTCTCGAGCTTAAACCATTACGGAATCATTTGAAGAAAAGGAAAGCAACAAGGAAGCGATGGAAATGGAAGACAAGCTTGGTGAACTCTCTTGCATTGCATGCGGTGCCGATTGAGCCCAAACCTCCCCATTCACTATAACAAGTTGGATGTCCGGCTGAAGACATAAAACTTAGCGCTTCTTGGGAGGCAACCCAAGGTGATGAGGAGAAGATAGAACCTGCAAGGAGCTGCTTACGTCCTAATCGCTTCAAAGGGGAGTTTTTCTAAACTCTAACCTTTGGTTATGTCTTTTCCTTATCTTATTTCCTTGCATTTATTAGGGTTTGACAATTAAGTTGTGTTGGCTTTGTTTTACTTAGTATAATTTTGTTCAAAGTCTTGCAAGCTTATCAAAAAACAAAAAAGAAAAAAAAAAAAAAAAAAAAGAAAAAAAAAAGGTTTTTCATATGAGTTGACTTCTGGTAACTCCAATAAGCACCTCTGTTAATACAGTGTCTAGGAGTTCTATAGGCGACACCTTGGGTGTCTAAGAAGTTTGGATTTTAAACTGGACCATTGTGACCTCTCCAAACTTCCCGGATCCCCTGGCTGTGTTTTCTGAGGTTCTTAACTGGTAATCCATGAGTCACTTGTATATTTCGTGTGTTTTATAAAATAAAAAAAATAAATAATAATAATAATAATAATAATATTTATTTATAAAAATTAAAAAAAATTTATTAAAAATTAAAAAAACAAAACAAAAAAACAAAAACAAAAAACAAAAAAAAAAAAACAAAAACAAAAACAAAAACCTTCTCTTTCTCTGAAACACTACATTAACCCTAACCCTCCATCTTTCATTTGATCTAGCCGCCCGCTAACCCCTGAAACCTTCTCTTCCCAAGCCTTCTCCAAATTATTGCTTATTGTAGGGCTCGTTAATGGAGAAACTCAAGAATGCCGTCGGTGGAAAGCTCAAGGAGGAGGAGTCCGAATTGAGCATGGTGAAGGTGCCTAGCCCAAAAGTTTTGTTGAACTCACTGCCAGCTATCCCACCAGAAGATCCTTTGGGAGAGGACACCATTATGCAACGGGTGTTTGAGGTGATTGAGGTGCTCGTGGTTGTGTTTGCCATGGATCCCTCAGAAGTTACCATAGATGCCTTTCTGCTTCAAAGAGGTAGGGTGATAGGGGAAATTGAAGGCATGATTCCAAATTGGGATCTGGATTGTGGATTGGAAGAGATGCAGCTTGCGGCGCTAGCACGTTGTCTATATACTTGGAGGGTATATCTGCTAGATAGGAGGTTTGTGGCAAGAACTGTTGTGGTGAGCAGTCACATGTATTCTACAGGTAACATTCGAGACGAGTTTGGCATTTACTTAAGTGTGCTTGACGAGTTTCACTTCCAATTAGTGTACATGACCACAAGACTCCGAGACTTCGTGGAGCAGATGGAGGAGTTGATGATAGATGGAGCCATATATGATTCTTCTGTTTCAGACCCTTCGGAAAGTGAGTCGGATTGAAAGATGAACCGTCCTAATCGCTTCAAAGGGGAGTTTTTCTAAACTCTAACATTTGGTTATGTCTTTTCCTTCTCTTCTTTCCTTGCATTTATGAGGCATTGCATGTTCTTACGTTCTAAACATTGAGGGCAATGTTTCATTTAAGTTTGGGGGAAAGGATTTGGTTATGTTGTTTTACTGTCAAATTTTAAATTTATTTTTTATTTTTTATTTATTTTTTTGTGTTTAGCATCTAAAAACGCAGGATTTTGTGTGTTGTTTCGTTATCCTTCCAAACACCTATGATAAGACTTGGATTTAATACTAATATGGTTTATCAGAAATTGAGAGTCATTTTTTAAGGACTTTGTGTGGTTCTGAGTTAACTCTGTCTTGCATGCCACCCTTGCACTTATTGAGCACTTTGCCAAGTTAGTCCAATTTTTTGTTACTTAGAGACGTTATGCAATTCTACTTATCTCATGATCTTGGTTTTGTACTCTAGAACTTATTTGAATATCTCTTGAGACATTTTGTTGCCATACAATGCTTAGGAAGTGATTTAGGCCATGTTTGAACCGTTTGAGCCTTTCTAACCATCCCTCTACATGTATTCATCCCTAGTCAACCCATTTGAGCCAATGTTAAGCCTTTCTTTGTGTAAACCATTCCTACCATAATGAACTTCTGTTTTCTTATTCTCACTTATTCTATGAGCAGTTAAAGTTATCTTCAAAAGAGAGTTATAAAGAATGCAAGGTTTTTGGAGCAAAAGTGAATCATTAGTGCCATTACCCAAGTGTTGAAAAGAAATAAGTTTGGGGGTATTGGTAACTAATCAAAAGAGGTAATGAAGTGTGACCAATGTAGTCACGGCCCTAGGGTGTTATAAAAGAGAAGAGCATGGTGATCTAGGGTAAAGAGCCACAAAATTAGGCCAAATAAACACATTTGAAGGTGCTGAAATTATGTTGAAAATCTGCTCATGTATGTGTTCCTTGCGTGTTACAAAGTTCAAAAATCTCTTATGCTCTTACCTATGCTTTAATTGTGCTAAAAATATTGTATATCTCATATCCCTTCTTTCATTCTACCACTACCCTGAACCTCATTACTACCCTTGTAAAGTCCTTTTGATCCTTGGTGTTGCATGGTATTACTGTGGAGAGCAGATTGGATAATGAGCTTATGGGATTCTGAATTATTGATTTTGCTCTAAGTGTGTGCGCATATACTTATTTGAGTGGCAGAGGTTGTTCTGATTTGGCATTCACACACTACACTTAAGGGTGTCATTGTGAGCTTTGCTTTCTCGTGAATCATATGTGGAACTTAAATTGTGATTGTTGTGTTTCTTTGGAACCATATACGTTGGTGATTCTTTGAGGATATTGTTTGGAAGGCTAGTTGCTTATTTCCTGTTTCCTAAGTTGTAGTTTTATTTTGTTTTGCTCGAGGACTAGCAAAATCTAAGTTTGGGGGTATTTGATCAGTGCATAATTACATATCTTTTTGTACCCTTCTAACTTATGATTTGGTTATGTTTTTGAGTTAAACTTGTGCTTTTAATAAAGTTTGTGTATGTTTCAGTGTAATAAGGATGAGACTCATTACATGCATTTTGAAGACAAGTTAGCTCAAAACAGTGTCTGCAGATCAGTCACATTCATGGATTAACCTGTACTTGCTCAAGAAGAACCAGATAATGAGCCATACATCATTGGAAAGATACGGAAGTCTAGTTTCCGTAGCATTTTACGGTTCATGATTTGGAGTCTTCTAGAGGAAGTTATCCATGATTTAGCAACTCAAGGTCAAAATTCGGAAACATCTGCGTTACTGGGCCAAAAATGACATTTGAAGGTCTTTCCTATTTTTCCTTGAGTTGGGCTGCATATGCTTGGAAAGATAAGACAAAGGGCTTGAAGATCCATATTTTTCCAGAATTTTTTGGAGTGAATAACAAGCCCAAAATCAGCCCACAAGCTGACTATGTCATGCATGACTATCTAGTGGGATTTGTTGGTGAAGTGCACTAGCCAAAAGAATGAGTTTCTAATTACAATGGGATTTGTTGGTGAAGTGCACTAGCCAAAAGAATGAGTTTCTAAATTACAAGTGCTATTGGCATAAACCATATTCAATTCAAATATTCCCCTTCCATTCTCCCTATAAATAGCACTCCAATTCTAAACACAATTCATTAAACAATCCATCAACCCACTTCATTCATTACTCATACACATTCAAATAGAGAGAGAGAGAGAGAGAGAGAGAGAGAGCTAGTTGCAAAAGGAGCAAAGCTTGGAGCTATCTTGGGAATTCCTTGCTACCATCATCTAGTTCTTTTCTTCTCTTTATCTTATCCTATGTATTTCTTATTCTATATTGCTTTTCAATTATTAAATATGTGTAACTAAATTTCTTCTTAGTTAGAGGTGAATTCGAAGCCATGGACATATGTTTTATATGAATTGATCACTTCCAGTTATGATTTCGTAAAGTATGAATGTGATTTACTTTTCTGTTTTATTCAGGACTTATTCTTGCATGTTTATTAAGGATGCATACTTAGTTTGCATGCAGGGATTTGATGCTAGGATATAAGGGAATTTCACCTAATCGTTATGAACTTATATTCACAAGTAGTAAAAGTCACTAGTCATGATTGTGTTAAGTAAATTCCTGGCAAGAGTATCATGCTTTTCATAGTTACAAATGTCTTGTCAAAGCTTATGATTTTCATAAAACTTAATGATCTTTGATATGTATCTCTATCATGCTGTTCATATAGGGAACTTGATAAGAATAATTTGATTGAGTCGCTGAATCCAATTCAATGAACTTAGGAAAATCTGAGAGTTAATTAGTGCAGTTCACAATTAATTTGGGGCTTTGACATTCATACTTTATAGAAAGAGTAACTGGAGATCAATTTGTATGCATATGTTCCATGTGTGGAGAAGAATCCTCTAGCTATCCCTTAATACATATTTCATTCACAACTTAGTTATTTGCTGTTGTTAATTTTACTTTGGTCTAAATCATCCAACTCCCCCCAATCATTGTTCCTTCAACTTAATTTACAGTTTAATGAGTTTAATTTGTGTTAATTTAATTTGTGTTGATTAGCATCCCTCCTAATCCCCGGAATAGAACGATCCCTACTTACTCGTACTACGATTGCATATAGGGTTTAATTTGTGCGTTAGTTATTTCTCACACCATTTATTAGTATTGGTTGTGTTTTTTTTCAAGATTACTTGCTGTTGTAGTGAAGAAGATTATGAACCAAACTAAGTCTATAGGATAGGTAGAATTTCCAACTATACCTATACAACAGGTTTGTATCACAAACATTACATGTAGAACAAGTATACATGCCAGACGTTTATGTGTTTGCAGTAAATGTATTTGTCTAGTAATGGTTTATGTAATATATTTGTTAGCAATTACATTTGCATTTAAATTTGACAGGTTCTTTTCCACTTGCTTTTGCCATCCTTAATTCTGAAAATGGAGCTAATTAGACATGGTTTCTGCAAACTCTTTCCCGGTCATGAAGATCCTTCAAACAACATATTTTCACAGAAACATTGCCCGTATAAGTAAAATGACGACTACCTTCACCACATGTATCCTTCCCCCACACCTTGCCTATATATCAGGTATACATCGCACCTTGTACAATAATAGAACCCAATAGACAATAACAACCATAAATCCGAACAATAAAAATACCTGGAAGACAGGTTCTGCAACTGGTGTTAAATTGTTTTTGATGCTCTTTTTAGGAGGGTCAACTTAGATAAAGGTAGAATGGTGATGATGGGTGAAGGTGAAGACCTTCAGCATGTGTGTGAAGATTTGGGTAAGCGATAAATATAAGGAAGACGAGATATACGTGGTTCACCCTTAATGATATTATTTGTTTACATTTGTACAAGGGGTTGGATCCAAATATAAAGATAACAAGTGAGAAGCCCAGCCCAGTCCTGGGATCCAGGAGAGAGTCCCTCTCTCAGGGGAAAGTAGTCTTCTTTTATAGCTGAGGAGGAGTCTCCATCTCTAGTAGTTTTTTGATGTGGGACTCCTCTTGCTTTGCTTAGAGTTGTGACTTGTGGTAATGCTTATTTGGCTAAGGTGATGACCTCTCAAGGCATGGCATGTGGATGATCTAGCCTAGCTAGTTGCTCGGTCAGTTACAATACCAACAATTGTAAAATTCTTCCGCAAGATTTAGGACTTCTGACCATCAAACTGTCATAATATCTGTAACATTCAACCCTAATTTGAAACCCCAACAATTTTGCATTGAAAAAGCAAAGAATCTGCAGAGATTAGGTTCAAGTGTAACACCCCGAATCCAAATTTATTTCCATTTTAATGGATCTAAGTGAAATTATGAAATTTGCCCTTGGGATAAGGATAATTTGGTCATTTATTATCCGAAAGGAATTTGGAAATTCCGATTTTACCATTGCGTAGAGCACAACGAGATGAGTCCGTAGACACATAGTGGGCTCGAATCGGAGTTGTAAAGAGAGAGTTACGATCGTATGAAGCTCAGTGGCACGATCGTAAATATTTGGAAAAGGGATTTTTGATAAAATGTCAGAACTGCCCTCATTTTTCTCTCTCTCCCGCTCAACCTCTCTCTCTCCTCTGCGCGTGATCTTCCCCCCAGCCGAACGGAATTTGGGCCGGCGCCGCCACGTCCTGCCACCACTCGGGTCGGGACTAGTCCCAAAATGACTGACCCGACTCCATCGTCCTTCCCCACCCCTTCCCCGACGTCAGCCGGCAGCGGTGTCGTCGGAAATTGCTGGTTTTTGGCCGGTTTTCGCCTGAAACTTCGCCGGCTCGATCTCGCTCCTTCGGCCTCCATTTTTGGCGATCAAGGTATGGAAATTCATCCCCTCTGCATGATCTAGCTGCCTGTTGGTTAGGATTTCAGAAATTTTGAGAGTTTGTAGCTCGATTTTGGAATTGGATTTCGGCCGGTTTTGCGATCGCGATTCCGGTCACTTCCGGCCAGTTTTTGGGGTATGCCCAAGAACAAAAGTGACTCCAATAGGGTGTATTGCCTAGGGTAGGAATCTTGGCCAGAAATTCTAAGATTTTCCGGCGATGGATTATCGCTTTGGACACCCACGCGCTGCCGGCGCGTGGGTGACGCGTGGACACTGTAGCTGAGGGGAATTTTGTCCCAACTTGATCCTCTCGATGTCACGAGCGCGTAGGTGTGCTCGGATTTCAATTTGGATACCGTTAGGGTTCCGAACGGATATCGCATATTGTGTATTTTCCGGGTTTGCTAGGTTTGGACCGTTGGATGGTCCTGAGGTTATAATATGTTGATCTAGGTTTTACTAGGATCGTATAGGATTCGATGGATCGTAAAACGAAGTCCCGAATACTCCGGAAATGCCAACCCTAGGGCGAGGATTTTAGTAACTGATCTAACCGTTCGATCCGAACCAAACTTAGAAGACGTGTGTCCTAGACCTTGTAGGACCTATAGGAACTGTCGGATCGGAATTTGGAGGTCGTGGGCCCCGAGGGTCCGTTTGACCAAGGTTGGGTAGTTTGACCCTGGGTTGATCGTGAGACTTCCTAGGAAGATTGAAATGACCGTAGAGACAGGTCTTGATTGTTAGTCGAGTTATGTGGTTATTGTGGGTTTAGGATATTAATTGATGAGTTCAAATGGGGGAGTTTATGGGATGCTATATTGGATAAGGTTTATACAAGATTAGAATTTATATTTATATAATTAATTGTGTGGATGTGTAAAGGTTTAAAAAGGGTTAGAATATCAGTTTGGAGTGCTATAAGCACTACTTTAGGTACCTCACCAGTGTTGAGTTTTTATGCTTGTGAGTTGGTTATATATATATATATATATATATATTATGTATAGAGGTTTGGAACAATAGAAGTAAGGAATGAAATATGGCTATAAGAGTTACGAACTCCACCATCATACGTACCTCCCCTGAGCACGGATCCTGGAAATTGTGGGATGCCGGAATTTGTGGTATGAGCACGGATCCCGGAAATTGTGGGATGCCGAAATTTGTGATATGAGCACGGATCCCGGAAATTGTGGGATGCCGGAATTTGTGGTATGAGCACGGATCCCGGAAATTGTGGGATGCCGGAATTTGTGATATGAGCACGGATCCCGGAAATTGTGGGATGCCGGAATTTGTGATATGAGTACGGATCCCGGAAATTGTGGGATGCCGGAATTTGTGATATGAGCACGGATCCTGGAATTTGGGATGCCGGAAAAGTCTGCGCGCGTAGGACTGTTTACAGGCTTACGGGTCTTGATTCTTCGTCCGTACGTGCTGGCTGAGAGTTAGTCCCCCAGTTGGACGGCTCGTTCCCTAGCCACATGGACGTTTGAGGGCCTGATAATGTGAGCTAGTCAACAATCCCCTATTGGATTGTTTCCCCCAATACATGATGTGCAACATCACATGTACCTCCCCGGATTTGGCACTTGGATATGGAAACTTGAGATACTTGGTAATTCTAACACTCGGGGCATCCTTAACGGGATGTTGCCGAGGACCCTGAGGGGTGATATTCTGACACTCGGGACATCCTTAACGGGATGTTGCCGAGGACCCTGCGGGGTGGTAGTCTGCGCGCGTAGGACTGTTCACAGACGTACGAGTCTTCATTCTTCGTCCGTACGTGCTGGCTGAGAGTTAGTCCCCCAGTTGGACGGCTCGTTCCCTAGCCATATGGACGTTTGTGGGCCTGATAAATGTGAGCTAGTCAACAATCCCTTGTTGGATTGTTTTCCCCTGGTACATGATGATGGTGAGAGGTAGGTGTAGTTATTTATATATATATATATATAAGTGTGGGGGTTTGTTTCTGGATTGAGATCCGTGAGGTTGTGTTTCATGATTACCCTGCACTGGTATGATTGTCTGAGTCCCGGATTGGGGAGTGATGGTTAGCAACATACGCCTCGTAAAGGGTATGGTTGCGTGGAAAGAATTGATAAAAGAAAGGAAATGACAAAAGGTTAAGGGGTTGCCTTGTTGAAATTGATATATTAAGAAATCTAAAGTTATTCCTTGGTTTTATTTAAAAGAATGTGTTTTGTAGTTGTGAGTTAAAGTGAAGGGTTTTAGAGGAAGAACTACGTGTGGCTTGATCCCTCAGTAAGGGTACGTAGGCAGCCTGAAGTTACTAGGCGCAGCCGCGGGTGAAACCTTACTTTGGTTGTGTTAGTAAGGTTGATTCGGACCTCATTGTTGGTCCTGAAACTCGTTTGAAACCGAGGTGTGTTTAAATATTTGTTTATACTCCCGGTTGTCTAAGGGAGGGTTGTGTAAATGTGTTATGGTCAAAACAGGGGTAAAACCCGTTTGGAATGCGGTATGATTTGGGCTGAGGCCTTAAATTATTTGTATTGTGTTAGAAGGTTAAACTTCACATGTTGGATGATTGGGAAACTAATTTGTGTTTTTTACAGTGAGCATTCGTAAATGTGTTTGCATTTATACTTTTCGCATTGTCTAATGCGTTGTTTTGAAAATTTGATTACGGCTAGAGTTCCTGTTTCCGTTTTGTGAAGGCCGGAGGCCGTTTATGTAAATTGCATGAGATTTTATTGTGTGTGTTGCCAGTTGGTGTTATAAAAATGTGTTTTTATGCATGTTGAAAAATTGGGAAATGTTCGATTTACAGGGGAGACTCTGCCGAATTTTCAGCAAAAAGTCTCGTGCCCTCAATCCTCTTTGGTAAAGATGGCATAGTTTTAAGGAGTGAACCCGGTATGGGGCTGATACCGGGGTCTCCGCAGGATTCGTCTCGGGTTTTGTGAAAAATTTGGGGCGAGTCCTGTCATCAAGGAAGAATGACTGTTTGTAACAACGTGATTTTTGGGATGTGTTTACGATATTTTCCTTTTTTATTCAATGACAACTGTGTTAAATGGTTTCAGATTATCACGTAAATTATGATTACCCAATACAAGGCATAATGGGTAATATTTGAACAAAAAATGATTTTTTTTAAAAAAAGATTACATCAGAAAATATTTAAAAATGAATGTAATTCTATGTGGCACAAAAGTCAAATGACTTGGATCAAAGTCACCAAATTCGAGGATTAAACCCAACTTCTTAACGGAAATTTGAATCTATGTCAACTTTTCTATTTATTTTAACAAATGATTATTGAGATTCACAAAATTATCACATTTGATTTTTTATATATTTTTTGTGAGATAGTGGGTTCTTAAGGTTTCTCCCGATTCATTAAATTAGTCCTTACTATAAAATTCTGTTACTAATTATGTTAAAGGGGCTTTTATAAAAAAAACCCAAAATGGGGCTTGAAATTATAAAAAAATTCAAGCACTATTTAAACATATAAACACACCAAAAACTCATCATTACACACACTCAAAACCCATTTATAAACACACCCAAAAAGTTGACTTTAGGGTTGATTTCGGGTATGTTTCTAAATTTAAATAGTGCTTGGGTTTTTTTTATAATTTCAAGTCCCATTTTTTATTTTTTTATAAATATGTATATGTTAAATTGTTGACATGGCACGTAACGTAATATATATATATATATATTTTAGAGTTTCAAAATTATTAAAAACTGAAAAATCATTAGAAAACAAAAAATAAATAAATAAAACAAATCTGGTTATGCAAAGCACATGGCAGAGTAAGATGCTCTATTTTTATTTTTATTTTTAGGATCTTTTCTATTGAAAGAGGCGATAGCACACTACACACTACACGGATGCTAGGACTTGAACCCAGGACTTTATCTGAGGGAGTAAATACTCCAAATCACTACACTAGTGGGTCCTTTGCTGCTCTAATATTTTTTATATATTAAATTTTAGATCACTTTGTAATAATGGGAATAGAGAAGTACAAGTACACCTTTTGACCCCGGGGAGTAAAGTGAAGTAGCAACTTTTGACCCTAGAACAAAAGGAAAATGCGTGCATGCTTTATTGTTGTTATTATTATTATTATTATTTTATATCATTGTTGCTCACAAAAACACAAGACAAGGCAATAAGAAAAGAAGATGAACAAAAAGAATACTTTGGGTTCAAATCCTAGTGCTCACAAACAATTTTATATCATTTTCTTAAAGACACATTCCAAAGGAAAAAGAAAAGGTGTATAAGACTCACATAATCTATCTTAAAGAAAGTTTAAGGACCGCCTGCGACTCAAAACATACTGAAGAGCCAAATGTGTATTGAATTAAACAAAACACACTCTCGTCTTTCAAGATCTTCTTTATAAGAATAAAATAGAGCAAAAAAGATCAGAAAAAGAGCTTTTAATCAATGACTAGAGACTGGAAGAACGATGACATTATCCAAGACAGGTCCACACATATGACCAAAGTCATGAAGCTTTGTATGATAGTAGGCACTGTAAAATGTTATTCTTGTTCTTGGTGAAGTTGCTTGGAACTCGAAGCTTGCAGTTTTGAACCCACCTTTGCCTTGAGACATATAAGGAACTTTTAGGGTTTCCTTACCGGCAAAGGCTTCGACCATCATCGATCCGTGGCAAGCGTTCTTCGCATCTCCGATGGTGAAGGTAAGGTTGTAGAATTTGTTTGGAATGGTTCTGATAATTTGGGCGATTGCACTTTCTCTCCCTGCAACCAGTTCAATGGCTGCAAGCCCCCCAGGAACTGAGAAGTGCTTCTTGTCAATGTATTTCACAGGCTTCAGGGATTCAATGATCCATCCAGGCAATGGTGAGATTTGGTCCTTTGCCTTGGGAGGGAGGAGGATTCCAGTTGAGAAGTTTTTGAACACATGAGGACCACTTTCAAACCCACCATTTTTCACTAGAGTGCCTGCATATTAGAGAGATTGATAGCATTAGAGGAATTATATTTTTTGGATCAAGTAATGCTACATGTACTAAAATAGATCTCTAACTCATGTGACAACATTTCTTAATAACTAGTGATAAACTATTATGTCACATGCCAATTAGGTGTTGGCTTAAATTTGAGAACCCCTTTTTTTTTTTTTTTTTTTTGGTTGTTGTTGTGATTCTAGTATTATAAATTTCGGATCACGACAAATTTTTGTATGTAACTGTAGCACCGTACTATATAGTATTATTAATTCATGTGTTAGAACATATTTAAGTGACAGTATATATCTGGATGTAATATTAATAATTATACTAGCCTCTCTGCATGCGCTTCTGCGTTTGCTAGAGGCTTTTTGAAAAAAAAATTAAATTTATTTTAAAATTAAAAAAAATAATGGGTAGTTGTTTTCCATAAAAATAAGATCCATTATCCGATTTTTCTTTTAATTTTAATTTTTTAAAATATGAAAAAGTGTGAATATTATCATCATTTAATTAATAATTTCAATTGTTAATGTAACAAATGCATTTTTTAGTATTTTGAATGTTTCACCATTCTCTGTCTTTTACTTTATATATATATAGATATAATAATATAAATAAATTGATAACACAACGTAACGGGTTAATTAACAAGTGACCATACCAATGCATATCAAGAAACATATCATGTTATTTCTTAACCGGATTGAAAATGTGGGGTATCTTTAATAGTTTTCTTTTGAGCTTTTTTGTTTCATCATATTTAAACCCAGTGAAATGCAGACTAACAAGGGAAACAAAAATATCACAAACCACCCAAATTAAGCAACATAAACTAAGAGCACCAAAGGTCATCATAAAGAAAAAAAATCATACCTCTTATATACTTGAGAGGAAGTATCTCCTTGATTGCAATAGCATCCAATAGGGGCCCACAAGTGGGGTCCTCCTGAACCCCACTGTTGTGGAATGTCACCTTAACAACCTTGGAAGTAGCCCTAAAAGCCCAAGCATAAGTGTCTCCCCCATCACTGCTATACAGGGTTTGAAGGGAGAGGTTAGCAGACTGGCCGGGTATTGAAATCTTAAGCACCTCATCTTGGGCACAAGTCCTTGTAGCACCAAAGGTTAGTGAGTAGACTGAACCTTGGGTAACAACCACATCCTGAGAAATGGAGGCCTCATTGCCAAGCCTCACTGCATGGACCCCACGTGGCACAGGAAAGAAGAAGCCACCTGGCTGAGGCCCACCTTTGATGTACTCCACCAAGCCGCTGATCTCCCATTTTGGGAGTGAGTACTTCCCAATGATCACTGTTTTCTTCAAGTTTGAAGGTTTGGGTGCTTCTTCAAAGTGCCCATTTGGGAGTTCCCCTGAAAACAGAGATGAAATTTATGAGATTTGAACGCATGACCTCCTCCAATAAAACGGAGACCGAAAACCACTAGACCAAAAACTAGTCGGTAAACATAAATCAGTTTAGAATCTGAAAACATTTTGCCAAGGCAACATTTTGCTTAGCATTGGAAATTTGAAACCCACAAAATGTTAAATGGTAAGAACGCTTCCTATATTTAAAGACTGTAAAATAAAAAGACATAGGAAATGTGCACAAAAATAAGCAAAAAGAAACGAATGTTTACCATCAAGAGGTGCAGCAGCAGCCGCGGCAGCAGAAGCATAACCAGCGCAGAGAGAGAAAAAGGTGAGGAAGCAAAGCAAGAGAGAAAAAGGCGCCATATTGTTTTGCATTGGAAGGAGGAGCTGGAAAGACCCTTATATATAAGAACAAAGTGAACAGCCCCAAGTGGGAAATTAAAAATGCAAGTCCCTTTGTAACTATACATATTATTTAATTTCGAGCCTTATTTAATTATGATTTAATTTAAAGTTGGAAAACGTATAGAAAATAAGATAAGCGAACAGCCTATCCCATGTTAACAGGGGCACCAAATTAGCCGCGAGATGCGTCTTTTTGTCTGTGATTTTTTCAGTCTTACTTTGACACAACTAATTAGTCTTTTGGTACTTGTCTTTATTCGATTGAAAAAGTTCCACTCACATGAATTACAAGATTGATATATTATTTATAACAAGTTTGATAATCGGTATAAGTGTGTATTAGTTGGTACTGGAAAGTCCTGTAAAAAAATCTTCTTTTTCCACAGGGTCCTTAATGTGCATAGGTCTTTTCCTGTTGGTGGAGCCCACATGATATTTTATTGGTTGCCGTGATTTGCTCCTTTTGGAAAATGGAAAAATGAGTCAATTGGATCGTTTGGCAATTCCAAGATTGTTGTTTATGCAAAGAGCCGGATGATATGCCACATGTTGTTGTGACTGAAAAGGAAGCATTGCTTTAGATTTGAATTTAGATTTGAGTCTTGTGCACGGAAGATGTACATGTTTTGTACTGAATTTGACTTTGATCTCAAGGCCATGTGCTAAAACTTGATGAAATTGGGATTGGATCAAATTGAAAGAGTAAAAAGCAAAGGATAAAAATAAAGTGGGGATTGGAGATCCATGATTTTTCATCAAAGTAAAGTTAAAAAGGAATTGTCTTGTTACTTCTCACTTCTTTTTGGTTGGAATTAAGATTATTCTTTTTGCACTAATTGTTGACTACTCAGTACACCCTAATCGTGTTTGTCGAGTCTTTAGATAAAATAGGACATGTTAATTTATCAGAAATGGGGAAAAGTCATGAGTTGGGGCTATCATAAAATGTTGTGAAAATTTTGCCTCTTGTCTTGTGATTGGCAGTGGATCCCTCACTAGACGGAAGAAGTGCGACAAGGTCTGGCTTAACAGATCCCCTTCTTCACTTGTATTTGTTCTACAATCTAATGGTCTACCTTGCCCTCCATGCTAGTTGCTGTTTATGGTTGGAGGCTGACATGTAAGACATCGATATGTCTTGACTTATTAAGTGTGGTCTTATGATCGTATTGAGGTTCTAGAGTTTGACATTGATTAATAATTTATAATCAATCTAATTTGCTATTTTTAGAGCATCTCCAACCGATGTGTCAAACGTGCCACATAGACATTTAACAGCTATAATTAACATCTCACATCACTCCAACCGATGTGTCAGAGTTGATGTGGAATGAAGGCTAGATGTTGAGATGTTATTTTTGACATCCCAAAAGCAAGATGTTAAATGAATATTTTATTATTTTTTCTTTTCTTTTCTTATTAATTAATAATGAATCAATACTAAAATGTAATAAAATAATAATTTAATTTGACATATCGGGTGGAGTGTAAAGCTGTATAAGATGTCAAATTGCCACATCAGCCATCAAAAATTTGATGGCTGATGTGGCAATTTGACATTTTACATAGTTTTACACTCCACCCGATATGTCAAATAAATAATTATTGTAACAGTCAAATCATTTAAGAAAAAAAAGAAAAAAAAGAAAAAAAAATAAATGAAAGTAACAACCAACTGTCTTTAAAAAATAATAAAATATTCATTTGATATCTTACTTTTGAGATGTCAAAAATAACATCTCAACCTCCAGCCTTCATTCCACATCAGCTTTGACACATTGGTTGGAGTGATGTGAGATGTTATTTCTAGCTGTCAAAGGTCTATGTGACACTTTTGACACATCAATTGGAGATGCTCCCAAATACCAAACATCAAATTTAAATGTGATGGTTGATGTGGCAATTTGACATTTACACAGTTTTACACTCCACCCGATATGTCAAATAAATAATTATTATAACAATCAAATCATTAAAGATAAAGAAGAAAAAAATAAAAAAAAGGAAAATAATAAATTAAAGTAATGGCCAACTATCTTTTAAAAATAATAAAATATTCATTTGACATCTTGCTTTTGGGATGTCAAAAATAACATCTCAACCTCCAGTCTTCATTCCACATCAGCTTTGACACATCGGTTGGAGTGATGTGAGATGTTATTTATAGCCGTTAAATGTCTATGTGACATTTTTGACACATCGGTTGGAGATGCTCTAAGAATAAGTGTTTTAAAGTAAATCCCTAGAGTTAGAAGATACATAAATGGCGAACTTTTGTCCCTTATTGCATTGCTCTTAGTAGATGCTAGTAAAATAATGCATGCTTGAACAATTGAGTGCAAACATACATCGTCTATCACACCTGAAATGGATTGGTGACATTACAATGTTCGAAATGTTTCTTGCTAACTTTAGCCAAGTGAGTTATTCCTTCTTTATTGTTGAAAACTACAAAGAAAACAATCATTGTAAAGATGAATTAATTACAAAAACCCAAATGGGATTTTGAATGGTACAAACAGTGAATATGTAAAATATGCTTCAAATGGTGGTGGTAGGGTTCATGGGTTGCTTTAGGGTTTAGGTTATGTTGGGTTTGTGATATTTGTTTGGACTTACAATTAATTGTGGTGATGTAGGCTAGTAGTTTTAGTGCGGCTTTTGCCCGCTTTAGTTTTGTTTTTAACTTATTAGTTTGTTGCCCTCTTGGACTTGATGCTTTAGATGTCAAGTTGATGGTTGTACTCTTTGGGGTCGTTTAGCACGGCAGACTGTCATGGATTGGACAAAATCCTGAGATTGTCTCGGATTAGCTCGAATTAGCCTAAGCTAGAATAAGTACTAACCAACGGTTGGTACTACATCAGACTAACAAGCTAGATTGTAAAAAATAATGAAGACATATGTTTGGTGCTGTGTCGAACTAAAAAATAATTCTTATAATAGTTAAATTTAATTGGGGTTTTTGGACCTAAAAGATAAATAAATGCTACAACGAAACCCAATTCAAAGATTTATAACAATATCTGGCAAACAAAAAAAAAAGATTTAAAACAATAATAAAAAGAAAACAAATAATTATTTTTTAATGAAGACTAAAATTATGATATTTATTTTTTGGCTTATCAAGATTAATCTTAGTTGGTCGAAACATTGTTAAAGGAGCTAAGCTCACTCTATATAATTCTAGGTTTTTCAGGAACCAAGTAAAACAATAATTAAAAAATTATATATATATGTATAGTTTTTGTATATTTGACTTCTAACTTCAAACTGAAAAATATAATTTGATAAGGTAAAAATTGTTTGCAATAAAGAAAGCATCACATCATGAATTATTAAACTTGTTTCAATATCAAAAAAATATCAAACATTTGTAAATTACTATAGTTTGATTTTCCAAATGCAATATCAAAATAATTATTGTAATATTTTTAGGATTTTTATCTAAAATAAATAAATGCTGCAAAAAAAAAAAAAAAAAAACAAAACCCATTCAAAGATCTAAAACAATAATTAAAAGAAAACAAATAAAATTATGATTTTTTTTTTAAAGAGAGGCGTCAGACTCACGTGTTCTATTTAGCGAACCACTTTTCAGGCTCACTGTATTAGACGAGCAAGTGAGGCCTTTTTTTCACTATTGAACTGTACAGTCTCATTTAAGTTAGTCCCGTCTCTTATCAAACAAGGGTTTCGAGTGCTTTTTAACCAAGTTCAGTCCAGTCCAGTGAGTGAGGCGTACCAATCATGGCCTTTAAATTTATCTAATGAAGCAAATTTCTCTTTTATATATATATCAACCAAAAAAGGCATAAAGTATTCTAAGCATTCGGTATATAATAAAGAAGATGAAAGATTAAGAAAGTATGATGAATTGATGAGACGGATCAAACATTTCTTTCTTCAGTAATAACAAAGCTAATTTGTTTGCTTAGAGCTAGAGAAGTTCTCCTGGTGTATTAGAAACAAAAAATGTATGTTGCGAAGCCCAACGAGAATAAATGTCCCAAGAAAAGAAAGTGTCTGCAGGTACATTCCAACCGAACTCACCTCCTACTGCATATACCGTAGCTTCTAGTACAGGCAACATTACCACTAGTATAAAAAGTATCGCCATTTTTCATTGTTTTTAGCTATTTTATGTTGAAAATTTTGTTTTGTTTTGTTTTGTTTTTTGGCCAATAGTTAAGGAAGGGTAGGGGGTGCAAATTCACACACACTTTACAATGCCAGACTTCAAATTTAGGACCAATTAGGTGGAGACAAAACTTCTTACCACTACACTAATAGGACACTCGCATTTAAAATTCTGGTAATTAAGTGAGGTTTCCTAACGAGTTTGTAGTACCATTTCAACAATTTAGTGGATGCATGCACTCCCATTTCACTTAGATTAGTATATTTCATGCAATTTTGGCTTTTAGGATGATTCAAGGGATATTTACTTTTGTTGTCCCTCGCCCCACCTAAAAGGATACAATTTTACTTGATGGAAATTGTAATTGGCTTAGGGTTTTATAATAGTGTACTGGTCAATAGCCCAAGTTGCGATGTAATGTTTAGAAAAGCCCAACATTCAAGAGTGATCAAGCCCATGTTAGGAACGGCCCAATGACCAATAACTTTAGTCTTTAAAATTGTTTTTGATATAAATATTGAGGGAGCGGGGAATCAAAACTAAGAACTGAAATGCATGGCTAAATGCCTTTTTTTATTTATTTAGGATATTTTTTATTGATAGAGGTGATAATATATTTAATTCACACACACTGCACGGACACTAAGACTCGAAACCAAGACCTTATATAAGGGAGCAATTGTTCCAGATTAGTACATCATTAAAATCTTTATTGGATTATTTAGGGCATTATTCTTTCTTTTTGTCAAAAGATAAGAACTTTATTAAAGGCGAAGAGAAACTTAAATAACCAACTAGCTGCAAGCAAGTTCCATCAATGAAGACCTCAATGTCAGGTAATAAACGAGGCAACTGCGTGTATCGCTCCATTTACATGATCCTAGAAGCTAGACATACAGTTAAAATATCTATAATTTTACATAGGAGGCATCAATGATATATAACAAATTTAAGCCCCGAGAAGAATTAGATTTTTTTTCTTTTCTTTCTTTTACTATTCCAAGTTGTCACAGTCAAACTTATCCAGTTACCATCCGCATGCATGCCTAGCTGTATATGGTCTAGTATATCAAATAATTTGTTTTTTCAATAAAAAAATAATTTCTGCACATCATGCAAAAACCCACAAATCCTGGGGTTTTTTTTATCTTCAAATTTATCTATGTCCGAAAAAAAAAAAAATGAAATCCAAATCCTTGTCCAAAAGGAGATGCTATAGCTAGTATGGGTTAGGGTTTCCAAGAAACTCTCGCTAGATCAGAAGGAGATAATGAAGTAGCTAGCAGTCATATATATCCGATAGACATTACAAAGTTAAACACATGCAAACTTAAATTAATTTCACAAATTAAACAGTGTTCAACAAGAAGAAGGACTATGAAATCAGATTAATTACACGAATAATTTCCTACACCGGAGGAGATTAGGAGTTGTCTCTTCTCCAATAGTAATATATATGTAGAGAGGAATCATAAGAAACAAACTTGAAAGCGACTTTATGTGAGCCTGAGATATGGCTGGTATTAGTGACCCTGCTGCTAACAAAGGCAAGGCTCCAGCCTTGTATGGTGATGATGATGATGATCGTCATCGTGATATGGTGACGAAGATGATGATGATGAGGGAAGAGCGTGTTTCCATGGGGATTCCACCGGGGTGGAGGTTTTGTCCTACTGATGAAGAGTTGATTGTGTTTTACTTGAGAAACAGAACCTGGAATAACAGTAGAATCATTCATCTTGATATCTATGACTTCACCCCAATGCAGCTTGCAGGTTTATTTCTCTCTCCCTCTCTCTCTCTCTCTCTCTCATCATTTTCTTTAATTAGTTGTTAATTTTTCCACAATTTTTTTTTTAGTAGTGTCGAAACTCCGAAAAGTATTTAACATATTTCCAATTTTTCACAATCTTATTTTTATAGTATATAGCTATACTGATTTACGCAAGCACTTGTTTTTTTGTTGTTGACATGCAGAATATTTTGAAATACCAGAAGACCCTGTGATGTTCTTCTACACCACAAGGAAACGGAAGTACAAAAATGGCAAACGTCCCAGCCGTACAGCTAATATTGGATATTGGAAAGCAACTGGTAAGGATATACCGATCAAAGAAATTGATGGCTCAGTTGGGGTTAAGAAATCATTGGTCTTTTATCTAGGACAACAAAAACAAGGAAAAAAGACCGATTGGATTATGCACGAATACACACTTCAAAAGGAAGAGGTATGTACAACAATTTATTTTCTTCTTATATATTCCTTTAATTATGTTCGTCAATTAGGTCTTCTTTACACTTACGCGTGTGAGATTAACAAGGTATTATTTGCCTTTTTCTTTTGTGCAGTTTGAGGCTTGCGTTCTATGCAAGGTATACGAAACCTCGAGGGGCAGGAACAGCAGGCAAAATACAAGAAATGAAGCGAACACAGTTTCTAATGATGTTGGAGAACAGGGGACAAATCCATCAACCACGAGATCACAAGCTGAAGAAGATCAAGCCCTCCGATTTCTTCCTCTACCGCCGCCACCTCCGAATATTTACTGTGGCAGCTCTTCTTCTTCTTCTTCTTCCAACCTTGCTGGACAATACGACGTTCACATGACTAATCACAGTGATCATGCATTACACAATGTATCATTCCCACAATGTACTTGGGCTAGCAATGGTTTGGGAGCTCATCCAGAGGTGACAACCCTAGCTCCAATGGCTCATGCACAACTAGAAAATTCAATTCCATTGCTTCACAGCATGAATATTTATGATCAAGATGGTTATCTACTCAATGAAAATATAGAATATTATCAGTCCACTGCTCCATATGGTTTTGAAGCTCAATCTCTTCCAATGTACAACAATGTGTCACAACCTAACAACAGTGGCTATGGCATGGCTCCAACGGACACAACGGAGGAGGAAGAAGAACTGTACTTGCTTCACGAGCCTCTACCAGACTTCAGTTTCCCGATCGATGGCAATGCTGAATGTGTTCCTTTCAGCATGCCAGTTGAATCTGCAAAGCCACTCAACTCTGTGACTCCCACTGACCCCGTAACGCAGAGCACAAATCCTGGCGGGAATAGTACCACTACTCCAATAGATGGTCATTAGATTGCTTAAGATTTTTTTTTTCTTCTCTAATTAGTTTTTGTTGGTTTTGGAGACATCCATTTCAATTTGCGTCAAATATCTGATAAGCTAAGCTGTATATCTGAATTCACATTCCAATACGTTTAACAATCAAAGACTACCACATCAAAGCGTTAATCTTTTAGAGACGGTATGGATAAAATAATTTAGAAATAAAATAAAAAAGTTTATTCATTCCCATTGCGCACATAGCATTGATTTTACCTTCTTTTTTTTGACAAAGCGAGTATCTAATGTATCGGAGGAAATCAAACTAGGATGAAAGGGGCACACACAATGTCTTGACCAATTGGTCTACTGTCTCCGGTTTTACCTTTTACCTATACGTATGAAATTGGAGTTTGTTTCCTTTTTATTTTATTTTATACTAGACTCTTCGCACGCGCTTCCATACTTGTAAGAGGCATTTTTTTAAAAATTTAAATTTATTTTAGAATTAAAAAAGATAATGGGTAGTTGTGTTCCATAAAAATAGGATTCATTATCTTATTTTTCTTTTAATTTCAATTTTTTATAATATAAAAAAGTGTGAATTTACCATATTATCCTCATTTAATTAATAATTTTAATTCTTAATGTTTGGATTAGCAAGGGTATTTTTTGCTTTTAATTTCATTTTTATAATATATCTGCCTTTTGCTTTATATATATAGATAGAAGATTAATGTGTTTTCGATCCAATGTGGCTTTTGATTGATATATTAATTCATCCATTAATCCACCTATAATTGATTTTGATCACAAACTAATAAATTAATTAATTAAGGGGACCGTTGTTACTTTTGGTGTTGTTGTTTATAGGCTTGATTGAGTGGTGGTCAAATTTATGGAGAGCTAGTGCTGCAGCGTTATGTAAGCCCCTCCTTAAAAACTTAAATCCCTCCTTATTCTACGGAGGCCTCGCTCGCTCCCTCGCTCTCTTCGCCTTCCCACGCAAACCAACCAACCAACCAACGTGCTCTCCTCTCTCGGATCCCCTTTGCAGTTTAGACTCTTTCTCTTCTCTCTCTGGTCCCTCCTCTCTCTCTCTCTCTCTCTCTCTCAACTCTATGATCTAATGAGTTTTCTACGTTTTTCATGGTGATATACTAAATATTGTTGTTCTGTCTGGCGTTGGTTTTGATCTACGCTGCTTCGATTCTGATTGATTAAGTATGGACGAGAGAACCGAAGACGATGACCGGGACGCATTGGCAGGGCTAAGCTCTGCCCCTCCGCCCCGAAAATCCCACTCATTGAGCCAGCAGCTGCGTGCATCCTCCGCGCAAAAGCGCCACCACCAAATGCGCAAGCACAGCCTCGACGACGTCCACGTTGTCCCGAAGAACATCCATAACAACAATGCAGACTACTACGACTCTTCCGACGACGATTTCTTCCCCTACTCGACCTCCTCCACTAATACCACCACGAGTATGAACATGAATGTTGGTGTTGGCCCTGATCAAGAGTTGTACGCCGGGGGCTCTCACTCGCAGAGACTTGACCAAAGCCTCTGCATGGAGGGTGAGGGTGGCCATGGTGATTTAGATCATCATGACGGCAGCAGGGAAAGCCAGCCGCTGCCAGAATTCATCGGCAGTGGAGGCGGCGCTGGAATCTTCAAGGTTCCAACTCGCGCCTCCGTGCATCCTGGCCGTCCGCCCTGCTTGGAGCTGAGACCGCACCCGTTGAGGGAGACCCAGGTGGGGAGGTTCCTCAGGACCATTGCCTGCACGGACACCCAGCTGTGGGCCGGGCAGGAGGGTGGGGTGAGGGTGTGGAATTTGAAGGACGTGTTTGAACCGGGGTGCGGCCTTGGCGGCAGAGTGTTGAGGGGTGATGAGGACGCAGCCCCTTACTATGAATCCGCCAACTCCTCTCCTACCCTTTGCCTCATGGTTGATTCCGGGACTCGGTTGATTTGGACTGGCCATAAGGATGGCAAGATCAGGTCTTGGAAGATGGATCAGCCTTTGGATTCTTCTACTCCTTTTAAGGAAGGTCTTTCATGGCAGGCCCACCGCGCTCCGGTTCTTGCCATGGTTTTCACTTCTTACGGTCAGTCAGCCACTCATTACTTACTCACTCTAGTACTGGTACTGTGCTTGTATGTTGTTTGGTGTTTTATTTTTTAATTAATAGGTTAAATATGAAAATTACTAATAGGGATTTTATCACAAAACGTTCCTGAGGTTAACGTACAAGTTTATTCAAGATAGAGAAGAATCCTTTCTTTGTGTAATATAACACTACTTCTCACTGTTTCCAATGTGATAGTTAATTAACCTCTGATATCATGTATGTTTCTTTGATGCAGGTGATATGTGGTCAGGTTCTGAGGGTGGTGTTATTAAGATCTGGCCATGGGAATCCATTGAAAAATCTCTCTCTCTTAAACCCGAGGAAAGACATATGGCAGCTTTACTGGTGGAGAGGTCATGCATTGACCTCAGGAGCCAAGTTACTGTCAATGGTGTTTGTAGTATATCTTCTCAAGATGTAAAGTGTTTGGTATCAGATAATTTTAGAGCTAAAGTTTGGTGTGCTGGGTCTATGTCCTTCTCTTTGTGGTTAGTTTTCAATTCAAGACCTTGTCTTGGTAAAATATTTCTCCAAGTATAATTTGCATTTGAATTTTATTCTAAAAGATGTTTGATTTGTCAGGGATGCTCGTACAAGAGAGCTTGTGAAAGTTTTTAATATAGATGGTCAGACTGAGAATCGAGTTGATATGTCATCAGTGCAGCAAGATCAAGCAGTAGAAGATGAGATGAAGGTAAAATTTGTTTCCACATCAAAAAAGGAGAAATCCGGGGGCTTTTTGCAACGGTCGCGCAATGCTATAATGGGAGCTGCAGATGCTGTTCGTCGAGTTGCAACCAGAGGGGCAGGGGCATTTGTAGAAGATACCAAGAAGACAGAGGCACTCGTGCTAACTGCCGATGGCATGATATGGAGTGGATGCACAAATGGTTTACTGGTGCAGTGGGATGGAAATGGAAACCGTGTGCAAGATTTTAATCACCATCCTTGTAGTGTCCAATGCTTTTGCACTTTGGGGACACGAATATATGTAGGCTATGTGAGTGGCATGATGCAGGTATTGGATCTTGAGGGAAATCTAATTGCAGGATGGATTGCACACAGCAGCCCTGTGATCAAATTAGCAGCTGGAACTGGTTCTGTTTTTAGCTTGGCCACTCATGGTGGCATACGTGGATGGAACATCAAATCTCCAGGACCTGCGGACAACTTGGTACGTTCAGAATTAGCTGCAAAAGAACATGTATATACCAGAACAGACAATGTTAGAATTTTAATTGGCACATGGAATGTTGGTCAAGGAAGAGCATCTCAGGATTCTTTAAAGTCATGGTTGGGTTCTGTTGTGCCAGATGTTGGCATTGTAGTTGTTGGGTTGCAAGAAGTAGAAATGGGTGCAGGATTTCTTGCAATGTCTGCAGCAAAAGAAACTGTAAGATCATATGACTTCCTTTATTGATCATGCTGTGTACTGCTTGATTATGGGAGCTCTGTTGATGGTGTGGATTTATTTATTTATTGATCACTTTTCCCTTTGTAGGTAGGGCTTGAAGGGAGCTCTGTTGGGCACTGGTGGCTTGATAATATAGGAAAGGCCTTAGAAGAGGGAAGAACTTTTGAACGTATGGGTTCTAGGCAGTTGGCAGGCTTGCTCATATCTCTTTGGTAAGCGGTTATGATCAAAACACATTTTAGGAACAAGCCTGCAATTCATATTTCTTTCCTTTTATCAGTGAGACATCTTAATTCTTTTTATTTTTGGCTTATGAACTGAGCTGATAATTCTGATTTAGGGTAAGAAAGAATCTCAGAACACATGTTGGAGATATTGATGCTGGAGCAGTTCCATGCGGATTTGGTCGTGCGATTGGGAATAAGGTTTGTATTTCTCCATTCACAGTATTATGTTACAGAATAAAATGAAAATGCAGTCAGTTTGATGATTGTCTCTGCTCAATTTCTTAATAGTACGGCAGGCTTCTTATTCTTTTAAAAAATGGTTCTGGTGTCTTATGCAGGGAGGTGTTGGTTTGAGAATCAGAGTGTATGATCGTATAATGTGCTTTGTGAACTGTCACTTGGCTGCACATTTAGAAGCTGTGAATCGCCGTAATGCTGATTTCGATCACATTTATCGAAATATGGTCTTCAACCGGTCATCTCTAATTAACAATGCAGCTGGTATGCTACCATACCTGTTTTTGTCTTGCTCTCTTGCCTTGTCTACCTATTTATTTTGGCTGCTTTATTCTTCTGGCTTGCCATGGGTCATCTCTCTTGCAGCTGGTGTCGCAACTTCCGTTAACATGACTCGGCCAACAAATGTATGTACTACTTGTTCTATTTCGACCTTTTATATAACATTAATTTAATTTCATCTTTATTATCTAAGAGTTAAAACAAAACGTTGGTGATTTATTTAGGCTTCAGGCAGCGGTGGTAGCAGCAGCAGCAGCAGCAGCAGCAGCAGCAGCTCTGAGGAAGCAGCAAGGCCTGAATTAGCTGAAGCAGATATGGTTGTTTTTCTGGGTGATTTCAACTATCGACTTTTTGGTATTTCTTATGATGAAGCAAGGGACTTTGTTTCGCAAAGATGCTTTGATTGGCTCAGAGAAAAAGATCAGCTTAGAGCAGAGATGAAAGCTGGGAAAGTTTTCCAAGGGATGCATGAGGCACTCATTCGATTCCCGCCAACATACAAGTTTGAAAGGCACCAAGCAGGTTTAGCAGGTATTTATTTCATAAAACACACTTAAACTCAATTTCTGCATTAACATATCAGCTCTTGGCTTCTCTTATCTTACACGAGTAAAAAAAAATTAATATATATCCTTGTTCCCAGGATATGATTCTGGTGAGAAGAAACGAATTCCTGCCTGGTGTGATCGAATAATATACCGCGACAATCGATCATCTCCAGTTTCAGAGTGTGGTTTAGAGTGTCCTATAGTCTCATCAATTTTACAGTATGTCTTATTCTTCTCCGGGGATTGTATTTTAGTTTCTTTGTTTCAATTGTACTTAAGTTTGGTCCAAATCTTAAATAGGTATGATGCATGCATGGATGTGACTGACAGTGATCACAAACCTGTCCGGTGTAAATTGTCTTTACAAATTGCCCATGTTGATAGATCAGTAAGGAGAAAAGAGTTTGGGGAAGTCATAAAATCCAATGAGAAAATCAGGTCTATGCTTGGAGAATTAAACTATGTTCCAGAAACTACTGTCAACACCAACACCATAATTCTTCAAAATCAGGACACATCCATTTTGCGTATCACCAATAAATGTGTGAAGGACATGGCCGTGTTTAGAATAATTTGTGAAGGGCAGTCCACTGTGAAGGAGGACGGCGATGAGCCTGACTATCGCGCAAGAGGAGCCAACGGGCTTCCCCGATGGCTTGAGGTAGGTATCAAACAATTTCTGCCTAGTTATTTAACTTTTTTCTTCTTGTTGCTTATCGTTGTTGATGTTGTTGATGTTGTTGATTTGAAAACAAAAAAACAAAAAATAGGTGACACCAGCAGCTGGGATGATAAAACCTGAACAGATTGTGGAGGTGTCAGTTCATCATGAAGAGTTTCATACCTTGGAAGAATTCGTTGATGGCATCCCTCAAAACTGGTGGTGTGAAGACACCCGAGACAAGGAAGTGATTTTAATAGTGAATGTGACTGGGAGTTGCTCAGCCCAAACATTTAGTCATCGAGTCAGAGTGAGGCATTGCTTCTCCTCGGCCAAGACAATCCGCATTGTGCCAAAGTCCAACAGCTCAAGAAAAGGGCAAGCAAGTCCAGTTCACAGGCAATCTAACAATTCGAGCACCGAAGCGAAACAAACCTGAAAAATCCTTGAAACGAACTAGTATCAGTTACTGATAGTAAGTATGAGGCAGGCAGTTATAGACGCGTGATCGGCTGGTAGAATGAGTGCAGAGGGCTTTAGGAACAGGTTTTATATATTGAGCATCAGAAGCAGCAGCATCATGTTCATGTCCTCTCTCTCTTATCAGGTTAAGTTTTACATCAAAGCTTGCTTTCTAGTCAAACAAGTAGTTTCTGGGTGGGTAAAGGTAAGCTATGCTTGTTTGCTGGAGGCTGTAAGGAAGGAAATGTGGCAAAGAATCTCTCTTGTGTTGTCTATTATATTTCTGATTAGTTAAACTAGTAATGACTGAGTATATTGTATTAGATTAATCAGTACCCTATCCTCACTGTATAGATAATAAGTCTAAATGTCATCTCTCTCTCTCTCTCTCTCTCTCTCTCTGAACTACGTTCCAACCTCAAATCCAAGCAAATGCCATGCAAGCAGAACAAAAGAGAGGAACAAAAACCATGTGAAAAAGAGCAGTAGATTTCATTCATTAATACTTGCACACATAAACACATTAAACATCATCCATATCGTAGTCAAATACTTGAATAATAACTAGTCAAAATGCAGAATTGCTAGATTTATGTCAACACTCGCAAACAACTAGTCAAAATGTCCATTTTACTGAGTTTTAGATTTTAAAAAAGGGTCAATCTTATGAACTTTGAAGCCTTCACTTTCTTGAATTGAGTCCTGAAACTTAATAATAGCTTTCAAAGTTGAATACTGAAATATCAATATGAAAATACCCAATGAATTTTTGCAATCAAGTATACTTTGTTAGGCAATAGATACTAGAGCAGGCAATCCTTGAGGGCCGCAGAGGGGTAAACCTGGTGTGCACACCAGGTGCTCGACAGAATGCCCCAACCAATCTGCAACCTTCTAAAAAAAACGCATTAAAATAAATAAATAAAAATACAAATAAAAAAAAACTTTTCTTCAGCCTTTCTCCCAAGCCCAGCCCGACTTCCCTTCCCTCCAAAAAAAACCCCAAAATTTCTAATTCTCACCCCCAAATTCCTCCTTAAACCCTAACCGCAACCACCACCCGCTGCCGCGTGATCCGTCAACGAATTGCTCTCAGCCTCGCTAGACTCACACAACGTCGACTGCTGGCTGCCAGTGACGAGGTACTAGTCTTTTTTATCTCTCAACTTCTTTATGTAAATTATAGTTATTTGAATCTGGGTAGTAAGCTAGAGGCCTTCTGCTAATTAAAACACCAAAACGCAAAGAAAACCAAGAAAAAAGATTCATACACAAAATCATGCAACCATAGAATACAGAACCAACTAAGCCATACAAAATATACCGAGTTTTTGTACTGTGTTGAACAACCATAGAACACCACAGGAAAAACAAAAAAAAACAAAAAAACAAAAAAGAAGAGAGCAAAGTATCGTGTGATGAAAACCTCTGTTGCACCGATACGCCATACCTATATTATTTTAATCTCTGTATCGTTGCCATACCTATATTCTAGTTTTTGTTTCTGTATCGGTGCAACATAGGTGATGAACAACCAAAAGAAAAAGAAAAAGCTAATAAACATCAAGCATGAAGTTTTAGTGGTGGGTCAATTTGACAAATATTTGCTGGATTATTAGAAAACTCAATTTGTGCAGTTTTCTTACTTGGGTTGGGTTTTGGGTTCTGTTTCCATTGTATGTTTATTTCAGTCTACTACATTGGCTTGGTTTGCAACTACAATAGCAATACTATCATTTTGTAATGGGAGTCATAAAAGATGGCAGCACCACCACCGGGTTTCTCCCTAGCAGTGAAGTTTTTGCCATCCACTATCCTGGTTATCCTTCATCCATGTCCCGTGCCATTGAGACACTTGGTGGGACCCAAGGAATTCGTAAGGTGTGTCAAGTTGCTATCTTAAATATCAATTGTGTCTAACCAAATCGCATTCTCACCATATTGAAGAGATATGTTCAATCAATGTTCTGCTCAGTCGTGGCTTGGTTCTATCATTTGCAGGCTCATAGTTCACAGTCAAACAGGCTGGAGCTTCATTTCCGGCACCAAGAACCATATTCACATCCTGCCTTTGGAGACCTTCGTCCTTGCAACAACTTGTTGCTTAAAATATCCAAAACCAAGTCTAATGCTGGACAAACTCAACCCCAAAGTGAATTACTTGCCAGCAAACAAGATGAAGTGCAGATACCTGAAAATGATCGAGTACATTTTGATATTGTTGCTCGTGTCCCAGAGGCTTATCATTTTGATGGTTAGAGTGGCCCTGCTTGCACCAACACCTCTTACATCTCATGAATTTTCCTTACAATTTCAAAACTGATCTTCACCTGGTTTTTCTGTTCCTCTTTTAACATTTTAAAGGAATGGTTGACTACCAGCATGTTGTTCCTGTTCATGCTGATGTTGCACGGAAGAAAAAGAGAAATTGGATCGAAATTAAGGATCCACACTCTGGTAAAGTAACTATGTTTCACTGTCTCTGTTTTTATAGCTTCGATATATTCAGAACTTTTTTTTCTCTTTAATTTACCAAATTAGTTTATTTATTTTATATTATTTATCTATCTATTTGTAGATAAGGGTATATTCAGAACTTTTTTTTCTCTTTACTTTACCAAATTAGTTGATTTATTTTACATTATTTATCTATCTATTTGTAGATAAGGGTGGTCTTATGGATATTGATCAGGAGGATGCGATGATTCTGCTACCCCAACTCTTTGCACCTAAGGATGTGCCCGATAATTTAGTGTAAGACGCTCTAGCGGCTTTTATATTGTTATACTGGATCTAATTATTTTTATTTTTAAACAATCCTGTTACTGGAATTTTCCTTCAGATATTAACTGTTGTTTTAGTTCTGTTTCTATCTTCATTACCACTCAAAGTTATATATATTTGGGCATCTTTGTCTAAACATATCTGGTGATATTCCCTTCAGTGGATTTCATCTTGATTGGATGGGAGCTATGTGTTGATTGTGTGTTGTTAAGCCTTGTAGGCCTTGATTAGATGGGGTTCAGCCCATCTTCTTTGTATTCCACTTCCTTGTATATAAAAAAAACCTTTGTTTTAAAGACTTGAAAGTTATTGGATGGTTTCAGGTGAATGATCCATTTTTTGTTTCTCGTGCTAATATTAATCAGTATTATTATCTGTTAGGTTGAAACCATCAGTGACATTGAGTGCAAAAAAGAATCAAGAAGAACCTGTGCAACACCAATGGGAGGTGAATCTTATTATTGATTAAATTACGCTGTAATTTTTCTGACGCAAGTAACTATATGTTGTTTTTAAATATGCATGCTAAAGCTATGATATTTGTACTTATCTGGCTTTTATTGATAGAAGATGTGTATTACAAAGTTGTTGAACCAGTGGAAGCTGAAGGTCATGAAAACAACCACATTGATATGTTAGCCTCAAAAGTTTGATAGGGAGATAGATGTTATAGATATTTTATTTTTGAGATGTCATTTTTGACTTTAGGGTTTTAACTATGGCATCAAAAGTGAAAGGTTCTAATTTTCCCCCTTATACTTATTGATTTTCATTTTTTGTGTCTTAGTTATCATTGTTACTTTTATCAGTTCTTTCATTTTGATGATTGTTTCTTATTTGTGAAATGTATATCAATGCTTCAATAGATATAATTTTGAATTGAGAACTTATAAGTACCTTTTATCATGTTTCAGCTTATTCTTTGAGATGTTAACTTGGTGCATGGTGTTCAAACTGACATTTGATATTTTTATTTGTCTAGATGGATATGGAGCCAGTTCTCGCAATTGACTTTGGAATCAGTGATATCCTTTGTTTATTTTAGTAATCTAGTTCTTACCCATTGCTGAGGGTTTTTCCAAGTTTTCCATGTTATCTTTTCTTCATATTTATTTCATTTAAAAATTGTGGTTGTGGGGTTCTTTTTTTTTTTTTTTTTTTTGGTGTTGGGGGGGGGGGGGGGAGAGGGAGGATCTAGCATAGCATAAAAATAAATATGTACATTAATTGAGTCTTTGGAACTCACTGCCTCATGTTAGCTTTGTGATATTCTTTTTAGACCTAATTATGGTTTAATTTGAGATTTGATTGTTTTACTTATGATAGGAAATAAGTGGGAATGAGACTAAATAAGGTCTCTAAAGTGAGTACTTAGATCAGAATCCAACAATCAAATTAATGAATATTATAAAGACTCGAATCTTAACAAAGTTGATGCGGACATCATTAGTTAGTTTCCTAGATTCTTTCGTTAGGATTTTAGTTTCCAGATTTTTAGTAGGAGTTGATTTAAGTTTCCTAGTTTATTTGCATTGGTTTCTTTGTGGATTAGGATTTCTTTTTAGTAAGGGATTTTTATCCTATTCTCTCTAGGTTTTAGTTTGCTATAAATACTCCCTATGTAGTTCTTTAAAATTCAGATTTGAGATATTAAGACAAGTTTACTTTCCAGAGATTGGAGACTCCTTGGTGTGAAGCCAAGGCGTCTTTTACCACCTATCTTCTGTTTTCTATTTCGCTTCCGCCAAAATTACCCAAATACTCAATTCACCCATATCCTACCTCAAAAGTTTTTGCAAAGTTTTGTATTTGTAGTTCTTAACATTCTTACAGATTCCTAAGAGAACGAATTGGGAGGAATATATACCCCAGGGCTCAGATCAGTGGGAGTCACAGATGGCCGTGTCTCAGCTGTTTGATGAGCGGCCTGTATGGCCAAAGGATTCACTAACTGAACGTTTGGTTGATAAGGGCTTCAACTTTTCAGATCATCTACTCAGAAGGTTGTCTCCTTATAAGCCTTTACATTCTATTCTCAGTCTTTGTTCTGTTGGTTGAAGTCAATCTGTTCTTGCAGGCTTCTTTCTAGAGTTGCATACTACTTTTCACGTGGACCATTTCTCAGGTTCTGGATAAAAAAAGGAGGATATGATCCTCGCAAGGATCCTGATTCTCGAATGTGAGTATTTTGGAACAAGATCTTGCACATATATAGTATTTAGTATCTGTCCACTTTTGTTTCTCTTTTGCATATAATTTTCTGTTTTCCGCGTGTATTCCAAAAATTTCTATTTTGTCACGGGAAATAATTTCTTGCCTTTCATTTCATGTCTTTTAATGACGATGAGTTAGTTTATTTGTGCAAGCTCACACAATCAGTATCAAGTGCACATTTTAAACTAACATGTTAATGGATGTTATATCTTCATGTTTGCTTACATTAATGTCTGTTTTAGCAGATTTCAGAAAATTGATTTTCGAGTCAGACCACCATTACAGAGTTACTGTGATGCTAATTCAGCCAATCAGTAAGTTTCTCTTCAAAGTCTTCCTTTTGTTTTTTTTTTATTTTTGCTTCAGATTTGCAATCTGCTGTAACAATTAATAGAAAGAGTGAACAATCAACATACTGACACCCTGCAGGATGTTGTCAAAATGTGTTTTCTACGAGTGCTCATTTATTGGCCTTTTTCTTGCTCTTTTAGTTCATTAAGGACCTTCAATACTTTCCATTGAATTCAGCTCATTAAGCAATGCTTAGTTCTGACAGAGTTGTCCAGAAACTGGTTGTTGGGAAAAATCAATCATCTTAGCTCTGTACCGTTCATAGTTTTTAGTTGGGAATAAAATTTTGGAAATGTCACCTGACTTATACACCATTTTCAATTGGTCACTAAATAAGATTTCAGAAAAAAAAAAAAAAAGAAAAGAAGAGAGCCGACCACCAATCCATCCCCACGATGAGATTTTTTTGCCGGAGTTAACATCAGGTAACAGATTAAGGATTTTGGAAGATTAGGATGACATCTTCCGTAAATTTTTCAAAGATTTAACATCTGGGTTCATGTCACACTGCTAAAATTTTCCTTTTTTAGTTTTGGGTATATATATTCAAGCTTATGTATTTGATTTTCAAGCATTATTTGGAGGATACTTATCGTGGACTGTGCAATTAGATTTTTTTTTTTTCCTTTTAATTATCGATCCTTATTCTAGCTTTGAACATCAAAACTTTCTAATTTCCAATTCTTAATGTAAATAATATTTTTTCTATAGAAATAATTGGTTTTTGTCCATTTTCTTTTGGGGTGTCTTGCAGACTAAAGCATAGGTGGGAGGATATTTGTGCATTTCGAGTGTTTCCTTACAAGTGCCATACAACATTGCAACTATTTGAACTTGGTGATGATTACATTCAAGAACAGATAAGAAAACCTCCAGCCCAGACAACTTGCTCTGTGAGTTTCCCGAAATAAGCAGTGTTTACAATCCATTTGTGTATTCCATTAAATCTACTGGAAGCTAAAAACAAAGATCTGTATAATAACTTAGTGTTTTTTTTTCCTTTTGGCTTCAGATTCCATATTTCAAAGATGGCATGTATGAATTTCTCATTACTGAATTGAGGAAGTTGAGTAAGAACAGTTGGTGATAGAAGAGTTAAGTATGTACTACATGCTTGAGTGTCTTAGGTACAGAAATGGGGATGTAGAGAATGATAGCTTGCAAGAGCAGAATTTAATAGGAATATGTACGTTAATGAAGTTAGTAGTAGACTGTACTTTTAGCAGTACTAATCTTTGACAATTTCTATTTGTTTCAGTTTTTGCTAGTGTTGGTTTTGGTTGGTGACATTTAGCTTGTATGTTTGCAGTCTGAGACAGGATGGTTTTCATATAACATGCTTGAAAACTTGAAGGATTGTGTTAAAGTGAGGTTCCTATCTGTATTCCCAGAACCTGGTGCAGAGCCCTTGCTAAAAGCTGCTACTGAAAGCTTCAAAAAGTCCAAGAAGATGTGTAGTAATGACAAATTAATGCGTGATGAAGTGGTACACCCAAAGGCCAAAGCAGGTTTAAAAATAAAACCACATTTGTCGACTCTCCAGTTCTTTTAATAGTTTTTTTTCTCTTTCTCTTAATATATAATTAAAAGTGTGTTTTTTAGCTTTGTTTTCTAGTTTTGTTTAACATCATTTGACTCTAAGGAGTCTGATTTTCTCTGTCTCTATTTCATAAGGAGGATTGCTTATCCTTCTTGTTATCAATACAATGTTTCTAATTATTAAAAAAAAAAAGTGTTTCATATGAACTTTCAAAGCACTTATCCACTTCAAATAAGACACTTCTAGTAAGGTTGAGCTACAATGACTTCTCCCAAAATACCCCTAAATGCATGGAATTGTACTTAACAGAAAGCCACCCTCAAATCTGTTCATCCATGCTTCTTTTCTAGCATCCTGCACATTTTTCTTACTGTAGTTTTTTGGGTCAGGACTACTAATTTATCTTCTCTCTTGTTACACCAAAGATCTTGCTTGTTCAAAAGACTTGTTCTCTGATCTCTTTTTTGATTTTTCGTGGTATGTTCCAAATGATTTTAATGGTCTGAAGTAGGATTTGATTACTTATTTGTGTACTCATATTTCATTGCTTTGATTGGCACAGCTATTTGCAACACTTATTTATTTATTATTCACTGGAAACATTATAACATCTTTTTGCGATGATACAAACAGGACATGCTTTTTTTGTCTGATTATTGGAAACGAACTTGGAGGTATTTATTAACTACGTTTATCTACAACTTATAGGATATGAAGATGTTGAGGAACCCAACAATGTTGAGGAAGAGGAGAAAGATGAAATTGGGGTTAATAATGGTGAAGAGGCATTAGATACAGATGATGGACTTGATGTGGTACTTAATTAATTTCTGTTCAACCGGTTATCTATTGGATCACTGTTTTTCTCTATTTTTGGTTTCATGACATTTACTTTTACACTAAATTATGAGGCTTGCCTCCTTTTGTTGACTTATATCATGTTTACTTGTTCGTAGGCTGAGGATGGTGAAATTTCTCTGCAGTCACATTCATGTATCCTTATACCATAACAATCCAGTGTATAATTTTTCTTTGTGCGTGATTTGAATCAAAAAGTGAATTTTTTTTTACTTCTTTACCCATCCTTTGCGGCAATGCAGTGAATCAGCAATGGCTGTTAGTTGAATGTAGAATAATTAAGCATTCATTTGATTTTTCGTTTTTGTTTTTGGCAATGATATTCCCTTATTTTACTAAAAGTAAAGTAAAATAAACTTAGTCTTGTGAAGAGAGAATTTTGTGACCAATTAATGTTTTCAATTGAAGGATTGTTCTAAGCTCTGCAAATTCTTGTGGATTTCCTATATGTTTCTTAGATCTTAACATGGAGAATATTTCAAGAACCCATTTACAGGAGCTTTTTGGTAGTTTTCCATCTCCTGAAGCAGGGGGTGATGGAATACAAGCTGCGTATACCAGTGATGAAGAATACCAGATTTATGAGCAAGATAGTGATGACAACTTCTCTGAAGAAAATGATTGCTAACATGACATCTCTAAGGTTCGTTCTCTCCTTTTCTCATTCTGAGGTTTCACGCATTCTTTAATTTTTTGCCATTGTGGAGATATCTTCATGTGAATAATACATACATGAAACTAGTTGGTACAGATATAAGTGCCCTCTCTCTCTAGAAGAATAAGTTTGCTACTACGGATTTCATGTCTTCCATCTTGAAACTGCAGGTTGTGCAATATGAATATCATTTCAAATGTACAAGAAGTTTTATGCTTTGCATTTCATGACAGAAGTTGCTCATGCAAACTTGTCAAGAGGCCTTGCCTGCTATAACATGAAAGCTACACTAACTACCAACTATTGGTGTTTGACCATCAATATAAAGCACAGCTTCAGATTCATTTTCTAGCCTGGACAAGATGATAAGTCGAACTGATTCATGCATCTTCAAATGCGGTCCTCGACTCAATATGGTTTTGGATCTCAATATCTGCCAATGTACAACAATGATAATGGATAATCTGTACTTGCTTGATGAGCTTCTGCCAGTCCTCGATTTCTTGTTCAATGATATCGGTGAAGGTGTTTCTTTTGGCATGGCAGTTGGATATGCAAAACCACTCAACTCTGTGCCTCCAATTGACCATTTAACGCAGAGCTGAAACCCTGGCGGGAAAAGCACTACTACTGCAACTGTTGGTCGTTAGACTGTTTAAAAATTTCTTTTTATATGCTTAAGATCATGTGGTAATGATCGCTTGTGCTTAGATTTGCTGGGACACATTTATCTGTAATCCTGTTTTTCTGGTAACTTAATTATGTTTATTCTCTTTTTGTACTTTGAAGTTTCTTTAAAATTTGCGCTATTTCTCTGAGTATGGAAAGTAAATTTAGATGCCAATGGGTTCCCACCTCAGTGGTGGTGGATTCCCCCTCCCCCTATGGCACCTAGGTTCAAAACGCCAAGTGGTTTCTTTCCTCCAATGAAACAGAAAAAGGAGGTAAATTTAGATAACTATTTCTCACTTTTAAAACTGAAAACATGTTGGGTAACAAATTTTATTTTGAAAAAAAATTTGGTAAGTGCTTTCAGTTTTCATTTTCATATTTTTTGCCTTCTATCATTCACTAATTTTTCATCACCACACATGCATTGCACTTCAGTTATCAAAACTTGGGACTCGCTGACTTGAATTTTGCTCGACACATTCGTTTGACTTGGACCCACACATTTGTAAATGACAAATTTTTTTTAAAAAGAAGAAAGAGAACGTGGAAAGAAGAGAAACTAAACATCAGTGTACCACACAACGCCTACAGTACACGAAAAATAAAAATAGACAAACCAAGTCGTCTTCATCGCTCAACTTTGATGAATGAGGCTGTGTATAAAGTTACTGTGCCCACCACCCTCAAGCTTATCTTTTATAATAATTGTACCAAGTATCGACCCACCACGTGTTGACTATAAGTCAATGTGAAGGCATAGCAAGTTCACAGTCATTGGGAGGAAAGCATCAGTCATTGAAAACCTCTTGTACTGTAATTTGTATTTTGTATACTCAACAGAACCATGGCTGATCTTGCCTTTCCTTTGGCAACCAAACTCATTGAAAAGCTCGGGTCCATTACTTCTGAGCAGATCTGCTTGGCATGGGGCGTTAAAGCTGATCTGAAAAAACTTCAGCACACGATGTCCATCATCAAAGATGTTCTCTTGGATGCCGAACAGAAGCAAGAACATAACCAGCAGATACGCAGTTGGCTAAGACAGCTTAAAAATGTATTTCTCGATGCCGAGGATTTGTTGGATGAGTTTGAGTGCGAAGCTTTGCGGAGGGAAGTGGTGGAAACATTTCATGGCACACTGGAAAGGTACGCCGTTTCTTCTCTCGTTCTAATCCAATCGCAGTCCGTTTCAGAGTAGGCAATGAAATCAAGGAGATTAGAGAGAGGTTAGATGAGCTCAAGTCCAATAAGGCTATATTTGATTCTCTCACTAGTATTGATCATCATGGAGATGGAGGTGATCATCATGAAAGACCCTTCGTTCCTGCTTCAAAGGTTATTGGTAGAGAGTCTGAGAAGGAAGAAATTGTAAATCTGTTGATGCAACAAGGTGATGATGATCAAAGTGGGAATTCTAATAATAAAGTCTTTGTCATTCCGATAGTGGGGATTGGAGGTTTAGGGAAGACCACACTTGCCAAGTGGGTGTACGATGATAAAAGGGTCGTTGGGCATTTCGAATTGAGGATGTGGGCAACTGTTCCGGTGGACTTTGAACTTACTAGATTGACAAGACTGATTCTTGGTTCTGCATTAGATACAGAGATCAGTGATAAATTGACTCCAGATCAGTTGCAAGGAAGGCTACGTGAAGCTTTAAAGGATAAGAAATTTCTGCTTGTCTTGGATGATGTTTGGAATGATGATGCTTGGAAGTGGAGTCAGTTGAGAGATCTAGTGATGGAGGGAGCCAAGTCAGGAAGTAAGATTTTAGTGACGACAAGAAGTACCGCAATTGCTGAGATCATGGGTACCATGCCAGCAAACATTAATTTAGAATTTCTTTCTTTTGAGGATTCCTTGTCAATGTTTGTTGAATGTGCTTTTAAAGAGGGACATGATAAACAATATCCTAGCCTCTTTAAAATGGGAGAAGATATTGTCAGAAAGTGCGGAGGGGTTCCATTGGCAGTGAAAACTTTAGGGAGTCAACTATACTCAAAGACTGATGAACGAGAATGGAAATTGGTGAGAGATTCTGAGATATGGAAATTAGAACCGGAAGGTAGTGGTCACATTTTACCTGCTTTGAAATTGAGTTATACCCGATTGCCTCCTCATTTGAGACAATGTCTTGCTTATTGTTCCCATCTACGAAAGGATATGATTGGATTTAATAGTTGTCAATTGATCAGATATTGGATGGCACATGGAATCATTGATCAGTCTCATGTTCATGGGAATATGGAGTTGGAAGACATCGGAGAGCTATATTTTAAGGATTTATGGGCGAGATCCTTCTTTCAAAACGTTATTGATTATCATGTGTTATACGAATTTGATATGCATGATCTTATCCATGATCTTGTACAATCAATTGCACAAGGTGAGTGTTTTACAGTGAAGTCTGCAAACACCAAAGACATATCTGAAAATGTTAGACATTTGACATTTTTGGAAGCTGGCCAAAATGTTTCAACAACCTTGCAAAAGTTGAACAAAGTACGGACTGTAGCAGCAAACGAAATAGAGATTGATGAATCCTTCCTTCACACTTGCTTTTCAAGATTCAAGTATTTGCGAGTGGTTGAGTTACCTACATGTTCATTTCAAGTGTTGCCAAGTTCCATTGGTTCCCTGAAACATTTGAGATATCTGGACTTGAGTTGTAATGAAGTGTTTACACCATAATCAACCGAGCATATCTAGCCTCAAAGCGACTAGCACCAAAGGCAGACGTGTCTTCTCTCACGCCGAAGGAAGACACTCTTCCACAACGATGTGCGCAAAGTCCCACATCGGAAATCTACACAAACCTCCTACTTTCACCTCCCTATAAATAGAGACTTCTCTCAACTTAAATAGGGACTTCTCCCCTCATGTATTATTGTATTTATACGTTATCATAATGAGAATATACTTCTCCGTGGACGTAGCCCATTCATTAAGGGTGAACCACGTACATCTTGTCTTCTTTACATTTATCATTTGCCCAAGTCTTTACATACATGCTTAAGGTCTTCACCTTCATCCATCATCCATCACACAATCATCACTAAGTTGGACTCAATCTTGGCCTAGCCATTTTGAGCATCAACATGAAGCAATAATGAAACTCCCTGATGCAATTTGCAAACTGCAGAGCTTGCAAACTCTAAATCTTATTGGATGTGTGAATCTTGAAGAGTTGCCTAGAGATATAAGCAAATTGATCAGCCTCACATCACTTTGGTTAATTACAAAACAAACGAGTTTTACAGAGAATGGGGCGGGATGCTTGAAATCACTTCGATTTCTTTATATTACCAAGTGTAGTAATTTAACCTCTTTGCCGTGTGAAACGAGCTATCTCGCTTCCTTACAGACTCTGTGGATAGAAAAATGCAAACAACTGAATTTGGGGAACGTAATCTATCAAGGAACTCCATTGAGGCTCCAAAAATTGTTTATTTTCGATGTACCACGAATGGTGGCATTGCCTGAATGGTTTCAAGGAGCGGCTAACACCCTTCAATTCATGCTTATTGGCATGTGTGACAATTTGGAGGCATTACCTGAGTGGTTTGCAATTTTCACATCACTCACAAAGTTGATCATTGGTTCATGTCAGAAATTGTTGTCTCTGCCAGAGGGTATGCAATGTGATATTTCATCCATAACATCGTCTCCAACTACTACGTACAACAAGTTTTATGCTTTGCGTTTCATAACAGTAAGTTGCTCATGCAAACTTGTCAAGAGGCCTTGCCTGCTATAACATGAAAGCTATACTAACTACCAATTATTGCTGTTTGACCATCAATATAAAGCACAGCTTCAGATTCATTTTCTAGCCTGGACAAGATGATAAGTCGAACTGATTCGTGCATCTTCAAATGTGGTCCTCGACTCAATATGGTTTTGGATCTCAATATCTGCCAATATACAACAATGATAATGGAGAATCTGTACTTGCTTGATGAGCTTCTGCCAATCTTCGATTTCTTGTTCGATGATATCGGTGAAGGTGTTTCTTTTGGCATGGCAGTTGGATATGCAAAACCACTCAACTCTCTGCCTCCCGTTGACCATTTAACGCAGAGCTGAAACCCTGGCGGGAAAAGCACTACTACTGCAACTGTTGGTCATTAGGTTGTTTAAGATTTTCTTTTTATACGCTTAAGATCATGTGGTAATGATCGCTTATGCTTAGATTTGCTGGGACAAATTTATCTGTAATACTGTTTTTCTGGTAAGTTAATTATGTTTATTCTCGTTTTATACTTTGAAGTTTCTTTAACATTGCACTATTTCTCGTGTACGGAAAGTAAATTAGATGCCAATGGGTTCCCACCACAGTGGTGGTGGATTCCCCCTGCCCCTATGGCACCCAGGTTCAAAATGGTTTCTTTCCACCAATATAACCCAAAAAAAGAAAAAAAAAAGAAGGTAAATTTAGAAAACTGTTTCTCATTCTTTTAAAACTGAAAACATATTTGGTAACAAATTTTATTTTGAAAAAAAAAATTTGGAAGTGTTTTCAATTTTCGTTTTCATATTTTTTGCCCTTGTTTATCATTCGCCATTTTACATCACACACTTCAAGTATCAAAACTCGATATTTTTGGACTTTGGACTTAAATTCTTCTCGACTTAGACCCACACATTTGTACATGACAAATTTTTTTTAGAAGGAAGAAAGATAACGTGGAAACAAGAGAAACTGAATGGTTACTGTCAAACAAAGTAGGGCAAATATTCATATACGCTCATATTCTCATATTTTCTCATCTTATTATTCTTCTCCAATATGGAGGTATTTATAGAGAAGTACAACCCTAAATAAAATAGGAAATAAATCCAAATTACAATAGAAAATAAATATAAATTATAATAAGAAATAAATCTCAATTATAATATGACTAAATAAATGGTAAGTAACTAAAATCCTAACATAGTAAGGAACCAAAATCGTAACTAAGTAAGGACTCGCCAACACTCCCCCTCAAGTTAGGCAAAGATATTTCGCATGCCCAACTTGACAAGCGAGTCACAGAACACCATACTTGAGAAGCACCAATTGTAGAGAAGGTCTTTTAGTCAACCACGAGTGAAACAAGTGACAAACTAAAGCAAAGTTTGCAGCGGAAACACAAGAGCAAACCCTAAAAAATAGGGCACATAGCAGAACACAGAAACCCTGTGAGCACTGCAATAGGTAAGGCAGAACCCCTGTGAGCACGGTAGTAGGTAAGGCAGAACACAGAAACCATGTGAGCACGACAGCAGATAAGGCAGAACACAGAAGCCCTGTGAGCACGGCAGCAGATAAGACAGAACACAGAAGCCCTGTGAGCACGACAAGGTCAACGGGCATGAGCACAACGAAAAACACACCAGCAAAGGCATGAGCAACAATATTGGCACCATAACAGGCAGGAGCAACAATACTGGTACCACAACGGAAACACACCAGCAAAGGCACAAACACAGTAGAAGCAACAAAAACAATGTCCCCAGTAAGAGACAACAAAACTGACAACATCAAGAGCAACACAAGGCATTGGCACCAGCAAGACAAGGCAAGGCAAACAACTGTGGAAGCAGCAACAACAGAGACAACTTCAATTCGCTCCCCCTAAGCAAACAACTGTGGTAGCAGCAACAACAGAGACAACTTCTCTTCACTTCCCCTCTCCCCCTGAAGAGAAGGGGTCGATGAAGCACATATGAGCAGTGGTACTTGAGAAACAGGCACGACGGTAGCAAGGTATGTGGCAACACGGTAGTAAGATAGATAGCGGAGGAGGGCTAGGATTATAGGCTAGGTGTATAGTGCAACATAAATAGGTAGTGTTTAGGGTTAAGGTAGAGACGAATCAAAACACAACAACAACAACAACATCAACGGTGATAGTAGCGACAACGGCAACAATAAATTCTTCCATATAAATTTTAGCAAGTTCACGTAGACATAACTTATCTTCACTCCTCCTCTCCCCTTGAAGAGAAGGGGTCGTCAGAGTCAAGAAATAAGCAACATCTTCATGGGAATACGTCAAGATCCCCTCCTCAAGGAGGGGAGGAGAGTACTTTAATTTCAAAGAGAACACAAGCACAGGTCACAAGAAAAACCTAGGCTCTTATACCATGTCAAACAAAGTAGGGCAAATATTTAGTTATGCTCAAATACGCTCATATTGACTCATATTTTCTCATCTTATTATTCTTCTCCAATATGGAGGTATTTATAGAGAAGTACAACCCTAAATAAAATAGGAAATGAATCCAAATTACAATAGAAAATAAATATAAATTATAATAAGAAATAAATCTCAATTATAATATGACTAAATAAATGGTAAGTAACTAAAATCCTAACATAGTAAAGAACCAAAATCCTAATTAAGTAAGAACTCACCAATAGTTACCATACAACGCCTACAATACACGAAAAATAAAAACAGACAAACCAAGTCGTCTTCATCGTTCAACTTTGATGAATGAGGCTGTGTATAAAGTTACTGTGCCCACCACCCTCAGCTTGTCTTTTATAATAACGTGGTATCGACCCATGTGAAGGCATAGCAAAGTTCAGAGTCACTTGGGAGGAAAGCACCAGTCATTGAAAAGCTCTTGTATCTCTTCTTCACAAAACCAAATTATTTCAAAGACAGCTGTAAACAAAAAAGGGCACTATTGTCAATAAACCCCACGCAGCCTCTCTCGTTTGATGGATTTTTCCACTTGCGTCAAAGTTGGCTTTGTCTAAGCGTGGAGAGGAGGAACACGTGCTTACCCCATTACCCAAGGGATTAAAATAATTTCATGGACAAAAATAATGTCGAAATCTGTGTTTGCCTTTTCTTTTTAAATACAAAGTAAAATATAAAAATGCTCATTTAGTTGAATTTTCAATATAAATTGGTAAAGCCCATGTGACTCATGTGAGGCTAACGGATAACACTGGCTAAAACCTAGTATCGATACATCAACTTGTTGGACGGTTAGATTTGAATTATTTGATCCAATGGTCTAGAATAAATTGTGAAGAAGAGAAATTGTAATAAGAATAGAGAAATCTTTGGCGCACCCACCCTCAAGTTGTCTTTATGATATTTGACTTCACCCACTACCCTCTGGTTGTCTTTACGAGCTCTCTTTATAATATTCGTACCTACTGAACGTGGGACAGTGCATTCATACCTCGGGAAACCACAACAGTCATCTTCATCCTCCGAATTCTCTTGTATTGTAATTTGTATACACCCTCTCAACAAAACCATGGCTGAAGTTGCATTTCCTTTGGCAACCAAACTCATTGAAAAGCTCGGGTCCATTGCTTCTGAGCAGATCTCCTTGGCATGGGGCGTTAAAGCTAATCTGAAAAAGCTTCAGCGCACAATGTCCACCATCAAAGATGTCCTCTTGGATGCGGAACAGAAGCAAGCTCATAACCAGCAGATACGCAGTTGGCTAAGACAGCTTAAAGATGTATTTCTTGATGCCGAGGACTTGTTGGATGAGTTTGAGTGCGAAGCTTTGCGGAGGGAAGTGGTGGAAACATTTCATGGCACAACTGGAAAGGTACGCCGTTTCTTCTCTCGTTCTAATCCAATTGCATTCCGTTTCAGAGTAGGCAATGAAATCAAGGAGATTAGAGAGAGGTTAGATGAGCTCAAGTCCAATAAGGCTATATTTGATTCTCTCACCAATCTTCCTCATGGAGATGGAGGTGATCATCATGAAAGACCCTTCGTTCCTGCTTCAAAGGTTATTGGTAGAGAGTCTGAGAAGGAAGAAATTGTAAATCTGTTGATGCAACAAGGTGATGATGATCAAAGTGGGAATTCTAATAATAAAGTCTCTGTCATTCCGATAGTGGGGATTGGAGGTTTAGGGAAGACCACACTTGCCAAGTGGGTGTACGATGATAAAAGGGTCGTTGGGCATTTCGAATTGAGGATGTGGGCATCTGTTCCGGTGGACTTTGAACTTACTAGATGCACAAGACTGATTCTTGGTTCTGCATTAGATACAGAGATCAGTGATAAATTGACTCTGGATCAGTTGCGAGGAAGGCTACGTGAAGCTTTAAAGGATAAGAAATTTCTGCTTGTCTTGGATGATGTTTGGAATGATGATGCTTTGAAGTGGAGTCAATTGAGAGATCTAGTGATAGAGGGAGCCAAGTCAGGAAGTAAGATTTTAGTGACGACAAGAAGTACCGCAGTTGCTGAGATCATGGGTACCATTCAAGCAAACATTAATTTAGAATTTCTTTCTTTTGAGGATTGTTTGTCTTTGTTTGTAGAATGTGCTTTTAAAGAGGGACGTGATAAAGACTATCCTAACCTCTTTGAAATGGGAAAGGATATTGTCGGAAAGTGCGGAGGGGTTCCACTAGCAGTGAAAACTTTAGGGAGTCAACTATACTCAAAAACTGATGAGCGCGAATGGAAATTGGTGAGAGATTCTGAGATATGGGAATTAGAACAAGAAGATGCTGGTCACATTTTACCTGCTTTGAGATTGAGTTATACCCGATTGCCTCCTCATTTGAGACAATGTCTTGCTTACTGTTGCCATCTTCGAAAGGATAGGATTAGATTTGGTAGTTTAAGTTTGATCAGATATTGGATGGCACATGGAATCCTTGATCAGTCTCGTGTTCATGGGAATATGGAGTTGGAAGACATCGGGGAGCTATATTTTAAAGATTTAATGGCGAGATCCTTCTTTCAAAACGTTATTAGTGATCATATAGAATACAGATTTGATATGCATGATCTTATCCATGATCTTGTACAATCAGTTGCACAAGGTGAGTGTTTTACAATGAAGTCTACAAACACCAAAGACATATCTGAAAATGTTAGACATTTGACATTTTTGGAAGCTGGCCAAAATGTTTCAACAAGCTTGCAAAAGTTGAACAAAGTGCGGACTATAACAGCACAGGAAACAAAGATTGATGAATCCTTCCTTCACACTTGCTTTTCAAGATTCAAGTATTTGCGAGTGGTTGAGTTACATGCATGTTCATTACAAGTGTTGCCAAGTTCCATTGGTTCCTTGAAACATTTGAGATTACTGAACTTGAATGATAATGAAGCAATAACGAAACTCCCCAATGCAATTTGTAGACTGCAGAGCTTGCAAGCTCTATATTTTGGTGGGTGTGAGAATCTTGAAGAGTTGCCCAAAGATATAAGCAAATTGATCAGCCTCAGATCACTTGTTTTTACGACGAAACAAACAAGTTTTACAGAGAATGGGGTGGGATGCTTGAAATCACTTCAACTTCTTTCTATTCTCAAGTGTAGTAATTTAACCTCTTTGCCGTATGAAACGAGTTATCTTGCTTCCTTACTGACTCTAGCTCTAGGGGAATGTGAACAACTGGATTTGGGGAACCTAAATTATCAAGGAACTCCACTGAGGCTTCAAACCTTGCGGATTGTGAATTTACCACGGATGGTGACATTGCCTGAATGGATTCAAGGAGCGGCTAACACCCTTCAACTCTTGGTTTTGGGCACGTGTAAGAATCTGGAGGCATTACCTGAGTGGTTGGCAAGTTTCAAATCACTCAAAAGGTTGGTCATTGTTTCATGTAAGAAATTGTCGTCTCTGCCAGAGGGGATGCGTTCTCTTACCTCCTTAAGAGAACTTGTGATTGATGATTGTCCTGAATTGGAGAGGAGATGCCAGCGTGACATTGGAGAAGATTGGCCCAAGATTTCTCATGTGCCACATGTTTCCTTTTCCCGCAATTGATTTCTTGATGTATATATGCAAACAAGGTGGCTCTCCTCGTATGTTGTTCTATACTAATATTATTCCTAGTTTCTTTCTTCAACTGTTTCAATATTTCTTTCTTTCCCTTTGTTTGTTTGTTTTCTTGTGTCTAGGTACTTACTGGATTGTATTTTATTTAGTTTGGATTGTTTCCTGCTTAGATCAATTTGATTTGATTTTATTCAAGTTGTGGAGTGGATGACTAAAAATAAAAGAATCGTCTTTGTAAATAATAGTTGTGTACATGTGTGGTGTGGTGTGCACAACGACTTTGTTTACTTTCTTTGTATCGCTTGCTAATTCCAGTATTGTATATATGCAATGTGATGATTTCATTCATCCATAACATTATGATAATCTTTATTTGTTTATTTATTTATTATTATGATGTGTCTCCTCAGCTACATCAAAAGTTTTGGTGGCATTATGGCTTTACATGCGAAAACAGGAATACACTCAGTTTTGGTGGCATTAAATCCATTTCTTCTTAATAACCAACTTCTCCGTTAAATTTTACTCTTTTGTTTGGTTCGGATTGTATCATTGGTGATCAATTTGTTCTTATTTAACTTTTAGACCACCAAAATTAAAACAATCTTCTTTGATAGTATTTCTTTGTGCCTCCCGTTCACCTTGTAACGCAGAGCACACCAACTTAATTTAAATTTAATTTAAAAAGTGTTGGCTTAATTATATTTCCTCTGGCACAACAATTTTTGTCACAACTAAAATGAAAAATGAAAAATGAAAAATAAGGGTCAATTTCACTTTTTGGTCCTCCCAAGTACAGCTTGGTTTAAAATTTTGGCATACTTGATGAGAAGGCCCTGATAAATAACAACTTCGTATAACATTATAATGTTATTTATGCTCCCATTTCTCCAAGAACATAATATATATTTTTTTTTTTTTTTTTTTTGCATTGTCTTAGATCTTAGGAATGTCGATTCTACATCTTAAACTAGTATGAACTCTCTCTTTCTCAAAAAAGTAATATAAAATTTTGTAATGGCCAAACTTTAAAAAAAATAATAATAAAAAGAAGAAGTAATTAATGAACCTTTTTTCTTTCGGTCCTATGCCTGTGGTGATCAAAATTGAAGTGAAATGTATATGTTCCACACACCACATGGTGTTTATAGCATTTATATGTTCCAAGCTCGGGTCCATTGCTTCTGAGCAGATCTCCTTGGCATGGGGCGTTAAAGCTAATCTGAAAAAGCTTCAGCGCACAATGTCCACCATCAAAGATGTCCTCTTGGATGCGGAACAGAAGCAAGCTCATAACCAGCAGATACGCAGTTGGCTAAGACAGCTTAAAGATGTATTTCTTGATGCCGAGGACTTGTTGGATGAGTTTGAGTGCGAAGCTTTGCGGAGGGAAGTGGTGGAAACATTTCATGGCACAACTGGAAAGGTACGCCGTTTCTTCTCTCGTTCTAATCCAATTGCATTCCGTTTCAGAGTAGGCAATGAAATCAAGGAGATTAGAGAGAGGTTAGATGAGCTCAAGTCCAATAAGGCTATATTTGATTCTCTCACCAATCTTCCTCATGGAGATGGAGGTGATCATCATGAAAGACCCTTCGTTCCTGCTTCAAAGGTTATTGGTAGAGAGTCTGAGAAGGAAGAAATTGTAAATCTGTTGATGCAACAAGGTGATGATGATCAAAGTGGGAATTCTAATAATAAAGTCTCTGTCATTCCGATAGTGGGGATTGGAGGTTTAGGGAAGACCACACTTGCCAAGTGGGTGTACGATGATAAAAGGGTCGTTGGGCATTTCGAATTGAGGATGTGGGCAACTGTTCCGGTGGACTTTGAACTTACTAGATTGACAAGACTGATTCTTGGTTCTGCATTAGATACAGAGATCAGTAATAAATTGACTCCAGATCAGTTGCAAGGAAGGCTACGTGAAGCTTTAAAGGATAAGAAATTTCTGCTTGTCTTGGATGATGTTTGGAATGATGATGCTTGGAAGTGGAGTCAGTTGAGAGATCTAGTGATAGAGGGAGCCAAGTCAGGAAGTAAGATTTTAGTGACGACAAGAAGTACCGCAATTGCTGAGATCATGGGTACCATGCCAGCAAACATTAATTTAGAATTTCTTTCTTTTGAGGATTCCTTGTCAATGTTTGTTGAATGTGCTTTTAAAGAGGGACATGATAAACAATATCCTAGCCTCTTCAAAATGGGAGAAGATATTGTCAGAAAGTGCGGAGGGGTTCCGTTGGCAGTGAAAACTTTAGGAAGTCAACTATACTCAAAGACTGATGAACGGGAGTGGAAATTAGTGAGAGATTCTGAGATATGGGAATTGAAACAAGAAGATGCTGGTCACATTTTACCTGCTTTGAGATTGAGTTATACCCGATTGCCTCCTCATTTGAGACAATGTCTTGCTTACTGTTCCCATCTTCGGAAGGATATGATTGAATTTAATAGTTATGATTTGATCAGATATTGGATGGCACATGGAATCCTTGATCAGTCTCCTGTTCATGGGAATATGGAGTTGGAAGACATCGGAGAGCTATATTTTAAAGATTTATGGGCGAGATCCTTCTTTCAAAACGTTGTTGATCAAGGTATTAACTTCAAATTTGATATGCATGATCTTATCCATGATCTTGTACAATCAGTTACACAAGGTGAGTGTTTTACAGTGAAGTCTGAAAACACCAAAGACATATCTGAAAATGTTAGACATTTGACAGTTTTGGAAGCTGGCCAAAATGTTTCAACAACCTTGCAAAAGTTGAACAAAGTGCGGACTATAACAGCGGAGGCAACAAAGATCGATGAATCCTTCATGTGCACTTGCTTTTCAAGATTCAAGTATTTGCGATTGCTTCAGTTAACTAGATGTTCATTACAAGTGTTGCCAAGTTCCATTGGTTCCCTGAAACATTTGAGAAGTCTATACTTGAATTCAAATGAAGCAATAACGAAACTCCCCAATGAAATTTGCGAACTGCAGAGCTTGCAAACTCTAGATCTTGGTGGTTGTGAGAATCTCCAAGAGTTACCGAGAGATATAAGCAAATTGATCAGCCTCACATTACTTGGGTTAACCACAAAACAAACAAGTTCTACTTTGATCAGCCTCACATCACTTCGATTTCTTGGTATTCTCAGGTGTAATAATTTAACCTCTTTGCCGCTTGAAACAAGCTATCTTGCTTCCTTACGGACTCTGGTGCTATACAACTGTGAACAACTGGATTTGGGGAACGTAAATTATCAAGGAACTCCACTGAGGCTCCAAAAATTGGATATTTTCCAAGTACCACGGATGGTGGCATTGCCTGAATGGCTTCAAGGAGCGGCTAACACCCTTCAATTATTGGCTATTGACGAGTGTGAGAATTTGGAGGCATTACCTGAGTGGTTGGCAAGTTTCACATCACTCAAAAAGTTGATCCTTGATTCATGTCCGAAATTGTCGTCTCTGCCAGAGGGGATGCGTTCTCTTACCTCCTTAAGAGAACTTGTGATTGATGATTGTCCTGAATTAGAGAGGAGATGCCAGCGCAACATTGGAGAAGATTGGCCCAAGATTTCTCATGTGCCACATGTTTCCTTTCACATCCTCGATTGATTTCTCCATATATAATTGATGCGAACAAGGTGGGTCTTCTCGTGTGTTTGTTCTATACTAATATTTTTCCTAGTTTCTTTCTTCAGCTGTCTCAGTATTTCTTTCTTTCCCTTTGTTTGTTTTCTTGTGTCTAGGTACTTACTGGATTGTATTTTATTTAGTTTGGATTGTTTCATGCTTAGATCAATTTGATTTTATTTTATTCAACTTGTGGAGTGGACGACCAAAAATAAAAGAATCGTCTTTGTAAATAATAGTTGTGGACATGCGTGGTGTGGTGTGCATAAATACTCTGTTTACTTTCTTTGTATCGCATGCTAATTCCAGTATTGTATATATGCAGTGTGATGATTTCATTCATCCATAGCATCTTAAAACAATCTTCTTTGATGGTATTTCTTTGGGCCTCCCATTCACCCTGTAACGCAGAGCACCCAATTTTTGTGATTCTACAAAATGAAATATAAAGGTCAATTTCACTTATCAGGAATTAATTCATAGAATGTGTTCACTTATTAGAAATGAGTATTGAAATAATCACAGTTCTTGTAAATTATCAAGATAAAGGACATGCTTCACCATGGTTTCCTTAGAAACCGATATACATGCCTCAAAGAAGGGCATTGCTTAGGTTAGACTTTGAAAAATAGATGCTGCATGCGTCGTTTTTCTTTCCCTATTTTTTCTTTAGAGATCATTGATCAAGCAAAGAACAAGAATATATACTTGAATTCACCAGTACTTTACACTAGTAAAGACCCAAGAAAAAAAAAACATTTTTATTCTCTAAATGTAATTGCCCCAACAATCAGTTAAGTAGTGTCGAGAGTATTCGCAATTTGAATTTATTTATTTTTTGTTGTTTTTTCTTACGTTAATTAGTACTTTACACTAGTAGTGTCTGATTGTAATTTTACGATATTTTGAGATGATGAGAGCTCTTTTTGCATGCATGTCCGTTAATAATAGTCATCCTCCACAACACATTACGCATGCGTGGTGATGGTGTGGTGTTGTGCTCTTGCTAATTCCAGTATTGTAGCCCGGTCCTGGCCCAGGGCGAACAGGGCAATGGCACGGGGCCCAAAAGTTTTGGGGGCTACAAAAAAAATTATAATCCTCCATAGATATATGTATTGTATATGCGGAAAACGATATCTATATATATAAAGTAAAAGACGGAGAATGGTAAAACATTCAAAATACCAGAAAATGCCATTGTTTAATGCAAACATTAAGAATTAAAATGATTAATTAAAAGTGTACATGAATAATTTTTTTTAAAGAGGATTTTTGCATAAATAATTTTTTTTAAAAAGTGTTTCATTGGAAAATGTAGTTGAAGATTTACCAAATAAATCTGAACGACGAATTCATTTTGAACAAAATGAAAATGACAAAAGTGTACATGAATGAAAACGAAAATAAAAATGACTAAAGTGCAGGACATGATATTGAATTGAAGATATTCTTGAATGCCCAAAATTTGGCATTTCGCGGAAGAAATGAAAGCGAAAATCAGAAAAACTGAACCTGTCCTAGGCAGTGAATATTATCAAAAATTTATAATTTTCGTGATGAATTTGTCTATAAAGGGGTACTCCAAATAAATATGAACCTCAACTGCTTTCTGCTTTATTCTTGGTGTGTATTCTTTACATGTAGTGTTGTTGAGTTCATATATCTTGACAATTATTAGCTTGATGACTATCTTTATTTTTCTTTCAAAAGATTAATGTGAATTCTTTTCTTGTGTTAGCTTTCATTTCATATTTTAGAGTTTTCATCACTTTTCAATCTTTTCTTTTTATAAGATTACATTTTCCCTTTGTATAAAGTAATTCAATAACACTACGGGCACCAACTTGTTTACCAACTTTTGGATACCAACACATGTGGCACATGACATGGCAACCCATGTCATCTGCCATCTCATCTATTTTAATTACATAATTTATTATATAAATAAAAAAATTTCTCACCGAAAACAAAAATAGTTAAATATAAGAAATAATTAAATTCTTTTATTTATATAATAAATTATGTAATTAAAACATATGAGGTGGCAGATGACATGGGTTGCCATGTCATGTGCCACATGTGTTGGTATCCAAAAGTTGGTAAACAAGTTGGTGCCCATAGCGTTATTGATTCTTGAATGCCCAAAATTTGGCATTTCGCGGAAGAAATGAAAGCGAAAATCAGAAAAACTGAATCTGTCCTAGACAGTGAATATTATCAAAAATTTATAATTTTCGTGATGAATTTGTCTATAAATGGGTACTCCAAATAAATCTGAACCTCAACTGCTTTCTGCTTTATTTGTTTATCTCAATAAAAACATATTATTGCAGACTTAAAGAACGCGAAAATAGGTTTTTTTTTTTTTTTTCCTTTTCATCAAGTTAAAAATGCATTGATAATTAGCCACAAAAGGACAATGAACAAGGGAAATTGTAAACAAACAAACAAAAAAAAAAAGAAAAAAAAAGAATAGACAAATCATTGTGTATACACTATGCCAAAGTCCCCTCCCTACGGCGGTATTACTCGAGAAAAATGCATTGATGATTAAGCCACAAAGCACAGAGAACAAAGAAATTATAAAGAAAAATAAAAATGGACAAAACAGTTCGTCTTCACCGTTGAACTTTGGGGATAAATTATAATATTTGTACCCACGCACGCCATCCTCAACTTGTCTTTATAATATTTGTACTCATCCACCCTCAATTATCTATAGGAGATGTCTTTATAAAAATACCAATAACCTTCAATAGTCTTTCTAATACTCTTGAGTAGTTTTCCCCAAGTTGTCTTTAATTATAATATTTGTACTCAACCAACCACCCTCAAGTTGTCTTTGTAATATCTGTAGACTACCCTTCAGTCATCTTTCTAAAAACCAAGGATTAAAATATCGGCCGTGCAGATAATATCGGGTCTCCAATTTACGGATATTTCGGGGGATATATCGTTATCGTTTTAGATATCGGGGAAAAATCAACAAAAATGACAGATATAGGCATTGAAACACATAATATTGGTGTAAAACTTTCATAGATGTTATGTACATTATCAATGAATGTATTGAACAAATAAAACTCAAAATTTACTAATAATAAGATATACATATGATGAAATATAAGTGGTATGTAATGTGCATTAATGAAAAGTTCGAAAATAAAATGTTAATTAGAATGAATAAACCATGCATAAATCCATAGTTTGTTTAAACATTGGATTACAATTTAGATAGGTGTCCATTTACATAAATGAAGAACTCCTATGAGGTTCAAACAATGAGGAACCATCTAGATTCATACAATAGTCATACCAAGTTATGTAACCCGAGTAGTTTGTAAGCCATGTTTGAACATGGTGCACATAAGTCTCTCTTGAGCTCCCTATTGTCCTCTCATATATGGGATAGTTAGGATTAACCAACTAGTAGGTCCATAATCTTTCTTTTTATCATCTTGAGCTCCATAACTAATTCCACTATAATCAGACATGACATAACCATAGTCATCATAAGATTCATTTGAGTTAGTACTAGGTCTAGTTCCTATGCTCATACATCCAAAAATGATCGCCATGTCCTCTTCAATGGATTGGAGGTATGTGGGCAGTGGACTGTGCATAGATTTTTCATATTAATAAATTATAGGGTTCCGGGCAAGGATTAGCTATTTTTTGTTTCAATTTACTTCAATTGCCTTCAAAACTTTTGAATTTTTTTTGGGTTTTGTTATGGGTATCGGGAAATATCGGGGATATCGGCAAAATATCGAGGATATCACACTTATCGGGGATATATCGTCGATATAGGGGAAGATATGGCCTTACCCCCCAGTATCGATGTCGATAGTTGAAAATACCGATATATCGGTGTATCGGCCGATATTTCAATCCTTGCTAAAAACCCATCCTTGAGTAGTTTTCCTCAAGTTATCTTTATAAAATTTGTAGCCCGGTCGTGGCCCAGGGCGAACAGGGCAACGGCATGGGGCCTAAACGTTTTTGGGGTACAAAAAATATTATAATCCTCCATATATATATATATATTGTATATGCCAAAATGATATTTATATATATCTATATATATAAAGCAAAAGACAAAGAATGGTGAAACATTCAAAATACCAAAAAATGCCATTTGTTAATTCAAACATTAAGAATTAAAATTATTAATTAAATGAGGATAATATGGTAAATTCACACATTTTCATATTTTTAAAAATTAAAATTGAAAGAAAAATCAGATAATGAATCCTATTTTTATGGAACACAACTACCCATTATCTTTTTTAATTCTAAAATAAATTTAATTTTTTTTAAAAAATACCTCTTGCAGGCGCGGAAGCGCGTGCGAAGAGACTAGTATATATAAAGTAAAAGGCAGAGAATGGTGAAACATTCAAAATACAAGAAAATGCCCTTAGTTAATCCAAACATTAAGAATTAAAATTATTAATTAAATGAGAATAATATGGTAAATTCACACTTTTTTATATTTAAAAAAAATTAAAATTAAAAGAAAAATCAGATAATGAATCCTATTTTTATGGAGCACAACTACCCGTTATCTTTTTAAATTCTAAAAAATATATATATATTTTAAACCTCTCCCAGGCGCGGGAGTGCGTGCGAAGAGGCTAGTATTATATGAAAAGGAAAAGCATGCGCATCCGATTTTTTTTAAATTTTTTTTTCTTCTTGTCTACTGGTCCAACCAAAAGCTTTGCTTCTTTTTTATTCCTATAGCTGAAGACGCGCATGTATGATGTCTCCCACTTTTTTTATTATTTATTCTTTATGCCCTATTTTTTTTGGAAGAATTCTTTATGCCCTTTTTTCCCTTCGTTTTGCTGCTGCTTCTTGTCCACTTTTGCTTATGTATTTTTTTTCATCTCAAATTCCATTTGGTCTGCGTTTCATTTCCTCCTCCCTGTTGTAGTTTCCTGTCGTTTGTGGTGGCAAAGGGCAGAAAATCAATTGGAGTTGGAGTTCTTGTTCTTTGCTTCAAGTTGAAGAAAAAAATGCTCAAAATTCATGTTTTATTGTTCTTTGTTCTTTATTAAATTATTAATTTTATATGTAGTTGCATTATTGTTATTGTTTTGGTCTTAGGTGTTGATTGTTGAGATTTTTATTTTGAAGAACAAATTGCTGAAAGTCTAAGAGGATTTTTGCATAAATTTTTTTTTTAAAGTGTTTCATTGGAAAATGTAGTTGAAGATTTACCAAATAAATCTGAACGATGAATTCATTTTGAACAAAATGAAAATGACAAAAGTGTTCATGAATGAAAATGAAAATAAAAAGTGACTAAAGTGCAAGACATGATATTGGATTGAAGATATTCTTGAATGCCCAAAATTTGGCATTTCGCGGAAGAAATGAAAGTGAAAATCAGAAAAACTGAACCTGTCCTAGGCAGTGAATATTATCAAAAATTTATAATTTCCGTGATGAATTTGTCTATAAAGGGGTACTCCAAATAAATCTGAACCTCAACTGCTTTCTGCTTTATATGTTTATCTCAATAAAAACATATTATTGCAGACTTAAAGAACGTGAAAATAGGGTTTTTTTTTTCTTTCTTTTCTTTTCATCAAGTTAAAAATGCATTGATAATTAGCCGCAAAAGGACAATGAACAAGAGAAATTGTAAACAAAAAAAAAAAAGAATAGACAAATCATTGTGTATATACTATACACTATGCCAAAGTCCCCTCCCTACGGCGGTATTACTCAAGAAAAATGCATTGATGATTCAGCCACAAAGCACAGAGAACAAGAGAAATTATAAAGAAAAATAAAAGAGTTCATCTTCACCGTTGAACTTTGGGGATAAATTATAAAATTTGTACCCACACACGCCATCCTCAACTTGTCTTTATAATATTTGTACCCACCCACTCACCCACCCTCAATTATCTGCAGGAGATATCTTTATAAAAATACCTGTGTAGTTTTCCTCAAGTTGTCTTTAATTATAATATTTGTACTCAACCAACCACCCTCGAGTTGTCTCTAGTCTTTGTAATATATGTGGACTGTACCCTTCAATAGTCTTTCTAAATAACCATCCTTGCGTAGTTTTCTTTATAATATATGTAGCCTGTATACGTACCCTTCAAGTTATCTTTATAAAATTTGAACTCGAAGAAGGGACACACTCAACTTTAATTGTCAAATTCGAACCAACCCCTGGATGCCGAAGGCATCCTTGGGGTGATCTCGCAATTCCTACGATAGGTGCTTCCCTCAAGGCGGCATGCTCCCTTACCGATGCATTTTCACATCCCACAGCTTCAGCATATTGCTTGTTACAAATGTGTGGTGTCATGTAATTTCTTGGTCCTCAACCGGAGCTTGTGGATTTAAGGGTATAACTAACCAAGCAATTGTGCATTGAATGAAAAACTGGTTCAATATGAGTTCTTTTCTATGTCTCAAGACAAATGAAGACTTTATTATTTCTCTAATACAAGACTAAGGAAATAAATGGATATAAAGAAAACAAACAGTGCGTCAGATATGAGGATCTAGTTAGAACTAAGACTACTACCACCCTTAGTTGCTTTTGAACACTGAAATAGCCTTTCGGGGGTCTATGAGATCTAGTAGCATTTAAATAGAGGATCAGAACCTTTAGTATAGATATGAACAACACCATTGAGATGTTTCAATCAAACCCCATGTGTGTATGAGAAACCCCCATTCCTTTGTATTTAAAAGCAAAAAAACAAAAAACAAAACATTTCTTATAAATGGAAGCTAACATCCCCTTCTTCTTTCCCCATAAAATTTAAACATAAACTTCGAAAATCAAAAATCCATTTTATTGTCTCGTTTCAGGCCATACTGAATTTGAATTCCTATTCTTTTAAATTCCCTCCCGACTAGAATTTATAATCTTTAGGGTTTTTTTTTTTCTCCTTGGCTTTAATTTGTTTTTAGATCAGGTCAAATATCCATATGTGCTTAAATTTTGGGACTCTAAATAGAACCATTCATCTATACAAAAGGTTAAACATTTTTTTTTTAACCCTGCAATCTTAGAATTTGTTTCTTGGGGCCTAAATAGAACAGTTTTTTCCTTAACTCTACAATCTTATAAACAGCTTTATTAATTGTTTAATTTTTTTTTAACTTTAATTTTTAAATTTAATTTTTTAAATAGATACGATGCTTAAACTTACAGGTAGTGAGAGTGCAAAGAGTGTTAGCTCACTGTTTTTTTCAACTAGCCTAATTCACACCTCCAATAATATTAATTTTAATTTAAGTATACTCACTTTACTTTGAATCAAGAGATTTTATGATTTTTTAGAATTACACAAATTTCATTGCGCATTATGAATAGACCAAAACTAAATAACAAATCACATATGGTTTAGGAATAAATGGATCGTAGAGACACAGACATACGTTGGAATTTAAGTACCAAAACCAATTGAGACACAGACATACCTTAGAAAGAAAAAGAAAATATCAAACCGAATACTTAATTTTCCTTACCATTCACTAATATGTCACTCATTTACACATCTCTTTGTCCTGTAGTACAATTTGTTTAAGTCAACCAAACGCATTCACATTGATAATATTCGTACCTACTGAGCGTGGTTGACTAAGTTGATGTGAATACAAGTATCAATAAAAAGCCTTTGTTTTTTTTAAAACGACATCTGAAACTGTGCATCACAAAAAGACAAAATATTGGAGACTTAAACTTGGGACAGTGCATTCATACCTCGGTAACCACAACAGTCTCAACAAAACCATGGCTGAAGTTGCATTTCCTTTGGCAACCAAACTCATTCAAAAGCTCCGGTCTATTGCTTCTGAGCAGATCTGCTTGGCATGGGGCGTTAAAGCTGATCTGAAAAAGCTTCAGAGTACAATGTCCACCATCAAAGATGTCCTCTTGGATGCGGAACAGAAGCAAGCTCATAACCAGCAGATACGCAGTTGGCTAAGACAGCTTAAAGATGTATTTCTTGATGCCGAGGACTTGTTGGATGAGTTTGAGTGCGACGCTTTGCGGAGGGAAGTGGTGGAAACATTTCATGGCACAACTGGAAAGGTACGCCGTTTCTTCTCTCGTTCTAATCCAATTGCATTCCGTTTCAGAGTAGGCAATGAAATCAAGGAGATTAGAGAGAGGTTAGATGAGCTCAAGTCCAATAAGGCTATATTTGATTCTCTCACCAATCTTCCCCATGGAGGTGGTGGTGATCATCATGAAAGACCCTTCGTTCCTGCTTCAAAGGTTATTGGTAGAGAGTCTGAGAAGGAAGAAATTGTAAATCTGTTGATGCAACAAGGTGACGATGATCAAAGTGGGAATTCTAATAATAAAGTCTCTGTCATTCCGATAGTGGGGATTGGAGGTTTAGGGAAGACCACACTTGCCAAGTGGGTGTACGATGATGAAAGGGTTGTTGGGCATTTCGAATTGAGGATGTGGGCATCTGTTCCGGTGGACTTTGAACTTACTGGATTGACAAGACTGATTCTTGGTTCTGCATTAGATACAGAGATCAGTGATAAATTGACTCCGGATCAGTTGCAAGGAAGGCTACGTGAAGCTTTAAAGGATAAGAAATTTCTGCTTGTCTTGGATGATGTTTGGAATGATGATGCTTGGAAGTGGAGTCAGTTGAGAGATCTAGTGATAGAGGGAGCCAAGTCAGGAAGTAAGATTTTAGTGACGACAAGAAGTACCGCAGTTGCTGAGATCATGGGTACCATTCCAGCAAATATTAACTTAGAATTTCTTTCTTTCGAGGATTGTTTGTCTTTGTTTGTAGAATGTGCTTTTAAAGAGGGAAGTGATAAAGACTATCCTAACCTCTTTGAAATGGGAGAAGCTATTGTCAGAAAGTGCGGAGGGGTTCCATTGGCGGTGAAAACTTTAGGGAGTCAACTATACTCAAAGACTGATGAACGGGAATGGAAATTGGTGAGAGATTCTGAGATATGGAAATTAGAAGGGGAAGGTGCTGGTCACATCTTACCTGCTCTGAAACTGAGTTATACCCAATTGCCTCTTCATTTGAGACAATGTCTTGCTTACTGTTCCCATCTTCAGAAGGGTTGGATTCAATTTAATAGTTATGATTTGATCAGTTATTGGATGGCACATGGAATCCTTGATCAGTATCGTGTTCATGGGAATATGGAGTTGGAAGATATTGGAGAGCTATATTTTAAGGATTTATGGGCGAGATCCTTCTTTCAAAACGTTATTGATTTTGATATTTTCTACCAATTTGATATGCATGATCTTATTCATGATCTTGTACAATCAGTTGCACAAGGTGAGTGTTTTACAGTGAAGTCTACAAACACCAAAGACATATCTGAAAATGTTAGACATTTGACAGTTTTGGAAGCGGGCCAAAATGTTTCAACAACCTTGCAAAAGTTGAACAAAGTGCGGACTATAACAGCAACGGAAACAAAGATTGATGAATCCTTCATGTGCACTTGCTTTTCAAGATTCAAGTATTTGCGAGTGCTTCGGTTACCTATAAGTTCATTACAAGTGTTGCCAAGTTCCATTGGTTCCCTCAAACATTTGAGATATTTGAACTTGAATTTTAATGAAGCAATAACGAAACTCCCTAATGCAATTTGCAGATTGCAGAGCTTGCAAACTCTATGTCTTGAGGAATGTGAGAATCTTGAAGAGTTGCCCAGAGATATAAGCAAATTGATCAGCCTCAGATCACTTATTTTTACGACAAAACAAACAAGTTTTACAGAGAAGGGGGTGGGATGCTTGAAATCACTTCGATTTCTTTGTATTCTTGAGTGTAGTAATTTAACCTCTTTGCCGCGTGAAACGAGCTATCTTGCTTCCTTACGGACTCTGTGGATATCAGAATGCGAACAATTGGATTTGGGGAATGTAAACTATCAAGGAACTCCACTGAGGCTCCAAAAATTGTGTATTACAAAAGTACCACGGATGGTGGCATTGCCTGAATGGCTTCAAGGAGTGGCTAACACCCTTCAATTCTTGGCTATTCACAAGTGTGAGAATTTGGAGGCATTACCTAAGTGGTTGGCAAGTTTCACATCACTCAAAAGGTTGGTCATTGTTAAATGTCAGAAATTGTCGTCTCTGCCAGAGGGGATGCGTTCTCTTACCTCCTTAAGAGAACTTGTGATTGATGATTGTCCTGAATTGGAGAGGAAATGCCAGCGTGACATTGGAGAAGATTGGCCCAAGATTTCTCATGTGCCACATGTTTCCTTTTCCCTCGATTGATTTCTTGATATATAATATATGCAAACAAGGTGGCTCCCCTCGTTTGCTTGTTCTATACTAATATTATTCCTAGTTTCTTTCTTCAGTTGTCTCAATCTTTCTTTCTTTTCCTTTGTTTGTTTGTTTTCTTGTGTCTAGGTACTTACTGGATTGTATTTTATTTAGTTTGGATTGTTTCCTGCTTAGATCAATTTGATTTTATTTTATTCAAGTTGTGGAGTGGATGACTAAAAATAAAAGAATCGTCCTTGTAAATAATAGTTGTGTACATGCGTGGTGTGGTGTGCACAACGACTTTGTTTACTTTCTTTGTATCGCTTGCTAATTCCAGTATTGTATATATGCAATGTGATGAATTATTTCATCCATAACATCTTCTGATCGATGCATAATTACATATCTTTTTGTACCCTTCTAACTTATGATTTGGTTATGTTTTTGAGTTAAACTTGTGCTTTTAATAAGTTTTGTGTTTGTTTCAGTATAATAAGCTTGAGACTCATTTAATGCATTTTGGAGACAAATTAGCCCAAAACGGTGTCTGCAGATCATTCAATTTCACGGATTAACCTGTACTTGCTCAAGAAGAACCAGATAATGAGCCATACATCATTGGAAAGATACGGAAGTCTAGTTTCCGTAGCATTTTATGGTTCATGATTCTGAGTATTCTAGAGGGAGTTATCAATAATTTAGTAGCTCAAGGTCAAAATTCGGCAGCATCTGCGTTACTGGGCCACAAATGACATTTGAAGGTCTTTCCGATTTTTCCTTGAGTTGGGCTGCATATGCTTGGAAAGATAAGACAAAGGGCTTGAAGATCCATATTTTTCCAGATTTTTTCGGAGCAAATACCAAGCCCAAAACCTGCCCACAATCTGACTGCAATGTCATGCATGATGTATTGTTGATTGTGGGAAGGTTAGGTGAAGCATATTCAAGTCTTATAATTGAAGTGGGAGCTGCAACACTAAGTTTAAAGAATGAAAAATTGTTTTCAAATGTAATGGTGTGTTAGGTGAAGTTGATGAAGTGAGTGGAAAGCAATATTTAATTTAGATTTTCAACTTCCTTAGGCCTATAAATAGTGAGGTTTCCCAAGCTTGTAAACACACCCCAAGGGGGGGAGCTCTCAAACATTTCTCTAGAGCTCCCCTCCCTTCTCTCCCTCAAATTCTCTTAGTTTTCCTTTCTAGTTCTCAATTGTTGTAATAAAATTCTTTTGCTAAATGTTTCTTTGAGTTTTTCTAAGTTCTTCTTAACTTTCCATTGTAATGTAAATTCTTTTCTTTAGCAATTCAAGTTTGAGTAGTTTCCAAGTTTCAATTATGGTTTTTGTTCTTATTCATTATGCTTATAAGTTAATATGCTAGTTTGAATGATTGATCACCATTAAGGCTTGCATGTTAGCTATCTTGGTTTGAATTAAGAGTAGACACCATGCTTTAATTCGAATTGAACTATGAATAGGAAGAGTATGTATGGACATTCGACAACAGGGATTAGATACATGCTTGGTTGTTTAAAATGTTCTTCTATGCTTAATGGGTTCCTAATGCTTAATTTAGGTTAGACAACAAATGATCAAGTTAGGGAATTAGGAACACAAGGTTAGGACCAGACACCATGGCTTAATCATACTTTAGCTAGAATCAATCCATTAATCTAAATTGAACTTGGGAACTTATTCGCTTGAGTTAATTCTTTTCTTTCTTTCTTGTTTGATTTATTTTCTCCTTTCTTTTTCATTTCTATTTTTTTACAGGGAATTGAATTCAATCAATCTATCATCAATCCTCGTGGGATCGACCTCGCACTTACATATGCTAAACTACCAACGGCTCGTGCACTTGCGAGTATCACAAGTTGAGGATGCAGCTGAATCTATTTTGATGCAGCTGAATCGACGCAACATCTTCTCAAACTACCTTAATATTATGATAATCTTTATTTATTTGTTTATTTATTTATTATTATGAGGTGTCTCCTCAGCTACATCAAAAGTTTTGGTGGCTTTACATTCGAATATATAACTCTTGTCATCAGGCTGCAAAAACAGGAATACAATCAGATTGGCACTGATAATTGTTCTCCGTTAAATTTTACTCTCATCATTAAGGAATTCTTAAAAAAAAGGGCCCTGCACCTATTGTGGAGGAATGATGCAAGGTCCTCATAAATTTTTCATTTGTCATTTTTTTTTTACCATTCTTTCTCATTCACCAATTGCATCACCCAACATACATTGCACTTCAATCCTAAAATTTGCATCTGGGACCTCTTGACTTGGAATTGGCCGGTCAAATCTTGCATTCCCCCGTTGACCTAATCTGAGCCTTGGTACATCCAATCAGTGGCGGATTAAGGAATTTTTCGTGTTGGGGGCGAAAGCGCAAAGCATTTAGTTTTAAGAGAAAAATAATAAATTTCTAGAACCCAAGCCAAAATATTTGTGCCCAATATAGACATATGGAATGAAACTAACTTCAAACACTTTGTCCCTTTTAGATCTGTCACTTATTTTTGTCAACAGATTGCCCCCTTCCTATTTTCTCTCAAGACTTTTCTCAAAGACTTTGCCCCCTTCAAGCAGAACTTCAAAGAACATTATGGGAGACTTCAAGGGTAGCAATAAGGGTGAGTGGGGGGTATAGCCTTCACTCGTCCCTTGTTAGATCCACCACTGCATCCAGTTCACCAAAAATTAATCCTAATTTCGAAAAACTCACCGAAAATTTCTACAAGTTCTTTCTAACATGCATGTTCATTTTTATGACCTCAAATCTATAATTTCTCCCCAAGAATAAATTCATTTCCACATTCCATATAAAACTAAAAAACACTGTTACTAAACAAGTTTTAAACAATTTTCAGTTTTTCTTTTATTTTAAACAGAAAATAGTTATTATGCTTCCAGTAAAAGAAAACTAAACTGGTTATCAAAGGCGACTTACATTAATTGGGTATTACTTTACCTATCATATTTTTCATCAAGAACTTAGTTTGAGAATAGTAGTCCAATAAAATGACAGATTAAATATAAGAAATAATCCAAAAGAGGACCAGTTGACCCATAGCCCAAAACCTTTATAACCAAATTCCACCTCTCGCCCTATCCTCAGAATTGTTCAAGCCCTATGTTTTGGGTCATACTAATAGACGGTATGGGCTGTCCAAAAGTCAGGATGTGTATAAATGTCTTTGTTAATTGTTTTTAAATTTGAGTAGGAGAAGCAGACCTCGATTAAGCTAGTTGGCTATTGCAATGAGCTCCTCTTTGCGCTCAAATTTGAATCTCCATTCTCGTAGAGTACATATATATATATATATATATTATTTTTTTAATACAAGTGATAATTTAAATTACAAGGGAAGGGGAGTTTCACACACACACGCTGTTAAGGCATCATGGGGATCAAACTTGAAACCACTGATCTACAAGTTAAGACTATTTTCTACCTAGATAGACCTGTTGGTGTGTGGATTAATTTTTTAAACTATCACTTGTATTAAAAAAAATTAAATAAAAGAGATTTCTGGATGGGAATTAGGCTTTATGAATATGAGTGCAGAGTAGGACTGGAAAATACATACACATACGAGAGAGAGAGAGAGAGAGAGGACATTTGTGCCCGAAAGAGGTGAGACAACCATGTTACAAGGGTCATGATGCATGTCTAGTAAAGGGAGAGCCCAATCTCAATCAATAGAGATTGCACAGTGAAATACCATTTGCTTTTACAGTCCTTTTTTATTTTCTTTCTTTGTGGTCATACTCATATGGATGACAATCCCCTAAAGTGGTTTCCCCACACCATCACTCATGCACAGCAGCACATGCCATTGGTAGAGTAGAAGGTGGGTGGGTGGAGTCATGTCCTTCGAAAGTGAAAAAAGGGTGATTCATTAGGGGGGAAGGGAAGGTGGTGATGGGATGGCCTCTATTCAACATCCATAGTACAACAAACAGGATTTTGTTGATGCAATGCAACCACAAATTTCCTTTTGACTGTTCTCTCTCTCTCTCAGAGAGGACCCATTCAAATCAAAGAAATTATGATCAATATTAATACAGGAAAGGCCCATTTCCCCCCTATAATGAAATGGCGCATAAACAAATGATGAGCACTATGAACTTACATAAACAATTTTTAAAATCCATTAAAGAGGTTTATAGTTTTGTTCATTAGTTTGGACATCATCCTTTTGTGTAATTGAATCCTTTTAAACCATATTTTACATGCTTGTCGACCAGTCATAAACTTAGAAATATTTATGTGAATCAACTAACTCATTCAGTGATATTTCACGTCCTGATGTTAAGAACAATGATAATAAATGGCACCCAAACAAAATATGTTTACATGCCCAAAAAAAATTGTTAACATGACCATTGTTAATATAACTTAATTTGGCAGGTAATCCAAGCTTCATGCTTATAAAATTATTGCCAATAGGAGTAATAAGGCGTTAGGAAAAAGGCATTTCCATGACCGTATAGGTGCCATCTTAGCCTAATGCACGTTTTTATTTTATTTTGTACTTCACACCCTAAAATCAACCACGCCATGGAATCCCATAATTTAAAAAACGTCACATTCTAATCAACCCCACCACTATAGTATACTCTTTAGGGATGCCAAAATGTGGTACACTTTGAAATTTTCAATCTACAAGAGTATGCCTGTATTCTAAATCTTAGTATGTAATCCTTGATCCCTGCAGAATTCCCGGCTTGATTTAGGTTTGTTGTTGTTTTCTTCTTTATTTGTTAATCGAGTGTTTTGTTATTGTTTATGCATATAAATAACAACTCATTATGGTTCTATAATGACTAATATGAATGAAATAATAATTATCAATAATAACATATAATTGCTTTCATTTTACTTTAGACTTTTTCGGTCTCGTTGTTTTGATCTTTATTAAAAAATTGTATTTTTTATCTCTTGAGAGATAGATACAAAAATGCTTCTAAATTGTAATAAAATTATTATTGACCCTTATAAACTGATGATAAATTCTTTGAAAAAATGAAAAGAAAGTTGTGATTTTGATTCTAAACTCCATAATCGTGTATCAATCAGCTTTTATAGTTTAATGGTATTTCTCTTCTCAATATTATCAGATATCTCAAATGCAATTTTTCTCACCCGTTAATTAAGAAAACAATTCACCTCATGACAACATATTTTTATGCACAATATATTTAATCTTGTTCACAAAAGAATGTTACAAGACGAAAGATTTTCCTAGAGCGGGGTATGTGACTTTTCTGGCTTTTCCATGTACGCTTTAGCCTTTATATCATATAATATGTTTTTTTTATAAGATCATACAATATGTTAGTTCAGCCTAGTCCTATACAGACATGATATGTCCCTTCTTGTCTTGGAGAGAGGCCACACCCTTGACCCATTACTGGGGGGTCCCATACACCACATCAAATTATTCATGTTGGCCCCTCCTTTGTTTTTGTTTATAGAGGAGGTTTGAATTTGGACAAGAGGATGGAATTTGATGGCCAGGAGGCTGAAAAATGTACAAATTCAATAATTTGCAGTGTTTCAAATTCCAGAGCTACATATATATTAGGTTTGCTAATTTTGAAAGCATTCTAACAAGATACATGTAAGCCCTTATAACTATCAATCTTTTTTTCTTTTATACAAAAAATATTGAGGGAAGAAGATTCGAACCCATGATCTCATGTACATGGATAATTACTCTTAATCACTTGAGTTACAAACTTCTTACATAATTATGAAGTGTTAGTATACGATCAAGAGCATCAGAACCTTTGCCTGAGGGAGGGAAATATGTATTTAGGCGGGCGATTACGATATTAGTTAGAAAGTGTTTAACATTTGGTTTACATGAGGCTTTTAGATTTGGACATTAAAAATCTGCTATTCAACCATCTATAATGTATATTATTACTCTTTGGGTCACTTTTTTTTTGGATTGGAAATTATGGTTTTCTTCCAAATTAAATTAATAAAATATGAGAGATGTTATCTGACACATAAAAAAATCATCATGCATGTTTTTTTGGTAATTTATCTCTAATGTTTTCATGAGAAATCAATGCATGATAATTTTGTTAGTGTGTCAACAACATAATCCTAAAATTTCTAAAATTTCAAGTAACAATATATATAAATATATATATATATATATATTATTTGCACTCATTTGGTCATGTATCACAAACCACCTGTCGTAGATTAGATTCTGTGAGAGAGGAATGATAACACTAACACAGAAGCAAAGGAGCAATTAAAAGACAAAGTGGGCTTTCCAAAGTGGGGTTTGAAAATTATGACAAATTAAGACATAAAATAATGGAGCATTTCTAGGTTAATTAACAACACTTTCGTGTGTGTAAGATTTAGAGCACCAACTGCAGCAAGCTGCAAGACCTAGGAGAATCTGCGACTGTGCCACTTTGTTGTAGCCCTTACATGTACATGTTGTCCCGTCTTCTTTTGAACAGCTTTGTCACATTGACACGTTACTTAATTTATCATCCCCTATATGGAAGACCATCTGATTTTCCTCCTACTCCTACTCTCTCCCTTCAAGAGATTGTCTTTCCCAACAAATGCTTATTGCCCCAATTCCACATGGTAAGGGTATTCTAAGCACTTAGATGTATTGGATATGTATGTATACAAAAATCCAAAGTTATTGAGAATGAAACAAGTTTAAGATACAATTATGTTAGCAGATTCTCAATCTGGTGTATTTATTAAATTACATAAGAAGGTATCAAGGGATGTTATCCACATTTTAGGCAAAATGATGACCACACGTGCTCTTACGTTATCGAAGTAATATTTGTTGTATAGGTGTTTCACTTAATGACGCTACACATAAGAGGGCATATCAAGAGTATCCGGAAATGAAAGTCTTGCATTATTAATTTTTACTCATTATCAACTGGCTTTGAATTGAATGCTAACATATATACTATAATCCTCCTATTATGTCCATTAGGACCATTTTATTTTATCAGTGTAGCGTCCCCTTGAATATCCCATGATTTCTGCTTGTTTAGATAATCTTGCAGGTTTCTAGAGACAAACTAAACTACATGAAAAAATTGAGTACTGACTACTGGTAATGTCAAAAATTCCCATAACACTGAAAATGTCCATGTTATGATGTGCACATCATGTGAAACATATATAACCCACATGGAAGGAATCCTAGGTTTACTTGTGGCTTATGCTTGCACGTATTTGTTTCCTTAAAATCAATAAGATATTTGGAGTGGTTGGTTGCTTTGATTTTGAATAGTTGTTGGCTCTTAGTTTCTATTTATGTTCACGTTTTTGTTTCAGTGTTTCAGCTAGTTCAGGTCACTGATGAAGTTTTATTCATATCTTATTTTCTTTGGGTAAATTACTCAAATGGTCCTCAAATTTATACTCGATTTAGATTTTGGTCCCTCAATTAAATTATTCGTTCAAATGGTCCATCAACTCTATATTATTCGCTCCATTGGTCCTATCGTTACATTCTATCAATATTTCCGTTAAATATGAGGGCAAATTGATCATTATTTACCCTAAAATTAGGTTAAATCTAACAGAAAATTAGACAGTAGGGACCACTAGAGCGAATAATATAAAGATGATGGACCATTTAAATGAATAATTTAGTTAAGAGACCAAAATATAAATAAGGTATAAGTTTGAAGACTACTTGAGTAATTTACCCTTTTTCTTTTATATAGTTATATTTTCAGATATACATAACTATAGATGTTATTATTGTCTTTCTCTTTTCCACAATTGAAAGCCGCTTTAAGCTGCAACCACTTGAAATATATAGCCAAAAGGAAAGTGCGCAAGAGTAACAAGAGTCAAGGCAATGAGTGATGCCAAGTAACCAAGTTCAAAAGTTTAATGGGCTCTTAAAAGCACAAGTGCCAAGCCAACCCCCAATTATGCATTGGTTAACAAAGAATATGCTCAGCGGACCTACATGTTTTATGTACTAAAATAACCATTTAAAATTCACATGGTACTTGCTTCCTAAAATTAAAAATTACATAGCACAATAAGTCTTACAAAACAAAATGATTAATCTTTTCTTTTCCCTTTCTCTATTGTTGTAAAATTTGCCAACATGACTACTATTTATTCATAATTTTTTGCACCTTAAATTAATAATGGCAGCTATACATAGGGATTATGCAAAATATTTAGGGTTGTACATGATCCAAACTAATTAGTCAAAACTGATCAATCCAATTCAATCTAATTTTACTTTATTAGTTTCGATAATATCGACAGATTGGATTGAATCCAAAAAATGAAAAATCGATAGGATCGATTTGGTTAGCAGATCCAGAGTTTGAAATCCAATTCCAACCGAACTGATCTAACCTTTAAAAATTTATAATAAAAATTTCTCAAAAAAATTTATAATAAAAAAACAAATAATTACCTTTCCTAGTGTTTGAAACTAAACCACCTTTCACATTTCACTTATACCAACACACCAACACAACATTGTTGATATTTTTTCCCAAAACAATATATTAATATAGCATAAAAAATTTAGATTTCTAACTGTTTGTGTTGACTAAAGTGTTTTTTTAAAATTATTTTTTTTATATAAGGAATTGATGTAACTTCAACTCTAAAATTTATTTGTGTCTATAACATGGTATTATCTCAAACTTATTTATGTCTAGATTTCTACCTTTTGTGTCGAACTTCGTGTTGTAATGTTGTTTTCTAAAATTTATTTATGTCTATTTATTACATACTTAATGATATTTTATATCGGATTGAATTCTATATGATTATCTTTGTGATTATCATATTTTCATACAAACCGATCATCGAATCCAATCCAATTCTGAATTGGATTGGATCCTGACATCCGAACACATTGGATTGGATTGTAAAATCTCAAATTCAATAAAATATTGGATTGACTTGGATTGATAAAAATTCATTGGTTTCGAACCAATGTATACCCCTAAAAATTTTGATTATGGAATTTCTTTTGGTTTTTTATATATAATGACTTTGAAGGCAAGAGTTGAATTATGACCAAATAGTCATCTTCAACTTCATCACCCTTTCTTTTATTGTCTTTATACAAGAAATATTAGAAAAATAGATTCAAATACAAAATATTAAGTGATGTAGCTACTCTAATTACTAGAGCTACAAGTGATTTTTATCTCGTTAATACTTTATATAGGTAGACGTATTAATATGGTAAAGGCAGTACGGGTTAGGTAGGCCCTATGCAGCAGCAGCCTTGATAGTTCATTCACTCATCACTGCCCATTCCTCGTGAAAGCCTACGTGACAAACAATTTCATCTCACTTCCCTACTCCACTACTCCTCAAATCTCTCTCTCTCTCAGAGACAAAGAGAAACACCTGGTCCGTGAAACCCTGTACCAAAACATTGTACTCTGTACTCTTTGCTCATCACTTACTCTTCTTCCTTTCATTTCACAAAAGCCTTGCCTCTGGAGTCATTTTCTTGTTTGGCCTTGCAATCATGGCTGTTTTATAACTAAGGGCATGGGCATTTTCCATGTATAATTACAACCCATGTTCCATAATGCAATCATGTTTGTAGCTCTTTTGTTTGCTTCTTCTTGTTTCGGTCTGTAGCTCTTCCTTTCATTTGGGTATTGAGTTCCAATCCTGAAAAGAAAAGCCTTTGATTGGTGTGCTTTGTTTTCTCTTGTTCCCCTTAAGATTAAGGGATTGGTTTGCTCTGTATGCAACGCCAATGCCTTTCTTTGAAGGAATCTGAAATGGGTATTTTTGGAAAAGGTGACGACTGATTTTTTCATGGCATTTTCATGGTGAATTCCTTGAATGGTTTTATGGGTTTGATTCTCTGATCAAGAAAAAGAAAACTGATCTTTGGTTCCAAGTTCAGAAGCCAAAAAGGAAATCATTGAAGAAAATAAAGGTGGGTTTTGGAAGGTGAAGGGGTTTTATGCCCTTGTCACTGTTTGGGAGTTTGGAGAAGAAAGTTGAGTTCTTTTCCACAGAGGAAGTGTTCCAACTTTAAAAGAAGACAACCCAACAATGGCAGTTTTGTGCTTGTTATGTCTTCTTCTAGTTGGGTGCTTGTCTGAGTCTCAGCTTGTGGGTGCTCAGCTTCATGATTTAACTACATTGTCAGCCATTAACGAAGAACTTGGAGTACCCGGTTGGGGTGCCAACTTCTCAGATTATTGTTCTTGGCCTGGCATTAGCTGCGGTTTGAACCATTCTATGGTGGAAAAGCTTGATCTTTCTCGTCATAACCTCCGAGGTAATGTGACTCTTATTTCCGAACTTAGAGCTTTGAAGAGGCTTGACCTCTCTTATAATGATTTCCAAGGATCAATTCCTTCAGCTTTTGGAAACTTATCTCAGCTTGAATTTCTTGATTTGTCTTTGAATAAGTTTGGAGGTTCACTTCCACCAGAGCTGGGTAATCTCAGAAACCTTAGATCATTGAACCTGTCCAATAACTTGCTTGTGGGAGAAATACCAGATGAAATTCAGGCCCTAGAGAAGTTACAGGATTTTCAAATTTCTAGTAATAGGTTGAATGGCACTATCCCAAAGTGGGTGGGCAATTTGACCAATTTGAGGGTTTTTACTGCCTATGAGAATAAATTGGAGGGTAAAATTCCAGATAATCTAGGCTCAATTTCTGAGCTTGAATCGTTGAATCTGCATTCTAACCAGCTAGAAGGTCCAATTCCCAAAAGTATTTTTGCTTCTGGGAAGCTGGAGTTTTTGGTTCTGACCCAGAACAGACTAAGTGGAGACATTCCTGAAGAAATGGGAAACTGCAGTAGCTTATCTAGTATCCGAATTGGGAACAATGATCTTATAGGTAGCATTCCTCATTCAATTGGGAATATTAGTGGCCTCACCTACTTCGAAGCAGACAACAACAATCTTTCTGGTGAGATTGTTCCAGAATTCTCCAAGTGCTCTAATCTCACCCTCCTAAATTTAGCCTCAAATGGATTTACTGGGAAGATTCCTCCTGAGCTTGGACAGCTTATGAATCTGCAGGAGTTAATTCTTTCTGGTAACAGTCTGTTTGGAGAGATTCCCAAATCAATTCTTGGGTGCAAAAATCTTAATAAGCTCGACCTAAGCAATAACAGAATCAATGGTAGCATACCAAATGATATCTGCAACATGTCGAGATTGCAGTACTTGCTGTTGGGTCAGAATTCCATAAGGGGAGAGATACCTCATGAGATTGGAAACTGTGTTAAACTGCTTGAGTTGCAAATGGGAAGAAACTATTTGACTGGCAATATCCCTCCTGAAATTGGTCGAATAAAGAACTTACAGATAGCCTTAAATTTAAGCTTCAATCATCTCAGGGGACCTCTTCCCCCTGATTTAGGTAAACTTGACAAGCTGGTTTCTCTTGATGTCTCCAATAATCAGCTCTCTGATATCATTCCAACTGCATTTAAGGGGATGTTAAGCTTGATAGAGGTCAATTTCTCCAACAATCTGTTCACTGGCCCAGTACCCGCATTTGTACCATTTCAGAAGAGTCCGAATTCCAGTTTTCTTGGAAATAAAGGGCTTTGTGGAGAGCCACTGAGCTCCCCATGTGGAAATTCTAACAGTGGTGGCCATGCAAATGACCATCACAGGGTTTCTTACAGGATCGTACTGGCTGTTATTGGTTCTGGTTTGGCAGTTTTTGTATCTGTAACTGTAGTGGTTCTGCTGTTTATGATCAGAGAGAGACAGGAGAAGGCAGAAAAATCTGCAGGGACTGAAGATGAGGAAGCCAATAATGTACCGGCAATAGTGGCAGGGAATGTCTTTGTTGAGAATCTCAAACAAGCAATAGATCTTGATTATGCTGTTAAAGCAACTCTGAAGGATTCAAACAAGCTCAGTACTGGGACTTTTAGCACAGTTTACAAGGCTGTTATGCCATCTGGGCTGATTCTATCAGTGAAGAGACTGAAATCCATGGACAGGACAATCATTCATCACCAGAACAAGATGATTAGAGAGCTTGAAAGGCTGAGCAAACTCTGTCATGATAACCTAGTGCGTCCTATCGGATTTGTTATTTATGAAGATGTTGCTCTTTTGCTGCATCATTACTTGCCCTATGGGACATTGTGTCAGCTTCTTCATGAATCTACCAAGCTACCTGAATATGAACCCGACTGGCCAACAAGACTTTCTATTGCCATCGGAGTTGCAGAAGGGTTGGCCTTTCTTCATCACGTGGCAATTATCCACCTTGATATTTCTTCTGGTAATGTTCTTCTGGATGCTAACTTCAAGCCATTGGTCGGAGAGATTGAGATATCAAAGCTCTTGGATCCATCGAGGGGCACAGCCAGTATAAGTGCAGTTGCAGGCTCCTTTGGATACATTCCTCCAGGTATGTTAATAGTTTGATACAGTTCAATTTTCAATCCTTTCATTTGGTAGCTTTGTTAGTGTTCTATCTTATATGCAGCCATGAATTTTCAATTCCAACTTTCCCCTTCTTTCTTTCTCTCGCCCTTATTACTAATCATGTTTTCTGTTTTCTCTCTCTTCTATCATCAGAATATGCATATACAATGCAAGTTACAGCACCTGGGAACGTCTACAGCTATGGTGTTGTTTTGCTTGAGATCCTTACAACCAAATTACCAGTAGATGAGGCCTTTGACGAGGGGGTGGATTTGGTGAAGTGGGTGCATAATGCTCCATCAAGAGGTGAAACCCCTGAGCAGATTCTTGATGCAAGGCTTAGCACAGTTTCCTTTGGTTGGCGGAAAGAAATGCTCGCAGCACTGAAGATTGCACTACTCTGCACTGACAGCATACCGGCCAAACGACCCAAAATGAAGAAGGTTGTGGAAATGCTTCAAGAAATAAAACAGAACTGATGGATACGCGGCCATTTGATCTTCTATGTCATGAACCCATCAGATCAAGGCTCTTTTGTTGATGTGAAGTTGAAACCCCAGGGGAAGTGGTCATGTTTAAATTTTACTCAGGCTGGGTTGGTTTCAGATCATCCATCTCCTTGCTATGTGTTCAAGTGAAATGGCGCTTGTGATTTGAGTTGATGCAGGAATTGGTGGTGGATGAATATGCAAGGAGAGTCCTCCCATAAGAAAGGGTTATTCTTGAGTTTCTTTTACATATTAGGTCCCAAGTATAATGTTGTAGTTCCTGGTTTTGAAATTTTTTATGTGAAGGTGCATATCAACAATCATTTACAGTTTCTCTCTTTAATCCAGTTCAATCCTTAAATACCTTATTATGCAAAGAAAAATTTGTCAAGATCTGAGTTCGAATCACTCGGATCATCATTTGAGTTGTGGTTGGTGGGAAATCTTCGTCCACATGGGAATTGTTTTTCCACATAATTTGTTGAGGCCATTCATTCTATGTTCTCAGGTATTTCATCCGTTTATTGTGAAGGGGATTAAGTGAAATGGCTGATTGTATTATATTTACTCATAAGTTGTTAGTTATTTTTTTTTAAATTTTATTTTAAAAGGGTTTTTGTTACTTATTTCGCCCTGCGATTACAATACCGAATTTTCTGGTCTTCAAATTTTGTGGAATCTAAAAATCTGGAAGAAAAAAAATGGCCCCTTCAACCTCACTCATTTCTATCCGCTGAAATATTCCATATCAACCAGGGACTAAACTCTAGGAGAGCTTGTGGTGACTTTAATATTATTGGTGAAACAAATGAGAAGATAAATAAATGGTAATTCAAAAATGGGTTTTTGTTTGGACATGAGATTCAAGATGGTTCACTGAAATTTATTCATATCGCAGAAAGGTTGACAACGTTATCCAAACAACCCAATACCAAAGAACAAAGGAGGAAAGTATATCACAGCCATTATGTTATGAAAAAATGGCTAACCCTTTAGGAATCAAGTCCAGCCTAACATTGTTTAGAACTGATTACATAAACAGAGTGATGATCATGAAAATCTTCAATCAACACGAGACTTGACAATGAAATTCTGACGACTGATGGGGTTCATGACCACTGGTGGACCTGCAGTACGAGGCCATGCCTGGAACTTCTTGTCAGTTTCTTCCCACCATTCTTTGCTTGCAACAGTTGTTGGAGTAGTTCCTAAGTTAATAAAAATTAACAATAACATCAGCCTATTGCACCAAGTATTATGCAACAAGCTTCAAAAAACAGAAACACCAACTTACCTCCAAATATTTTCTTGTCAGCCATAAGATGGTCGCATGTCCATGCCACAGCAAATGATCCGAATACAGCAGCAACGATGTATTTTGCAGACATTTTCAAACTGCCACTCAGAAACACAACCGAGTTGCATCAGAGAAAAAAGGAAGGCATTCAAACAGACTAAAACCCTATCGACTACTTTAAAATAGACTAATTAGTTCCCTAGGTAAATGAGAAACATAACCCAGTTCACTATTTGGTGCTGGGACTAGACAGGGCAAGACCAATTTAAATGGACTGAATGTTCTGTCTTATGTTTGATAAACTTAACAATGGTCGGATTAGACTCGTTAAACTGGACAACTCATCCACAAATTGGTGACAAGAAGTCCCCCTTAGCAAGGAAAAATGCTTCCCTCACCCGGTTTCACTATTTCCCTCTTCCTATCTCTCTCCTCATGTAACCTATAGAGGGACGGGAATAGGGGATAGTGAAACCGGGGCATGGAAGTTTCTCTCCTCAGAAAGGGTTTTGACTCTAATGATGAACTTAACAATGGTGGGATTGGACTCATTAAATTGGACAACTGTTCCATATATCAGAGAATTGCGAGGAAAAATACTTCCCTACCCTAGTTTCACTATCCCCTCTTCCTATCTCTGTCCTCAGGTGGCATGAGTAGAGAGATAGGAAGAAGAAGATAGTGAAACTGAGGCAGGGAAGTTCCTTTCCTTCGCAAGGGTGGGAGACTCAACGGGATATGACTGGACACAATCCCAATCCTGTCCAGTCTCACCAAACGAATGTCCCAAATTAAGGCTCCAATTCAGGTCCACAAAACAAAAGCAAACAATTAGCAATGGGTTTGCCGGTTCCTCAGTTAAGAACTGCTTCCATGCTTCCATGGAAGAACAACGCAGAGAACCTAACACATCCAATAAAACCATTCATTTCCCAAGTGATTCACGAAGATCTGCTCCCCAATATCATTTTCATACAAACGAATTCATTTTTATAACAAAAAATTAATTCATCAATATAATCCGAACAGGATTTGGATTTGGTTATAACGAATGAACTAATACATCAACGAACGAAGTGAAGATTTATAAAAATAAATAAATAAAATTAACAAAAACCTGGTCGAGTGTAGCAGATGGAGCAGCAGAAATTTCAGTGGGGACGAAGAGGTGCCTTCGAAATTTCTTTCTTCTTCCTTCGTCTTCCTTCTGGATCTGGTTCCTCGAGTTTGCTGGTGCAGCCGTTTCTTTTCAAATAGAAAAACCTAGATTTCCTTTCTGTCCGGAAGAAGAAAGGCTCAGGTGGGATGTGGCCAATATTTTTAAAACTACATTTTGACCCCATATTCGTTATAATCTTCTAAACCTCTACATAATTTTCTAAACAATTACACAATAACCCCTAGACGTATCTTGACCGTAACCTGTGTGTTTTTTACGACGTATGTATCCCGTGGTCAACAAAATGTAAAACTCAACGATACTTCATTTTCCGTATAGCCAAAATCTGCTGTGACTGAATCACTCACAATTTTGCACATAACCAGGTTATTTTCTTAATTTAATAATTCTCATAATGTTCACAGCATAAACCACCCTTATTATTGGATTACAATTCTGAATTCTCTAATATTGTAATTGACTTATATATTATTTGATTTATATGTAATAAGTTTGAGTATGTAGGTTGAGGATGCAAGTTGGATTGGAAATTCTGTTTTTGGCCAATTCTGATTCAAAAAATTCTAATTTTGACAAATCCAAATCAATTTTGATATCCAAAAGTTCCGAAGTCCGAAAAAAAATCCGGAAAAAATTGAAATGGAATTGGAATGTATCTCAAGATTCCAAAAATTCCGAAATATATCGCGGTTTCAAATTAGACTCCACACAATAATTTATTTCATGTTGAACTAAATATGAGTTAACGACCAAATAGACATGGATGCATTATTCCATAAAAGATAACAATATCTAAATACTACTATATAATAGTTTTTCTAGCTTTTTCGGTTGTTGGACATGTTTAAAATTTTGAACTACTTTATGAAATTTTCTTTAAAAAATTCCAAAATGTATAAGTTTCGAAATTTTCCAAAAATTCAAAAAATTCCAAGTTTCTAGCTTGCTCATGTAGTTTTTTGTTTTTTTTGGAGAGAAGCTTACTCATGTAGTTTTGTTTAGGTAACAATCAATATAGACAAAATCGATACTATTTTTCGTCGAATATAGTAATCCCATGCGGTAATTATATGGCCACATTGAATTTCATTTGTTAATTTGATAGAGTATATGATTTGGACTTTGTTTTTTGTTGAGATAAGTTTCATTAAAAAGGAACAGATCATTACAAACAGGCCAATACAAAACAGCTCAAGTCCAATATATTACAATATAACAAAATAAAATAAACTGAACCAACCCCATAACCAAAAGCACAACATTACCACAAACCCTAGCAACCCTACCAAAGAAGGTTATTAAAAAACACCAGCCGTCGCCATTGCTGCCAAGTTCATCATCACCTCAACCACAAGAACATGGGTTCCATGAAGACACCCAAAAGAATCGACCGACGAGAATGGGGGCGAAATCGCATCATACTCATATGGTCAAACAATAGATCCATAAGGATTGTAAACTCCCAAAACCCAACAGCCACAGCTCCCATGGTATGATTTGGACTTGTTTGAAACCAAATTACATGACAAAATTTTAAAATCGAAATAACATGGACCAATGTGAAAAATACGTCAAACTACTGTGACAAAAAACGTATACACTCACAAACCACCATAGTTATTCCATTCACTTTGAAACCCCACTCCAGATGCGTCATGTGGCATCCTTGTTCTTTCATTTTTTATTTTTTATTTAATTACTAGCATTTCATTGAAGCCCAGAAAAAGAGTGGAGGCCGGAGCATTTCATTCAACCAGAAACAACGAAGAAAAGATTTTATCTGAGGCAGGAACAGAATGCACGAGCAAGTGCAGCAGATTGGTATTGAGTAAAACCTTGTTTGAGAATACAACCTAAAAATTAAAGAGGAGTGAAAAAGATAAGAAAAAAAAAATCTTAGATCTAGGTGAAAGCCCCAAACCACTGAACTTTTTCAGTTTTGTGCAAGCCCCAAATGGACCAAAATGTTCTACAATTAACCACCCAAACTTCATGTTATGTTTCAATTTTGCATCAAAGTTCAGTCCGTCAAATAATTGAAGTGACAAATAGCACTTGTATATATTGCAAGTAAAGATATGGCAAGAAATATAGCTCCATGTACATAGTGAGCTATAGAAGAAACCCAAGTGAGAACTATAGACATGTCTTGTGTCCGGGTAGCAGTGAAGTTTGCAAATCGCATACAGCTCCACAGTGACAATTGAAAGTAACAAATAAATGAAATTTTATATATCAAAACCGATCAAATCAGTAACGAGAAAGTCTACAAGGCTACGAGAACTTCATAAGACCAATTGTACAGTCAACTCCTAAATGTTGGGAAAATGAAAAGAATGAAAGAATTGGAAACAAAAAGGGTTAAAAACTTGGTGGATGTTTGGTGACAACAATCTCTTCCGTAAGTAACAAAGCCTAAAAGAAGAAGGAAAAGCTATAAAAAAAATTTACCTAAAGCCGGTAACCCTTGAGCATTTTAAATTCACTGGATTACCAAAAATTTCCTTTCATCAGCAGCCTGCAGCTTTTAGGAAGTTATCATATGGACTTGATGCCGGTAGTCTGAAGGAGTGGGGATGTTGCTGGTACTCAGTTGCACACATCATTGGGACACAGCCTGGGGTTTGGGATGGTATGTATGAAGTGGCAGTCTGATTAGCAAAAGGATTACCGCTCTGCATTTCATTCAAGTTCACGATATTAGATTTTCACAGAGAGAGAAATGGTGAGAATTAGTTTGCATGCAGATCAAAATTCTGGAGAGTATGTATCTTTACAACTCAACTACATCAAAATTCCAGCCAGAGCACTTGCATGGTATGCGTAGATATATACATTGATATGGCACAAGTATCCATGGTTTAAGTTAAAGCCCGGAAGTACCTTATGGGAACCGGCATCAGCTTGGAAATCGGACGTCATCCATCTCACATCATCGTTACGATTTTGTAAAGATAGGTTCATCAAATATTCCTGGTTCTGTTGGAAATTCATCAAACTGGACATCTTCTGCTGCTTTCCTATCAGGAGTGCCTCACAGTGGCCGGCCATTTCCTTGTAAGGTACATCAGGTGCATTTGAGATTGACAACCTTCCAACTTGATGTGCTGTCTCCAGGACCTGAGTGCATAAAGCATGCTTTCAAAATATTGTCATGATGTACCTTCCTCTCTCTGAATTTTGCTTGATTAACAAACCAACAAAAGGCTACATTTCTTTTAAATCAATAAAAGCTATAAAAAAAAACATTTAGTGGCTAACATACTGATTCCATAAGTTGATTGACACTCAAAAGATCAGGAAGATTCGCAGAGTTGTTCTTTTGGCTATCAAATGAACCTGGAAAAGAATCATCATCCAAAGAAAATATTGGAGCATCCTGCATAACAAGAATAAAATTATGAGTCCCAAGCATTAAGAAAACTTTTTAGATAAATAAGTTGATTGACTCCCATCTTTCTTGCTCAACGTTTATGTAATAGTTGCCACCCTCACACACAAGACATAGGATCTTCCCTACCAACAAACAAAAGAGGGAAAAAAAATGAAGAGAATTGAAAGCTATGCAGGGAAATTACCTCCTTAATAGCTTCACTATTGCTCAAATCAACCTGATATAACTTTTGCGGAGCATCCATGAACAACTGGGCTCCCAGTGGACACACATCATCAGGTAAGAATTCACTGACCAGCTGCTCCCTTATAGTAGACAGTTCAGACTGCATAACAGCTCCTTATTCATTATTGATATTATAGTACAAATGACTTTTGTTTTCTTTTATTATCAAAAAGCAGTCGAAGTCACTTAAATCAATTGGTATAAAAGCTTACATCTGACAATTTGTCCAAGCTCTTCACAATTTGAGAAGCAAAGAATTCCCTTGTTTGCTCTTCAGTGATCGCTATTTCTGATAGAGATTTTAAGGCCAAAATATCATCTTCTTTAGATCCATAAGCAATTGTGGGATGGTCAGATCCAGTCTTAACAGCCTGCAACTTGCGATCTTCAACCAAATGTAGGAACGGATCAACCTGAATAAGAATATAATGGTTTCAAATCTATTTCCTGAGCTAGAAAGATGTTTAATTACGGAAATCTCACATAAAAATAAACCATAAGTACTGGCTCACTTTCTTTGTGTCTTCCAAGTGCTTGGAATCGATTAATTTAAGCAATAAATCACAAGCATATGCAAGAAAATGGTTCTTACAGAGAATTTAGATTTTATGGGACCTCAGAAAATCACATACAAGACAACCTATATGAATAAAATATAAGCTTTATTTACAATATACCACATACCGTTTTATCCATAAGCGATGCCTTGGCTATATGAACAAGAGAAAGAATATTGTATGCTTTTGATAGAAAGAGAATCATTGATGTTGCCAGGGTAAAGAGGGACCTGCGACGCGATGGTGGCAATGGCCCTGCAATGAAAGAGGGAAAGTTGCTGACATCCCAATCATGCAAAGTCAAGCTTGTTCAAAATTTCTTGAATTCAATATGGCAATGGGCGCAAGAAGAAATAGTAATTATTTTGCACATAGGTGGAAGAGTAGAAATTAAATATATATTTTTTATAATAGTAATAATTATGATTACAACCTAAGAATATTACCAAAAATTATTGTTATTATTGTTTTGTTGTTAGTTATGTTAATAGAGGCCTTCTTAAAGGTTAGGGAGAGTTTGGCATATCGATACAAGAAATACTGTGAGCACGCTTAACCTCAATTTCTATGCTACATCAATTTGGTATAACAGCAGTCATTGCCCTACAGCTGTTCAGTATCAGAGCAATCATTGTCCTCCATTATAAAGTATAGATTAGGGAAAGGGGTCAGCCTAAATATATCCTAAACCGATTGATATACAACTAGAAAAATAATCGACAGAATTTGTTCAAATGCTAATACTGAGTTCAAAGTTGTCAGAACTTGATCATGAAAAATTTTAGAAACAAAAGTTCCCTGGTGTAACCATGTCATCCGGGCTATAACTAATGTTTTACTTACTTTTATATACATCCATCTTTAGTTCGAAGGTTTCTCATGTTTTCTTCTCTAGCTAATATTAGGAAATGGAAACAACAAATAACGGTATATTGTCATTAATGGAAACACATGCATAGAAAGTATGCATTTAGTTTGGGCAGACTGTGGGGCTTACCTCCTTCAGTAAGCGATATGTCCCGCAAGGAAAATGCTAACTGGAAACTTTGAACAAGAACCTCGACACTGGAATGCTGCAAAAAAGATGAACAATAAGATGAACGAAAATAGGGAAAACAAGGCAATAGATATGAAGGGGGAAAAAAAGAAGAAGTCCCAGCATCTCTTTATAGAATTGGCAAAAGTTCTACAGTCATCCATGAATTCATAATAGCAGTTAAACTCTGAAAAATGAAATTATAGTCACAAGGTTCTATTTCTACCATATACTTTAGAATCAGAGTTTTCCCCTGATGACAATACCCTCTTAACTACATAGCACAATGACCTATGAGATGGTAGGTGAGCTGTGAAGCTTATACAGCAGTTAGAAGCAGTTCTGGAAAGAAAAAAGTTTTCATGAGCTTCAAACGAGCAAGGAACTAAGACGGGTTTTGTGGTAATCAAAGAAGTTATGTTATCATTTTCCATCGATATCATATCAAAAGGCATTAACTCTTCAGAATCTTTTTGAATATTCAAACAAAATGACAGGGTTTTCTTTTCTTCTTTTACTTTCCACTTTTAATCTATGAAAATAGAATGTCATCTCTCATTCTATTGCAATTGCATGATAACCAAAGCTACCCCAACTGTTGCGAGGTGCCATGGCATATAACTTGAAGTCTACGGAAGAATCCCTTACTAGTCCCTAAGTCCAAAAAAATGTGACTAAGACGATACAGAATAAATTAAAGACATTCTGAAGAAAAAGAACAAAAAACAAAAGAAGGCGCTTAATATTTCAGAAAGGCTAAAATGAACAAAATGCCTGTAACATTTTAATGCAGTTCCAGTTAAAAAGAGGCTTCAGAAAAAAGAAAAAGGGATGATTAGCCGTCTTCATGCTCCCTGCTTGAAAGAAATTAATTTTCTAGATGTATTAAGCAGTAACAAGACATAATGCAAACATGCAAAATATAAGGAGTTCCAACTAAGTGAAAGCACCATAAAAAGAAAAGAACATAGAAAAGGCATCGCCAACATATATAATAGAAAAGACTAATCAAGTAACATTGTTCTAGAAATTACCTTGGCACGAGAGAAAAGTGATACGAGGCTATGCGTATGAGCAATTGCTTCATAGTTTTCGGGCATGTTCCCAGGAGAAAGGGATTGTGCCCAAATTGATAAAAGCAAGAGAGTTATCTGGTGGCTGCTCAACCTGAGGGAATTGGCTTCCTGAGGTTTAACAAATGCAAAGACACAAAATCATTAGGAAATGCCAACAATGTATATCAAGCTAGCATCCTTTCCCTCATGTGCAGCCCCATTCGGCACGTGGAGAGACAGAAAGATTGGAGGTTTCAATATAATTCTGATTTTTAATTAAAAATACCCAACCCTCTTCAATAAACTAAGTAATTTCACTGTAAGCCCCATGCAAACTAGATAAGTACATTGAAGATGGTTGGAATTTCATAAGTTTTAAGGAAAAGCTAAAGTAAAGAAACTAAAATTGTTAAAACTCACATGTTCCTTGGTTGAATTGCTCATAGAAATTTCATTTGGTGTTGAAGGTGCAGGCGAAATTTTCAAGCTATATGTCCGACTATAAGATGATTTCAATCTGCTCAGAATCCCATTATTGGTGTCTCTTTGTTCCCCTTCATTAACAACATTTTCATCATTGTCTTCACAAATACTTTCCCGTGAAGAAATTTTTTCTCTTCTTAGCTTCTCAAAAAGGGCTGCTGAAGAAGAAAATACAGATACAGTTCTTGAGAGTGTCCTCGGAAAATCCAAGGCCTTTTTTGATTCAGTATTGGATGAGGATAGACCAGGGCAAACTGAAGATGGCACAAGAACAACAGAGAAGACACGATGCGCTCCAACACGTGTTTCATGGTCTGGATGGACCATAGCCGGGAGTAATTGATGAAATAGTGCCTCAGGAAAAGCCTAAAGAAAGATTATAAATAAATAAATTATAAATTATTTATAAGACTGAAAGCATGTCAGAAAGACAATTAAGTAAAAGACCATTCATTATACTACTTGCCTTGTTTTGATAGGACAAGTTGGGTAAGGAAGCTACAATTTGAGCAGTACGATAAACAGCAGAAATTGTAGTTCTGGCAATAACTGTAATAGTTGAGATATTTTCCAACATAACAGCCATAGCATCAAGAATTGGCCCTGGTTCACCAACCTGTTTGACAATGACAGCTTGGTTATTGTACAGTTGATAAATTCAGTAACAATCTCAGTGAAATTTGAGCATATGGATACTTATAAAGACTATTAAACTATTTGAAATGATAAGGCCACTAACAATGCAAGCAATTCTAAATCAAAACTAACATGATGACGGATTTGTGGGTGCGAGGTTAATTCAGTAACTGTAGCAGATTAGTATTACCTTATATGATAACTGTACAAGGCACTTATCCACCTCTTCTCTAAAGCTTCTGTTCCATTTTATTACATCTGTTCCCAGATTATCATCATCAAGCAAGCAGTGTATGCTCTTCCTCAAATGCCTCATGGCATCACTTACTGCACCAAGTATTGCCACAGAGGGCTCAATTTTGGCAAGTTGAGAAAGGGAGGTGGTAACCTCCACTATGTCGAGCTGCATGTTGGGTTGTTTGAGGACATTTTTGTGATCGAGATGCTTGATTAAAATGGAGAGCAAAACATGAGTATTTTGCCCTGCAACAACCAAAGATTAAAAAGGCTGGATAAGTTATCAATGGAAGACTAGAGGAACAGCATTTATGGTTGAAAGAGCTCATAGGACCTCAAAATAATGCATAAAAAATTAAAATTAAATACCAGAAGTATCCATCAAAAGTTGTATATCCTTTAGCACTGGAAAGGCAAGACCACGTTCAGGAGACCATAAATTTCCATTATCGAAGTAACGGAACACAGATTCCAGGACACGCCTTATTGTTGTAGCCTCCTTGGCCAGCTTTGCCATATTGTGCAGACAAACCCTTGACCAAAAGCAGGGGTTCTTGGCATCTTCCCTATAGGATAAGAAAAGAAATAAATAACCGATATGCATATTGAAAAAACAATGAAAAGGTATCGGAAAAAATCTTGTGCCAACAGAGATATACACTTTCACATTTAGTTCGCCTTTTTCATCCACAATGGAGCTCCAAGAAGGAACATTGATTTTGACATCTGGTGAAGGAGAAACATGACCCTCATTTTTTCGCACCTCCTGCACCCACCGGCTCTTGGAACTTTCAAGGTTCTCTGAAGGATATTTATGACCTCCATAATTTTCCAAGACTACTGCAACAATCTGATTTAACATAAGGGAAAAAAACAATGTCAAGAGGACTATACCAAGATTACTTGTAAGTTGAAACAAGATTTAAGAAACTTCCAATGCACTTACATTATCGAACTCGACTGATATATGGGAGTGCTCGCCCATAAACCAAACCTACAAAGAAAAGGTAGACAATTCAATTTTGTATTCGATATATAGGTTCCATCATTGGGAAAAATGTTGCGGAAGGCATAAATTGCCAACAGAGTATCATTATATTATTTTACTTTTAACAGCTTGAACAGGTAAATAATATACAGGATAAAATTGCTAAATATAAGGAATACTGATAGCATTTTGCATTCTGAACCTCACATGCATTCAACGTGTCATAAACTTATTGCTAAGGTATAATGTTAAGCTTACAACAAACGTAATATTAAGGAAATACCATTGAAGAAAGGGCTTGCAGCGCAGCCGAACATAGATTGTTTGCTCTTTCATCTTCCCCTGGCTCTTGAGCTATCTGACAGAGTTTTGGAAGAAAGCCTTCTAAGTTAAACATGTAAGTTCCATCCTTCTGCAAAATTCAGTGAGACAAATTGAGTTTGGAATTTTATGTAGGCAACATGGTAATAAATTACATGTGAAGCTTAGTATCCGATGATTTATGACTAAATATAAAAGTATATTTACAAACCCACAAACCTGATTATTTACAAAGTTAAAAAGGGTCTGACATCCTATAATTTGCATTTCATCTTGTCGTGTTTGATCCAGCAGAGTATGCATAATGCTGAGTAAGCTACTCGCAAAGAGACGCCTATGAAAAGTCATTGAATAAAAATCAATACACAAAAATATATGCACATATATACATATGTATAGAGAGAGAGAGAGAGAGAGAGAGAGAGAGAGAGAGAGAGAGAGAGAGAGAGAGAGAGAGAGAGAGTGATATCTTTCCAGATAGTTGGCATTTTATCCTGCTAGAATGTGGATTAGAACCGCACATTCAGACATATGATTCCTCCTCAATGGTCCAGATTCACACAAAAAACTTTACGTGGGGATCCCGCATTCAAACGGTTCTATAGGTCGTTCACACAGCCCTTAACTTTTTAGTTTCTGTTTCCCAGTTAGAATAAGGTTGATTCCTTCATGGTGTACCATAGGGTTTAGGGTTTATGTGTTGGCCATATGTTTAAACCTTAAAGTTAAACCCTCAAAGGGACCACTTTAAAAGAATATGTTGGTGCTTCATTCGAACAGCGCGGGATCTCGTTTAAGAAGCAGACAGTATGTGTGTGTGTGTGTGTGTAAAACCATTATAATATAATTAAGAATGAGAGAATTAACTCACATTTGCTCCTTACAAGAAATCAGCAATTTATTGTAGATGCACATGACAATTTTTGTGGAGTGAAAATTCTCATTCCGCAATTCTTTGTAACACCTTTGCTCAAGAAAATTTGTGATCTGCTCACACAATTTACAACTTTAGTCAAAAGAGAGAATGCTTGAAGTATTTATCAGCAGACGGGGCTTAATCATAAAGTGATCTTAAGAAAAACCTGTAAGAAGTGGCTCCTGGGAAATACTATAATTACAAAAGATATTTCACTCTACGCAGAACGCAAGGCTAAATTCTTATTCAAAATTTATCGCAAGGTGATATATATCACGTATTTGGTGCAAGAAAAAGCTTTGAATCCGTAGGCAACACCAGAGAGAGAAAAAAAGAAAAAAGAAAAAGAAGAGAAGGTAAAATAATATTAAAAGGTTTAACCCTTGCTCAAATTCTAGCAGTAACTGATCTGAAATCCACATCTTTGTTGTATGATAGCTTTTATCTTTGCAATTCCTAAGTGTTCGTTTTCGCAATGGATAAGTCTTCCGTTAATGAATACATTTCAGACTTGTTGCCATAGCCCTCAGGAAACACAGACACACACGGAGTATATACACTTATGAAGAGAGAGAGAGAGAGAGAGAGAGAGAGAGAGAGAGAGAGAGTATATTGTGAGTTCATAGTAACTACATGCATATACGCCATGCATTCAATGTGTGCACCATATTTTTCCTCACACACAGTGTTTTTTGACTTACTAATAACTACATGCATACATGCCATGTTGCAACATGTACACCTTAGTTTCTCTTTTCTCTCAACTCTTTTGGTTAATTTATTTCCTGATGTTTTCTCCGTCTCTCTGTTTCTGTCTCTGTCTTCTTTTGACACTTATTATCAATTAAATTACTACAGTAATAATTTTGTAGAGTTATTATGAGTTAACTAAGTGTTATGCTAAGAGTACTCAAAGTAATATATATATTTCAGTGAAGCGTTTGATTGAGAAAAAAGGCCTAGCTTAAGACATATTAGAGTAACGATTTACATGATATCATTTATACCTTCGGAATTCGCAAAGGATTTTTGGCAGCATATTCACACAATTTTCCAATCTTCCGATCATTTGGTCCTTCTTCCTGTCAAGTGTGAAGAACAGTCCTGAATCTTGATATAAATATAAAATTTTTGGGGCAGAATAATAAACGGAGAAGGGACATGGATCACTAGGATAGTGAAAAAACATCGATGTCAAAAATGCATAATCAAACAAATTGAATCATACTTGTAAAACATCTGTCATGAAGAATTTAGATGCATCATGCTCAATGAAACAACATTTTTTAAGAAAAGCCAGAAGACCAGGATGCACAATCACTAAATTCAGTGCAATGGCACAAAACCTGGAAGACAATCTCGGAATATTCATATTTGTAAAGGATCCAAAGAAATAAAGTTGATGGCTTCTAACCATAGAATTTTTCAATCAAGGAAGTACGGGTTCTGACCAAAACAAAAAGAAGAAGTGTGTGCTCCCCTAAATGGAGTAACCAAAAAAAAAAAACATACGTTATTTCATAATGATCTCAGAGAATTTTTGCTGAGGTAAGTTGAATAAGAACTACAAGAACGAAAAGAAAAAAAGATTTAATAAACAAGTATTTATCAAGAAGAGAAAAAAAAGAGTAAACTATTCTTTATTGAGTCTGAAAGGCATGAAGTAAGGCATGGATTTGAAATTTCTATAAACAAAATTTAAAAAAAAAACACATGTACAAGGCACTGGTTGCATCGGAAAATGGAACCAACAAGTTTTCTTTTTGTATACTGTGTGACAGTGCCTTTCACCTTTTAAAAACAATTCTAAACTACACCTTAGTGTATAAGAATTATATTCATGAGAAGCATATCATAATGTGAAAAGGAAGATAAAAATCAAAACTTTGAAAACAGAAAAACAACACCATCAACACATCATGCATAAGGTCTACACTTAATAACGAGATGGCAAAAAGGATTATGAAACTCTATTTTCAATTTTCAGAGCCATAAACATTTTAACATTCATATGCAGGACTGTGTTATGAATCAAAGAATATTTTAATAAAAGAAGTTCTTTTCTAAGTCTCAGCTCAGCCTTGCATGGCATACAACAATAGCAAAGACTGGGTTTTCAATCAGTTATCAGAGTCATAATCAGTTTCAGCATTTATTTAGATCACTATCATCTGAAGTTATGCAATACGAGTCTTTACTAGACAATGATGCATACTGCATAAATTCTCAATTCAGCTGCACATGGCACACAACACTAGCTGATACACCGTTTTCAATCAGTTATCAGATATCTGTCTACATGATTGTGTTCTGAAGTTACACAATATGCATTTTACTCAAAATGAGGTTCTTGCTGCTCATCAATTAATTCAGGAATTGAGATGACTAGACCCTGTTTTCAACATGGTATTAAATAGATATATAGGTTAACACATACAAAATGAATGGGCAGATAATCAGTCAGTTAACTCAAGTACCACTTACACGTTACGGTGTTATAATTTTAGTTTAAATTATGTAATGGTTGGAAGCAAGTTATAAAGAACCTTCCTCTCAGTTTCAGTTCACTGAGGGAAAAACATTACTTGGATTTTAATGTCAAATGGTTGCATTTGCACAGCATAAGTCCAACATCTATCAAAGGACTAAATATGTACTACAACATCAACACTTCTCCAAACCCACAAAAATGCACACAGGCATGACATACATTATCATCTGGAAGAGTCTCTCTTCACAAAAAGTAGGCAACAATAACCAGAACCAACTTAGAAACAAGTAGCAATGACCCTTTTAAGATAGAATGCAACAGCAACCCATTATGATAAAAAACGAGAAAAACGAACCTGGTTACGAGGGAAAATGTCAGCTATGAGCTTCTTGTACCTCTTGACGGGCTGTCTAGACCTGGCCCGCAATGCCGGGCAGAAGAAACAAAGGCCACCACAAGCAGGCAAAACTTGGCGCGAAAGTACCCCCGAAACGGCACTCATTTTTGAATTCAAGATACATACAATTCACTTCACACAGATATGAAAATGGGCACCCCAGAAATTGGCCTTTCTTTCCCTTCCAAATCTATGAGGAAAGCTCTGGGTGCAGAGAAGGGAAAGAAAGGCTCAAAAACTGAGATGGGTATCTCTCAAATTGTACAAAAACCAGCCTGAGATTAACAAAATCCCCAAGTCACAAACCTCAAAAACCAATCAAAACCTCAAGAACAATGCAATGCCAAGGTGGGTGACCAAAAGGGTCCAAGAGAAAACCCAAAACTCATCACAAACTTGATCAATTTGTACAGAATTTAACTGTTGAGAAAAATTACCTCGTTTGAATGCCTGCAAGAGCAGACCTGAGGCTGGAAAATCCACCTTATGCCATGCACAAAATCCACCGGAATTCCAGCATATTCCACCGCGATTTCTTTTGTGTCTTCCCTTTTTTGTTTTAAATTTGAATTTATACTCAAAATAATATCCGTCCGGCCTTCCAATAATGATACAGAAAAAAAAAACGTCTACACGTTTTAACGGTTGAACTTGTGGGCCCCAGGGGTTGGTAGCTAGATTACTAGGACTGTTTGATTTGTGGGGCCCATGCCGACGTGGCTGCATTATATATTAACGTTTTCTGATGACAGACGTGCTATGCATTTGCTTGCTCTCTTTCGACAATTAATTTTCTTCTTGTTTTTTTTCCAACGACTTTTGACAATTAATTTACCTGAACGGAAAAATGAGAAGGAAAAAAAAAAAGACTGGGACTATATTTTTTTCGTCTTGGCAATATTGATATATTTCTAAAATCTCTCCATTGCAATTGATTTTGTATCAATTTATTAATTTTACTAATTTACCTTTGATTTTTTTCTACAGTGGTTAGGTTTCAAAAATAAATTTCTTAAACGATGTCAATTTGATTTCTTTAAAAATTTAACCATAAGAACCTCTTTGCATCTGATTGTGTTCAAATCCTCCCTCTATTAACGTTCTAGAATTCTTAAGCTTTTTACAAAGGAGCCCGAATCAAACCTAAATCGAGTCCAATTTGACTGAGAATCAAGCCCCTTTTTCCCACTTAGTAAAAACCCTAAATTCCCTTTTCTAATCCTCTAAGTTAATCGAGTTTTTACATGTTCTGGTAGCTGGACTGAGGCGAAGTAAGATGGCGAAATTGAGAAAAATAAGATGATGAAATTGGGAAAAATGAAATCACGGTGACCAAATTTGTTTTCAAGCCAAACCTAAGTGACGAAAAATGTTTTTTGCTCTTTCTTTTTTGTTTGGACAATGAATGTATACTTGGAAGTTAAATATAATAATAGTTGAAAAAGGAAAGAAATATAGATCCTTGGTATTTTTCACAATTGATTTAGTGATTTGACAAACAGAAATACAAAAGGAAAATAGAAATAGAAATGACAACAACAAAGATGACAAATAGATGAGGTTGAAAGAAGATTAAGGAAAATTATTAGGTTGATAATTGTTTTCTATTCCTTAAAGCAAGGTAGAGGTATAATAATTCAAATTGAGATTTGAAGCATAATTCAAAATGAAGTGGTAGACAAATGGAAGCACTCAAGTGTCTCCTGTTACATAATTTAGCTGCCCGGCATGATTATGACACGCACTAAACACTAATTAATCAGGGTCATGCTGGATTTGATTTGATTTTTTTTAAATAATTGTACTTCATACAAATTTTTTTAATTAAGATGAAATAATTTAAAATAAAATTATTGAAGAAAATTAACTTCATTAACCATGGTGGCGCAATAGCTAGCCAGTAGAGAAAAATATGAAAAGATTTATGAGGATGGTCCAGATCTCATTTGGCTTTCAACAAGTGATGTTAAAGGATTCACAAAAGAAAAACTTTGTATTCAATTTTACAGCTAAAACACAAATAATTTGACTGAATGCTCAAAAGATGCATGCATTTGTCAGTGTGATAATGAATTTATACCCAATAGGTAATACATACACTTTCTCCAAAAATGATACCTATGCTCTTGATGTACCACCATGATCTCTCTCAACGTGCTCTACGAGAGCTACTGGATCACGAAACCCTTTACTACATTTAGGGCAGGCATCGATTGTCATCTTCTTCACCCCAGCTCTGTTGCCACCCTTCTCATGGACTTTTTCTACGTGGTCTACAAGAGTGGTGACTGAGGAAAACTTAGCACCACACTGCGGACACTCCTCCAGTTGCCCGTTTCTACTCCCACTGCTGCTGCTCTGCCCCGCTCCATCCTTTGCTATCTGCCACTTCTGGCTAAGTTCGCTACTCAATTTTGCCACACTCGCTTCAGCTGAGGCTCGAAAAGATGAAGCTGCAGTAAGAAAGCTATTACTCCATTTAGAGGAAGATGCGGCAGGAGCATGGTTGGGCTTTGACACTTCTTTCCTACTCCTACTTAAAAGGCCCGAAAAAGGAAAGCCTGCTGTCGGTTTCTTGGGTCCCGGACACTTGTGATCAGGTCCAAATCGATGCTTCAAACAGTGGTCGACCGTGCAGTCCCTGCACTTGATTGTGTTGGAGAATGTTAAGAGCTCCTTGCAGCCAGGAATAGGACACTTTTTCTTCTTTGTGGCTTTCTCATAATTAGAAGGGTCGCATTCAGCGTTAACATGTCTCTCCCAAGTAATGTTTGCATCTTCATCTGGAATTAGATGAACTCCTTTGGCGCAGAGGGGACAGATGACAACAGTGACATTTTGTCTGTCAGCTTTTGGACAATTATGCTTAATATAGCTTCGATGCTCCAAACAAAATACCTGCAAAATGTTAGGCTTATGTCAATATTAAAAATAAAAAAAAAATAAAAAAAAAGAATGATCCCAATAAGCAGAAACAATGTAAGAGAATAAAATCTACAACTTAGGAAAATGGATGATCGCAGAAAGATTGAAGACAACACCATTGTATTAACCTACATAAATAAGAACTACAGAATCAAATGGAATGATGCATCCCAACCCCCAACTCTGTTTGGTTAGCATACATTTAGGGCATATAAAAATTTGGTGAAATTCACAAGATATACGTGGGGGATACACTACTTTATAGAAAAGTAATTAAGAAGAAAAACTAAGGATCTAAAAGGTTGTGAGAACATTCCACAACTAGGCAACACAATTCATTTCCCTTTTGAAAGAGGAGCATTTTTGCTAACCACTTTGGAAGGGGTTCCTTTTGTACTAAACTGAGTTTTGGTTTAGTTTTCCACTCCCCCCTTCTTTTGTTTGTTTCTCTTGTAAGCATTGCTTTCTCTTTTTTCAAGTTGAATGAAATTAGAGTTCTTTGACCCAACAAAAAAAAAACCATAGTTCCATAAATGCAAAGCAAAGAGTTAACTATAGTTATGTCGATAAACACATGTCAAGTGATGAGAAAGGTGGTGAGGGTACACCTTGGGTTAAAGTAGTGAGCAAAAATATTTCTAGTTTGATAATGTTTCCCCAGTTATTTTCCTACTAGTAAACAGTCAAATAATATAAAAACTCTGAGCATACACGGCAATGCAACATGATGTACCATTATTTAAAACAGTTCAGAAATGCAATATCACCCGATAAAGTCAATAATAGTTACTCGAGCACAACCCAAGACCAGAAATTTCCTGGAAACTTCTTGTAAATTCCCAGAGAATGTTGTTATGCACAGTTCCAAATCGACAAAATTTCGAATTTTGATAAGATAAATTTATTTCGGGATCTTCCTCTGTTTCTTTTTTCAAGAAATAATAATTCTTACCCCAATCCAATGCAAATTCTCCAAGCAAACCAAACATAACATAATCTCAATCCCAATAACCAAAATGAAAATTTCAAAACACACATATTTCTTAACATTTGATGTTCACATAAGCATGGAGGTATACAATTCACAGAAAAAGAGAAAGAGAAAGAGAAAGAGAGAGGACCTGATGGCAGCTATCGCAGGTGAAGGGCAAGAAATCGATCTGCTGGCAATCGGCAACGTAGCAATGCCGACCCAGATCTGGAAACTCCGGAGTTCCCATTAAAATTCGTATACAGAAGCTCCTCGCCAATCAACGAACCAAGAATTAACACACAGCATGCAGCAACAGGACGAACAAGATGGGATTTCTATTTTTGCAACCAAACAATCCAGTATAAGATTCTACCAGATTTTGTAGTCCCGGGATTGGATTGTCCGAAGCTTTTTCGATCTTGCCTTCCGCGGATACAGAAGGACATCGAATCCGCGGAATCCCAAGTCCACGCCAAAGTTTTCTCCACAAGAGACAGGGTCGTTCGAAGTCGACGCTGAGTTTTGTTTAGAAACAAAAACAAATAAGAAAAAGGATACTTTGAGGAGTGAGAGAGCCTGAGATATTGGAGCCCATGGGCTTACTAAAACTAGGATTTGTATTTACCTGGGCTAATATGTGGACTGGAGTATTTGTCGAGGTGAAAATCTATTTTTACATTAATATTTATCAAAAAGTATATAACCGGATAAAAGAATCGTAGCTCAAGTGATTAAGACTGGTGTACAGATTACCTTATTTTTATTTTCAACATTTAAGTAAATGTGTTTGTCCTTTTACTTTCATTTATTTTTATATTACTTCATTTACTCAAGTTTACAATGTAAATAAAGAAGTACCCCCCATTTGGATTCAAATAAAAATACTAGAAAATCAAATTCCCACCAAATCAAAATATGAAAAATCGGTTTTAGTGAAAAATACGATTTAGGCTAAAAATGATGGCTCATTAAGTCAATATATACTTCATACTAAAATCCCATAAAATCAAGTTTTCTTATTTGATGTGTAGGGAATAAAAGCCGCCAAAAATTATCTTGAGAAAATGATTATTCCAAAAAACCATTTTTCAAACTTAGTCAATATTGCACCTCTGCTAAAAAAGTTCTAGGTACGCCAGTGAGAGCAGTTACCTACTTTTTAAGTATAAGCCAGATGGGCTGATAGATATGAGATCGCAGGACATTTACAATCGACGACTCTAAATTGGGCATTTATCCATCAAGTTTAAAGACCAACTTTATATGTGGGTTAGTTGGTCAAGGTAGTATGTCCGTCCCTTGCACAAAGTGCAACCCCTTCCCTATATGTTAGATTAGTTTAGAATGTCACATTGTAAATAAATAAATAAAAATTAATTTAAGCACAATTTTTAATGTTTATCTCCTTGTGATGGTGACATGCCCTCATTTGTAACGTTCTCATTGCATATTTTTGGAGACTTGTGGAAATGGGTTATACAATGCCTGAAGAATTCTTGGGACAGTAACATTGTAAGAAATCCACAAACAGAAGATAACAGCATTCGACTTTTCCACATCGCAAACAAGAGGTTGCCAAAGTCACTCTGCAAAGAGAGTGGAGACCAAGTTTGTAACTCGTAGAAAGGAGGATAAGAGTATTAATCAAAATACTAGTGACGTTGACAAAGAGAGTGGAGACCAAGTTTGTAACTGATCTCAGCAGCATTCATCGCATTTGGAAGATCTTGTTTGTTAGCAAATTCAAGCAGCAGAGCATCCCTCAACCGATCCAACATATTCAAGAACTGACATAATCATATACATAAAAATTAACCATTTTTAAAAGTCACATTCATGAATTTCATAAAACCATCTATTTAAAAAAAAAAATAAATCATAAAACCTTGATGAAGATCTAGTATTTTTTTTCATGTATATAGCATGGCTTTACCTTAACATCAATTCCTAAACTCTTTCCAGAGAACTCCTTTCTCGAACCCTCTTGCCACACTTAGCATACAAATAAGTGTCGCTAATTATTAGATTCAAAATTCACTGAAGGACAAAAGAATAGCAAAGTCTTCTAAAGCTCTAGTACCTCATTCAACATCCTGTACAGCTCACCCTAGCCTCAACAACACGGTCACCATCGTTGCTATTGATCACCAAAAAAAACCTCGTGTGTTCTGGAAGTACTGTCCCCACAAGATTCGAATCTGGATGGCCCCATAAACACATAATGCACATGTAAGATTCCACAATATTCAAGAGTAGATCAAAAGCACAATTGAATAACTAACAAGTGCAAGAAAGCAGGTTTAAGGGTATAGAAATTTTCTGCCAATTAATGCATGGAAAGCATTTCCTATATATAACACAGACAAACTGAAGAGGTTTGCATAAGTGAACGTAGCTTATGACTATGTTACGTGCTGATGGAGAACAACTAATCAACACAAGACTGTCAGTAAGCATGTGCAAGAAGAAGATCTAACATATGCTTAGTGTAGAAGATGTCAGCAACAACAAGGATAGCACTCCTTATATATCTAACAAAACAAGCATTATATGCTTGGATCCATGCCATCACAATTTTAAACTTTTACAATCAAATACTTGATGATATACTGATATGCCATCTTGCCTTTCTCGCAAATAATTGTCAATTTGTAACAGAGATATCATTACATAAAAGCATTCCATGTATAGTTGTAACAGAGATATCATTACATAAAAGCATTCCATGTATAGTTCCAAAAATTATAGCATGTTTAATCTGTATCCCTTATGAATTTAAGAACATCAGAAACAGAACTTACAGTAGGGAAGCTCCTTGACTAATATTCCTTCATCTCTGTTGTCCTCTGCATCCAAGCCAAGTGATAAAGTTTCATATCCATATGAGATGAAGTTTAGGAATCCTACACACCACAAATCTTGAAGGAAGAAGATGGATGCTGTGCTTGTAGACTTATATCTGATCCCAAATCAGATGGAGGTACTTCTTTCCTTGCAAGTTTGATGTATTTCAACCTTGAATAGATTTAATTTTGCATACATTTCAGCACTATTTGCATGGCCCATATCACTTGCAACAAAATAATGAAACTTATTATCTACTTCGATCCAGCTGCAACCTGCTTCTTTGTTTACTTTCAAGTCATTAATAACAGTTCTAACCTTTGCAGCATCATCAAACATTCCTCCTCTAGCGTACATATTTGAAACACATATATAAGAACCGGCCTCTCCAGGTTCCAATTCAATTCAAGCAAACATTTCGCAGCTAACTTGCCAAATGTCAAATTCCCCAATAACATGCACACATTGACTAAAGTTCTCCAAAGCATAGGTGAGTCTAGAAATGGACTTCTGTTGATGAAATCGATGGCTTCTGAAAAATTCTCAGATCGACCCAAAAGATCAACCATGCATGCAAAGTGCTCAATTCCTGACTTAGCCCCATATTTTGACTCCATTTCATTGAATAAGCGCAACCCAGTTTCCCATAATCCAGTGTAACTGCAAGCTTGAAGAATGGCCAATAACGTTATCTCATCAGGGGAAAATCCTTCTTCCCTCATATCTTCAAAAAGAGAAGTGCTCTGTTGCCTTCTCCATGGAGGGCATATGCAGATATTATGGCATTCCAGGATACACAATCACGAGTGTTCATACCATTGAACATTTCATTAGCATCTTCAATGCTACCACATTTGGCATACATTGTAATTACAGAATTACCTACAGTGGAATTGGTTTCAAATCCGGCTTTAATAGTGTAAGCATGGAGACCCTTCCCCCTATATAAGCAAGCTTCATCAGCAGCTAAACTAAGGAGCCGTAAATAAGTTATGAAATCTGGATTTATGCCAGCCAATCTCAGTTGACTAAATAAAACCATGGGATCAGCTTCAAGATCTCTTTGTGATTCCATGAATCCAACAAGAACTGCATTGAATGAGGCAGTGCTTTTAGCTGGAAGACTGTCGAAAACCCGTCTAGCAGATTGAAGGTTCCCACATTTAGCATATACGTCTATCAAAGCAGTCCCAACATTGACACACCAGAGCAAAAACCAAGTTTTATAACAAATGCATGGATTTGACGTCCCAGTTCCAGATTTCTGCACTCTGAACAGGAATCAAGCACGGTAGATAAACAACTAGAATCAAAGCCAATACCTAGATCAAGTACTTCTAAGAAAACCTTCAATGCCAGCATGGCCATTTTTAACATACATTGACAATGGTGCGGTCCAAGATATCAAGTTCCTCTCATCCAGTACATAAAACATTGTCTCAGCCTTTTCAACCATCCCATGCTTACCATACATTGTTAGTGCTGCATTTCCAATCAAGGTTTCGCCCATAATACCATACTTGATAGCAAGCCCATGTAATTGCAAGCCTTAATGTGCACCCACATCTCCACTGCAAGCACTAATTAAATTAGTAAATGTGTAATCATTTGTCTCCAAACCAGAATTGAGAAGATCAATGAAGACCCCAATTGCTTTCTCTCCACAGCCTGCCTTCCCATATTCTAAAATCATATAATTTAGAAACTGAACATCTTTGTAATCCATGTTACTGAACAATTTCTCCGCGTCACCCAAGCAGCCACTTCTAGAGTAATAGAAACCAAAGAAGCGGCCACAAAAACATTCTCCTGGAGGCCACTTTTTACAACAAAACAGTGAACCTGTTCCCCAAATCTCCAGTCTTCCAGTGAACTACACACTTCTAAAAGCACTGAACAAGTATGCTCATTAAACTTCTCCTCGCTGCAAAACATATCATGCGCAACTTGAAATACAGATTCAAAGTCACCAATGTCAGCATCCCCCTTCATGAGAGAAGTCCAAGTGATTGTGCTTCTAACAAGCATTTCATCGAAAACGTGCTGTGCATCATCCATTCTTTTGAATTCGGAGAAAAAGTTGACAAGATTACTGCCCTGAAATGTATCATTTTGGCAGCCAGATTTTATCAAGAATGCATGAATTGCCTGACCCAGCATGAGATTTTTAGACCCAATTGAGAGTTGGAGGAGATGAGGCCAGTCACTGAAGAGTTGTTCTTGAGAGGCTGAAGGAGTCGATTTGGTAGAAAAATGGAGTGCCTTGGGTTTTGGGTTTCGAGGGTATGTAAGGATGTTAGAAGAGGAGTTGCTGAAGCTGTAATTCAAAGGAGGGAAGGACCGTTGAGGTACGTAAAGAGCGGGAAGCAAGGTTGTGGAGAGAAGGGTATCCATGGAATTTTATCTCTTCGTGCCTTTTTGCAAAATGAAGAACGGACAGTTTGGTTATAGAAAAGATACGGAAAACTTCTTTGAAAAAAAAAAAGATAAGGAAAACTAAATAGCAAAGATACTAAAAAAAAAAGGATAAGGAAAACTAATTTAGTTACACCTTATAGACTATAGTTGCCCGATTGGTGTCATATTCCACTATGAGTAAAGATACTATAAAACAATAGTTGAATATGACACCCAAATGGATTGTTTTATCAAAGTTGATAGAGCATGTATAGTATATGTATTCGTTATCAATAATGATGACATTCAATGAAATAAAATAAAAAATTTGAAGCTGCACGATGAAAATAGTGAATGCATGTACAGTAGAAGATAGGAAAGGGATGTATGCGATCAAATATTTGCATTTGATTGATATGTAATCAATTGGAGTAAAATGTTGAACAACAATGCCAAACAAATTCAAAGTTCACACTCTAACATTTACATACAAATCCAACACGGGAAAATGCTAAATTATTAATAGGATTCAGGCTATTTGGGGTTTTTCGAAACAGAATTTCACTCTCCTTCACTTAGAATAAGGAGTATGACTGGTTTCATTTTTGCAATATATACAATCGCTCACTTAATTACGCCAAAAAATAAATTGATGTCAGGAAGATCCTGGGGCCGGGGCCAAGGTGGTCGCCCTTCAGCCCTAGCTCGGGAAAAAAAAAAAAAAAAACTTGCCTTTTCATGTGCAGGTACTGACGTTGATTTATAAGACTCCAAGATATGATCCCAAATAGTCCATTATGAATATATATATATATATATATACAGTTCCCTTCAGTTTAGGGATCCTTCAAATAGTGTTATTTGAGGGATGGGGCGCTCAATTGTTGAATCTCTTTTAATGAGATCTTGCGACTGTGGTTGTTTTAAATGTTTTAACTCGTTTTCTCTCTTATGACTCGTAAATACAATCGCCCGTGAAAAGTTAGGCACACATGCAGAAAATAACGACAGAAGGGGAAGATCACCATCAAAATATTGAAGAGAAGTTTTCGACACAACCTTTCTCCCATTTCCATCACTTTGCTTCGCACACATGTTTTGATAAATAATTAAAGAATTTTTTTTGTTTGACTAATTTATGCATAATCACACACATCACTATAAACAATCAAGGGTAGTGCTTATTGAATCAAACAGATTGGGGGGTTTACGAAAGCAAGAATCCACAGATGGTGATCTGTCAGATGAGGACTTTTCTAAATTTGTTTCAAATAAAACAGATCTTTTTTTTTTAAGGGGGACTTTGAGTAGCATTGGCCTATTTTGGTCAGCCTTTGAAAGGCAAGTGAGAGAATGCAGCAAAAGCATGATGAAGATCAGCTTTTGAAAAGCAACTGTCAGATAGTGTGACATTATAATCGTACACTACATTACCTTTTGCTTGTGTAAAATATTTGAGGAGTTCTTTATGTTTCGACCGTTTTAATTCCGTTCTGCAGCATTTTGTTACTGTAAAGGTGGTAAAAAGATCCATGCCTACGACTAAGGCACCCAACATGATAGTGCTGAAAGCAATGATGATCTTAGTAAGTAGGCCTATTGGGGAAGAAAAAGCTCAATTGCAATTAGACCATAAATTAATCAAAATTAACAATGAACCCAACGGGTCTAGCCCAGTGGAAAAGACCTTGACTTACAAACGAGTGGTCTCATGTTCGAACCTCCATGACACTTTGACAGTGTACCCCAATATCACTTGTATAAAAGAAAAAACAACGAAAAACACAACTGAAACAATGGTGTGGAACTAGAAATTTACAGGCCATAACACACAATAATAATAATAATCCAACAATTTCTTACACTAGTAAAATTATGTCATCCTCCCCGTAAGCACATGTGGAAATTAATGGTAATGAGCACACCTATGTTCTACGATTAAGAACTAATTATAAATCAGATAGGACAATTAATACCTCAACTGCTGGCTCATATAATTACATATATAATTTATGATGTCCATTTTTCACTTCTTTGCTTCTTCTGTTGCTGCAGGCTTGGCTTGTTGTGGAGGGGAGGGTTCTGGTGGAACTCCACCATCAATGCAACTCCTACACTTGCTCTCAACCCATCCTTCTATGTCATGCTCACCACTGCCACCAAGATGCCTTCCACCACATAGCCGAGCTACAATCCCTGCAATGATACCTACTAGTGTAATCACTGCCAAAACCACCACCAGTGTCTCAATCGATCGATGCGTGTACCGTGAACTAGTCTTTGAGTCCACCACTACCACCGGCGGCGCCCCAACTTGTGACTGTGGAAGAGTTCCCATGAACATATATATGTGCTACCTGGTGAAGATATTTGGTCTCTCTTCTAACTTGGTCCTTTGGGATGTTATATGTAGAATAAAGATTCAATGAAAACTATGAGGAGGATGAAATTACTTGAGAAAGAAAAAGGGCAGGATTGTATAGTTCGTTAGAACTTTAGTTTATTTTCAAGGAAAAAATACCACGAAAGAGATGATAAAAGCTAGACTGAGAAAATGATACTGATACAAAAGAAGGAATGATATGGTAAAGAGACCAAGATGAGAATGAAAAAACCAAGTGATGCTAAGGAGTAAAAATAATGGAGAGAGAGAGAGAGAACTTAATTAATGGTTTTCTGAAATTGAATTGTTGTGTCACTCTTACTTTTGGTACTTTGGATCTTCTTTCTGTGATTATTTCACTTCTCTATCTTTTGTATACTTTTTTGCTTTTGATTTCTTTTCTGGTTGGTGTAATTTTGAGCTGCAGAACATGGATGAGGACCAAACGGTCTTGAAGTTTGAAACATCATTATTTTATATAAACATTTGAGGATATTTACAACATATCAGTGGTGTCTTGATTTTCTCTGTGACCTCCTCAAGTGGGGATAACTTTGATTTCTCTTCCCAATTTGTCCTTAGTGGTATCACATGTTACTGTCCCATATGTGACCCCCAACCACCGAGAATAATTGCTGTAATTTTTTTTCCCTTTCTTTCTGCCAAGGCATATTTCTCTTCTCTTAAATATGCATAGCATTCTCTCTCCAACAACATAGAAATAGAATGACTAGTTGGCTTCAAATGTGTCAGCATCTTATAAAAGTTGATAAGCATATATACAACGAATCACATGGTGAGTCTAGAGAGAACTTTTATTTCTCCATATTTCTCTCGTCACATGAGGATGCATATTTCCTCTATGTTCCTTAAACCGTGAATGAGAGTAACCATTACAAGACGACATGATATATCTGGTGTGACACAGGCCACTGACATCTTGCCTTGTGTCAATTTGCCAGCATGAAATCCATTTCATTCAAAATCTGGGAACTTTTTGTTCCCAGCGTTTCATAAAGTCTAGCCAGTGCTTTTACCCAAAAAAAAAAAAAAAAGTCTTGCCAGTGCCCTAACATGCCATGCTGTTTGCAAAACACTCAAGCAAACAGCAAGCTTATACGGTGAATGAGTACTACAAACTAGGGGTGGCATTTTGGACCGAGAAATTGAAAAATCGCAAAAATCAACCGATAATTTACCGTAATAAAACCGCGATCGCGGTAAACCGAACCGCATTTGTGGTATTAAGAACCGAACCGCATTTGCGGTTGCGGTTACGGTTACAGTATTCGATTTTCAAATACCGCGGTTACCGCAAACCGCAAAGTATAGCCTTTTATAGCCTTAAGGCTATACTTTATAGCCTTATTTGCATTTTATTGTAAGTAATTAGTTTATTTATGCTACAAGGAAATGGAACATATGACAACTTGTAAGTAATTAATTTATTTATGCTAATGTTATTTATGCTTCTTCTTATAATAAAATGTACTAAACTATGTTGTTTTATTTGTAGATAGCATCGGTGCTCAAACAACACAATGAGGTTCTTTAAATCCACTCACCACCAACACTTGAGTTTATAACTTTAGTTTGTAACATTGGTGCATTGCATTTTCCTTTTAGTTTGTAACTTTAATTAACTTTGAATTTGATTTTTCTTTTTGGTTGTAACTTTAATTCATTTTGCTTTGCATTTTGCTTTTGGTTTGTAACTTTAAAGGGTTTGGAATTGGAATGCTTGAGAAGTTTAACATTAATTGGAATGCTTGGAATTGTAACTTTAATTTTCTTTAGGTTGTAAATTTATAATATGCTTGAGGAGATTGTGAATTTATAATATGCTTGAGAAGTCGAGGTTGTGTATTTATTTCTTTAGGTCGTGAATTTATATTTTTGTGAATGCTTGAGAACTTGCGGTTTTAAACCGCTAATTCGCGGTAACCGACCGCTTTTTGCGGTTTACCGCAAATTGCGGTCGGTTCGCAGTTTGGAAAATCACCATACCGCAAATAGTCGGTCGGTTCGCGGTTTGGGCAAAAATTCGTTGTTACCGAACCGCAACCACCCCTACTACAAATTGCCACGCCATCATATTGATTCTTTTGCAGAAAATAGTATATTCTGGAAAGAAGGTTAAACAGTGGCTGTACTGTACTTGGCACCATATGTTGTCACACACATCACTAGAAGCACTCATCTCTTTTTTCTCATATGCATATATATATTTCCACTCTCGATTTTCTGGTTGCCTTTTTTATGTTTTTGGTTTTTGTTTGTAGTTTTGAAATTTTGATAAAGTGTTCAACCGAAAAACAATTGAGATTGAAGCATGCTGATCAGTGCATAATTACATATCTTTTTGTACCCTTCTAACTTATGATTTGGTTATGTTTTTGAGTTAAACTTGTGCTTTTAATAAAGTTTGTGTATGTTTCAGTGTAATAAGGATGAGACTCATTACATGCATTTTGAAGACAAGTTAGCTCAAAACAGTGTCTGCAGATCAGTCACATTCACGGATTAACCTGTACTTGCTCAAGAAGAACCAGATAATGAGCCATACATCATTGGAAAGATACGGAAGTCTAGTTTCCGTAGCATTTTACGGTTCATGATTTGGAGTCTTCTAAAGGAAGTTATCCACGATTTAGCAGCTCAAGGTCAAAATTCGGCAGCATCTGCGTTACTGGGCCAAAAATGACATTTGAAGGTCTTTCCTATTTTTACTTGAGTTGGGATTCATATGCTTGGAATGATAAGACAAAGGGCTTGAAGATCCATATTTTTCTAGAATTTTTTGGAGTGAATAACAAGCCCAAAATCGGCCCACAAGCTGACTATGTCATGCATGACTATCTAATGGGATTTGTTGGTAAAGTGCACTAGCCAAAAGAATGAGTTTCTAATTACAATGGGATTTGTTGGTGAAGTGCACTAGCCAAAAGAATGAGTTTCTAATTACAATGGGATTTGTTGGTGAAATGCACTAGCCAAAAGAATGAGTTTCTAATTACAAGTGATTTTGGCATAAACCATATTCAATTCAAATATTCCCCTTCCATTCTCCCTATAAATAGCACTCCAATTCTAAACACAAATCATTCAACAATCCATCACTTCACTTCATCCATTACTCATACACATTCAAATAGAGAGAGAGAGAGAGAGAGAGAGAGAGAGAGAGAGAGAGAGAGAGAGCTAGTTGCAAAAGGAGCAAAGCTTGGAGCTGTCTTGGGAATTCCTTGCTGCCATCATCTAGTTCTTTTCTTCTCTTTATCCTATCTTATGTATTTCCATTCTATATTGTTTTTCAATTATTAAATATAAGTAACTAAATTTCTTCTTAGTTAGAGGTGAATTCGAAGCCATGGACATATGTTTTATATGAATTGATCACTTCCAGTTATGGTTTCATAAAGTATGCATGTGATTTACTTTTCTGTTTTATTCAGGACTTATTCTTGCATGTTTATTAAGGATGCATACTTAGTTTGCATGCAGGGATTTGATGCTAGAATATGAGGGAATTTCACCTAATCGTTATGAACTTATATTCACAAGTAGTAAAAGTCACTAGTCGTGATTGTGTTAAGTAAATTCCTGGCAGGAGTATCATGCTTTTCATAGTTACAAATGCTTTGTCAAAGCTTATGATTTTCATAAAACTTAATGATCTTTGATATGTATCTCTATCATGTTGTTCATATAGGGAACTTGATAAGAATAATTTGATTGAGTCGCTGAGTCCAATTCAATGAACTTAGGAAAATCTGAGAGTTAATTAGTGCAGTTCACAATTAATTTGGGGCTTTGACATTCATACTTTATAGAAAGAGTAACTGGAGATCTATTTGTATGCATATGTTCTATGTGTGGAGAAGAATCCTCTAGCTATCCCTTAATCCATATTTCATTCACAACTTAGTTATTTGCTGCTGTCAATTTTACTTTGGTATAAATCATCCAACTCCCCCCAATCATTGTTCCCTTAACTTAGTTCTAGTTTAATAAATTTAATTTGTGTTGATTAGCATCCCTCCTAATCCCCGGAATAGAACGATCCCTACTTACTCGTACTACGATTGCATGATTTATAGGGTTTAATTTGTGCGTTAGTTATTTCTCACGCCACATGCCTCAGTTTTAACTTTAATAAACCACTATTCATTAGTTCGTCGTCCTATAATATTTTATAGGTTTTTTTTTAATCACGAATAGTCCATATATTATGTCAACCCGAATAGTTCATACATTGTTCAAATTCGATCAATGTCGTATACTACTCTAACTAACTGGATTTATTCGCATATGCTATGTAGCCCTTCTTAATTAAGAAGAATTGAACCATGATATAATCAATCACTGAGTCAAGGAAAGAAACAAATAAAAGATTATTCCACAATGGAAAGGAAAACATCTGCAAGTTATTTTTCCCTTCAATGTAAGAGAAATGGAAAATATTGCCAAGAACACATACAAGATTTCTACAAATAGAAGTCTTCGGCGGATCATCCCCAATGGTACGTTAGCATCTCCTCTCCAATTTAGGACAATTTTCAATTGTAAGTTCTAGAGGATGCACCTTCTCTGGCAAATACAACAATTTCCGGCACGATTCAAGGACCAGCTTTCTAAGCGACGTGAAATTTGTCAACCACCCTGGTAATGCCTCCAAATTGTCACAGTGTATAATATAGCAGTCTTTTAGCGTTTCAGCAGCTCCTTGCAACCATTCGGGCAATGCCAACATCTTTGGTACACCATCTATAACCAATTTTTGGAGCCTCAGTGCAATTACTTGATAGTTTCCATTCACCAATTCAAGCCTTTTACATTTATATATTACAAGGGTACGCAATGCAGCAAGGTAACTCATATCACTTGGCAAAGACGTTAGATTTCCACAATTCCAAATACAAAGAAACCGAAGTGATTTCAAGCATCCGACTCCGTTCTCCGAAAAACTTGTTTGCTTTGTGGTTAAGAAAAGGAGTCTGAGGCAAGTCAAGTTGCTTGTATCTCTAGGCAAGTTTTCAAGATTCTCACATCCAAGAAGGCCTAGGCTTTGCAAGCTCTGTAACTTGCAAATTGTGTTGGGGAGTTTCTTGATTTCATCATTACCAGCTAAGTCCAGATATCTCAAATGCTTTAGGGTACCAATGGAACTTGGCAACCCTTTTAATGATAAATCAAACAAGCCAAGCATACGCAGATATTTGAATCTTGAAAGGCATGTGTGAAGGAAGGATTCATCAATAATTATACCCCGCGCCGTTATGGTTCGCACTTTGTTCAGCTTTCGCAGCATTGTTGAACCATTTTGGCCAAGTTCCAGAATTGGCAAATGTCTAACATTTTCAGAGACGTTTTTGGTGCTAGAGTTTACTATAGAGAACTCACCTTCTGCAAGTGATTGTACAAGGTCGTGGATAAGATCATGCATGGAAAATCTAAAGCTGAGATTATAGTGATAGTCCACAAGTTCAACATGCTCAAAGAAAGATCTCGCCCATAACTCTTTGAAATATAGCTCGCCAACATCTTCTAGCTCTAGATTTTCATGATCCCGTGGTTGAAGGATTCCATGTGCCATCCAACAATAGATCAAGTCCAAGCTATAATATCCAAATGTGCCCTTTGGAAGAAGTAAACAGTAAGCAAGACAATTTTTCAAATGAGAAGGCAGTTGAGTATAACTCAATCTTAAAGCAGGTAAAATGTGACCAGCACCTTCTCGTTCTAATTCCCATATCTCAGAATCTCTTATCAATTTCCATTTGCATTCATCAGTCTCCAAGTACAATTGACTCCCTAAGGTTCTCACCGCCAACGGAACCCCTCCACACTTTCTCACAATATCTTTTCCTATTTCAAAGAGGTTTGGATGTTTCTTCTCATCTTCTTCTACAAATGCACATTTTACAAATAAAGACAAGCAATCCTCATTAGAGAGGCCTTTTAAATTAAAGTATGTCCGAACTGTGCTCGTGACTGAAGCAACTGAGATATTACGCGTCGTCACTAAAATTTTACTTCCTAATTTGGCTCCATCTATCAATACATCTCTGAACTCACTCCATTTTATACGATCGTCAATCCACACATCATCCAAGACAAGCAAAAATTTCTTATCCTTCAAGGAGTCGCGTAGCTTTCCTTGCAATTGATCTATAGACAACTTATCACTGATCTCTGTATCTAATGCAGAACTAAGAATCTCTTTTGTTAGTCTAATAATATCAAAGTCTACTGAAACATACACCCACATCCTCAATTCAAAGTTCCTAACAACCCTTTCATCATTGTACAGCAATTTGGCTAGTGTGGTCTTCCCCAAACCTCCAATTCCCACTATTGGAATGACAGAAACATTCTTATTGTTGCCACTTTGGTTATCACCTTGTTGCAGCAGAAGATCAACAATTTCTTTTTTCTCAGAGTCTCTACCAATAACCTCCGAAGGACGAACAAAGGAGTGGGTCATGTTCTCTCTCATCATCATGTTCTTTACACTACTATGATGATCATCATGATTTCTTCCATGATGGTCAATAGAGAGAAGATCAAATATAGCCTTATTAGCTTTAAGCTCATCTAACCTCTCCCTAATCCCCTTGATCTCATGACCTGCTTTCAAACGGTACGCAATTGGATTAGAAGGCGAAAAGAAACGGCGTACCTTTCTAGTGGTTCCATGATATGTTTGCTTTCGCAGAGCTTGGCACTCAAACTCATCCAACAAATCCTCGGCATCGAGAAACACATCTTTAAGTTGTCGTAGCCAACTGCGTAGCTCCTTGTTATGTGCTTGCTTCTCTTCAGCGTCCAAGAGCACAGCTTTGATGGCTGACATGGTGCGCCCCAGCTTCTGCAGGTCTGCTTTGACGCCCCATGCCAAGCAAATCTCATCGTAGGCAATGGAGCTTAGCTTTTCAATGAGGTTGCTTGCCAACTCAAAGGCAACATCAGCCATGGTTTTTTCGATGAGGTGAATACAGAGGGTATGAATCAATTGACTGCAAATGTGCCTTCAAATACAAACCCATACTTTTTCTTGCCGATCACATACAGTAGTCAACGGTGGGAACAATTGTGTACACATCTGATATTTCATTCAGTATTTTATTTGTTATTTTTAAACCTTAAGTTGTTCTTTTAAGTAATTTCATACGAGATAAATGTGCAATTAAGATTAATTATAAGCATTGAATGGCGAAATAATTAGGGGAGTGAAATTGGCAACACTTATTTTGTGTTTTCATCAATAAAGAAAGACTACTTAATAGTGGATGTGTACAATAATTATGCCTACTTTTTTTTCTTTTTTTTTTTTTTTTTGGTAATAAATACTACTCCCCAACGAGGTCTAACCGAGTGGAAAAGGGTCTTGACTTGCAAACCAATGATCTTATATTCGAATTCCTCATGGCACCTTAATAGTGTGTGTGAGAAAACCATCACCCCTTATAGTAGTTTAAACTATTATTTGTATTATATAAAAAAATAAATGAAATAGACTACGTAAGCGTGGGTGGTTAAATAATTAGGAATGACTTTTTCTTTTGCATGACAATAAATAAATACGACCATATATTAAGGGTAGGCGCGGGCACAACAATTTTGAATTGAAGATGTCATATCATATGACTCACTTTAATAAACAATTAGGAAGAGTTTTGGTATTTAGGCATAGTCGATAATGCAGGACAAGAGATATGAGTCATCCTATACAATAAATAATAATAATGAAGAAAGATGTTCACATATATTGGCAAGTCTTGTATATATTGCCCTTGTTCTAACTATAATGGCAAAGTGGAGAAACATCTCCTATGCTATTCACATTGACATGGTTGCATAATGCTTTAGCTGCTTTCCCTCCTTCGCGCTGGAGATTAATACCTTGCAACACAATCCCCTCACAAGGGAAGCTCTTGCTGCAATCGAATTTTATCGCAACATCCGAAGCACTTGTTCCACTAATGTTCTTGTACACCACATTTTCCACTTGAACTGCTGATCTCTGTGATCATTGAATCAATAGATAATTATTAATCAAGAACCTAATCAAGTGATGAAGTTGGTGTAATTAATCTTCTGGTAGTTTGATTAATTACCTGTTCTTTGCAAGGTCTTCTGTCGCAGTAGTTTTGGTCGATAATTATCGGGTTCGAAACATTGTGCATTTCAATGTTCTCAAATGTGATGTTGCTTGCACTTCCGGATCCTCCCTGAATATAACATTGTTGGTTGTTCCATGTTTTTTTGTACTCAAAACTCATTCAGTACTTCTAATTAAGTTAATTTGAAACTCTATATACCTGCCATGTCTTAATCCTAACCCCATTTGTGGTTCCAGAAAGTACAGCTCCATTCACTGTAATTTCTGAAACATAAGCTTTTGAATTTCCAGATCCCAAGCTTCCAATACTGAGGTCACCATGAAAAATTTGGACAAGCATTACTATTCAAGTACATAGATAAGATCGCGAAAATATTCTCTTGCCAGTCAGGCTGTCATATGTTACGTTTCTATAGACTGTCGATCTGAATTCAACCTGAAAATTTACTTGGAAAGTAGGGGTTCAAAATTATACCTGATTCCATGACCTGGTCCACAGGTAATGTTCGTGGCTTGCACCTTTTTGCATCCATTTACAATTGAAAGACAATCATCACCTTAGTTAACAATATAGTATATATATCTATATGTTAGGATGATTGAAGGGTTGCATTAATTAAAAAAATTTATTTTTGTTTGGTTTAATGTGAAGTGCACCTGTGGCTATGACAGAGTTTGTGATGAGTACGTTTTGCGTATCTGTGACATGAATTCCATCAGTATTGGGGCTTTTCTCTGGTGCAATTATTGAGAGATTGGAAGCTTGAACGTTCATGCACTTCTGGAAAGACAAATGAATTTGTTGCGCATCTTGTATGTTCATGTTATTCACCCTCAAATTCTTGCACTTCTGAAAGATGAGTGCCTGCAGCCAAAATATATATGATGAGTCAAAGTACCCTATAAAAATATTTAGGACCTTGTTATCCTATAATCTCAATAATTTCTTTAAAATAATTTCTTGAAAAATCTCAATTTTTTTTAGTACAAGCAATAGTCTAAACTAGAGGGGAGGGACGTTAAACACACACACACAATTATGATGTCATGGGGATTCGAACATGAGACTTCTAGTCTGCAAGTCAAGACCCTTTTCCACTGGGTTAGACCCTGTTGACTCAATAATTTCTTTAAAATAACAGTTTGTATGTAAATATATGTGTGGGGCTAGGAAGTGAACATACATACCGTTGGTGCGTCCTTGCAGGGCTGCAAATCAATATTGGATTGGAACACATAAAGTCAGCATATATTTTATTAAACCAAGTACAAGTATCTGAAAACAGCATTTAAATTATACCAATATACCTTAGATTTATTGATTTTGCATGAGTTTTGCCACCATTGTTCCCCATTGCCATTGATGACTCCACCACCTTCAACCAATAAATTTCGGACGGTATCAAAGACAAGCCAGTGTCTACCATCTTGGCTGAAGTCAGATCGGTTATCAGAAGCTTTTAAGGTTCCAAGAATCTGAAAATTTTCCCATGATCTTTATTTTTGTTCACACAAGAATAGTTTAGAGTATATTAATTCAAGTATGGTTAGCTAGCTATAGCCTTCCTTTCTATATAGCTCACCTGAACCGTAACTTCAGATTTGCAAGGGCCTGAAAATCGAATTGGTTTAAGGTGATAGATCTTCTCAGGCACCACCAGAACAGCTTCATCATTAGATGAACACGCTACCTTCCAAGCCTTCGCAAACGCCTGAAAGAACTATATAATTAAGCATAACACCAAGATATATAAAAGAAATAAACTGTAAAGTACAAGTTGTCACTACAATTGTGTAGAGATTTCAGAGGGACAGACTAGAGGCCCACTATTATCAAACTATCGATAACTGAACCACATGTACAATCCGGCATGTGTGGGGTTTTATACGGAAGGCATCGATGTAGTGGAATCACTCATTATATAATGTATTTATTTTCCCAATCTTTTACATCTGAAACTTGACATTCTTGAACAAATAATAATACTACATATCAGAAAGCAAAATACAAGATATAGTACCCTCGTGGAAGCCACAAATTAACCACCATTTAGGTTTAAGAAGAATATCACCTCTGTGTCATCAGTTTCTCCATCACCCTCAGCTCCAAAATCATTGACATTTACCGAAGCTGAAGTGCCGTCCACTTTATCGAAGCTCTTCAAACTTAGGACGTCTGAACTTTGCTTGATCAAGTCTTGGGAGAAGTTACCGCCATCATCGATCATGTCGAAGTATGAAGGATAAGCTTGGGAACCGAATTGAGATGCTTCCTCAACATACTTGTTGAGTGGGATGTCTTGTAAACTGCAGGAAACAAAAGAGAGGATGATGAAAAAGAATGGGATTAAATCAATTTCTTGAGGAGCCATCGTTTTCTTTTATTATATAAGAAGCATGCAAAATGGATGTTCATGTGGGATATTTGAGCTAAAATTTATGGATTGGTGAGAAGAATGGGATGGTGAGATTCGATATTTATAGAGACAGACTGAGAAGCCCTCATTACTTGTTGGTGCCCCGTCAACTTCTTGATGCATCACATGAAAATGTGATTTAATCACTTGGTCATTACATGTCATTCTTTTCTATATATATCCACACAATTAGTATTATCATTTAAAAAGACTGTATGTATAGACAATGTATATGGTTATGTTATGTTCTTTTCCTGATTGTCTCGCATAGTGCGTTGTTAGATTGTCAATCTGATTACACATTTCAACAAGAATTCACCTACTCAATGATCCGAATAGTTCGGCAACAAACTTAATAACTCTAGAGGAAGAACACGTTGTTCTAATAATAATTTTTTTTTATGCATACACAAAGTACGTAGCGTCTCTAACCTCCTGTTTTATCGTTTGATTCTATATAGCTACCATTATTGATAAGATTATATCACTTGAGTGGTAATCGGAAAGCACACTATGTTTGTCTGTTTATGGCCCACAAATAAGTCGCTAACTGGTTTCCTACTTTGCTAATGTTTGCAGTGAATATCCTTCAATATAGTGAGATTATATACTCACATTGGACATACAATCTAACATATTATATTATCAAATTGTCAATAGGAGAAATTCAGTGTGACCTAAGTTGGCAAAAATTAAACAATAGATGGAGAGAAATTTATAGTATTGGAGAAAAAGGGTGGAGACAATGGATTGTGTCACCATTTTCATTTTTAGGATTGAAGGATGCAACGCAGTAACAAATGGAAGCGCTTTGATTCAGTTCAGAAGTGCTTTTAGGTCATGCAAGCGCTTTCTGAAGAAGCATATGCTATGTGTTTATTCAAGAAGCACTCACAAGTGCATTTCCAAGAAGCACTTGGATTTCTTATGAAAATTCAACATATTTATAATAAAAGCGCTTTTGTGAGAAGTGTTTGCTAACTAAAAAGGTAATCTCAAAAGAGCCCTTATATTGTTTGGAATATCACAATGTCATGATTTTTTTTTTTTTTTTTGAGTGAGAAATTAGGAGGAAACTCCATGATGCAATGCGAAGAATTTCGTAGCGTGCAAACATCTCTCTCTAGTTGTTTGTAATGATTAATAATTTGACTAGCATATATAATAAATGGCGTGTTCCAATCATACTAAAACATCGGAAGTATTCATCCGTATCATGTGTGGACTAAGCCATATAGCTTTTTTTTTTCCTCTTCTAATAACTCTTAAGCAACATGAGTAACTCTCTTTAGATTTCTAATAGATGTGTTATATTTGAAATCAAAGATTGCCAAGAGATATAAATAATTTCGATAATCTAACATGGTAGCTGATTTTCTGGCAAAGTAGGGGCATCTTTCTTCGACTACTTGTATTTGGTTTAGTAATTTTTCCTTTGAATTTTACATAAAATTAATTTTAATATGTATGGTTTAACGATTCGTTGCCCATATTATTTCTAATCTTTTTATCTGTGTTTTTTTTTTAAAAAAATTCCTACAAGCTACATGTTCCTATGTATCATTTAAGTGCTCGATAATTAGTTTTTGATACGATTCGTGACGTAACATCAGGATGTAAAATTTGAAGGAAACTATGCATCAAAACGAAAACATTGAAAGCAAAGTGGTGTTAGAGAGTCGTATACATTAGCTGGTTGTCATATTATTAATTTTATTTCTTAGTTAGTCATGATGGAGTGGAACAAAAGATCTTCTAAACCCGCATCATGTTGGCGACTTAAATAAGGTAATTAAGCAAAGTATAAGATGACAATGATTAAATTAGGTAATGATTACGTGGTTGCATATGGTATGATATGATTTATCGTCTACATTTCTTTGTAGGGTTCTCATGTGATATGGGAGACAAGAAAATCTTCAGTGAGACTGTTCCTCTCATGTGGTTGTGTCTTGATGGCAGTTTTTATTTCATAAAAATACATGTCAACTTTTAACAGGACTGTACTCCCTCATGAAGTGACATAAATAAGCCCTCCTGAAATTTTCTCAAGGAGTAGACCCATGGTTGTATAGAACTGATTAGAACTAAGAATCTTTCCTAGGGTTGAGTTTATTTAGGGTTTTCTTTTCCTGCTTGCACATTTGCACGGGACATTAAAAAATGGAAGAGGATGAAGCTGAGTAACAAAGATAGATACTTTTATTGCAGAGAAACCAGAACACTACAACATTGGTTAACTCGAGTTCTTAGCAACATCACTAAAGGAACAGGATGCTGAGTAGAACTTTTATTACAGAGAAACCAGAACACTACAACATTAGCTCTCTACTACTTATTTCCCAAGTAGGGCCTCTCCCTCCAGCTTGCAAAACAGCCACATCATGTCTTCAAATGCATGAATTCCCAAACCCCCAACCAGAGTGACAATGTTAACAAAATTCTTAGTATTGGACTACTTAAACTTGGATCTCTACTGACCATCTGTACATCTCTTCGTCTGGAACTGGGATGGTAATGGTCATTAATCCAGTTGCAGAGTCATATTCAAAGTCAGTCTCAGCATTGTCGACAGTGCACTTCAGTGGACGCTGGGAAAGGTACGCTCCAAATCTTCCACATCCTCTGGTTTTGAGACCAATTGTCGCAGTTGGAGATCCATTCTCGCAGAGAGAAATGGTATCTTCCCCATTGGAAAGCTCTGGTTTCTTGTCAGAAGCCAAATGGATTTCAACCTGCTCCAAAGCAGCACTGACATTGAACATGTCAAGTAGGCCTATTGGCGCAAATGAGATGTTTGATGTGATCTCCTGCAACAGACAAAACCATATCATTTAGTAAACCCTTAGCAACAATCGGAATCTCAGCATCTAATAAACAATAGCGACCTTAGATGACCAACCTTGAGAGGACAGAAATGGAAAAGCTCATACTCCAGAACATTAAGACTCACAGGGACTGAACCACCTTTTGGCAACCGAATTACCTCACCTGACAGTCAATAATGGTTCATAATGTTAGAAAGCTGAAGACCAGGAAGTAGTGGTAATAATGTTACAATTTATAATAAAGGTAGGTAGATTTGTTCTTTTGAGTTTTGCAATTATATCATTTTGCTCCTATTGACAGTCAATAACGGTTCATAATGATAGAAAGCTGAAGACCAGGAAGTAGTGGAGAAAATGTTACAATTTATAGTAAAGGTAGGCAGATTTGTTCCCATGAATTTTGCTATTATATCATATTGACAAGCTACTAGAGAATTGCTTCCTGACTGTTGGTACCTGACTTATAAGCATAAACTACTGTTTCTCCATTCCAATCAGCACCAGCAACTTGAGCAATGACATCAACATCGGTGGCACGGACAGAAGCAGTGAGGGTACTAGGAGACTCATCATGAATGCGAGTCTTCTTTATAATCTTACACCAACCTGCACCTTGACAGTTAAACACACCAACCACACCAGAGCATTTGTTGACATTCCAAATTTTAAGCAAGCTGCAAAGAATTATTTACATAAGCTTTACTTATAGAGATATAAATTTCAAAAACCATATAACTTGGAATGCATAGAGAGGAAACAGAACAAACCTGGTCCCATCTCTTGCTGGATCAGCAAAGAGACAATCACGGGTCGGCCTGCCAGGTAATTGAGCACGGAGGACAGATCCATCAGGGAGGACAAGCTTCCTCAAAAGATCAAAGTTGTGGTTGCCTGGCTTATCACTGTTAAGAGAAATACCCAAAATTATGCATTAGAACTCATACTTCCACGAAGTGCCTATAGAATAAATTTGTTTGGTGCATAGCATTACCTGACATAGATTGCACATCCACCAACAGCACGAGCTGCACCGTGATAATCTGCAGCTGAATGTAAACTCTGCAAAAGAAAAGATTCTTTCATCAATAAAACATGTTATGCCAAATGATAATAGCAACAAGTTTATCTGCCTTTCTTCCAAATAAATGACATTGAGTCTCAACATCACAGAACATTGCAAATAACCAAAAAAATTGCAATTGTAAATCTTGAACAAACATGAATATTGATGTTTCAAGCCTCCACCAACTAACGTAGACTAGTATGCAATAGTAAACTACTTTTTACAATTACAACATGAATGGAAATTTAATAAGCATGTACTTCAAGGAAATGGCTGCTTACTAGCCTTCCACACATCAACATCCAGAAAAATCAAACAGTGCCAAAGCATATTGAGATAACAAAATGAGACATAAAATACCTCATTATTTACTTACATGAAACATATCCCAATCAGGTTGCATGAATTCTCCAAGGAAAAGGGTGTTATAAGCAACAGAAGATATATGAATTGTGTGCGAAGCAGGATCCCGGGGGTAGAAGTCATCAGAAGCTCTCACCACAGCAGTCTGCTTGGAACTGTAGAGCCCATCAGTGTTATGACACATGCAAGAGATACATCCATTGTCAGGAAAGTTTCGAGCAACCGAAGCCTCAAGTGCCTGGTGGTAGCTGCGGGTCAACGAAACTCTACCACCATGACCAGACCCAAGAGTCTCAATGATGTTTTGAACATCAACCTTAACTCCATCCACACCACAAGAAGCCAAGTAGGCATGAAGCTCATTGTAGAAATTGAAAACTTTCTTTGGATGTACCAGACCAAGGCCGTGAACAGATAAGCTGTCCATAACTATGTCTGGTTGGTTTCCCGTTACACCAGGGGACGACACTGGGTATGCCAAAGCAGTGTCATAGTGTTCCATGCCAGTAGCAGCTGGTTTCACTCCACCCCAGTAACCAGCTAGAGCATGCCATACATACACAAATCTGCGCAGCAAGTCACAAATTCAGCTAATGAGTAACAATACTTCCTACATAAATCTTTTTTTTTCAATAAATAAATAAAATCTTACAATGGATGAACATCAGCAAATGTCAAGCAGAATACATAATCTAGCATCCCACAATATTCAATTTTTTTCCTTGTTTGCTACTGATAGTGAGATTTTATTCAAACTAAACCCATCAATTTATTAACTAGAAGAAAAAGCCCTTTGTCCCCATTCAACATTTATTCTGATCATAAACTCTTCGACATCACACATATCTGTAATTAATTTCCCAATAAGTACCCATTTTCATGTTATAATTCTGAATATCGTAATAAATATTTCTCCAGGGGATCTCTACTCTGACCTACCATTTTTAAGGATATGAAATCATGGATTTTTAAACCATAGCAATATCTTGCTATGTGTCTGAAGTAGATAAACAAATTCTATGTAAAACCATTATAAAAGAACAGCAGGGAGTTCTGTGCAACTTACTTCACATTTTGATGTTGCTTGGCTTCATCCACAACGTGTTTCAGACCGGAGACTTGCTCACTGTTGTGGCCATTCTTTTGGAATTTTTCATTCTCTTTTATTCCAGTCAGCCTACTTGCAAACCTGCAATTAGCGTACTAGCATTAACTAACCTAAGTCGATAGACCCAACAGCAATGTCCGGAGAAAAAATGCATGATTGCGTGTAAGAAGACAACAAAAGAAGATCCTTCTAACTTATCCTATTCCAATCATGCACATGGAAAGAGAACATTATCAAAACTGATTAAAGAGTAATCATTTAAAATTGAGAAAGAAGACAGAAGCATTACTGTGCTCCTTCTTGTACAACAGCATCAGTATCCTTGTCTTTATTTTCAATCTGTTGCCAGCCATCATCAACAATAAGGAATCGCGGAGGCGTCCCACCCTTGGATAAGCTGCAATGATTCCACAACACAACACAGTAATTAAATAAAGCTGCTTACAAATTCAAGTTAGAGTAAATAGCAAGTTAAATATGATATCGTTTCTTATTACCTTTTAAGGCCTTGCTCCACACCCTCGGCTGTGACATCAGTGTAAAAGGCATCCCATGTACACCAGCCAAACCAGTCAAGAAAAGAAGGCAACTGCATGCAACCAAGAGAACAGATATTAGATTCATTCAAGAAACGGTTGTGATGCGCCATTCAAATTGTAGAACACCAATTACAGAAGAAGACAAAGTGTTGTGGTCTTACCTTTTTCTTCTCACGGTGAACAAAAGTTTTCATGTGTTTTTCCACCGCCCTGTTTAAAGAAATTGAAAACAGAGGAGTCATTAATAAATGCAAAGACATCATCCTAATCAAAACCAAACTATTTACCTTTTCTAGCAATTAACATAATCATATTAGCAAAACAAAATAACAGATTTAATTGCAGATCTACAATGAGGACGATAAATTATTAGAATGAAAATTCAGGACTTACTTTACAGCCTGTGTGATAACCCCAAATGGATTGGTTCCAGCATGGATGTAAACAAGGCACTGGCCCTGATTGGTCTGAACAGCAGAATCTCCTGCAAAACCAATCACACACCACAAGAAACACGTTGTTTTCGGTTCCTTCGAACTCGAATTTTGTATTTTTTTTCTTTTCCCAAATCCTTTAAACTCCAATTATTTGATTCATTTGAATGATATTCATTGTGGGTGGTTTCTCCAGCCCGACTGTGTTCGCATTAATGACAGCTCCACCCCACATTTTCAGATTGTTCATCTCCTTCATTATTGGCCGGCGGGATGGGACTGATTAACGGGAAGACATGGCCTTATATAATGGAATGACAGGCAGCGAAGGTGTAAATAGCCTACACCAGATACTTGTTTTATTGTCATAACCTACTCACCACTCTCGAGGCAAACCTCGACTTCATTCCTCTCGTTGCCTTGCAGAACAGAACGGAAGAGGCCCTCAAGCAGAGGCAGGAAGACGGTGTAGATGGTAGGGGAAGAAGAATCATCTTCATCACCTCCTTCGCCATCACCTCTGCTTTCAACAAGCATGAATTGGGTCTCCAATGGAACATCTTTCCCACATGTCCCCATCCTCTGAGTCATCCACCATAACTTGAACCGGAAACAGCACATGAAACGGAGACCACTATGCATCATAACAACGACCGTAATTACTACCATATTTGAAAATTTGAAATTCAAAGCATAGCAATCATTGCACCATTACTCAATCACCATCTACGGCTAAAGCTAAAAGATTTAAACTTTGACATATTGATTTTGACAACCAAAAACACAAGAGATACTGAAACTGCTTACTCTAAAACACCAATGGGGAAGATGTGAAGGCTTTTGCTTTGAGCGGCAGTGGCACCAATAAAAGCACCAGCAACGAGCCCAACACCAGTCCCTGGTGTAAGCACGATGTTGTCTGGAACTCCAGTCAAAATGGTCTTTCCCTGAACCACCAAGTTCCCATCGTTGATTGAAATCTGTGGGATGACCGTCATGGTTGATGACTGCGAAACTACTGTCTCACAACATAAAACACAAATTCATCAGAATTCACCTTGGATCATATAGAGAATTCTGGAGCATGTTTACAATTATCAACTACATCAATTTCATATTTATCCATGGGTTTTATAATAAATAAATATAAAGCCATAATTTTTTGCAGCAAAAATATACCATCAACGGAAAAATTTAAGAACCGAGGTGAAATGCATGTTCGCGCACAGGGCTTATTTGGTAATTTCGAAAAATTGAGGCTGCTTGAGGAAAACTGCTACAGAAAGAAAACAAAAACCCAAAAGGCAAAAAGGGAAATAACTTGAGGGTTTTGAATCACCATCAAGTTTGGTCCACAAGGTGTGGGCCTGTGTCCTTTCCCAGCCTTTAACTTTCGCTGAAAGCTTGAAACTTTTTGGTCTGAAAACCCCCAAAAATTCAGAACAATCATATGAAACTAACTAACAGAATCAAACAGGAGCTTCAGGATTTTAATCAAAGGTCAAGTATGAAATTCACAGAGCCTAAGCTCAATTCACGGCTAATTTATCATTAGAAGCCATTGAAGGCAGCTGGAGCTTCATGAAGAAGTAAACAAAGAGCTAAAAAACAGCTCACACCACCGACTTCACAATCAAAGCTCATACAATTCCAGGAAACCCCAAGCACTCACCAGAAAAGGTAAAAAAGTCTCTGGCTGCCCAAGGAATTCAAGCACAGAGCTTTGTTAAGCCTCTAGAAATAGACAGAGATATGAAATGAAAGTGAAGGTTTGGAAAACCAAAACCCAGAGAGAAGAACAAGTGCAGCCAGCAAAGGAATGCGCTTGAATGCAATGCTCTCAGAGATGGTTTGTGTTTTGCTGCTTTTACACACAGAACGTGAGTTTCCGAAGGTGAGGTTGGTGGGTTTATATATGACTTGGGCTGCGTTAAACTTCGAGCAAGCTCTTTCCTCGATGCTTCCAGATGCTGCCACGTGGGATACCATCATTGGAATTTTTTTTTTTGTGCACTAGTTATGTTCTTTTTTTTGGTCAATCACTAGTTACGTTCTCATCTTATGAATTTGGATTGTGATTTCCAATAGTTTATTTGAAGAAAGACGTCATCTCTATAAATGTGTACCACAAATTCAGGTTTTGGACAGCATGACAATATTGCTAGACAGTTTGCTAAGAAACATTTCTTTATATTTGTTTTTTCGAACGAGGGATGAGTCACTCGAACTTTGTATACTAAAAACTATGTTTTAATTGTCAAGAATTGATAATTTGGTAATTCAAAATGATACAAAATACAGAGCAAATTGCAAGTTCAGAGTGTTTTAGATTCAAATATTCAGTTCAAAATATTTAACTTTTCTTGTTTATGCGTGATTATACATTTGAGCAGTTGATTGATCGACAACGTAACAACATAATATGTGTCGATGATATTATTATTTTTAAACAGTATAGATATTTTTGTGTTATGGGAAAGCCCCAGTTGAGAAAAAGTAATTTAATATCATCCTTTCTTTAACAAAGCCAAATATGGCTCCTAACTCACTCATTGCCCCGCCATAGTGCATTTTTTATCTGCACCAGATGTTACAAAATGGAGAAATACTAATGTGAAATGGAATAGTAATATTTTGCTATATTCGATTAATCACGACATGTCAGGTGTGATAACTTTTCAACGTGACAATCTGTAATTGATTAAGGATAGTAAAACATGACTATCCTTATTTCATACTTTTTATATGTACAAAATGGTTTGTGATTTTTGTTTTTATGTTCTGTAATCTGAATGATTTGATGCCATTTATAATGGTGCCAACTTTTTTGCCATGATGATTTAGCAAAAGTTGGGGCAAGGCCACCTCATTTTGTAGATATAATATGGACATAAACCCATATTTCCTAGAAACACATAATACAATATGGTGTTTCTTTCAATCAACTTCATTATTGGACTAAAGTTATTACCAACTTAATTACCGGCTTTAGAATTTGTGGTCACATTTGTCTTTTTTTTTCACCACCCAACTGCAACCGCAAGTGTACAAAAATTCACGTTGTCACTTTTTTGTCTGAAAATATCAAAGACTGCTTTTGGCGTAACTGTTGGCATTTTGAGAAGGCAAAAGTCACGAGACAAAATTCATGTCATATGATATGTTTCATGAGTCATCACCCACCTTTGTCCAGCCTTTTCGATTGGACCCAAAAAATGACGCATAAACTTTTCTCCTAACGTGTGAGAGGGTATAATTTCTTTTTTATAGATTTCTATTTGTACTCATCAAAATTTTATAGACAATTGTTACGATTTTATCCTGAAAGCAAAATCACTTTCCTAAAAAGCAAACAGCGGAGAACTAGCTTTCGTTTCTTTTGGGGACAATAATATAGATTTATTACTTTTGGGGGGGCAAAAACATAGATAAGAGCATTTGTCCCTAGATTAACGGTCTCAAATTTAAACCCGAATAGCATCTCTCGTTCTCCTTTCTAAACTTTGACTATAAAAAAAATTACAAAAAATTTAATATAGCCACTTCATGCTAGGTTGAAGTGTGGCTCCGCCAGTGTCATCAAATTACTAGTCTATAGCTACCATTTAGGTAATTCTATTTTCACCCCTTTTACACTAGACCCTAAAAAGATTCTTTGTACATGTTCTCATCATATAATCTCACATGTTAGGAGGGGAAAAGGAGATATGCAATGTAATAACCTCACATGATAGAATATTTTCTGCGTCCCTTAAAAAGAAAACAAAGAAATTCTTTTTTAATCAGAACCAGCCATTTGGCTCATTCGTTCTCATCTAATATGTTCCTTTATCCAAAATTTTGTTAGTCAATCCATTGTGTTTGTATATATATATAAGTAATGAATACGGAATTCACTATGATCTTCAAACGACGGACTACAAATATGATAAGATTCTCATTATTAATACAAAAGAATATGTGCTTGCTTATTGTGCTGCTTAGATTCCCAATCCACTCACAAATCTGGCATGAATTAATAAAAAGCCAATTCAAAATTGTTGCCAAAACGACATCGACTTAATTGTATAATGGGAGGTAACCCGGGAGCTTCTATAATGAGGAGTTAAAGTGAGGAGGTTATTTGAGGAGACCGATCCGACCGTCAAAACATTTAAAATATTTAAGTCCCATGATTTCTTTACATTTGTTGATGGTGAGATTTGACCTCCTCAAATAACCTTCTCACTTTAAGCCCTCATTATAGCCTTTCCGGAGGTAATCCTGGTCCATTTTTTGGACGTTGGGCTCAACACGTGGATCACTGGCGGAACTAGTAATGAGGCGACTATGGGCTCTAGCCTAGGTAGCCTTTTAATATGATTCACTCCATAAAAACTTAGTAGTCCATCCAAATGTAGCCTAGTAACCCATCATTATCCATTCAACTTTGTAAGTCTATTATAACCATTTTATATTTAATTTGTTTGTTTAGTTAAGAAACATAATCTCTTATCATAATTTTAACTATCTAAGTTTTCTCCCAATGTTTCCTCTTGTCGTCAATATTCATGTTAACGGTCATCAGATCACCCTTTACAATTAATTAGCGCGATTAATATAATTTAACGTATACTTTTATTTCTAAAAACACTATAGAAACTGTAAGTTAAAAAAAATAAAAAATCATTAGATTTTGTTAACTGGGTATCCCTCACGTTGTTCTGGCAGCCCTGACTCAGGTCAAGGTTAGGACTTATCCTAGATCGTGTGGTTAAGCTACTATCTGGAGATGACCTGCACACTTCAAGGGATTATCATAACAGGGGAAAACTGCATGGATTTCAGTTAAACCCCCTATGATGGATAAGTTAGAAGTGGTCTTTAAAGTGGAGAAAGGGATGAAGAGTTTTTAGATGAGAATATTTATTACATTCATCCTAATACGGGTGAAGAGTATTTATAAGGGGGAGAAGGAGAGACAATCTCTCCTTCAATCTTCCTATCTTTCTCTTTTCCCAATGGCAGGACTGAAACGCATTAAATGATCCCTTTTTATCACCATGTTGGCTATCAGTGATCAAGTGGCAAGGTGACACCTAGCTTTGTATGTGAAGCACATTAACTGATCCCTTCCTTCACCAGGCAGTTTATTAGGGATCAAGTGGTAAGGCAACACCTAGCTTTGGATGTGAAGCACATTAGGTGCATGGAGTAACTGACTCGATAGAGGTTTAGTCGTGTCATAATATCAATGCCTGTCTCTGATTACATAGTATCTCAGTAGTCGGGTCGGTGTTCGAGTGTCCGACCACAGGTTCACATGGTATCTCCCGACAGTCTCCGCTAGGAGGCCTTTTATCGACACCCGGCAGGTCAATCTGGTCAGGTCGATACGAGGACGACTTGGTCGGTTGTGGCCACGTGGTGCTCTCTGATAGGCTCGGCTTATAATGATGATATGAACCATCAACAGATTTTAAGCTAATAAATTTAGTTAGCCCATCGGTTGAAAAATTCTTAATTTCACCAATGATGTGGATAATTATGAAGTTAAAGTTTCCACCCAAAATCAATAGAACATAAGTTTTTTATAAAATGGGACATTTCTTTAAGTTAAATCTAAACTCAAAATACATTCGGACCAAAAAAATGCACTCAAAATATGATTTCTGTGTCAGCCAGCATCTATCCACTTGTCCACCCAACTTGCGGGGCACGAGAAGACAGTATGGCTAGCAAGCCTCCACTGAGCAGTTTCGACAGAAAAAGAAGCTGCTGCACTCCGCAGCACGCAGACTGGACCCAAACCCGAATGTTTGTCCGAATCATCCATGTGTGGGGCCCAAACCACGTCGGATCTGACGGAGTATGAGATCCAGTCCACCCACCAAGATCAATGTAAAGCCGACTTCTTGTCATTTTGACATAAAATTTCTGCTTTCCACTTCACGTAGAAAAGTTGGACCAAAGAAAAAATAAAATAAGCTTAGATATAAGAGTAGATCAAAGTTTGAATCCTAATTAGAGAGAGACTCTCACGTAACGTAATAGCACGTAAGATAATTTTTTTTCGTGTCATTGTTTTTTTGCTAATTAGGGGAAGAGTGTCAAATCTAAATGTGTTTGTTTTTACAATAATTATGCATTAAAGTTTAAACAACAATAATTTCATACAATAATTTCTTAAAACGAGTAATTATGGACATGTCACTTTGAGTGCTAATTCTAACTAAAGATAATGCTAATTCTCAAAGAAAGACCGCCGCACAGTCGGCGATTGGCGCTTGATACAATGATTTGGGGGAATCTCCAATTCAATTTATTTTCTGGCTCAATGACGAACGTGAATGAATTCACAAGTCACTTGCATTTAAAATTAAATTAATTTTGCATTTTGGAAATTAGGGTTTTTTATTAAATTATTATTGCTTTGTCTTTGTTGATAATGGTTGCTGAGGGCGGTTTTGGTACTGGCTAAGAGAGGTTGAATGGCATTTTGGATGGTAGCTTAGCTTAGCTTAGCTACTAGCTCATCTTCATGTTGACTGCTTTTTCATGATGCAAACAACTTTGGATTGAGCAAACCAATAATTTGACTGTTTGTGCCTCTAGTCTAGAATATTACTTGGACTAGTTGATTGATTGTACATATCGAATCAATAATTTAGCATGTTTTTTATTTTCACATGTATACGTGTACGCTAACAAATTGGAATTTGGATGTGGGGACCCGAAAATATTCATGATTATCAACTAGTTTTTAGTCTAGTATTTTATTTTCGGTGTAAAAATACAATATGAATTCGAATACAATAGATTAAGAATAAATTTAGTTTCTTTCTCCATAGGAAGATAGACTTTAGTATTAACAAGTTACATCTTATCATGCCAACAGAGTCTTGCAGGGTCTTGACTTAGAGATAAGAGGTCTCAAGTTCGAATCCTTATGACATCTTAGTTGTGTGTAAATGTGTGTTAGAAACCCCCTTTCCTAGTGGCAGACCTAACAAATGGTGAAAGTGTGAGCATAAATATTTTATATAATATTACAATATTACAATATTTATTTATGTAGTAATATTATATATTTATATAACTACATTATTATTTTATGAAAGATCACACAAAATACGCGTGGGATGTGAGACAAATTAAGTCATTTATTAAACTAGCCTGATATTTTGTGCCTTGATAGTAAGCCAACTGGGGGCTATTCACGCAAAATATTGCCTAAATGTTCTATTTATTGTAGCCTACATGGTTGAAGAAAACATTTAAGTATGGGCAGTTGCCCACATTCGTCTCGACATAAGTCCACCATCGCTTGTACTAAAAAAAGAAGTTACATTCTATCATAAACGGAGTAAAACATCTATCTCTTGTAGCTAATCTATTCTTTTTAGCTTCATGGCAAAAAAAAAAATCCATTTATTTTTATTAGTCATTTTTTACCTCTCTTGTACTTCGCAATAAATATATTGTACAATATATATATATATATATCGTTTTGTTAGAGATATTTCAAGTAGAATCGATTAGGCAGTATAAAATAATTTTGAAAGAAAAACCTTGAAAACGAAAGAACTTGTACTCCGGATCTGGCTGGTTCGTCAATATCATCCTAATCGGCATTCGATACAACGATCATGTGGGATCATGACACGTGTTCTGTGTTGTTGTTGCAGTGGGCTGCGTAAGATCTTTTTCTTTTATCTTCATGTTTTTAGACCGGACACGTAGGCTGTTGTCCTCTAACACGTGCGGGGTCCATCGCATGCATGCAGGACGGTGGTTCGTTTTTTTTTTCATTATGGTCAAAGCCTTAGCCATCAGTAACTAGAACTAAAGCTTAGACAGGTTGAAATTGGAACCACAATATGAAAGTGAACTTTCATGAAACCTCTGCCTTAAGAAAATGTGAGTGAAAACAAAAATTGAAAGTCGAAAGCGAAATGGTTATCGAGCGGGCTCTTAATTTCTTCTCCAACAAAAAAAAATCATATACTAACTTTTTTCTCTACATCTATGGATGCTCAAGTTTGTTTCATCTATCTATTAATTATGTCTCTTTCAATTTCATGCTTCCTCTATCAGAATTTTGTCTTGTGTTGCAGATGGCACCCTTGGAATTTTCAGATGGATTGATCAAGAAACTCAATCACATATGGTCACAATCAAACCATTTATACCAACTTTTCTAATGGGATTTTTATGAGGAGGACCAATTATACCAACTTTTCTAGTGGGATTTTTTTGAGGAGGACCTCCTAACCACTTGCTTACATTGCCACATGTGCTCTCATGAATCACACATATGTACAATAAAATTTTCTGTTTGGGTCTTTTTGTATGAACAATGATGTATCTACATATGGAATTAGACAATGAGACAAAGGGCATGATCTTGTGTGGCTTAAATTAGGAACTTCATGCGATCACTTGCGTTGCGTGAAAGCCTTAATTAGCACAAGAAAATCCAAGGAAATTGATAGCAATCTCTGTGTGAATAAATGTCACATAATTATTTGGAAAAATAAAAAGAGTCACATAATTATTAGTATTTGAGAATATAAAAATCTCTCATCATAAATTTAAAACTAGCCAGGTCATCTATGCTAGACCAGAATCATCTCTCTCTCTCTCTCTCTCTCTCTCAAGGTCCAAGGCCCAAGTCTTGGATTAATTAAATATTATTAATCAAGCCAACCATATATAGCATTCACTACCAAGCCCATCAGCCCACCAATCTTATTTAATTGGTGTAAAAGTATCATGCTTATAAAGCATGTAAAACCATTTGTTTCGTCTGATGTGGGACAATTTGCTTTCAAACTTCCAACACCATCTGCAACTCACCCATAGATGCAAACAATGTTCGCATTTTTTAATTTTTAATTTTTCAATTTGTTGGTTTTTGAATTTTCACAGAGAGAGAGATGCTGGAAAAAATTTCAAAGTATAAAGCAACGAATCATTTTTGAAAAACGACTAGTCGTTTTGGTTAGAAACTTCAGTTTTTGTCTTTGTATAAAACAACCAGTTGCCTGAAGGAAAAATGACCGGTCGTTTGAACACAGAATGTGCGATTTTGAAGCACCTCTTCAATCATTTGGTGTGCCTCTTGATGCCTAAATGTTTGAATCATGTATATGAACGTTAGAAACACTTCATATACATTATTTAAACATAAAGACACATTCTTTCATGAAGAGAAGTGTCCTTATTGAAGTGGTACCTCTTGATTAAGATGTACAATTCAAGAGTTGTATAGTTTCTGAATTAGGAGTTAAAGCAATTTAGAATGGACACCAATTTCTCTATAAATAGAGATGATTATACATCAATAAAGAATAAGAAAATAGTCCAAGAAAGATCCAAGAGATATCTAAGTTTAATACCAACTCTTCTCCATCTAGTTTAACAAAGTAAAACCTCCAGAGGTTATTTTCTACATATTTAGCCTCTAAGAATCATGAGTATCCTTGTTACAATACTAAAGTGTGTTTGGGGTTGCCTTTGGTTGTGCAAGACATTGACAACATATAGTTTAGGCTAGGCTTCATTATCCACATGGCTTATTTGCTTAACCTTTTTGCACACAAGTTGTGAGGGCAAATAAAGTCTGAAAGTTAGTGTATTCATACACACCTTGAAGCATCTTTCATCCTCTCATTACCATTCATTCTTAAACACTTCTTCTGTAAGCCATTCCCACAAGATTTGTAAACAAAAATATCCAACAAGAGATAGAGAGAGAGAGAGAGAGAGAGAGAGAGAGAGAGAGAGAGAGAGAGAGAGAGAGAGAGAGAGAGAGAGAAGAGAGAGATGGAAACCGTCAGATCTCACCGGCCGACGGTGGGAACGAGGTCTGGAGGATGGAAAGAGAGTGATCGGTGAGCTGGGGTTCTGGGTTCATTGCAGGTTGGGAGAAAATTGTAGGGGGGCAATTGGGGATGATTTTTTCTTCTCTTTTTTTGCAATTTAAAAAAAATTTTAATCAATTTAAATTTAACAAAATGTGAAATATGTGGGACCTACAGTGCCACATAGGCAACTAATGGAGAGATTTGACAGAAACCCTAACTGTGGAACTACATTGTAATAAATTTAAAAGCCTGGGGTATCTAATGGTAAAAATGGAAAAGGTATGGACTAATATGTCTTAAGGATATAACCACATGGTACTAAAGTGTAATTAACCCTTTTATTTATAGTATGACGAGGTCTAGCGGGGTTGGGCATCGGGCTCAAATGGGCATGCAATGAGCTAGGCCTAGGTTTTAAACCCATGGCCCAAGTGCTACCTAGCTACCAAAAAATCAAATTGGGCGATGCTATGATCTCATAGGCTCAGGCCGGCCCAATTCGGCCCAAAGGCCACAAGCCATATAATGATTAACCCTATGAAACACTAATAAATGCTTACATAGTTGCAAAAGCACTTATATATATATATATATATATATTTTAGAAGGAGAATTCATTCATAAAACCACAGACGTACAAAGAGCAACATAATACAGTGGCCTCGTTAAAACATTTTTAGGATAACCTCATGAGACAAACCCTAGGGTTGGAAATAGTACTACATATGTCATGGACTAACAGGAGAGTCCAATTCAGGTCACTTTAGACCATTACAATAAAAGAACAAGTCAAAAACAAAAACTAACACAAAGACCTCCGACGAGAACCACAACTAGAGACCAACACAATAGACCCACATGAGAGGACCGCAGAAACCCCAAATAGTAAACCCACAGGAGAGGACCGCAGAACATCCCAATTGTCAAAAGAAACCTTCTATGAGCAAAATCATAGTCCTTTAACACCCATACAAAATGTAAGGCATACTATAGCAGAAAACATGAGAGAACACGGAGGAGGAACATAGAAACAACAGTAAAAATACCCCTGAGAAGCACTCCACTTCAATCAGAACCTGACAAAGAAAACCTCCTATGACCAAGCATAGTTCTTTGTTCAACACAAAGTAAAGAAGAGCACCATATCCCAACAACTACCACCAGCGTCACTGCTGCCGCTGCCGTTAAAACAGAGACAAAACATCAGCCACCAGGTATCACAACTTTCCCAATGAGAGACACAATCCAGTGTCACTACTGTCGTCGCTGTCGAGACAAAGACAACACCCGTCACCTGAAACACTGCAAAAACAACTAAACAAAACAAACAGACCTAGATCCAAACATATCTAGACTATCTAGGGAGGGGAAGGGGAGGAGAATAAGGGATAAGAGGAAGGGAAAATATGGGAGAAACATTGAAATGAAGGTTATGTAGGTAATGATGTTGTAGAAACATTGAATTACGAGCATGTTTATGTATCAATAATTGGTATGAGAGGAAAGTGAATGATTTCCATTCTTGACTTCCCTTGCAATCAGGAATGAAAAAAATAAGTGGATCCCACCTCAAAATCTGTAATTACATGCCCTCAAAACTATGTATCAGATCAACTAGTAGGGGGTAGTCGATACGATTCTCATCTTGTTTTCCTTTATTAACTTCCAAAAATACCCTTACCACTTTACTATAATTCCAAAAAACCCCAAACCTAAAAAAATAAAAACTCACTCCAAGAAGTTCAAAGACACCCCAACTTCTTTTTCAATGCACATATATATATATATATATGTATCACCAACGTTTTAGCCAAAGAGCACGATTTGTTGCGGGTCTTTTTTACCATGACTGATGAAAAAAAAAAATTTGTATTTAATTTTATGGAGCATGGCTTACAGTAATTGTGATTGATGAGTAGTGGGTGAATGACTTTTGTGGAGATTATATATCTCTTTTTTTTTGTAGTATGAAGATTTTGTAGGTTATTATTATTTGATTGTTTACTAGTTACGTAGGTGAAAGATATATATATTTATTCGAGTTTATTTTTTCGTTTGAAATTGGCTCTGGACAAAGGTGTTATTAACATTATCATGGAACTGAGTTGTTGCTACTCATCTTGTTCAGCATATTGATTCCTCATATTTACACCGCCTTACTAGTTTGCTGCATGATTAGTTTGGTCTCCTTAGCCAATTTGAGAATTATATCTGTGTTGTGGTAAAAATATGCAGGGCATTTTAGTAATCAAATTAATTTGGATTTTGATTCATGAAAATTAGTAAACAATAACAATGGGAATCAACCCCATTTCTTTGCTAATTTCATATGTTTAGTAAACAACTTAATGGGAATGATTCTTCCCATACTGATTCAGTACTTCCCTGATTCCTAAAATTCTCTTATTCCTTACTTTCTCCATTATTGATACGTAAACATGCCCTACAATCTTTTTTATTTAATACAAGCATAAGGGTTTCTCACACACACTACTATGGTGTCATGGGGGTTCGAACCTGAGACCAAGTCAAGACCGTTTTTTACTGGGTTAGATCCTGTTGGCCACTTAATTAAAACTTGAATAAATAAATAAATATATATATATATATGGGGGCAGATCCGTGGCACCATATTTTTTACACAAGTTTGGCACAATTTTTGGGCCATTAGATTACTCCACTTTTAATGGTTGGGATTAAATCTGACATGACAAATAGTTTTAATGTTTTAAATAAACAATTATTAATTTTATTTTCTCTCTCATAAAAATAAAATAAAATAATTTTCTCTCTCCTCCCTTTTTTCTTGGAAACGTAATCTCTTTTCTTGATAGTATCTTTTTTTTACTTGGTACTCTAATCTCTCTTTTTTCTCTCTCTCTCTCTCTCTCTCTCTCTCTCTCTCTCTCTCTCTCTCTCTCTCTCTCTCTCTCTCTCCAGTAACTACAAACCAACCGTATGAATTCTCTACGACATTTTTATTCCATTTTCATTTGAATGGTGAAGACATCAGGTTTTATAATCTGGGTTCTATTCAGACTTCAGAGCTGTGGAGCAACTGGAATTGGATTATGTTCATAGTTTCCCGCAGAGTTAGCTTCCTGTGAGTTAAAGTTTTATGATTTTGATGTGATTTCAATTATGGGTACTTTTATTTTTGTTATTTATGCTGTTGTTTTCGATTGGTTTTTGATGATTTTCATGCTAACTTTATATTTGCAAGGGACTAAGATATGCTGACTGAAGCAATGTTTTCTCTCAACACTATGACAGAGGATGGCAACATCGAGGAGGTAAGCTTTTCAACACTTGATAATATCTTAATAGATTATATGAGAGACTTAATATGTTATGCTTCTGGGATGCCAACATTATGACAGAGGATGCCAAGATGTGGAGAGTGATGACCAAGAATATTGTTAATGGTGGGTTTTTTTATTATTTATAGCTTTGATCAATGAAGTATTTCACTGAATAAATTATATGATCAATAAGTATGGTTTGAATGAAAACATAGGTTAAAGTTTTTAACTTGTCCCTTGTATGATTATTTTTTTCTTCATAGCTCCGGAGTTTCAGTAGATATCAATGTTTCATACTTGAATTCTGCTTACTCTAATGAGGAGGTTGAAGTTGAGGCCAAGGCTTTACAAGTTGGGAAGGCTGTTGGTGTTGCCCGTGTTGAGTTAAGGAAGAAGAAGACATGCAAAATTATATCTTAGGGTTGTCATACCAAGTATCTTGCTCTCGCTAGCAAACTCTGAACAGCTTGGAAGTTGAAATTTTACTCATACTTGTATGGAATATTGAGAAGCCTTTTGGTCTTATCAATGTTGAATTTAGGAAGAAGAAAACAGGGGAAATATTGTTGTCAACTGGTGCTTCTCTCTACACTCAATGAAGTATGAAATTTGAACCAACAATTCAGTGTTCCCATTTACAAATTTGGCTCATGGTTATAGTTCAAAGAGTTTCACATGCAAACAATGCTCAATAGCATCTCTCCTCATATTGATACCAATTTGAAAAGTTGTCAAAAACCACAAGATTCAATTGCTTAACCTATAGATCATAACATTTTACAACTGATTCATGAAAAAAAAATCTAAATGAAGAAAACTGAGTTGACTGTTTGAGTCATAATTCATCAAAATTGCATTCCTCGTCATAATTGTATTCGTCATTGTAACTGAACCCATTAAATTCGTCATTTGTAACATATGTCATCTTGGCCTTGTCCGGCTTCAACATCTTAGTTGTATCCATTACTTTCATGCTTAAACTCATCATCACGACAATTCTTCTCATTTGACAGTTGCATATCACCATGATTGCCACAATTAGACTTTGTGCCTTCTTCAAATGCAGGTGCATAACCTTGATTTTAGAGCAGTTCCAGCGGAGCCCCAGCACCTCGGGCTGGGCTCCTTTTTTCGAAAATTCAGTTTCCAGCGAGGGGCCTTCGACTCGGGCTGGCTGCGGGTCCCACGAACTCGGGCTGGCCCGAAGGCCAGTTCAACCCCAGGTCCAACTCGAGGGTTGTGACGTCATTGCTACAGTACCCAGCTACAGTACCGCTACAGTATCTCCTGATTTGATTTTTTTCTGTTGCCACGTGGCGTCGTCTGGGCTCTCCGATCTGATTTTTTTCCTCCAATCCAACGGCAGCCAATTTTTTTGCAATAAAATACTCAAAAAAATTCGGAATTTTTTTTAAAAAATACCCAAAAATTAATGAATTTTTTCCTATAAATACCAGCCTTTTTTTTATTTAAATTTATCTGAAATTTGAAATTGAAAATTTTATCCGATTATGAGATACGAATAGTATTGACACGTAGGAACCCGAAAAATCTTATCCGAAAATATTATCCAAATTAATTATTGAGGTAAAAAAATTTGTGAAAAAGACAAAAAAATGAATAGTAACAGCCCCTAGCCATGGCAATGGGTGAAAACACAAAATACTATTTGCAAGGGCAGCCACTATTCACGTGAATAGTAACTGCCCTAAGTCCCCCCTTGCCATGGCTAAGGGGGAATGGATGGAATTGCTCTTACACATGAAGAAAAAGTTAAGATGAATCAAATTTGGTATCTATCAAAAAGTTTTGGCAATTACTCGCAGAGAGATACCTCCATTTTCTAAAACCTACCAGGATTTGTAACTAAGAACTACTTTGCAAAATCATTATAAAATGGCAAAAAAAAAAAAAAAAAAAAAACTTTTAACCATATGGGGTTTGCACAGCTTGAATAAAGCAAGATTGATTCTAAAATAATAGATATAAAATATGCTTACAAGCTCTTCATTTAATTTATCCAAAGCATCATACTTGATTTTTATTTTTTTGAACTCAGCCTCTGCAAGAACAAAATGTCACATTAGTTTATGTTAAATAAATTAAAAGTAGAACAAACTAAAAATTAAGCACCAAAAATCCCATAAACCAATTCATTAACTTACATTCTTAGTATCCATCACAGTGGAAACTTTGACATCCTTATCTGGCCTTTTTTGCAAGAGCAGCTACCTTGGCCATTATGGCTCGTTTTCTACTCTTTCCCTGCCAATTTTATAGTTGCATATGGGGATTAATAAATAAGACTCACCGCTGGCAGTAAAACATACACAGATAATCAAATGCAAATAAGATTGAAGTGAAAACTTTCAACACAGTTCTACAGAGTGGCTCCAATAACAAGTAAGAACTAGGCAAGAACTCTAATAAATGGTAAATAAGCTGGATGAGACTTCCAAGCATATGCTTCAGAGCACGATACACATATTACATTCAGCAAACATAAACTCAAATAGAAGAAAAGAGGTAAGTTTTGAGAGTGACTTAAGAATCAAATATTAGCACAATCAATCAGATTAATTAATTAGTTAACAAGTCATTAATTGAGACTTTAAATCCAAATGAAAACAAAGAAATTGTGAGAGCAAGTAAGAATTAAGTACTGAAAAGACATCCTACGGACCACATATCGACGTCGGTAGAGTAATGAGCTGAACCGAGCAGAACTTCCGGTGCTCTGTACCAGAGAGTAACAATCTCGTGCGTGTAACTCTTGCGAGGTATAGTGAAGGCGCAGTCGAGTTCAAGATCGGCGATCTTCAAAATCCCTCTGTCCTTGTCCAGAAACGATGGCGTTACTGGAGAGAGAGAGAGAGAGAGAGAGAGAGAGAGAGTCCCTGTGATTTGTGGTTTAGGTAGGGTAGGGGTTGGAGTGGTGGTGGTGTTGAGGGTGGCTTTGGGGATGAGAAGGGACCGGAGAGAGAGAGAAGAAGCAGAGGCAGAGGAGGAGGCGTCAATTCTCTGTAGAAGAAAGAGAGAGAGAGACAGAGAGGGAGAGAATGAATGAATGAATTAAAGATAATTAATGAGATGAGAGAGAATGAATTCTTAATTAATATGGTATCAGAATTTTAATCTCAATATATAAATATGAATTAAAGAAAAAAAATATTGTTTTACCATGTCAGATCTAATCTCAACCATTAAAAGTAGAGTAATCTAATGGATCAAAAATTGTGTCAAAACTTGTGTAAAAAATATGGTGACACGGATCCGCCCCCTCTATATATATATATATATATATATATATTTTATACGAGTGATTAGTTAGGGGTTTACACAAACATTCATTTGTTTCCTATACTAAAATTAATAACCAAATTAAAGCACTGAAACAAGTACATAATGAAGTTGCATAAACACTTCAGTAAAAACTTAAACAGTTGTAGTACACTTTCGTATTCAAGTTGCCTATGCTAAAATCAATAACCAAATTATAATACCTTTTTTTTTCCTCATATACACTTACACTAAAATTTCTTTGGGCTATACAATAATATGAAATTTCTTTGGGCTTTGAGCTTTAAAACATTCCTGAGAAATTTCTTTTGTGGACTAGGATGGGTATAGCCCAGCCAAAAGGAAATTTGTAGATTAAAATTAATATGACAATGAACGAAAATAGTTTAAATTAAATGTCACGTTAATTTTTCAAAATTCATGATTTGTCATCTGACTTTAACACCATCTATTTTCAAGGGTATTTTTGTCTTTTCATTTTTAAAGGTATTTTAAAAATGGAAAAATCATTATAAAAAAATTCTCACATCCCCCCATTCTATGTGCGCCACCGGCGGCTCCAACCAACCCTGCCCACCTTGCCCCTTCATCCATTCTCGCTTTCCTCTTTCCCTTCCTCATTCTCTCTCTACCACGGAAGAGCTACCCTCCACACACAAATTCCCTCAGCCCACCCAAACCGAGAGAGAGAGAGAGAGGTTTTGGGGGGGGGGGGGGGGGGGAAGGGAGAGAGAGAGGTCTATTTTTTTATCTGTTTGTTTTCCTTGAAAATTGAAAGACTAAAATACCCTTAAAATGGATGAAAAATTGGATGATGTTAAAGTAAGATGACAAATCATGGATTTTTAAAAATTAAGGTGATATTTCTCTTAAATTTTTCTTTGAGGTAACAAATTAAAACTGAAGTATAAGTTTATGTGACATTTCTACAAAAATCCCTTCTAAGCGAATGGTCTCCAAGTTCTTAATCTATCTTTCCTAGCAAATTAAATGCGAAACATTCTGACCACTTAACCATGCTTATCTTGATCAATATCTTAATAGTAAAGATAATGTTCAATTATCTGCTTAACAAAAATGTGGAAGACCTTCATCCTCTTGTTGCTATGTTGTGGAGATGCCAAGACTATATAAACAAAAACTGGGTTTTCTATTTATCATGTGTATCGTGAGTGCAACATGGTAGCAGATAAATTAGTTGAATTGGGTTCATGTCTTGAGTTGGGTCTGTCAACCTTCCATGACCCTCCTAATATTATTAGGTCTCTTAGTGAAGATTTACTTGGAGTCTGTAGGCCTTAAGCCATTGTTTAATTTTTTTGTTGGGCGTTAACCTCGTTTCCTCACCAAAAAAATATAATGTTCAATTGTAAACGGAATTTTACATTCAATATACTTTTGTAAAATTGGTATAAGTATTAAAATTAATTCAATACTTACTCATAATATAACGGGCAATGAACATAAATAACTGTAGACATATTTTATAAGAAGAAGTATAGCATTGATATAAATCGTTTGTCACAATAGATAAAGAACATAAAAATCTTAAAACAATTAATTAATATTATTAAATCGTCAGAACAATAAAATATAATTAATTTAGAAACCGCAAAATTAGTATAAACCATAAATATGGAATGAAGTTTATTTATTTATTTATTTAATCACCCCTAATTTCGAACTTGTATACGCTTGTAGTCCTTCATTTTTATACAATGGTTGGGATTTTATTTTCTATATACTAACCACAATCTCAATCCTATTGCAATATCATCCATGAGTCTGAGGTGCTTCTAACCATGAGCAAACTACTTGTAAGCTTTTTGATATTTTGCAATGTAGCTTTGTCAAATAGTATTTGGTATGGCCAAACAACGTTTAATGTGCTTCAATTTGATGCTATTGGAGACGGCCAAACTGATGATTCTGAAGTAAGTTTCTCAATTTGTAGAGTGTGTATTTTCGTTTCTTTTGTTATCAATAATGAAGGATTCGAACTTGAGAATTCTTCTGATATTAAAAAGAGAAATATCACTAAATTAATACTTAGTTGATGTTTGCGATACATGCATGTTCGCAAAGGCTTTCTTGAAAGCATGGGAAGCTTTATGTGGAGAAACTGAAGCTAATGATACAGGGACACCAACACTTGTAGTACCAGCAGAGAAAACATTCCTTTTGCAACCTATAAAATTCTCGGGTCCTTGCAAATCCAACTCTGTCCATGTTCAGGTAAGAAAGTAAGCAAGCACACACCAATTTTATAATAAATGGAGGACTTCAAAATTTAACAATTAATTTAACCCGAAGTTGGAATCAATGAGGGTCTTTTTTCCTTTGTTTTTTTGTTTGTTTGTTTTTTTTTTGGTTTTGTTTTGTTTTTCATTTTCCCGTGCTTAATCATGTTTTAGGCTGACATAATTGAGGTGGGTGGATGACAGATTTTGGGGAAAATTGTAGCGCCCAACACTCTACATGCATGGAAAGAGTGTAAAGAATTCTGGATATCTTTTTCAGAGGTCACCAATCTCACCATTAATGGAACTGGAGAAATTGATGGGCATGGTAAACCTTGGTGGAGCAAAGCTAGGCAACTTCACCATGTTGTAAACAATGTAAATTTGTGAACACAAACATTCTAATTTCTTTGTTTGTTCTACATTTTCTTGGTTAATTAATTTGAGTTGGTGAAGTCTAACATGAGAGAATTTTCGCTCACTTCTAGGGGTACAAGGTGAAATGCTACCAACGTCCCAAGGTGAGCTCTACATAGTTTTCTATGCATGAACATTTTCGCCCGTATTTCTTGGGGAATGTTCCCTTGTCAGATTATGAATTTGAATCACTAATATAGTTGATTCTTATCTAAACGTGTGATTTTGATTCACAGTCTGACAACATATGCATATAAGTATGCCAAAATCTATTTCAACTTTTATCTAATGACAGAAAACTTAATACCAATTCCCAATAAAATAATATTGGTAACAAATATCAGAATGTGGAAAATTGTTGCAGGCTATACACTTCTACAAATGTGATTATCTTCAATTAAGTGGACTTAAACATCTTGATAGTCCAAAAGCACATATTACTATAAACAATTGCAACAATGTTAGTGTCTCCAACCTTCATATCATTGCACCTGAAGATAGCCCCAACACAGATGGAATTGACATCTCCATGTCAACCTTTGTCAATATCCATAACTCCACAATTGGAACTGGTAATATCAATGCATCAAATCTTAGATCTCTTTCACTCGTTAGCAATATTATTATCGTCAACTAATGATTATGTAATTGCATAATCAATGATAAAATAATAATTGTTATTATTATTTGTTGGATTTGTTTTACATTTAGGTGATGATTGTATTGCTCTTAATAATGGCTCATCACATATCAACACCAGCATTGTCTGCGGGCCAGGTCATGGAATTAGGTCAGTACATATTTTGATTGCTATATGTTTTTACAAATAATGCATTCTAAATGCAAAGGGTTTGTAGCTCAAGTAGTTAAGAGCATTTACCTCTGCATCTGAAGTTCTAGGTTCGGTTCCCTCTCCCTCAATTTCGCTTGTATGTCAACCACAAACAAATAAATGCATGCCAAATTTCTAACTCCTCCATATATAGTGTGGGAAGCTTAGGTGAAGACGGAGCTTATGAGACAGTAGAAGATGTTCATGTGCGAAACTGTACTTTCAATGGTACAAAGAATGGAGCTAGAATTAAGACATGGCAGGTAATGAACATTAAACCCAATACAGTTCATGAGCCCTGATCTTTTTTTTTATTTTTTTTTACTGATGTTGTGCTTATGTCCAAAGCAATGTCGTTTCATGATTTTTGTTTAAATATGAACCCTAAATCATTCTAAATCCTGAAGCGCCATCGTATTGAAGTAGAACACAAGCACAATGTGTCTTGAACTTGTCCAAATTTCCCATATAACAAAAACAATCATGTTTTGTTTTGTTTTTTTTTCAGGGCGGTTCTGGATATGTCAAAGGGATATCATTTGAGAATATCACACTAATAGGATCTAAAAACCCTATTATCATCGACCAATATTACTGTGATAAAAATGGACACAACTGCAAACCTTCAGTGAGTTTTCTCCATTACTTTTTATTGTAAAGGTCTTCAGCATGAACACTTAATTAACCCAGATTTAGTTAACTTAATTCTAATGCTAATGGGGTCTAGTCCAGTGAAAAATGGCCTTGACTTGTAGACCAGAGCTCTCATGTTCGAATCGCCACGGCATCATATTTGTGCGTGTGCAATTAGTTTAGACTATCGCTTGTACTAAAAAAATTCTAATGAAAAACATGGGTTGTGATTTCTTTTCTTTTTTTGGAAAATTGACAGGCTTTGGCAGTAAATGTAAGTAATGTGATTTACAGAGGGTTTCAAGGAACTTATGCAAATGAGGAGGAAGCGATTATATTTGATTGCTCCAACACTCCAGGTTGTCAAAACGTAACCATGAACCAAATCAACATCACCTCCACACTTGATCCTGGAAAGAACATTTCTGCCGCTTGCAAGAATGTAAATGGAACTTTTGACCCTGCTGTCCCTTGCTCACTATGGGCCTATCTGCACCCTTGATTTTGATTTGTTTAATTTTAAAAGAAATAGTTCCATTGTTTTTTAGTGCTTTTAAATTTTGAAGAAATACTAAACAAGTTTTTAGCTTTAGAATAATTTTCAAATGATGTTGGGTGTGGTAAGTAAATGTAGGTCGGGATAAAAAAGCAACAAATTTGATGAGTTTTCAAATATAGTTTATGGGTGTTTTGAGTAATTGCATTTTCTGACTACATTTTTTGGGTGCTTGAAGACTTTTGGGCTCGTTTGGTAAAAGGGATTGGCTTGGACAGGACTGGCTAAAGTTTTATCCCATGTTTGTTTCACTCTGTTCGAATTTTAAATGGGATTAACTAATTCTGGGCCCACCAAAAACACCTCCTTAGGTGTTCTTAGCTAAGCCCGTCTGGAGAGGAGGGACTAACAGTCCCGACGACCCAAGCAACTAGCAACCACACCCAATCGCCCACAACCAACGACCGACCAAGCAGCAGCCACAACCACCATCCCCAACCACCAGATACAACCACCCACCACGACCACCAGCCACCAGCCACAGCCACCCAAGAAGGAGATGACAGAATTGACAAGGAAGAGGAGAGAATATAAAATTTTCTAAAAACAAAACAGAGAAGAGGAGAGAAAATGGAGAAGAAGAGATGAGATAAATTTTTCGAAAAAAATAGAGAAGAAGAAAGAAAATGGAGGAGAAGAGGAAAGAAAATAGAGAAGAAGAGGAGATAAAATTTTAGAATAAAACAAAGAAGATGGGAGAAATTTTTTGAAAAGAAAAGAAAAGTAGACAAAAGTAGAGGAGAGAAAATGGAGAAGAAGAAGATAAAAGAGATGCAGAGGGGAAGAAGAAGAAAGAGATGCAGAGAGGTTCGTCCAAAAATGAAAAAACTAGATGTAGAGAGGAAGAAAGAGATGGAGAGAGAAGAAAAGTCAAAAAAATATAAATCTAACTTTTCAGAAGAAAAAAAAATAGTCCTAGTCCAATCAAACATACACCAAACGTGGTACAAATGTTATCCAGCTTATGCCAGCCCAATCCAAGGCAGTACCAATACTTAATCCAGTTCATGACAGTCCCCCGTACCAAACGACCCCTTTATCTTTGTGGAGTCCAAATAGTTTCTTTACCATTGTGGGCTGATTTTATCCTCTGCATGTGATTGAGTTTGCGCTCTTGATGAGTTGATTCTCATCTCTTTTACACATGAAGGGTGAGGTGTGTTAAGACAGTAAGAGCTAAGGAACAAAGGGTGAGTGTTAAAGGCATCAGAAAACCATTGCAATTTCTCAACTGGGAAGGTTAGACCAATTTTTTTTTCTTCTCCTTTTTGATATAAATGATTTGTTTTTTAATACAAGCAAAATTGGGAAAGCGGGGAATCAAACTTATGACATCGGGTGCAGGGGATATCTATTATATATGAGTTGATTATGTTGTTTGTGTTGTTCAAATGAATGGATAGGCCATGAAAGTAGCTGAGAGACAAGGATGACTGAATTGCAACTCCATTTATTACTCACCTTATCAACCAAATATATGGCCATATGCATTCATTTACAGCTTAGGATGAAAAAAGAAATGAGAGTAGTAGCAGCGGCATGTACTAATATTTCCATTGAGTATTATAAATCCCCAGCTAACTGTATATATGTGTCAATTCAAATCCACATGAAACTCATTAATTTATACCAACAATGACTTTGATGAAAATATATGCCAATTTTTAACATATTTACAATCATAATGAACTTCTTTCCAACCCACTCATCCCCATCCAAACCCATACAACAAACCAGTTACATTCATCCCAATTCATCAAGACACGAACACTTTTGGCCCATATCCTATAGACCCACAAAAGGGTGTAAAAAAGATGAAACAGAGGAACAATACAGAACAAAGAATTACAAAAAACACAACAAAAAATGAAAGATTCTTTCCTTAATTTGCATCTTACCACAAGTACTTTTAAGTTAATCTTCCAAGTCATCTAATCACTTTTTTCTCATCAAATGATCCATCCTTGATCAAGTTCAAACTTAGACTATTGAACCGCTCTCGTGAGTACTGCCTTGAAGCCTTCCTCCAATCTGTGCCGGCCTTCATCATTGCAGCAAACTCCTCGTAACTTATTCGTCCATCCTGCAATCATGGATGGGCATTGAGTGTGAACTCTAAGCAAGCATAAAAAATAAAAATAAAAATTGACACAGATCATGGAGACTGGCATGATTTTAGAGTATCATGCATGGCAAGAAAAATTCCTGTTTTTGGCTCAGACTAACAACATGAAGATACATTAACATGAGATTTTACCAACCTTGTCTGTATCCACGTCATGAATAATGGCATTAATAACATCTTCAAAGTTGTCATCAACTTCAGTAGCCAAGGCCTCTCGCAGCTCCTCAATCTCAATATACTCACTTTGGTTTCGATCAAAGAATTGAAATGCTTTGCGAAGGTGCACCTCATCATTGCCCATCTTTCTTAGGTGAACAGAAATGGCTACAAATTCTCCGTAGTCCAGACATCCATCATTATCAACATCACCCTGTTAAAGAAAAAGCACAACCTCTGATTACTATGTGTAATACACAGAATTTTACAATTATGTAATTCAGAAAATAATCCAAGCATTCTTCTGACTTGAATGCACGTAGAGATGATACGTTCTGTCATGTCAAAACAATCACTTTTATTCCCCCTTCACCTAAAGTTCATAACTGATTAAAGGTCACTTCTGCAAATTCCTTGTTGCTTAGATATATCAAACATGTAGGTCGACACTGAAGACCAGCCTAAGAGGAATTTGGTCACTTAAAATAAGAGTTTTGATTTAACTTCTTTTTGTTTCCATTAAATAAAATTGAGGGCTAGGCATTAGGGGGTTAGAGGACTTGGAAGAAGTTATTCATCCAATGTGATTTCCTTCTAAATGTTAGAAGTACGTATGAACAAAATAGTTCACAGCAAGCATGCTTGGAGATAAATTAATGCTAGCATTATGCCATTTTCTATTTCCTCTCACAAATTTCAAAGCCCATTTGAAAGTGACCTTAAAGGCAATAAATTAGGGGCATTACTTCGTAAGTCTAAATGCCTTCAGATTTTCTAACCACCCCGTTTTTTGTCAACACCCCATCCCCGCTAAATTTTTTAATTATGGCTTTTTGCCGTCCCCTCACTTTTTTCTGGCCCCTGGACATTTACAGTTGTAACTGTAATTGTATCACAGTTACACCCTCAAGGTTGCATTTTTACTTCTCGATCATCGCTTAAGACTTGGGAGTTCAATTCTTAATTTTTAGGCGCAGCCCAAATCCAGGAACGAAACCTTAGACCTTAGGCTCTAAAATTGGCCTAAAGTAATCTATATCTCAAATTCTAAGCTCTAAGCCTCCCTAAACTGTATAAACCATACACTTATTCAGGATAGTACTTACAGCTTCCATCATAATTTGAAGATCTCCATCAGGAATCTGATGGCCAAGTTTATGCAACCCAACTCTTAGCTCATCAATGTTAATCTTGCCCTTGTTGGTAGTATCCATGAACTTAAATCCCTCCTGTATGCCAGCAACTTCCTCCATTGACAAATGCTCAGCTATAACCTGTTAATTTAAAATTCCAAAAGATTCAAAAAGACGTGGAAAATAAAAACATTAGTAACAGAGGACTCATTCATATCATAGTAGGACATCCAAAGAAGATGAACAGGGTTTGACATATTATCAAACAGAAATATTTGAGGCATTACCTTCAGTGCTCTCTTCTTGAGCTTGTTCATTACAGTGAATTGCTTGAGCCTCGCCCGCACAGTTTCACCTAAAGAAACATTTGGAGCTTTCTTTGCATTTAGTAACCAAGGATGATCTGCAAGAACAAGATGTATGCTTATTATATTATGATTCAGAAGTTTTTAAACTCATGAGCAAATCCTTCTAGCAACAAAAGTTTCATTTATACTAAACAATAATGATTGTCATTCACAGAACGGAACATTACCTAGAACTTCCTGAGCTGTAAGCCTCCGCTTTGGGTCAGGATTAAGCATCTTCTTCACAAGGTCTTTTGCATTATCAGAAACCTTAGGCCAGGGGTCTCTCTTAAAATCTACAACAGACCGTATAATTGCTTGTGCAACTCCCTGTTCAGTTTCTGCACAGCAAGATAATAGATTTGAAGTCAGAAATTATCAGAGATTATAACGCTAGGAAAGCCAGCAAGCAAATTAGAATTCGTAGGAGCAAAGAGAAATTAGAAAAGTGGAAACTTCATTACATGGCCTTTATTCTACTTGAATGCACATAGAAATGCATTTGCAGTAACTATAATTTGGTGGCTGCCACTTATGCTAGTAAGTAAATTCCTAATCTACAACACATAAGCTTGTATTTTGATAACAGCAATGCCAAATTCTGTTTCTATTCGTTATCAGTTGATGAAAATTAATGTATTTGGATAATATATTGGCAAACCATGGTCCATGCGTCGACAGGGTAAGCGCACAGATAGAGTATACGTGGTGAATGTGAAGTTTAATAGTGTTCCCCCCTTAATTTTTTCAGTGAGAATATAGGCAGATGCAGCTTGCATGGCTACTAGAGTGAGTGGGAGTGTTAAGTTGCAAATACCACCGAAAATTACACGTACTTACTTTTTCTGAACATACTTAAGTCCAAGAAAGTATTCATAAATGTATACACGTCCAACATGCAAGTATGCATGTATGACCATTGTGTATATGTAGACAGTTTGGCATGACCATGTAAGGTACTTAACATGCATAAAGGTAATTACTGTCCATCAGGAGTTGTAACTCCACTAAGGAAAAATATTAAACCGACACGTGCACACACACACACACACACAAACCTGCCCAAAAAGGTGGAACACCACTTAGTAAGATGTAAAGTATAACTCCAGCGCTCCACACATCTACTTCAGGACCATAATTGCGCCTTAGCACCTCAGGGGCCATGTAATATGGACTTCCAACAATTTCATTAAATTTTTCACCTGGTAATGTACATGAAAAGATAACACATTGGTTAAACTAAACAAAACAAGAAAACCAAATGTGATAGTTTCGAGAAGACTTTACCTGGTTTAAAGAACACTGACAACCCAAAGTCGATTGCCTTTAAAGCAGCTGTTTCCTTCTTGTTTGCAAATAAAAAGTTCTCGGGTTTGAGATCCCGATGCATCACACCATGCTTGTGGCACATCTGCAACAGAATTAAACACATTAACTCATGCCAACGCATGTAAAACTATTAAAAGGTGGATTCCTCAAAGAATAAATCTTGTGAAGGAGAATCTGTTCTATACATAACAAGGAAAAAGAATCAATTCCCCAAATTCCAGCAATTACAATCTGACCATCGAAAGCTAGATTAACTGATATACAAAGAATATACTCATCATAGAATTAAACAACCCAACTTACCCAAAAGAATTTTATCAGCTACTTCTTTCTAAGTACTTCCAGGTAATCAACTGACTATTTTCTATCTATTCAACAAAGATCTTAATTTACAAGAAGCAGAATTAGTTCTAAATTTAACCATAGTCTAGCACTTCCAAAACCAAGTAGTTCTTTTAAATAAAATCAATCCCCCACTACATAAATTCAACAACAAAAACTCAAAAGATGATCCAATCACCAATCGAACAGCATCACTCAAAACCACCCAAATTCTCACCTGAACAACTTCCACAATAGTCTTCGTGACGGCGGCAGCCGCACGCTCTGTGTAGTGGCCTCTGGAAACGATTCGATCGAACAACTCACCACCCTCACAGAGCTCCATGACAAGATGGACAGCATGGTCATCCTCATATGTGTCTTTCAAGCTCACTATGTTGGGGTGCTTAGGCAAATGCCTCATGATCTCAACTTCTCTCCTTACATCCTCGATATCCACAGCTGTCCTCAGCTTATTCTTCGAAATCGATTTACAAGCAAATTTATCGTTGGTTGCCTTATCGGTGCAAAGATATGTAATTCCAAACTCTCCTCGGCCGAGCTCGCGACCCAGTTCGTATCTTTGCTCGATTTCAACGCCAGTTGGGTCTTTCAGCACAGAGAGCTTGGTGACTCCATTGCCCTGGTTGCCGGGGTAGTCTATTGCAAATGGGTTCTTCCTGTTCTTCTTGTCTTTCAACGGTGAACCCGTTTGAGGGGTCACACAACAATTACCCATCTATAAATAAAAAACGCTTTGTGTGCCAAAATGGTTTCCGAATTTGAACACAGTTCCGGAACGAATCGAAATCTGAGCTCTTTGGATAAAAATAGTAGATGGTTTTTTGTCTTTGAGATCCAAATTGCTCTGCAGCCCAATTGTAATGAGAATTTTCAGATATAAGGATGGGAATTTGTAGGAAGTATTTTTTGGATGAAATGGAAGATGACCAGAATTTGATATGAGGGAGCTGATTTAAGGAAATGAAGAGAGAGGGTTTTGGGTTTGGAATTGGAGAAGAGGCTGAGAAGGAGAATTTAGCGTGTGAAAACCACCATTTGATGAAAGAGGGAGAGAAAGACAGAGAAAGGGTCCAGCCTCTTTCGCAGAGACTTCCGCATAGACTTCCCTCCTACCCGCTCTTTCTCTCTCTAGACTCCCTCTACCTCTCTTCAGACACAGTTGGATAGACAGATGGAAATTTAGAGAGAGAGTCCAGATTCCAGAAGGGGAGAGCTTTGTTTTTTCCGAAAATATTCAAAACAAAATTTAATTATCTCTATTTTTTAAGGTGCATAAACTATGCCCTCGATCTAGGTTCAAAATTACAAATGACATCTAATTTTGTTTACCATGTCATTTTTCTTCGTATTGACAATAGTACCCCCATTGCCATCTCTTATATTTTAATATAATTGGTTGTATATAAAGAAAAAGAAAACAAACTATTTATTGGTGAAGAATAATAACATCATTTTCAGGTAGGATCAATATACATGAATTCCAAATGAGGTTTTGTTTGTTCTAAAAAAATGTACATCAAAATTAGAGTTGGGCATTTCAAATCGTAAACGTGTCAAACCGATCAAATCAAACTGAACTGTTTGGTTAGGTACCATTTTCTTTTTATTTATCTATAATTTTCATTGATAAATGAAATTGAGCTGGCTGGTTCAGTCTAGTTTACAAGTAGGAATATTAATAGACCTAAATGTAAAATATAAATTAAATGCTAGAAAAAAAAAATTGTTTTAATTATATAGTACATTTAGCATAACTCCATCAAATGACGTGTAATGTTCATAACATTTTCAATTAAAAATACCTACATGAGCAAAATAAGCATGTAACTAACTACGTTGGATTTGATTTGATTTGATTGAATTCTCACAAGCAAATCCGTCATCCAATCCAATCATGTCAATTTTGTGAAATTAGGGATTCGATCCAATCCGCCAAATCATCAAAACTTATTAAAATTGGATTGAATTGGACCAGTCGATTTGAGCGGATTGGATTGGATCTTGTACACCCCTAACTAGTTGTGTTATAATTGTAAAATTAGTATATTTAAGGGGTTTCCATCCCAACAAAAGTTTTTTTCCTTCATCTTCTTATCTTTTTATTTAAAACCTTCTCTCACACTCTGATCTTCTTCTCTTCTCTTTGTCTCGCTTTCTCCGCCTCTCTCATCTCTCGTGACTTTCTCTCTCTTTCTCATCTCCTTCATCAGCTTGATCCAACATCATCATTTTTTTTCATCTTGTCTTAATTTTCTCCAATTAATCTTAAATTCTCTTGTATAGAAGTTTTTTCCCTCTATGATAGTATTTCAATTTCTTATATTACATTACATTATCAAAATTCATACAATGAATTAACTACTTCAAGAGATAGGTTAACCTACTCGGTATGAAAAATTAGATCTCTAGCTAATGGTTAATTGCGTTCATCATGCCTTGATTATCTTCATCAGTTGAATCATCTCCGTTATACCTCCTTGGTCTTCTTCATGATCAGCTTAATCCGACTCCATCACTTTTCCATTATCTCTTGTTCTCCTTTAATTTTTGTTTTGTTTTCCTTCTTAGGGATATCTTGCCCACTATGAAAGTGGCTCAATAGTATTCCAATATTCATGCATTAACATAAATATATATCTCTGATAAATGTAGTCCTAGTATCCAAGTACCAGCAGTTACATTCTCATTATCAATTTGAAGTCACCTTTGTGTATATGTCCGGAGAGAATTCTCAAGTAAACTTTGGTTTTTTTTAATAATATGTTTATTCTAAACTAATATACGAGAACTAAAATCGAACTCAGATGCAAAGAGACTAATACACTGACCAACTGACTTAACCCACGCATTATATGCAAATAAACTCATTGATTCGAATTCTGTAAAACATGTTCTTTATATCATAAACATACAGAAGGTACGTACAAGTATCATTAGATTAAGAAATCTGTCTTTTTGTTTAAACAAGAAGAGCAAGGTACTAAATGGAAAGATGCAATTGTAGCCCCTACAATGGATAATCTCTCTCTCTCTCTCTCTCTCTCTCTCTCTCTTATATATATATATATATATATATATAACACCATTATCACCCTTGGTATTCACAGATCCTAGTTGACTCGATCACCATCTTTGATTCATATAAATAAATATATGAAATATAGTTCCTGCATTGACCCCAATTATATAATGTTTACCTCAAAATAGAGGTTTTCGGTGGACCTAACTTTAAAGAAAAAAAAAAATTCATGGATCAAATTTTAAGTTTGAAAATTTTGAAAATTTTAAAATTTACTTAGTTATAATATAAAAAAACTGAGAGGTGCTTTGAAAATTATAATTATTTAATTAACATAATATGCATACAAGTTTCACAATATAAAAATTAAAAATAAGTGCTAGTCTAGTAAATAAGAAGAGAAGTTAGGGCAATATTGTGATAACGTAAAGGGACAAAATGCTTGGTCATCTTCTGGCCGACACGCTTGCATTCAGTTGACAAAAGTGACCTACTCTCTATCCTTCTCGTTTTATACACAACTACTTGCTCCACATAAAATTAAATATAAAAGACAAATCTAATGGATCATCCGCACGTGGCTCGATTTAACTGGCTGGTCCTGTTCATTGTAGACCTTCTAGAAGCCAACCGAAAACTTGGGTGGGGGCGTGAGAGAGCGACTAAAATATACAAATTGTCTTTCCAATTTAATTCAGTATATTCCCCTGACTATACAAATTATCCCGGAAGGGTAATTTTGTCCGATCTGGAGATTTTTATAGCCTTTATTGACCGCCAACCATTAACTGCCAAATGATTAGTATTTGTAATAAGGGTTTTTATTAGAAGTGAGCATTTGAACCCGTGAACCGAGTTGGAAAAACCAAAAAAAAAAAAAAAAAATCCGTGTTAACAAATAAAAGGTTAACCTAGACTGAAAATCCTAACTAGACTGGTTTGGATCGGTTTCGTCTCGATTCTTATCTTGGAAAAATTAATCTAAATTAAATTGGACCGGTTATATTAAGTTTACTTATTCAATTTTACCTAAAATTATTAGTAAGCTTAATTAATATTCAACTAACATTAGTAATTCTAAGTAATATTTAGATATTTTAGCACAATTAATACTCAAATGTCTAGTTCCAATTTATACCCAACTAAATAACTAATTTAGTCCAATTTAGTTTTCTTTTCAATGAACCATACTCGTTCTTGTTGTGCTTCTGCCTTTCTCTCTTTTCCACCTATTTTTTTTTTTTTCCATTTCTCTTCCTCTGTTCTAACTCTTACTTATTTTATCTATTCTACAAATTTTTATGTTCTTATATATATATATATATATATTATACTTCCTATTTCCGATTCTCCACATATTTATACTTTTATCTTTCCAAATCGGAATCCGGGCTGAATGGAACTGGAACCGTATTGGTCTAGTTTGGTTTGGTTCTTCTATACACTTTCTATAAAAACCGAATCGAACTTGAACATATGAAAATTCTAATTTCGTTTTCAATTCAAAAGGAAAACCAAACCGAACCGGACCGTACCTACCCCTAGAGTTTATTACAATTATAGTTTCAATCTTTTTTTTGCCTACACAAATCCTCTTCCACCTTTCACTTCACATCAATATTATCACCATCATCCAATTTTATTTAAAAAATGTGTTAATATGCTGGTGTGGCATGCATATAGAACCCTAAAAATCCATTATAGTGCCATATGGAGTAAATAAAAAATTTATTTTGAAAAAAATGATTTTTTTTAAAGAACATAATTCTTTAAAAAGTTAAAATCCACCCTCTAAAAAAAAAAAAAAAAAAAAGAGTTAAAATCCCTTCAACTAATACTTACTAATGGCCGGTGCCAATATACGGGTAATTAAGGGGGGCATTTGAACCGTTAAATCAGTGAGCCGAATCAAACAGAATTGAAAAAAATGGAAAAGATTCATTTTGGTTTGAACCAATTCGATTATTAGTATTTACAACTTAAATTACCACATCAAATATATAATGTCAGCCTATATATTGATATATAACTAATTCTACAAATTATAGTCTCTTCATCTTCATTACGGTCTCCACCTTCCTCATCTTTTTCATGGTCTCATACTATTAAAATGTCATGAAATTTTGAATATAGGACTACAAATCTGCAAATTAATGCTCGTTTCTATTTGGCAAGACCCTGTTGGTTTTTTGGGTCGTCCATGCCAACAAAAATGCCTGAATAAATAAAAAGCTAGTGTCTGTCTGCAAGCAGGCACTGCCCAGCCGTCCAGGGATGAGGCAAAAAGGACAGTTTCGTCATTTAACGGAAGAAAAATATAATGGCATCAAAAGCGTCGCCCTCCAATTTTGGCATATGGGTGACCAGTCAAAGATGACGATTTTGACTCATGGATACAACGTGTCGAATTTTGGAGTTGCCAAGTAGACACAACTTGTAGCCTTTGAGTGGATTTGTTTTTAATCTTTGTGCTCCTTTATTTCTGTGACTCTTTTTATGTGACGTTAAGGCACAGAATTTTATCTTGATTTTGGTTGTCAGACCATGAGTATAAAAATAAAAATAAAAAAACTGAAGAGCAATTGGTTGATGCTTAAAATTGGACTCAGCAGCTCTGAGCCACCCGGAATACCTGAGGAAAGTAAACGCCACAGAAATCTTACAAGACAATGAAGACAAAATCTCGAATAAATTCAATTAGAAATTGGCATTAATAGAGTGTTTTGTGAATCGAGATCATTATGTTATGTTTATTATGATGTCGTATTTTAGCGTGATGATAATGAGTGTAATTCTATCATTCGGTTTATTACGATAACAAGTGAAATTGTTAAAAAATTGGATGAACTCAAGCTACACTGACAATTAATGATCCAATTGATAGAAGTTGATTTGAACAAAGTGTAGTTTGAGTTCATCTAACTTGTAAATAGTACTTTGATTGGCTTTGTCGCATGCTGAGCAAGCCACATAATTAGGCTTAATTATTAATTTGGACTCATTAGAAAGCTTAGAAAACCTCATATGTTTTACTACTAGTCGTTTTTTATTTAATGAAAATAGATATTATTAACTCATGAGAGATTACCATGCTAAAAAAGAACATCATGAGGCTCCTCAAAGCAAGCACAAGCTTTCTCAATATGCAAGCAAAATCTAACTAGATGATGAGTCGGACCATTAGTACTACGACGAACATGAACAAAGATATTGCAGTGATGACTCCTAAAACCTCTTTTGTATCCTTGATAATGGGTGGTGCTATGCACAGGCAGGCTGGGTGCCTACTCAGCTCAAATTATTATTATTTTTTTAAAATTACCTATATGTGTTATAAGCCCATTCCAAAAATTAAAAAAATTAAAAGCAAATCCTACACATATGTTGCTCATTTAGGTGGTCCCATATCTTCTCTCTCGTTACTACCCGACAGCAGCAAGTTTCTCCCTTTTATTTTTTGGGTCAAATTCTCATTCTATTGGCTATATCTTCTATTATCTTGGGTGGGCAACTTGGCAACAACATATTCTCCTCTCCTTTTGTCAACAATAAGTGTTATTCTCATTCTTTCTATTGCTATATATCTTTAATTATAGTTTTAATTTAAAATTGAGTATTTTAGGAATTAAGGATGAATTATAATTTTGGGATTTTGTTGAAATTATATAGGGCTTTTGATTAGTGATGAATTATTTTATGGATTTGATTTGAGATTTTGTTAAAATTGAGTATTCTACGGTTTAATTATGGATGATTTATAAATTTGGTTTGGTATTGTTGAGATGCTATTATGAAAATTTGTTTGGTTTTTTATTGGTATGTTTGATTAAAATTCTTTCTACATATTATTCATAGGCTATCCTTTAAGAGTTCCAAGCCTCGCATGGTTAAATTTTAGATTTAAATAGTGTTGTTTTGTATTGGATTGCATTTACTTTTGGTTTTAGTTTTAGCTTTTGTATTTGTTGAACTTTTATTTATGGATAGAGATGCATTTGAGGGTATGGCTCATTATGTCCCCCTAAGTAGGTGTATATTTTTGTGTTTATTAATGAAATGTACTCGTATCATTAAGTTTAGTATGTAAGTTTTACCCAACTGGCTTTTGAATCCTGAACTGCCAACATACCCAACAAGCGACATATAGAGACCCAAATGATGAATACCGTTGAAATAGTCTGGAAGGATGCACCCTCAAAGGCAACATAATGGAAGCCAAAATAGATCACCATACAATTAAATGCTTACTAATGGGCGGTGCCAACGTTACTTTGACAATATTCCAAGATAATGGTTAGGTTTCATGACAAGTTAACCAAAATGTTGGTTGCAATGCACCGCACCACATTTCATTCATAGTTGCATGGAATGGAAGCAATTGGAAGCCACACGTCACTTGTTTATTTAACGGGGCCTTGTATTGTGCTGCACCCACAAAGTTTATATTGGTCGCATTTTAGGTCATCTTCAACATGCATTTTCATTTCTCTCTCCCATTTTCAAGTGTTATTTACGTTTTTCAACCATAGAAGAAAAAGTCTTATGCACTTGACGTCGATTGCAATTAAAAAAAAAGGAAGGGGTTTGGGGTTTTTGTTCTTTGTTCATCGGAGGGGCATAAGCAAAGTGCCACCGCTATTTAGGCCTACAAATCCTATTGAAGAACAATTTTAATAGTCGTCAATGATAATTTCATCTCGTGGTATTTAGTCTCTACTTTGTTGGATAAAATATATCGAGCTCATGAACAAAAAGAGACTCCATTCAAAAGAGAGATAAGTCCAAATGGAATCTCACCATTTTCACTATAGCAATATAAGTTTCAGGTGAAAAGAAGTAATAAAGTGCCCGAAATAGGCATAAACACAAACAGAGGTGTATCGGTTGAATTCTGGTTGGGTAATAACGAGACAACCAATATAAGCCTGGATCCAATGAAATGATATAAAGCTTTGTTCTTTTACACTTTTGCAACATGCTGTCACTGTTGACTGAACTTTCACTTCAATAAGGTTAGCATGGAAATTGAGTGAAAAAAGTAAGCTTGGAACTTGAAACTTTTGCAATCTTGGTGGCTCTGCACCTAGTGATCATGAGAAGCTAATGATCTTTTGCTTTTCAAGTAAAATTACAAAGTGAGTCCCGAGAAATTCCTAAATTCCTTTGATTACATAATAATCATATTTGATTCACGATAAACATGTCGGAAGCATGAAAGCACAGTAGAAGCTACTATTTGTCATTTATGTCTTAAGGCTTAAGCTACACACATGTCAGAAGCATGAAAGCACAGTAGAAGCTACTATATGTCATTTCTGCCTTAAGGCTTAAGCTACGTATTCTATCTTTCTTATGAAAAATACCTTTGAAAAAAGAAAAAACCCAACCACACACTTGAAATTTCTCCTTCTTTTATAGATGAAATAATAATGACAATTCTAAGGAGATGCTTCTGGAAATTTCCACAATCGCAACTCTTGAAAATTTCATGTGGTGGTGCTTATAATTCTTGCCAGTTTAGCATACACTAGCAGAGGAGGAAATGATTTTGTGGTAGAGAAAGACCAAGTAAATGCAATGCCATGCCATGTCAAATTTCAAAATTGGTCACAAGTCATATGCTGCCAACCAATATGTTTATTTATTTCAAAACCAGTCACTTTCGCTGGCGGTACGTGTAAAGTATTGTTGGTACCAAGTCAATAATGGACTTTGTTGAATCAGCCTCTCTTGTTAGACTCGAACAGTTTTGGTCGTTTGCTTTGCAAGCCATCCCCAACAAGAACTTTCATAAATTATAAGAAGTCAACGACCTACTGGAGTTTTTTTTTTGGTCAACACCAACTGAAGTTGAAAATTGCTCTTGTGATCCCCACTCTTCATATGTGATAAACTTTGAAAAAAAATATTACTGAAAAAAAAAATATTATCCATTTTTATTATTTGCGTTTACATACCAATACCTGTAAGAATTCAAAACAAGAATGTGGCTGTAGTTTAGTGGTAAGAATTCCACGTTGTGGCCGTGGAGACCTGGGCTCGAATCCCAGCAGCCACACTTTCAATCTTTTTTTCTCTTTTTTATTTTATTTTATTTTTGTGTTAAAAGAAATTCGACACCCTTATTCTAGGCTTTTATCATTAATTTCTTTGTTTATAAAAAAAAAAAAAAAAAAAATCTATGAGGAGATATATTCAAACTTGATTACAAGAGGCCGGACTTGCTGTCCTAGCCGATGGCCTACAGCAATGAGGGAGGTGGATTAATCCCTTTCTTACCAAATGCTTCATTTATTTTTTTTATTTGATTAACATCAAAGTTGTTCTCACCTATGTTTAGACCCTCTAATGTATTTAATCAGAAGCTTCTATTTAACTTCAAAAATACTTTCAAGCAAAACAAGAAAATATAATTCAAAGATAATAATGACTCGTTCTAGATGCCTAAAAATTTCTTGTGTGGGACCAAGCTTGGTTCTAGACACAAATGATTACCATGGATGACTGACACACCAAATGAGCAAAAGACCCAGCTGCTTCCATTAATTGACTTGGCCAGAAGAAGCTAAGAAACATGAAGGCTGGAACTTTGCTTTGGTCTCAAGTTAACTAACTCAAGCAAATCCAACTTTCTTGAGCATAAAACAGGCTCTCATATCCAAGTCTACTCAATCCTCATCTTTCTGGTAATCTTACCCTAAGACCGTAAAACTTTCTCCGAAAGACCAAAACAAAACCGCAGTAACACTCTTCATGACCCAACATATGAAGACATAAGCACAGCTTCAGTATAAAAAAAATACGTTCAGGGCCACATCTGTCTCTGTCAAATGTCAAACATGGGATTTTTTAATAGGAGAGTGAGTGAGTGACAAACGTACCTGTTAAGCACAACTGGCTGCAGGCCTGAGCTCGAACAAGAACCAGTCAAAACTCAAAAAAGACAAATAATATTGCATCACTTGCTAAAAATTATTTTTCCATTAGCTTAAAATAGCAGATACAGTTACTTGGTAAAACAAAACCTATTGTCTTTCGGCCAATTAAATGTTTGATACTTGTAGTCTTCATTACAACTCAACACAAAAAATCTTCGTCAACCCATTTGTCTTCACATCATCAGTGAACATCTTCTAGTAGTACAATGCTGAGTCTTGTTCTTTTATATATACAACCAATATTGCAAAACTTGACTTACTCTGTGTTGATGGCTAACAACGTGACTTTCTATCGTTGATTTCTCAAGTGACTCAACAAATATGTGATGAGTTTCGCAAATACTCATCAGCCCACATGGTATATATTTACAAAACTACCTGTTTGATTTCTTTGAGAACTTTGGGTTTTTGCACATTCGGATACTCGAAGGAGTAACCTCCACCAGTTCATCCTCTTGAATATACTCAATGCAGTCATCCAGACTGTAGTCCAATGGGGTATCAAGAATCACTGGAACAAAAAAAAAAACAGAAAAAAAAAGAAGAAAAAAAAGGAGATTCTAGATTATTAATTGCCATAAACTGAGGATTGTTGCTGCAAATGTAAAAACTCAAAATATTGATTTACTTATAAAAGAGAAGAAAACATGTGAACCCAACCATTTTGTAAGCAATCAATTACTAAGTAGATTATTGAAGTCGGAGAATGGAGAGACCTTCAGAAACTACTAGTCTAAGAAAAAGGCTACTGCATGGAGAGACCTTCCAGAAACTAATAAAAAGCCTACACTGGTTCTGGCAAATATTACGATACTACCCCCATTAAACTTAAGAAATATCCTTTGTCCTTATAAATATAGGGATAATTCTGTTCTGAGAAAAAGAGCAGACATTAGAAACACGAAGAGCAAAAGTGAAATATTATGAAAATTCAATCCATGGCTTGCTCCACAGAGAATACGATTCATTATTGCGTCTATCTAAAAGTACTGTTAACAATGGGCAAAATAGCTTACAAACACTAAAGTAACAATTTGTTTAGACAAAATTGAAATGTTCGAACACATTTTAGTCTTTGTTATTAACTTCTCTTCTCTTTCTTTGTGAGATGAAGTTGGTGTTATTAACTTAAAACAGCTAAACCTCACCCAATATACAGTCGCGGTCAGCACATCATAACTCAAGAAATGTAAAGTTAACAATATCTGAAACGGAATTAACTCTTTTACCCTAGACATGAGAGAAGTAGGACAGGTACTATAGTTGCTTCTCACCTGTTACATCTTTGTTGGAACGGATGTTTGTTGCAGCCTTCTTCTTACACACATTAAGGGATAAGTCCCCAGGCCGCTGATGGATGCCAACTATCTGACCTTTATAAACTTCCACCCCAGGACCAATAAACAACTGCCCCCTCTCCTGTGAACTAGAAATGGCATAAGAAGTACTCGTTCCACCCTCAAAGGCAACCTGAAAATATTGCAATTCAATTTAGTCATCCTGACACAAGGGAAACACACATGCAAACGTGTGCAGAGCATATATATGATCTTTACTTCTCTTTTGGATGATTTGTTCTCAACACTAGATGTGCAAAAAGGGTGCATGTGATATAACAACTGTTGTGGTCACTACCATATCAGACATTGCCAAAGGCTTTCCACCACCAGGACTAATAAAGTCAAACCTCAAAATATAAACACAATCTCAGAAATTACCAGTGAGCCCAGATCCCGGGTACTCATATCACCAGCCCAAGGTCCATAGCTATCAAATATTGTGTTGAGAATCGCAGTGCCACGAGAAGCTGTTAAAATTGCATTTCGCAGACCAAGAAGGCCACGAGTTGGAATTTTGTATTTGAGGAAGGTTGTGCCTTCCGACCTAGCACATACAAAAAGTCCAGATAATCAGACATCTGTTGCATTCACCAAGCAGCAAATTCAACCAATAACTGCCAACAAAAAAGTAGAGTAAAAGTACAGATGTAAAAGTGGAGTATATAATAACACTGTGACACCCCACAGTACCTGCGCGCTTGGGGGGAATTGAACAGATGACAACAAAATATTAGTCCATTAATTTTGTTTTGGTTACATAGCTTGCTAATTTCAAAACCAATTACTTTATAATAGCGATCTACATTGATACTGTTGCTGCACCAGTTTAGGAAAAGAGTGAAAATGATATCCCTGAGTAGCTGACAAGAAATGGCGTAAAAAATGTACTATACAAATATCTACTGGTGACATAATCTCTCACGAGGTCTTCATTATGGGCTGGGTATTCTTTTTTTTTTGTTTTTTTTTTGCACCATGATTATGGGCTGTTCAGTTGCATTAATGTTGCACCTGCATGTGCGGATGCATATAGATTGGTAACCAATCTTATTTCTGGGCATTTACTGTATATCACATCTGTAGATCTATCCTTTACATAATGCAAACTTCTGTTGAACCTGTAACCAATATGCTGCCACGCAGTTTCTTTGGTAGAGTTATAAAGACAGTTACGTAATAATCAAGCATAGTTTATTTCCCTTGGTTCTAATTTTATGCATTACTTTGAATTTATTCAAAAGATGATTAGTCAAAAATGAAAATAGAAGCAGAAAAATTCTACATACCCAACCCCTTGCATATCAAACATCTGCCCCCGTCTTTTGCCAAGAAGCTCAACGACAGCACCCATGTGTTCTTCTGGAACCTCCACAGTTGCAATCTGCAAGCAATCCACATGATACAAATGACTGATATCAGAAGAGTGGTAGCATGATTTGTAACTTATCAGGAACATTTTTGACCAAAAAGGAACGTGAATCATTTGGAAATATCTGTGCTATATTTGTAAAATGCAAGGCATCACAATTCTTAAGAAATAAATACTGCATTTATTATTATTTTAAAGTAATATCACCATGTGCCTTATTTGTATTCAAATTTTTTCGAAATGAAGCATAAATATTGGTCTTCAACTACAACTGTAGCTATTGACCTTTCACCCTTTCCTAAACATCAAACATTAAAAAAACATTTAAACAGAAATCACCTCATATGGTTCCAACAACTTGTCATTCACCCTTTTGTTAATAACTTTGGGAGGTCCCACCATGAATTCATACCCTTCTCTTCGCCTACATTGAATAACCATTTAAAATTGTGTATGCAGAAGAATAGGATTATGTAATAACAACAAAATAACTGTACTCACATGTTCTCTATCAATATGGTAATATGTAAAGTACCCCGTCCACTAACAATGAAGGTATCTGCTGTTTCACCATCTTCAACCTTCATAGCCAAGTTACGCTCAAGCTCACGAGAAAGACGATCTCGTAAGTTCCTACTCGTAACATACTTTCCCTGAAATATAGGAAACCAATTTCCAATCAAAATGCCAAAGAAGACAACAAACCCTTGATCACTTAATATGGTGCCACCACTAATTGACATAAAGACATGTTAAAAAGAGATTGATTAGGGGGCGCCTAATGCTGCCAGATAATTTGGCATGCTATGTTGCAAGACTGTCAATATGGACCATGATTAAATGGACCTTTGTTCGAATCTATGGCGCCGGATTCCCATTCTGACAGCATAATATGCCAAATATCTGGCAGGAGAATTACCCTGTGTATGTTATATTGAATATTGCTCATCCATTGCATTTTTGAAGTCCAGATGCTAAGCTCGAATCCCCTTATATCTTCTGCTTCATTACTGACAGGGTTAATACTTTCAGGTGTAGAATGTCCTCATTAGGGCTCAGGTTTTGTATTTTAACTCTCAGCTTTTCGATGCACAATTTAACAACAAAATAAAATGCATTCAAACAATCCTATAATGGCTTTCTAACGCCAACATATTTGAAGTGCAAGAACATCTAGGCATCAATATATGTAAGAACATACCTCGCGTCCAACAAATGGTGAAGTGTTTATAGAGAAAGCCATTTTCACAGTTGGCTCCTCCACCTTAATTGCAGGTAATGGTGTCCCATTGGTCTTATCAGCAATTGTCTCGCCAATCTAAATAAATTAAAAATATTAAAATCAGCCATGAAATATCTCTGAGATTTTATAAAAATCATATGCCATATATCAATGCAAAACTAATAAGTTGTCACCTGAATATCATTAATTCCACAAACAGCACATATATCACCAGCCTCCACACTTTCTGCAGGAACCCTACTGAACTTCTCGTACACAAAGAGCTCACTAACTCTTGCAAATCGACATGAATCTTCTGAGGTGCATACCTATAAAAATCGAACCATAACCAGAAGTTAAGAAACATGTTTCTTTTTCTGTATAGTAGCCAATGAATGTGATCACAAAGCATTAACATAAACTACAGTAGACCAAAAGGAAATACATAGGTATGGATAAGATTCCAAAATTCTATCTGACTATCATTGGTTTTATGGGAATTAGTTATAGATCCTTGCATTGCATTAATATGTTAGCAACCAGAGATCATGTAATGAAAAGAAAAAGGCTAGAATGTAGCATAGAACATATTCAAGATTTGGCTCAAAATCACCTTCACATCCATCCCCTTCTTCAGAATCCCAGCATGCAAGCGTCCAATAGCTATTCGCCCTTTGTGTTCATCATACTCGATATTTGTAGCCTGAAATATTAAATACAGAATAAGCTATATGATGCTCATGCAAAGTAAAGTTAAAAGTAAATGAGGAGCTAAGGTTTATAGTAACAATTTTACGCCGTACAATATCATGTGACAAAATAAGAATTTTTTGTGGTGCAGTTCAATTTCCCCACCCCCCGCCCCTGTACTGAATTGCTTTGATATGGGACAGAAATTTAGTAATTCATTATAGTCAACTTTAGCCTTGCAATTCACTTTCTTCTTCTTTTTTTCCTGAAATGTATTGTTATTATTAAAATGACTTGCTTGGACTCAAAGCATATAAGAAACTTGATAATTAATCCTTGAACACACTTCTAGAATTATGTAAGCAGGAACTCATATTGCCTAAGGTTGTGTACATTTGTTATTATGTGTTATGGCCAATTACTAGCAAATGTTCTAGACATCTTGAGGGTGTAATTATTTCCCCATCATATAAAGCACATTTTTACCCTTTTTCCCACGGAGACATGCCAAGGCAAGGAAACATCATTGAAAATTCATTTAATTATAATGTATAACAAAACAAGAACGATTAATATAAAAGGGTCTTGTTCTTCATCTTCCACTAATCAATTTCAACTAGTCAAGATATTAAAGAGTCTGAGCCTCCTTTGACTCTTCTCTCATACTGAAATGGTGTGTACTGCATCCAGGTCTTTATATGCAGACCCCTGTAGTTTCATTATATTGATCAGCCTTTCTTGATGCAATAGTTCGTTGTACAGTTCTTAACGTATTTAAAGCACTAGTTACATTCAGATTGGACAGGTCAAGATCAGTGAATGAGCATCATAAAATAAAAAGAGAAAGAATGATGACATTAAAGAAAAACCACTAACAAGCATTTGCAGTGAACCATCTTTGTCAATAGCAGGTCCAGGTATGCATCTCATTATGCTCTCAAAAAGGGGCCCAAGATCATCTGCCAAATTATCCGCTGACAACCCTGCCTTTCCTTTAATCCCACTAGCATATATTGCTTGGAAATCACACTGCATGTAAAATGAATGTCGGAATGAGGTTAGACTTTTACATGCATTTAACATTGAAGCAGCAGTGCAATCCAAAAGCTTCATAGACAAGACAATTATTATAAAGAGGCGATGTCACGGATAGATCACTTTGTAGCTTTCCAAATGTGATCGACATTTCAAACAGGTTTTAGAAGGAAATTCCTTGCCATTATATCCCATAGCAACCACAAACTAATTCCAAGTAGTCCAAGATGCCTTTTCACTGACCCAGATATATCGATTCAAAGGCAATAGGTTTCCAATACAGGACCAGGTTTGAGAAACAAACAGAATTCCAAATGGCCAAAATCAACCAGTAATGTGAATTCTATGTACGCCACTCCTTAAACAGTTAGTTACCTGTTCATCAGTCGCATTTAATTCAATAAAGAGTTCAAAAGTGGAATTGATGACAAAATCTGGACGAGCTGAAGGCCTATCAATCTTATTGACAACAACAACAACAGCATGGCCAAATTCTAGAGCCTTCTTCAAAACAAATCTTGTCTGCGGCATTGGGCCCTCAACAGAATCTACCTACAAAGAGAGAAAGAGCAAGCAAATGATGACAAGCAAGCACCATAGGAAAGGATTACATGCCAAAGCAACAGAAGGTGCAAAAGGGTACCACTAGAAGAATCCCTTCCACCATATTGAGGATCCGTTCGACTTCGCCTCCAAAGTCAGAATGGCCAGGAGTATCAATTATATTAATCTTTGAATCTTTATACGTAATAGATGTATTTTTGCTTAGTATAGTAATTCCCCTTTCACGCTCTATATCATTTGAGTCCATTATCCTTTCCTGAACAAATTGGTTATCGCGAAACACCTGCAGAAAAGCCATATCAATCTCATTTGGAATTTAGAAATGACCAAGTTAAATCATATAGAAATGAAAAAAATTCTACCTTTGATTGCCTCAACATTGCATCAACCAAAGTTGTCTTTCCATGATCAACATGCGCCACAATTGCTATATTCCTTATGTCACTTCTCCTCATCAACTTTCTCCTCCTTTCTAATACAATAACCCAAAATTCCCAATTAGACCAACTTTTCTAAACATAGACATAAACACATTTCTTCTATAAGACAATAACTCAGTTCCTAATTAGATCAAACTTAATCCAACCAACACACACACACACACACACACACACACAAGAAAGAAGCAAGCAACTTCTGTGTGACTAAAATGAAACGTAAAGAATTGCTGCAGTAAATAGGAAAGAACAGAGACAAAGAAATGAAGGATTGCAAGAGAAGAAGAAGAAGTGAAAGTACCTGCGGTGGCGGCTTCGGTGGCTTCAGAAACGGAGCATTTGATTGGTGGGTGAGTGGAGAAGGGTTTTGGGTTACGGGTACGGAGTTTGAGTGTGGTGGTTTTGGCTGTTGAAGAAGAAGGTAAGCTGAAACCGAAGAGTTGCTTGGAGAGTGGAAGAGGAGAGGAAAGGTTGGTTCGAGTGTTAGAGTTAGGGTTTGGGAGGGTGAAGGAGGAGCTGTGGAAGCTGCAGGTTGCCATCTCCATGGCTCTCTCTCACTCCTCACTCTGTGCTCGCTCACAGTTGCTCAGGCTCAGTGAGAGAGATAAAGAGGAGATTTGGCAAATGAGGCTGCTATTGGAACTTCCAAAGCAAAGAAATACACTTGTGGGAGGCCCTGTTTACTCCACGTCATCGTTGAGAGGGCCCAAGCTAGGTGCGTCCTGTCCTTTAAGAGTCCACATAGGCCCATTTTATTTACCGAGGTGGATTTTAAAGGATTTCAAATGAGTTTAAAAATTCTGAGATATTCAACTAGGATTTAAAGGAGTATAAAAGTTTGGCAACGACTACTCTCTCTTCTTCTTGTTGGCACTCTCACTCGTTGTTCCATTGTTGCTATCTCTTCTTCAGTTGGGTTTCTTAGTTCGAACAACCGCTTGACTGGTGGATATCAATTGGTGGATCTTTAAGTCAAGGTGGGTATAGAAAATGCCAATTTGTTTTGAGGATTGGTTTTTTTTTTTTTTTTTTTTAGCTGAAAAGAAACCCATTGTGATTTGAGTTTTTTTACATACAAGAAACCGAATATGATTAATTTGTATCTTTCTTTTCTTTCATGTTGGATATATTGTTGGTGTCGAAAATTTTGTGACTCATTCGACCATTAAGTAGCATTTCATAATTGTAATGATATTATGAGCTCTGACATTGAGTTCATCTTCAACTCATCTTCGTCAAAATTGTTGTATTATATATAGAAATTTAGTTATATACCCAATCTTAGACATAGTTTTATAAAGAAATCCTACACCATTTAAAAACTACAAACACACCCAAAAATTGACAGCTGTTAATTTTTTTAATTTAATAGTTGTTTTTTTAGTTTATTTGTGTGTGTTAAATACCTATATTGTCCTTGTACTATGGATTTAAGAGCATCTCTAAGGGAGATGTCAAATACCAAACATCAAATTTAAATTCGATGGCTGATGTGGCAATTTGACATTTACATAGTTTTACACTCCACCCAATATGTCAAATAAATAATTATTGTAACAGTAAAATCATTTAAGATAAAGAAGAAAATAAATAAATAAAGGAAAATAATAAATGAAAGTAACATCCAACTATCTTTTAAAAATAATAAAATATTCATTTGACATTTTGCTTTTGGGATGTTAAAAATAACATCTCAACCTCCAGCCTTCATTCCACATCATCTTTGACAAATCGGTTGAAGTGATGTGAGATGTTATTTTTAGCCGTTAAATGTCTATGTGGCACTTTTGACAAATCGGTTGGAGATGTTCTAAGAGAGGAAAATTAGATCTGCCCAAATCTGCCAAAAAACAGATCTGCCATAAAACCAAATATGCTCAGATCTGCCAAAAAAACCAAATCTGCCAAAAAACCAAATCATATTATTTTCTCCTTTCTCGCTAGTGTTTTCTCTAGTGTTGGAGCAAGAGGAGCTTCCATTGAAGCTTAGTCTCAGGTCCAACTATATTATTCATCTTTAATATACAATTTTCAATATTTGACCTTCGATTACTTGTTCTAAAATCGTGCTTCTATTGATTTTTTCTTTTTTTGGATTGTTCAAGACCTCGAACAAACCTCGATAAGATGCTCTTAGCTCTACTCCTCTTTCACCACATCGTCGTTGTTGTTATCGTCGTCGTCGTCGTTTGGTTTGGACTTGAGATTTTTGATCTTTTGCTTCAATTATGTGTTTCTCTTCGGATTTTAGTTGATTTTCAAAATGTATTTTAAGCTTTGATGATCGATTCAACTTTTGTTACTATTTCAGTTATGAATCTCATTTTTGTTTAACAATGTACTTCTATGACAGAGTATTAATAATGTACTTCTATGACAGAGTATTAACAATATACTTCTATGACATAATAGTATTAACAATCTGGGCTCAGCTTGTTTTGAGTTGGTCTGGTTTGTTCTTTCTTCATCTTTTTTTTTTTTATGGACATGTATTATAAATAGCAACATGACAAGCATTAATCAACATGACAGTAAACTAGCAATGATATTACCATAGACTAGAGCATTACAGGGGTAAACATGCATTAGAAATAGGATGTCATAGGAAATAGCAGTGTTATTATCCTAGACTAGAACATTACAGGGGTAGATATGCATTAGAAATAGAATGTCATAGGAAACTAGTAGTGTTATTACCCTAGACTGGAACATTACATGAGTAGACATGCATTATAAATAGGATGTCATATGAAACTAGTATTGTTATTACCTTAAACTGGAACATTACAATCATTAATCAACATGACAATAAACAAGCAGTGTTATTACCTTAGATTGGAACATTACAACCATTAATCAACATGACAATAAACTAGCAATGTTATTACCCTAGACTGGAACATTACATGGGTAGACATGCATTAGAAATATGATATCATAGGAAACTAATAGTGTTATTACCCTACATTGGAACATTGCAGGGGTAAACATACATTAGAAATAGGATATTATATGAAACTAGCAGTGTTATTACCCTACACTGGAACATTACAACCATTAATCAACATGACAGAGCAATGTTATTACCCTAAACTGGAACATTACAACAATTAATCAACATGACAATAAAGGTGTAGAACATTACAATCATTAATTAACATGACACGTTAATGAAACTACAGGTTTCAAGACCTTTTGTTTGTAATGAACTGTTTGGGTTTTTTTTTTATATATAAAATTGGACTGGGCTTGTTTTGGGTGCTATTTAAGTTTTTTGTGTTGGTCTTCTTTTTCAAGTTGATCAATGGTAGTCATGTAATTTATAAGAACTTAAACACTAATTTCTTATGTAGAAGATTTCCAAGACAATGCACCTCCACCCATTGTAAACACCCACCCACTTGTGGATTTCATCTCATCTGAATCAGATATCCAATTAGCATCACTATATCCTTCAAGTACAGCGGGAAATCCACTATATTTCAATCCAAAGTTCATTGTGCCTCTCAAATATTTCAATACTCTTGATATGGCAGTCCAGTGTTCCTTATTTGGACTTTGAGTGTATCTACTCAACCTCCCAATTGCGTAAGCAATATCAGGTCGGGTACAATTCATCAAGTACATTAAACTACCAATGATTTGAGCATATTCAGAATGCGATACACTTTCACCTTTGTTTTTCTTCAATTGGGTAGTTGCATCATAAGGTGGAGAAAGAGGCTTACAATCATAGTATCCAAATTTCCTCAAAATCTTCTCAATGTAATGTTCTTGAGATAGACAAATGCCATCAGAATTTCTTGTAATTTTGATCCCAAGAATCACAGCAGCTATACCCATGTCCTTCATATCAAAATTTGATGCTAAAAATGATTTGGTCTCTATAACAATCTCAAGATTAGTTCCCATAATAAGCATATCGTCAACATATAAGCAGATAATTACACAAGAGTTACTAGTAGATTTACAATATAAACACTTATTTGCATCATTGATCAGAAACCCATTAGAAAGTAGCACTTTGTCAAACTTTTCATGCCATTGCTTGGGAGCTTGTTTTAGACCATACAAAGATTTTACAAGTTTGCATACCTTGCGCTCCTTACCTTCAACAACATGGCCTAGATCTCTTCTTTCAATTCACCATTTAAGAAAGCAATTTTTACATCCATTTAATGAATAACAAGATTGTAGATGGATGCTAAAGCAATCAAGACTCTAATTGAGGCAATCCTTGTTACCGGAGCAAAGGTATCAAAATAATCTATGTCCTTTTGTTGCTTGTAACCTTTAGCTACCAAGCGCGCTTTATATTTATCAATAGACCCATCTGATTTCAATTTCTTCTTGAAAATCCATTTGCACCCTAAAGTTTAAGCTCCTGGAGGTATATCCACTAATTCCCAAACATCGTTAGAGAGAATCGACTCTAGTTCATTGTTAATGGCTTCTTTCCAAAAGGTGCATCTGGTGCCGTTATAGCTTCACTATAGGTTTGTGGGTCATTGTCAACTAAGAAGGTGTAGAATCCATCTCCAAGATTAGTTTCTTTCCTTGCTCTTTTACTTCTCCTTATTTCAAATTCAAAGTTATCATTACTTTTGGATTCTGATATTGAACGAGGCACATGCTCTACGATGACCTTCATAGGGAAAACACTCTCGAAGAAATCAGCATTTTTAGTTTCCACTATGGTGTTCACTTCCATCACATTGTGATCACTTTTGATGACTAGGAACCTGTAAGCTGCACAACATCCTCATTTTTCAATTCGTTGACAAGCTTGTGGTACTCATGAATTTGTAAGGACACATCTTTGCTCTCCACCATTTGGAATTGCAGGAAATTTCCAATTGCATATTTTTGGGTGCCAGCATCTTCGATCACGTACTTTTTGTTCAAATTCTCCCAAATCTCTTTTGCGGTTTTGTATGAACAATATATATCAAACAACACGTTAGAAAGTGTGCTCAAAATTGTGTGCCTACATATTTTGTTGCCTTGCTCCCATTGTGCTAGTGCTTTATTGTAGTTGTCGGTTCCTTCCATTGGCTTGAGCTTGGTAAGGTAGGTGGAGAGGTTGAGAACATCAAGGGTGGAAAACACTCGTTCTTGCCAGCATTTAAAGAAAGCTCCATTGAAGGTATCAATCTTGGAAACATCAGGAAGTTTGGTGATGGCATCCATGGATATACTCTTAAGATTGTTGGGAAGATCTTGGTTGTGGATGCTCTCCTTTGATCACAAACAGTAGGTTGAGGTGTGTAAGTCATTGCCCTTAAGAGTAGATTTGCCCCTTTGAGATAATATCTTGGTGTAGCAGGTTATGACGTCTTACCCTCCAGGGTACAACAACCTTTGATCCTTGTAAACGTACACTCGCAATACTTGGATTGGATGAACACTTGAATCTTTCCCTTGGAAGTAAAATAAAATTAACACAATAAAACTGTATGAAAATTGTGAGGAAAGGAAATAATGTGGGAGGACATAAATTGAGAGCAAATGCTCGAATTGAGATGTCTGTTCCGCCAAAATAGCCAAGGCTATATATATAGAAGTTGCTGACCCCAAAGAGATGTTGGTCATTAAAGACAAAATTTTGCCGTTTGATAAATAATGGTGGCACAGTTTAGAAATTGAATACTGATACCAATAGACAAATTAAATATATATAAACACAAACGGTTATGTAAGCAAGACCTTCATCAAATCAAAGTGATTATATAAGTAAAAGCTTTCCTTGTAGGAATCAAATAAATTGAAGGCAAAGTCTATGTTAAAAACAAAGATAGCCAACATAATTTATTAATGCCCAAAACAAACAAACAAACAAGTAAAAGATATTTGAGTGGGTCTACAACATTTTTCACAATTAAACCAATTAAATGTTATCAAGCAATCAGAATAAAGATTCAAATTGAAGAAAGCAATTAAATCAAATTAGCTGAAGTTCAGATATTAAAGTTGATTTGAATTCTAAAATATTTGGTATTAAAACATATTTTGAAATAGTCATTAAGATAAAAAAAACCAACAGAAAATAGTTCTTTTGGGATCGTTTGGTACAGCAGACAGACATGGACTATACTAAATCCTGGGACTGTCTTTGATTGACTTGGTCTGGCCTAAGCTAGATAACATTGCATTTGGTGTATGATTGGACTGGGACTAAATTTTTTTTTTTTAAAAGTAAGTTTATATATATATATTTTGGGAATGTGGATTTTTTTATATTTTCTTATAAAATTTTTCTTCTTTCTGTATCTCTTTCTTCTTCTTCTCCTGCGCACAGCACTGCTACTATGGGCTCTTCCTTCCTAGCATAGTGGGGATCGTCGTCTCCTTTTCCTCTTGTTCTTAGTCCTTTTTTTATCTGTGCTTTTTTTTTTTCTGCTTGAAAATTCTCTCCTTTTACTCTTTTATTGTCTTCTCTTCTTCTCCTTTTCTCCCTCTGCTCACGAAGCCGTTGTCGTCTCCTACAACACTAAGTCCAAGCTATGAAGTCCTCGTCATTTGCCATTGGTGCGTACCGAAATCATATGGCTGCAATTGTAGATTTTCTTACTATTTGAGTTTTGAATGAAGTCAAATCGTATGGTGCTCGTCGAAACTGATGTTGTGATGTTTCAAAAAACTGCAAAATAGAGATTATTTCAAACACACGTTATACTCGCAAGTACACGAACCGTTGGCAATAAAACTTATGTAAGTGCGAGGTCGATCTCATAGGGATTGGATTGCCTAATTCCAATTGATTTCCTAGTGAAAATAAGAAAAGAAAAAGAAAGAAAAACAAAATTACAAAGTCACACAACTCAAAGGCTAAAATCACACTTTAAACACACAACACATGGGGGGTGGGGGGGGGGTGGGTAGTGGTGGTGGTGGTTTTGAAGTGAGAAACTAATTCTAGAAACACCTACGAAAAGAAATGCTAACTAAGAAGATTAACAAATAAAGGTGACAAAATGTAATATAGGACAACACACTTTTACTCATGTTATTGCATACTCAAAGAAAACAAACTCTAGACACATTGATGAAGATGTTCGCAATCAAGACCGGGGCTAGTGGCTCAAGATGCATGATTCTCTCTAGTATAAGTAAAGTGTGGGTCTAGTGCTACAATACTCGTGCTTCCCATAAAATCAATCTAGGTGAGCTTAGTACTTCAATTTAATCATATGAAAAACTCATTAAATTTGAAGAAAATATGAACATCACAAGAACCTTAATAGCATGGTGTTTACATTAGGCGTTCAAGAAACCAATTCACATGGATAATTCTTACTTCATCCATTTGTTGCTTAGGAAAACATGAGGGTATATATAATCTCAACAACCTCAAGAAGCATGCTTTCAAAGGTGATCAATCAAAGAAAAATGTACATGAAGGATAAATTATTTTAGTGAAGAGGAATTCATTAATTGTTGTCAAGAAACCAATTCACATGATGCTCACTCTTAGAAAGGATTCAATCATTTGTTGCTACTTAGAAATTATGTTCTTGGGTATCTTACACAACTTATCAACTTTAATTAGATGCATATAACCTAAGGTAATCAATCAAAGAAAGCAAACACATAGCATATGATTCAATTAGTGAAAAGAACACTACAAGAAAATTGGGTATTTATGGCGTGCATTACGCGCCGTAAATGACAATTCACGGCGTGCGGCTATGTGCCACAAAAGGCCAAGCAGTAAAAAGCCTTTTCTTTTTACGGCGTGCATTCGCTTGCCGCAAGCGTTAATAAGGCGGGCCATAATTGAGTTCTTGTATCAAGTTTGGACAACTATTTACGACACATTTTGCACGCCTTAATTGGTATACATTACATGGCTCTTTTGGCGCGCCATAAAAGCTTTATTTGATACATATTTACGGCACGTTTTGCACGCCGTGTATGTGTGTTTTATTTATTTATTTATTTAGAAATATAATCCAATTTCCTAATTATTCCAATTCAATTTGACAATACATTTCTTAATTATTAACCTTGGCATTTGAGTTTAACAAAGAAACACATTTTAGAAAACATAAATATACGAGATATAAAAAAAAAAACTAATCATTGAAATCACCATCATAATCAATTCAAAATACGAACTCTTAAGTTAAGACTACGTAAGAAACACATAAGAGTGCTGCCAAACATTCCCAAACAGTTTCACAGCCTCGAATTCATTCACTAGTGAAGATAACAACAAAAATAAGTCTCTAACATGAACCTATGCTAAAATAATGTCCTTTAGCAGTAGACAATATTCATGAGCATTCTTTGACCCTTTGAGAAAAACCTGCAGGATATCAAATATATAAATAGAAAAAGTCATTTCTTTTTTATAATTGTTGATGCTCAAAATGGCTAGGCCAAGAATGAGTCCAACTTAGTGATGATTGTGTGATGGATGATGGATGAAGGTGAGGACCTTAAGCATGTATGTAAAGACTTGGGTAAGTGATAAATGTAAAGAAGACAAGATGTACGTGGTTCACCCTTAATGAATGGGCTACGTCCACGGAGAAGTATATTCTCATTATAATAACGTATAAATACATTAATACATGGGGAGAGAGGTCCCTTCTAAGTTGAGAGAAGTCCCTATTTATAGGGAGGTGAAAGTGGGAGGTTTGTGTAGATTTCCGATGTGGGACTTTGTGCAAGTCGTTGTGATGGTGCTTGGCACTTCGGAAGAGTGTCTTCCTTCGGCGTGAGAGAACGCATGTCTACCTTTGGTGCTAGTCGCTTTGAGGCTAGATATGCTCGGTTGATTATGGTGTAAACAGTAGTCCCCCAAGTTCGCGGTCAAGAAGTGACTTCTGGGTTGGGAACTTGTGAGTTTTTGTGTAATCATGACCGAGCATTCCAGGTTCAGTGGGAGCCGTAGGGCAGTCCCTAGTCCCCCAAGTTGGCAAGCTAGAAGTTGCGTCAATATTTGGTAGCTGTGGGAACCTCTGGGATTGTTGGTAGCTGGGTACCTGTGCATTTTGTATGGAGCTTGTGGTTGGGCTCTGTAGAGCTTAGCTTCGATAGAGGTCGGGGCCTTGTGCTTTTGGTGTAGGTAATCTCTTGAAGTCATTTGTGTTTATGACTTGGGTCCAGTAACCAAGTGGTGGTTTTGGGTAGTAAGGGTTCGGGTGTCAAAAATAAAATAAAAGAAATTTGGGCTTTGAAGCCGGGAGGAGGAAAAAGTGTGGGCCTCCATTTTTTTTTTTTTTTTAATGTGTGGCCTTGAGCCTTTGGAATTTTCTGGTGTTGGGCCCATGTGTTTCAGCTGGGCCATTTGTGTGGGTTTTGTCAACCATAAAGAGCTAGGGTCTTTGGATGTAGAGGAGTGGGGATAAAAAAAAAAAAAAAAGATCCCACAATGCTTGCCGTTCGGCAGGACTTTTGGAAAGGGGGGGCTTAGCGCCAGCAAGTGCCTAGGGTCAGAAATAGGGGGCTGGGGTGTTTAAAGGGGAGTATAAAAACAATCCCACGATACTTGCCGTTCGGTAAGGTTTGGGGCTGGGGCTTTTTGGAGGCCAGAAGGTGTGCACACATGACTAGACCTGCGGCAAAGAGTGAGGACAGAGACTCTTGGATTAAATATCATTCAACACCATATGGGTCCCGCATGCTATTACATAAGCAAAGATGAGTTGGTGGTGGGAGGCTTTGATAAAGAAAAAGGGGGGGGGGGGGGGGGGGGGGGGGGGGGGGGGGGGGGGGGGGGGGGGGGGGGGGACCATGTGAGCCTTAATAACAAGATTTGAATGCTCCTTGTCGTTCGGCAGGAGCCAAAGGAAATTGGAGCTAGGCTAGGCATGTGTTGGTTTTGACAAAAACAAAGAGGGGACCACGTGAGCTTTAATAACAAAATTGAATGGACGGCAAGGAGCCAAGGAAATTTGAATACTCTTTATCTTCTTTCTTTTTGTTTAATACCTGCCGTTCGGCAGAGGTATATTTAAAAATTTCTAGAGGCCTCCACTTCGCAGCACCATAGCATCGGCAGGATCAAGGATTTGTCTTTGGGTTTCGGTGATTAAAAGTTTCCCAGGGCCCTGGAGGAACTTGTTGTGAGTCAGAGTGCTTGAAGGTGTTGTCTTCTTCATGAGGTGAAAACATGCATGGGGTCGTGCTGATCTTTCGGCAAGTGCTGGGTAAATTTTGTGGGCTGGGTACCTGCCTTATTCGCTGGAGTTTCAGCTTAAGTGGGCTGGGCAATAGGTATTATTTGATGGAGCTAGGCTCTCTTTGCTTCAGTAGGATGGCTAGGTCTCTCAGTCTGTTTTTGTTTTTGGAATCTGTCGTTCAGCACCCTTGGAGGAAGGGGTCGGCACAAGTGTATCCTAGAGTGAGAATTTGGTAGCAACGGGCACAAGGGTCTCAGGCGATACACAGGTGGAGTTGGTAGCGTCGTGTTGATTTTCTTCCGGACTTGCCGTTCGGCAAGCTTAGTCGGGTCCGAGGGTAGAAGGGTGCCTTGAGAGTTTTGGAGCTGTGGTAGATCGTGAGTGTTTTGGAGTGCAGACTCGGAACTCAGCGTGCCTAGGACTTCTTCATTACTGCCGAACGGCAGGGTTGGTCCGGGGGAAGTTTTGAAGCTTCCTTGTACCTCCTGAAATTTGAGAATACTGAGCTCAGCAACTCGAGTCCTGGGGTTGTTGTGGGCTGTGATTTTGAGCACGGGCTGTAAGCTTGTCTTTGGCAGCTTCTGAAAATAGGAAATTGGACGCTGAGCTTCATTGAAGCTAGGCTCCGGGCTTGGAGCTGGGCTCCGTGAGGTGCTGCCGGTTGAACCAGAGGCAGAGCCTTGGGCAATAGGCTGGGTCTTGCCTACCTTGTGCTCTCAGGCTTGGGTTGAGGTGAGTCGTTATGTGTTGGAGGCCACCCATTTTGTTGTGCTCACGTGCTTGGCCTTGGGCAATAGGCTTTTTTGTTTTTTTTTTGTTTTTTGGTTGCATCACGGAGTGTAAGCTAAGTTATGCATCTCAAAGATTTTTATGCTCGTTGCCGTTCGGCAAGGAATAGCTAGGACTCTTGTTTTGGCAAGGTAGCTGGGTCTTTGTAGAGCACCAAAAAGGGGCTACGCAAAAATGGCTGGGCATCTTGAGGCTAGGCTCCCTTGAGCTGGGTCATATGAAATTTTTTTTTTGTTTTGTTTTTTTTGTTTTTTTGTTTTTTTTTGAAGCTGGCCATTTGTTTTTTTTTTTTTTTCAGAGCTGGCTATTTTGAGCCATGCAAGCCATGCAAGCTAGCCAATTTTTTTTTTTTTTTGGAGAATTGTGAGCTTCTCAAAAAAAAATTTCACGCTCCTTGCCGTTCGGCAAGGAGGCCAAGACTTCGGCATGGTGTTTGGGAAAAAAGGGCTGGGCGCTTTGGAAAAGTAGCTAGGAGCTGGGTCCTTTGGAAAAATAGCTGGGACCTTTGGAAAAGTAGCTAGGAGCTGGGTCCTTTGGAAAAATAGCTAGGAGCTGGGTCCTTTGGAAAAATAGCTGGGACCTTTGGAAAAGTAACTAGGAGCTGGGTCCTTTGGAAAAATAGCTAGGAGCTGGGTCCTTTGGAAAAATAGCTGGGACCTTTGGAAAAGTAGCTAGGCAAGGCTAGCTCTTTCCATATTACTTCATTGCTATTGACTAAATAATGAGCACGTGGGTTTCATGCATGAAGATTGTAAGCCATGCAAGCTTTGAAGCCATGCAAGCTCTTTCCAAGCTTTTTTTTTTTTTTTTTTTTGAATAAGAATTGTGAGCCTCTCAAAATTTAGCAAGACATGTGAGCTGGGTCTTTTGTCTTGGACCTTGGTTTAAGTTCGGCATTTTGTAGTTGTAGCATGGTATTTGAGGAGCTGGGTAATCAAGTCTTCGGCAAGATAGCTGAAATGAGGGAAAATGGCCTAGGCAGACTTGGCATGGGTTGGAGTTGGGCTCAAGAGCTGGGCTTTAGTAACAAAAGCCTTTGGTGAGTTAAGATTACTCAAGAGATGGGCCACAGGTGGGCTTCGGCAAGGGAGCTGGGGCAGGCTTTTAGAATTGTGAGGAGTAGAAATCAGTGTACATAGCTCTTGCCGTTAGGCAAGGGAGCCACTTCCTTATTACCATATGTATGTTTTTTGTGGGGTCCAGCGAATTCAAGCTTCAGCAAAATCAAACTTCCTTTTGCTTCAGTCTCACAGTTACGCAAAATGATTCATTCGCAAGGAGTCAACTTTTGGAAGGAGCTGGGCCGTTTTTTTTTTTTTTGGAATGAGCTGGGCCTCTTTTTTTTTGGAAGGAGCTGGGCCTTTTTTTTTTTTTTTTTTTTGATATGGAGTAAGAGAATTTGGGCTGGGCCTCTGGGGGTTGTGGCGAAAAGCTGGGCTTTTGATTAGATGTTTTGGGATGCACAATATTGGAGCTGGGGTCCTTTTGTTTCGGCCGGTGGCTCAATAACTGGAGCTAGGCATCCACAATTTTAATAATAATAAGGTACTAAGTTGAGAGAAATTGGCCCAAATAGGTTTAGCATAGCTGGGCCTATTGTTTTGGCAGGTGTGTGCAGGAGGGCCTGGGTCGCGGAGTGGGCTGAGCCATAATTGGGCTTTGAAGAATTAGTTTGCAAGGGCTGGGCCCTGGATTGGCTTTGGCAAGTCCTCATGGGTTTGGGCCCGATGAGTTTGGCAAGGGTGTTTAAAGGAGGGAAAAAGAAAATATGGCCTGGGGCCCGTTTCTATTTCAGCAGACATAGATGTGGCTATGGTGTTAGAGCTGGGGCCAAGGTTGCAAGGGCTGGGCCTTCGGCAGGTTTTTTAAAGAAAGCCAAGATTGCAAGGGTTAGGGTTGTGGATGTTTATGCCTAATAAATCACGGCCTTTGTGGCCGAGGAATCCTCCTCTCGGCCGTGGCCTTTTCTCATGGGCTCAAAGAGAGCAACATTTCGTTGCCTCATGTTTTCGGACAACGAAGGAGAAAGCGCTAAGGCAAGATTTTCTCGGCCTCTCGAGTAACCTCGCGGGCCGAGGCCGAGGAACTCGCGGGGCACGGCCAGGGAGATATTGACCAAATCATCACGTGGCCTCAGGGCCCCACGCTTCATTCAATGAAGCAATGCCTCTGTCCACCACAGCAAATCCACTAGGGCATGAAGCATTTAATGCATGAGGGCAGAAGGGAAGTGATTGAAATCGAGATTTTGTAATCAGGGTGGTTAGGCACAAACATTCCATCAAAGGTTCTTGCAACTGGCAGTCTCTTCACCAACCACTAAACCAGAGCATTTAATGCATTCCCACGGCCAGAGGTGCAGAGCCCCCGATCTGGGTAAAGGCCGAGATCTGCTGAGATTTATGGGGGTCACACCACCATGCTTCACGATCCCAAATGCTGATCAGACCCAGCCATGCTTGCCTTGATTAGACTCCACCATGCAGGTCTTGTCAAGCCTCGATTGTCTCTCCAAAGCTCCTACTATAAAAACCAAGCTCAACACCACATGCAAAAGGTCCAACACCAAAAACCAAAAGCCTCCCACGGAGCAACTTATTTTTCTGTCATGTACTTTCAATATTTTTACATGCTTTCTTAGGAGTAGTGATAGATTGTAAGCAACTTCCATTCATCAATATATCATACGACCCTTGATCATACGACCGTCGATTGTCTCTCCAAAGCTCCTACTATATCATCCTTGTTATCGCCTCACTCACCCCATAGATCATACGACCGTCGCTCTCCGAGCAACGCGCCAGAGCACCGCCCAAAATCCACCACCTACACCACCACTAACGGCCTTGTAGCTCAGGCCATGAACCTGACGGCCGAGACCAGTTCCTTTCTCGGCCACAATCGTTTGATAAGAAGTCCAGACCAAACAGGCGCAACACCCCAAACACCTTCTACCCAAACACTTCACCGAACTCGACGCACGGTAAACCGTGCTGGCACGCCCGCGCACAAACCGCACCGCATCCGAAAGTAGGACGCTGTGTTAAACGCACGTCCCCTCGGCCCGGAGAACCAGGCCGAGAGATTTGCGCAGCCAATAGTGGAAAGAGGGGTATAAATTCCACCTCATGAAACTTGCCGTTCGACAAGACTAAAACGAAAGAGTCTAGGTACCTTGGTCTTTCGAAGCTGAAGCTGAGTTCGGTGGTCCTGGGAGCTTTTCGAGGTGAGCCTTTGTTTTGAATTCGTATGGACCTTGCCGTTTTGGTGTTTTGTTGTTTGAAGCTTCGGTAGGAGCACTTGGATTGGAGCTGGGTTAACCCCAAAAATAACTCTCCATCTTTCATTTGATCTAGCCGTCCGCTCACCCCTGAACATCTCAACTATCTCTTCCCCTAAAACCAAACTCTCTCAATGGAGAAACTCAAGGATGCCGTCGGTGGAAAGCTCAAGGAGGAGGAGTCCGAATTGAGCATGGTGAAGATGTCTAGCCCAATGGTTCTGTTGAACTCACTGCCAGCTATCCCACCAGAAGATCCTTTGGGAAAGGATACCATTCTGCAACCAGTGTTGGAGGTGATTGAGGTGCTCGTGGTTGTGTTTGCCATGGATCCCTCAGAAGTTACCATAGATGCCTTTCTGTTTCATAGAGGTAGGGTGATAGGGGAAATTGAAGACATGGTTCCAAATTGGGATCTGGATTGTGGCTTGGAAGAGATGCAGCTTGCGGCGCTAGCACATTGTCTAGATACCTGGAGGGTATATTTGCTAGATAGGAGGTTTGTGGCAAGAACTATTGTGTTGAGCAGTCACATGTATTGTACAGGTAACATCCGAGCTGAGTTTGATATTTACTTGAATGTGCTTGATGAGTTTCACTTCCAATTAGTGTATATGACCACAAGGCTCCGAGACTTCGTGGAGCAGATGGATGAGTTGGTGATAGATGGAGCCCAATATGATTCTTCTGTTTCAGACCCTTCGGAAAGTGAGTCAGAAGAAGAGCCATGGGTGAGCTCAGCCATCGATAGCATTTTGAGAAATGCTATGTTTGAAGGATGAACCGTGCAGTGCCAGCATGTCGAGTCGGGTGGTCTGGGTTTCGTAAGCTAACCGTGACTTGGAACCGCGCAGTGTAGCAATGGGCTTAGCTACTGGACGTTTGGCAAAGGAGCACGGCTCATTGGTTCGGCAAGAGCTCAACTTTGTTGTCTCTGTAGCTGAGATGTTGTTCCTTTGTCTGAACATGAATTTTGACAGTCAAGTTTATAACTGTGTGAAGTAGTTGATACTTGCCCTCCCATTGGCTAGGCACGGGGGTGTCGGAGACAACACAAAGCTTGCGTGTCGCAAAGCAATGTGGCTAGACATGGGGGTGCCGGAGGCAACACAAAGCTGGCGTGTCATAGAGCAATGTGGCTAGGCACGATGGTGCCGGAGACAACACAAAGCTCGCATGTCGCAAGGCAATGTGGCTAGGCACTGGGATGCTGGGGACAACACAAAACTCGCATGTCGCAAGGCAATGTGGCTAGGCACGGGGGTGCCGGAGGCAGCACAAAGCTCGCATGTCCTGAAGGCTTGGCCTTCCTTATGTACTCCAGTTATTTATGTAAAGCACTTGATATGATATTAGACTTGTTGTCATTTGATATCAATTGTGTTAACCATGTGATTGATGAGAATGAGCCAGAGTCGGGCGTTTTATTAAATACGTGCCGAAAGGCAAAGAGTACAAGAGTTGGTTGAGTCAAGGCTCGAGACCAAAATTTAAGAAAACATAAAAACATAATGTCTTAGGGTCTAGACATGCTTACTTGTAGTAGTACTTGAGGTGATCGGCATTCCAGGGACGAGGCAAGGTTTTGCCCGTGGGATCACGAAGTTGATAAGCGCCGGGGCGAGAGATTCTGGTAACCTCATAAGGACCTTCCCATGTTGGGCCCAAGGTATCTTCAGTAGGATTCTTGGTGGCCAAGGAAACCTTGCGCATGACCCAGTCCCCAACTTTGAAGGCACGGGGTTTGACCCGGGAGTCATAGTACTTAGCGATGTGCTGTTTGTACGCGACGTTGCGCATGTTGGACTGGTCACGGAGCTCATCAATGAAGTCGAGGTTTAGGGCTAACTGCTCGTCATTGGCTTCGGCCTCATAAGTGGAGGTTCGGTATGTGGGCTGGCCAATTTCCACTGGTGCCATGGCTTCAGTACCAAAGGAAAGGGAAAACGGTGTTTCCCCTGTGGAGGTACGGAAGGTGGTGCGATAGGACCAGAGTACTTCTGGGAGTAGCTCTGGCCAGCAACCCTTGGCTTTGTCAAGCTTAGTCTTCAAGGTCCTCTTGATAATCTTGTTCACGGCTTCGACCTGGCCATTGGATTGAGGATGGGCCGGGGAGGCGAAGCAAAGCTTTATCTCGAGGTTGGAACAAAATTGCTTGAACTTTGCACTGTCAAATTGCCGTCCATTATCCGTGACGATGGTGTTGGGGATGCCGAAGCGACATATGATATTTTGCCAGACAAACGTCTCAATGCGAGTTGCAGTGATGGTGGCTAAGGCCTCAGCTTCAACCCACTTAGTGAAGTAGTCGACAGCTACGACTGCATACTTGACCTGGCCTTTGCCCTCAGGCATAGGACCAATGAGGTCAAGTCCCCATTGCGCGAATGGCCAGGGACTGACCATGGCTGTCAATGGTTCAGCTGGGAGTTGAGGGATGTTGTCAAATCGTTGACACTTATCGCATTTCTGGGTGAAGGCCTGGGCGTCAGTGTGAAGTGAGGGCCAGAAGTATCCTTGCCTAATGGCCTTATGCGCTAGTGACCGAGCGCCTGAGTGACTACCGCAGATGCCTCCATGGATTTCTTTGATGATATAATTACCTTCCTCTGGGGTCAGGCACCGAAGGTAGGGGAGACTGAAGCCATGCTTGTATAGGGCGCTATTAAGGATTAGGTATCGGGCAGAGCGATAGCGAACACGCCGCGCTTCAGCAGGGTCAGCAGGTAGTGTCTGGTTCTGCAAGAACTGAAGGATGGGATCCATCCATGTGGGGCTGTGATCGATGGCGCAGATGAGTGGTGCCCGTGTGCTGGGCTGATCCAGCCATGTGGATATTCCGGCCGATGCCCTGTTCTATGGCCGAGGCTAATCTAGCCAGAGCATCGGCGTGACTATTCTCAGAGCGTGGCACCTGGCTTATGAGATAAGCATTGAAAGTTGTAAGCAAATGGCGGGTATGTTGGAGGTAGGCTGTCATGGAGGCGTCCTTGGCGGTGAAGTCTTGGTTCACTTGGTGAACAACGAGCTGTGAGTCGCTGAATATTTGAATTTGCCTGGCGCCCATCTCCTTGGCTAACCGAAGGCCAGCCAAAAGTGCTTCGTATTCGGCCTCATTGTTGGAGGCGTGGAATTTGAAGCGAAGGGCGTACTCAAGGACAACCTTGTCTGGGGAGATGAGAACGAGGCCAGCTCCACATCCCTGGGCATTGGAAGAGCCATCTACATACAAGGTCCACAAGGGCTGAGTCAAGTCTAGAGTGCCGTGGCCGGCGACGTGGATCTGGCTTGATGTGGGAGTAGGCTCGATCGTAGTCTGTGAACTGGTCGCAGTAGAGGGTTCGGTGAATTCAGATATGAAGTCAGCCACGGCTTGGCCCTTTGTGGCTGGGCGGGGTTTGTAGTGGATATCAAACTCACCAAGTTCGATGGCCCACTTAACTAACCTCCCAGAAGTCTCTGGTTTCTGCAACACTTGCCGGAGCGGGTGGTTGGTTAAGACATGGATGGTGTGAGCTTGAAAGTATGGTCTGAGACGCCTAGCCGAAACCACCAGGGCGAATGCCAATTTCTCGATGTCCGGGTATCGAGCCTCGGCATCTTGTAATGCTTTGCTGACGTAATGTACTGGGTGCTCAGCACCCTCCTTTGTCTGGATGAGTACGGAACTAACCGCTGTGGCCGAGATGGAGAGATAAATCATGAGGGTGTCTCCGGGCTCAGGTGTGGACAATAAGGGGGCTCGACTCATATACTCCTTGAGCTCGCTGAAAGCCTTGTCGCACTCAGCGGTCCAGGTAATGCTCCGCTTGCTACCCTTAAGGGCTTTGAAGAAAGGGGCACAGCGGTCAGTGGCCTTGGAGATGAATCTGGTCAGGGCTGCGACATGCCCAGTAAGGCTCTGGATGTCCTTGATTGTCTTGGGTATCGCCATGTCCAATATGGCCTTGATCTTCTCGGGATTGGCTCAATACCTCTTTGGCTGATCATGAAGCCAAGGAATTTGCCTGAAGCCACCCCAAATGCACATTTGGTGGGGTTGAGCCTCATCCTATACCGCTTCAGAATGGTGAACATGGCGGAGAGGTTGGGGATGTGTTGGTCAGTAGTGCGACTCTTGACTAGCATATCATCAACATATACCTCCATGGTGTTGCCAATCAATGGAGCGAAGATGTGGTTCACCAGACGCTGATACGTGGCCCCGGCATTCTTGAGGCCGAAGGGCATGACCTTGTAGCAATAGAGGCCACGGTCCGTGATGAAGGATGTATGGGCTTGGTCCTCAGGGTGCATAAAGATCTGGTTGTAGCCTGAGTAGGCATCCATGAAACTGAGGAGAGCGTGGCCAGCTGTGGCGTCAACGAGCTGGTCGATGCGGGGTAGGGGGAAGCTATCCTTCGGGCAGGCCCGATTGAGGTTGGTGTAGTCGACACACATGCGCCAGCCTTTGGTGCCCTTTCGAACCATCACCACATTGGCCAGCCAGGTGGGATAATCCACCTCTTTGATAAATCCAATGGTGCTCAACTTATCCACCTCTGCCCTCATGGCCTCATATCGCTCTGGGTCTAAGCCGACGCTTCTGCCGAACGGGTCGGACGGCAGGGCTAATGCTTAGCCGATGGGAGATGATGTCTGGTGAGATGCCAGGCATGTCATTGTATGACCAAGCGAAGACCTCAGAGTTAAGACGGAGGAAAGTGATAAGATCAGAGCGAAGTTCCTGTGAGAGGGAGGTGCCGATCCTGACCTGCCGGTCCGGGATGTCTTCATCGAGAGTAACCAGTTCAAGGTCCTCCACAGGCTCGGCCTGTTGGGTGACAGATTCCTCCCTAGGGTCTTCTGGGCGCTCGGTGCCAGCTCGAGGTGGGGCTGGAACCTGGGTTACTGCAAGGGCCTCACCCCTATGCTGGCGATTAGTGGACTTCACTGCTGAAGCATAGCAACTTCGGGCACCAAGTTGGTCGCCACGCACCGTACCTGTGCCATAGGGCGTGGGGAATTTTAGTAGTAGCATATGTGTGGAAATGAATACCTTCATTTGGGTCATGGCCGGGCGTCCAAGGATGACATTGTAGGCTGTTGGGCAGTCAATAATGAGGAAGGGAGTGGTGATTGTCATCCGCTGGGGTGCTGCTCCAATAGAGATGGGGAGATGAATGCTTCCAATGGGCTGGACCACCTCACCAGAGAAGCTCACCAGGGGTGTAATGTTCCGGTCGAGTAAGTGAGACGGGACCTGGAGCTCGTTGAAGGCCTCAGCAAACATCACACTGACCGAGCTGCCGGTGTCCACCAAGATACGCCCAACATCAAAGTTAGAAATGTCGGCGCGGATAATGATTGGGTCATCATGGGGGAGAATGACACCACGCTCCTCCTCCTCGCTGAAGGTAATGGGAGCCCAGCCTGATTTATGTGTTTTTGGCAAGCGTCCCTGCTCAGCGCTGAAGACCTGGTGCGCATAGGTGGAGCGGACATAATGCTTGATGGAGTTGTTAGATGTTCCAGCCAGGGTAGGACCACCACTGATAGTTGAGATCATGTTGATCTGCCGTTGGTGAGGGTTAGGTGGGGGTGGGAGATTGTGCACGTATTTGTCCAGCTTCCCTTCGCGAATAAGTCCCTCAATGATGTTGCGCAAGGCAACACAAGATTCAGTATCGTGGCCACCGAATTGATGAAAGCGACAGAAGACCCCGGTGTTAGGCATAGGCTTGCTGCCTGGTCTCCGAGGGGGAGGCTTGGGTATGATAGGTGCCTCGTTCACCAGGAGATTCTCGTAGGTAGTGTTCAGGGTGGTGAACACCTCGAACCTTGGCTTGGGTGAGAAGGGGAGTGGAGGATCACTCGATCACCTGTCCCGTGGGTTACCTCTGCTGGACTGGTGGTGGTTGCCGTGTCTGCCCCGCTTGTTATTGTTGAAGGTATGCTGGTAGCTATCCTTCCTTTTGGGGTGCTGGGCATCCTGGGTGCTTGGGGGGAGTAGAATGTTGAGGTGGGGCCGGGGTGGGTGCTGAAGCAGGTGGAGGTTTAGCAAAAGGATTACGCGCTGGGTGGCCGGGCCACGCTTGGAGTTGAAGTACTCAGCTTTGGCATGAACTGCCGCCTGCTTCATTAGCTCAGCATATGTGTTCCAAGGGTTGCTGTGCACTAAGTACCGGAAGTTGGATTCTCGGAGGCCACTCTTGAAAGCACCGAAGGCGGCACGATCATCAGTGTCTGGGCAGCGAGAGTATTCATGGCTGAACCTGGCTGCATACTCTCGAAGGGGCTCGTCCTCGCCCTGCCTAAGCATGTACAGGTCGTCTGCGGAGTAGAGGCGATCAGTCTGGATCATGAAATGGTCCAGGAAGGCCTGCTTCAGACTGTCGAATGTGTTGATGGTGCAAGGGTTCAACCTGTAGAACCAATTCAGGGCCGCGCCGCTGAGGGTGGAAGGGAAGAGGAGGCACATGCCTTCGTCAGTTAGGCCCTTGCACCCCAAGGCAGATTGGAAAGAATGTATATGGGTAAGAGGATCCTCCGTGCCAGTGTAGAAGGCGATGCGGAGGGGCTGGATTTCCTTCTCTTGGTGGTAGTTAAGGATGCGTTCCGTAAAGGGCCCAGGCCGTGGCTTCGCCCAAAGGGGTTGATGGGCGCGCTGCTGCTCGCTCTCCAGGCACCGAACCTTCTTAAAGAGGAGCCTCATGGCCGGGTTGGCATGAGGGAGAGTCTCGTGTGCTGGAGGCCTGGTGTGTGGGTGGCCATGTGCTGGATAAAGTTCTTCGAATGCCTCGGTGTGATAACACTCGTAGTCTTCCAAGTAATCCTGCCCCCAGTTCTCTGAGTCCCCTAGTCCTTCCCCAGGGGGTAGCTGGGTAGGCTTCTCTGGGGGGCCTAGGTGCGTCACCTTTGGGTCTTGGAGATCAACGGAAATATGAATGGGTTTCCCCTGACGGTCCAAGATACGATCCCTGCAATCCCTGTAGACCTTTGTTGGTTCATGAGGCCGGTCCCTTGGTGGGGAGATGCGGAGTTGCCGTGCCTTGGTTGTCTCCGGATGGAGGGGGCCTTTACCCTTGCTGGTCCTAGGCTGGATTGGGGGACTATGGTGGGAGTGCTCTGGCTGGTGTGGCTGGGTATGCTCATGTTCCCGGGTAAGACTGCGTTGGGAGCCCTGGGCTTGGTTCTTTTCCCAGTTACGCTTTAGGGTGCGGTAGTCATGCTCCAGCTCAACGTTCTTGGAAAGAAGATGGTCACACTTCTCGGACATCTTGATGACACTGGCGCGGAGGAGTTCCACCTCGGCCTGGAGATTGACCTCCGCCGAAGGTTTCCTCTGGGAGGTACCCTCCGGAGGGGGATAGTGCTGGGCATTGTGGCTATCCTCAGTAGGCATAGCTGAGTGTGGAGTGGAGAAGAGGCGAGGGCCCGGATAGGTGAAGGAGCCAGCTGGGCTGGTAGAGAAAAATGGGATTCAAGTATCGTTTCCCACAGACGGCGCCAAACTGTTGATGCTCAAAATGGCTAGGCCAAGAATGAGTCCAACTTAGTGATGATTGTGTGATGGATGATGGATGAAGGTGAGGACCTTAAGCATGTATGTAAAGACTTGGGCAAGTGATAAATGTAAAGAAGACAAGATGTACGTGGTTCACCCTTAATGAATGGGCTACGTCCACGGAGAAGTATATTCTCATTATAATAACGTATAAATACATTAATACATGGGGAGAGAGGTCCCTTTAAGTTGAGAGAAGTCCTATTTATAGGGAGGTGAAGTGGGAGGTTTGTGTAGATTTCCGATGTGGGACTTTGTGCAAGTCGTTGTGATGGTGCTTGGCACTTCGGAAGAGTGTCTTCCTTCGGCGTGAGAGAACGCATGTCTACCTTTGGTGCTAGTCGCTTTGAGGCTAGATATGCTCGGTTGATTATGGTGTAAACAATAATCACAACAAAGGTGGATCCCAATCAGTAGAAAACATGACAATTTACAACGATATATATATATATATATATATATATCACAGTCATGACTTGATTATGCACTAGACTTATATATACAATGATATATATATATATAGTGCTTTGTTTCAATGACTGAAACAAAGCACTAGACTTATGCTCTTTTATCATTGATTATGCACAGTCATGACTTGATTATTATACAATGAGAACTATACCATCTACATGTAAAAGAAGAATGAAGAATTTTACCTCAAAGATGCAACGCTAACACAATTTAATGTACTTTATCGGCCATGCAATCGTTGTTCCTAATGCTTCATGAAGAAGAAAGAACTCACGTTCACCCAAACTTTCCAGCGCTCGTGACCAAGAGGCACATGATGGACTAATGAATTGGGATCAGTTGATGCAATTTCCCTAATTCCAACAACTTCACTTGTCCCAATCCAATTTAACAGTTTACACTTTGCATCTCAGCTGGATTTTCCTTTTGTTTGCTTTGTGCCATCTCATTAGCAGAATTTTGAACATTATTATTTACCTTTTGTTTACTTTGTACACTCTCATTGGTAGAATGTTGGACACTTAAGTTTTCCTTCTCCTATAACATTAAGGAAGACATTAATTTAATAACAAATTTATGACTCAAACTACATTTGGTATTCGAGTAAGAATATTTGTTATATGAATAGGACTTACAATATTAATCTCCCTTGTTGCTATTCGAGTAAGAAGATCTGTCATTTGGTTTTTCAATTCTGTAACCTCATTTTCCAATCTATTGAATTGATCACGAACACGAACTTGACCTTCAATCTTTGAAGCAGTTGCTCCAAACCCCATTCCTCTTACTCGTCCTCGTGGATCAGGACCGAGTACTTTTGCTACAGCATCCTCTTTAATAGAACATTTCCATGGACCTTGTTCTTTTCTGTACTTTTTCACTTCTTTCTGAAAATTTACCACCACAAAAATAAAAACTTAAATATCAATCTATGGATAAACACTAAAAATATGTAGCAAACAGTTTTTACCACTAAATTTGGATCCTCAACTTCATCATCCTCATTCTTCTTCTTTCTCTTTTTGTATCCATAGATCCAAACATCAGTCCTTGAAAAGTCCACAGACATGGATGAATTAATACGGATAAAGGGAAACAATATACCTCACAAAACAATGAGGACAGAAAATAAAAAGTGTATCTAAAATTATAGGCAAAATCAATAAATTGAAGAAGGAGAGAGAGAGAGAGAGAAAGAGAGAGAGAGAGAGAGGTGTGTGAGGTACCTCTTCTGGTTGACGACGACAGACGAAGAATCATCGGGCGAGAGAAACCAAGTGCTTACGACGGCGACAGAGACGAAGTGCTTACGACGGTGATAGAGCTTGGAGGCAGATTCAATGGAGATAGGGTTTGGACAAAGAGAATCGATGGGTATAGAGACAGATATTTCCAAATAATAATTTCAGTGAAAATAGTATAGTTTCGCGGGCAACTTAAAATGGAGCGAAACAACCAAAAAATTAAAAAAAACAAATAATTTTAGTTTTGTATTCACGGCGTGCATATTTTGTATGCCATTAATAGGATTAGATTTCACGGCGTGCATATTTTGCACGCTATTAATAGAGTCATCTTTTACGGCGTGCTTTTTTGGCATGCCATTATTGTCTAAAAACCACGGCACATTGTAAAAGCACGCCATAAAAAAGGAAGGAAAAATATCCATTTAAGGCGCACTGTGAATGCACGCTGTAAAAAGAGGACGAAAAAACACATTTATGGCGTGCATTTTATGCACGCCTTAAATACTCACTTTTCTTGTAGTGGGAATTCATCAACAACATCTAAAAATCCATAAGCTTAAAGCATCAAAACAAAAGTGTAGTCATGTTTAGGGATTCAACTTAAGCCCTAGAAAAATAAGAAGTTACATTGAAACTAAGAAAATACAAGAAGGAAATAAAATGAAAGAAACTAAGAACAAGGATGAGAAAGAGAATTGCATCTTCAACCGCTTGGATCCTTGCCTTAAGGCTCCCCCAAGGTTCTCTCCAATTGTTATGCCATTCTCCCCTCTCTTTGGTAGCTCCTTGCTCTCCTCCTTCTCTAAAAATCTAAAATTGCAAAGTGCAGAGAAGTCACCCAGCTTCCTTAGCTGCTGCCCCTTAGATACCTCTTCCTACTCATTACTTTATAGGATGCTTCACCTTTCACCCAAAGTTCTTTGTCTCTTCTCTCCACTTTCATCATTTCTTTGACTTTCATTATATTGAGAGAGATTCCAACTTATCTAAGTGAAACATTGTTACCAAGTAGTGTGGTAACAAGTAGAAAATGGAGGGTGACATCCAATTGAGTTAAATGTGGTCCAAACCCCAATTCCAAAGTTAGGATCAATGCTGGATCAGTTGGATATATTATGCTTATTCAATGGAGCTCAATTTCGATATGTTGTAGTTGACACCCATTGAAACAAGTTTCGTGAAGAACTTCACTGCATCCAGACAACAGAGTACGGTGATCCACAACTAGGAAATTAACTTACAAAAATGAGCAAAAATAGAATTTATATCCCATAAAGCATTTTTAGCTCAATTTCATTCTAACCGAGGTAAAATCTATAAAAACACAAAAATGAAGTAAAATGCTATAAAATGTCAAGAACTAACTCAAAATATTAGGTGAATGACACGATAAATCATGTATAAAATTAAACCCAACAACTGACTGGAACTGTGTGGCTATGATGGTGGATTGGGGTTGCGTATTGTTGTGACGATGGGGGTTTGGATCAATTGCAGGTGCTTGGGTGATTGGTGGTTGTGGATGGCGCTTGGTTGGCTAGCGCTTGGGTCGGGACTGTTTAGTCCTCCCTTTCCAAGGGGGTTTTGTTTGTTAAAAATGTAACTCGCAATTGTACGGGCCAATTAGTAGTATAGCAAGACAAGTACGAGGTCGTACCCACGAGGACTGAGAAATTAATATTAGTTATGTACTTAGATTACCAAATTCAAGAAAGTAGGAGGTTAAGTCTAAAATAGAATTTAAAGCAAGAGTGATTGTAATTGTTGAACAAATGAGGCAATCGAAGTTTTAAACAAAGCAAAGTGAGCAAATGTAACAAAGAGTAGTTTGTAGGTTGGAAAATTAGATTGGGGGACTAGGGCATTCGATTCACCATAACAATTCAATTCTGGGTTATAAATTAGTTAAGTGAACAAGTCTAATTCGGATTCAAAGATTGATTCTACTAAAGTATGATTAGGCCATAGTGTCTGGTCCTACCTTGTTTTCCTAATTCCCTAACTTGATCATTTGTTGTCTATACACTAAATTAGCATTAGGAACCATTAAGCATAGAAGAACAATTTAAACAACACAAGCATGTATCTAATCCCTGTTGTCGAATGTCCATACATATTTTCTTTTTCATAGTTCAATTCGAATCAAAGCATGGTGTCTACTTTGATTAAACCAAGATAGCTAATAAACAAGTTCTAATGGTGATCATCATCCATAAAAGCATTATTTAACTGATAAGCATAATGAATAAGAACATGAATCATGAATCAAACTTGAAACTCAAAACTTTAACTTATAAACCCAGAATTCATGTTTAGGTACATCGAAGCCACTTGTTATGAATTTAGCTACTCATAATGGAAATGAAACTCTTAAACAGAAATGAGAAAACATAATGAATGCAACAAGAGTAGAAAAACCATTTTTTGAAGTTGTTTTGTGGTGTCCAGGCTTCTCCAGTGCTTCTCCACGTCTAATGCTCGCTCCAGAGTTTCCTCACATCTGGTATGGCAACTAAAGAGGTGATTTGGGATGTTTGGGTGCGTGGTGATGGAAAGAAAGAGGAAATTCGTAGGGGAATTGGAATGGAGGCTTGTTGGAGCTATATTTTGGTGTTTTGGGGATGAATGGAGTGTTTGTGGAAGGATGATAGTGAATGAGATGAATGTGTATGAATGTTGTGTTTAGAATTGGAGTGCTATTTATAGGAGAATGGAAGGGGAATATATGAATTGAATATGGTTTATGCCAATAGCATTGTAATAAAAATCATCTTTTGGCTAGTGCACTTCACCAACAACTCCCACACTTCACCAACAACTCCCACTAGATAGCTTTTGTAATTAGAAACCCATTCTTTTGGCTAGTGCTCTTCACCAACAACTCCCATTAGATAGCACTTGCAATTAGAAACTCATTCTTTTGGCTAGTGCACTTCACCAACAACTCCCACTAGATAGTGCACTTCATCATACATATGTCATGCATGACTATGCATTGCACTCTTCTTTTGGGCTCGTTTTGGGCTTGTTAATACATTCATAAAATTCTGGAAAAATATGGATCTTCAAGCCCTTTGTCTTATCTTTCCAAGCATATGCAGCCCAACTCAAGAAAAAATTGGGAAGACCTTCAAATGTCATTTGTGGCCCAGTAACGCAGATGCTGCCGAATTTTGACCTTGAGCTACTAGATCATGTATAACTTCCTCTAGAAGACTCAGAATCATGAACCGTAAAATGGTACGGAAACTAGACTTCCGTATCTTTCCAATGATGTATGGCTCATTATCTGGTTCTTCTTGAGCAAGTACAGGTTAATCCGTGAATTTGAATGATCTGCAAACACCGTTTTGGGCTAATTTGTCTCCAAAATGCATTAAATGAGTCTCAAACTTATTACACTGAAACAAACACAAAACTTATTAAAAGCACAAGTTTAACTCAAAAACATAACCAAATCATAAGTTAGAAGGGTACAAAAAGATATGTAATTATGCACCGATCAGGTTTCACTAAGAACACTTAAGAAGGTGTTTTTAGTGGGGCAAGTATTAACAGTCCCACTTAAAACTAGAATCAAGTGAAAACAAACATGAGATAAAAATTTCAATTGTTTGAGGCATGTACATCGGTTTCTAAGAAAACTATGGTGAAACATGTCCCTTATCTCGATAATTTCTAAAAACTGAAATTATTTCATTCTTGATAAGTGAACGCATATGCTATGAATTAATTTCAATTGTTTCACTGTGGTTTAGGCGCATGTTTACTAACTCGGAACATATAAATGCTACAAACACCATGTGGTGTGGGGAACATATACATTTCACTTCAATTTTGTTCACCACAGGCACAGGACCCAAAAAAAAAAAGGTTCATTAATTACTTTTTTTTATTTTTTTAGTTTGGCCATTACAAAATTTTATATTACTTTCTTAAGAAAGAGAGTTTATACTAGTTTAAGATGTAGAGTCGACATGCCCAAGATCTAAGATAATGCAAAAAAAATAATTATATTATGTTCTTGGAGAAATGGAAGCATAAATAACATTATAATGTTATACAAAGTTATTATTTATCTACCTTCAATCAATTCCAAGTCAGGGCCTTCTCATGAAGTGTGCCAAAATTTGAAATGTTGATTGTAGGGCTGCAGCAATGAAATCTTTTGATAAGATTTATTTTGCTTTTAAACATAGGAATACCATTAAGTTGTTGTGCTCTGCGTTACAGGGTGAATGGGAGGCACACAGATATTATCAAAGAAAAAGATTGTTTTAAATAAGAACAAATTGATCACCAATGATACAATCCAAACCAAACAAAACACAACCCAGAAACAAGAAAGAAAACAGGAAGCAATAAAGGGAAATAAATACTATGATTGTTGGAGAAACTTGCAGATGGATGATGTAGAATAGCAGTTGTAGAGAACTGACGATCGTCCGTCACTTGCAGAAACTTGCAGATGTATACAGCCTCCAGCGACCAATAAGCGACAAAAGTGCTTTAAGGAGATTCCAAAATCACGCTCCAACATATACCAACATGGAGCCATGGATCTAAAGATGATGACACAGTAGAGTGGAAGAGGTTGCGAGAATTCGAGCCGAGCAGGGAGCGATCCAAGATCTGAGCTTTGGGACAAGGAAAGAAAGAGGAGATGGGGAAAAAAGAGGAAAACAACACTGGCTATGGAAAAGGGTGGATAAGAACCACCAGAAATGAGCATAAAGCCCAAGCAAAATCACCAACAAAGGGTGAGGAGACTCTCAAACAGAGAGGGTGCAAACCAAAACGCAAGAGAGAGGGCAGAGAGAAAAGTTGGGAAAGTCGACCCTCATGTGGAAAGTAATGGGTCCATGCCAATATTACTGAATACAACAAACTGGCTTGTACAAATCTTTCCTGGCACATCCCAACAAAGAAGTAGTCAGTGAAGTAGTTGGCGACGCCAAATAGTAACGATAACTGAAGGCAGGAGGACAAGCATATTGAGGAGGAGAAGGATGATGACGAACATAACGCATCAGGGTCCGTTTGGTTCACGGAATGGATTTGAGGGGAAATCATTTCCCATGTCATTTCCCAAGGAATGGGAATGAAAGATTCCTTTCCCACGTTTGGTAATGTCGGGAAAGTAACTGGGAGATTTCACTTTGTTTCCTTTCCCATGTTTGTTTTGAGTAGGAATGGAAAACAAAGTTTGTATAATTTCCCAATTATACCCATATTAAATCAAATAAAAAAAGAATACATTTAATGATACGTTGTAATTATAAATTGTTCATAGGGACAAAATAGTCATGAAAATTGTGTATTGAATGTTGGCTCATTTTCCCAAACTTTCCAATGAGGGGGGAAAACAAAACCCAAGTTAAGAGGAGGGATTCACTTTCCTCCCTACTTTCCCATGTGCCAGGAAACCATTTCCCATGCTTGGACTTACCAAACATGGGAAAGCAATTGAATTCTCATTCCCAAGCCTCCTTTCCCATGAACCAAACGGGACCTGAGTCGTCGATTAAACCAACGGAAGGAGGTGGAGCATATGGCGCACCAAAAATCTTACACAAATCTTCTTTAATGTCGGTCTTAGGGTAATATTGCATATTGGTGACATCTTAGGCAAATCTTCTCCAATGTGGCACTCACATCTCCTCTCTGATGCTGATTCTAGACAATTTATGATCTTAATTTCTAAGGTGGAAAGAGAATGTATCCCCTCTGGCAGAGACAATGATTTCTTACATTAATCAAAGACCAACTTTCTAAATGATGTGAAACTTGTCAACCACCTAGGTAATGCCTCCAAATTCTCACACTTCTTAACAACCAACACTTGAAGGGTGTTAGCCGCACCTGAGACACGTGATTGAAGCTCATACTTATGGTTGAAAACCATACTCATGAAAGTCCACATGCTTGTGATCGAAGATCGTACAAGTTACCTCACAAAATGTTACACACAATGAACTCCCACAAAGAATGTTTTCTCTCTCCACACCTGAGACACGTGTGGAAGCAAAAATTAAGGCCCAAGTAGCAATTCACTTCACATGAACCCTAAATCTAAGGAAGTGGAGGGAATCTAATAACATGATATCCACTACCACAGAATATGGAGATAAATATGGGGTATGGGACTTGGAGTCTAAGAGTTCAGTGCCTATAAAAGGCCAATTAATTTCCCAGCATAGGGGGGAGGTATGATTGATTCTACAGCAGTATTCATAAACGAACACTGACTTAAGCATCATACTGTTTTCTTGCAAGTACCCCCCTCCTCACTCAATGGTGCCAATCGAAGATGGTGTCCGGCTTCTCAATATTGATTACAAGATTACATGTTGGAGGACCTGAAATTTCATGCTCCAACATCCACTCACCAATGAGGTATGGTAAGGTAAAAAATAGCCTTAATTTGTAGACCAGTAGTCTCAGGTTTGATCCCCATGCTGTCTTGACAGTGTGTGTATGTGTATGTGTGAAGCCCCCCTTCCCACTTGTAGTTTAGATTATCGCTTGTATTAATATATATATGTATGTGCGTGCGTGTGTGTGTGTGTGTGTATTAATCTACTCTACGAGAAGGGAGATTCAAATTTGAGTGCAAAGAGGCGAGCTCATTGCAATAGCCAAGTAGCTTAATTGAGGTGTGCTTCTCCTACTCAAATTTAAAAAGAGTTAACATGACATTTATACACATCCTGACTTTTGGGCAGCCAATATCAACTGGTACGCTTTAGTATGACCCAAAACATAGGGCTTGAACAATTCTGAGGATAGGGCTATGTGGAATTTTGTTATAAAGGTTTTGGGCTATGGGTCAGTAGGACAGGGACAAAAATAAGTGACGGATCTAAAAGGGACAAAGCTATTGGCAGATATCTCTAATTATATAAATTTAGTTTCATTTCATATGTCTATATTTTGGGATTAAAGTGCAATGTATGTGTGGTGAATGAGAAAGAATGGTGAGAAAAAATGAAAAATGAAAGTTTTAGTAGAAGGTGCTGGTCCTTTTTTTTTTTTTTTTTTTTTTCCTAAGAATTCCTTAATGATGGGAGTAAAATTTAATGGATTTAATAATCAGTGCCAACCTGATTGTATTCTTGTTTTCGCAGCCTGATGACAAGAGTTATATATTCGAATGTAAGAGCATCCACAATGATGCTCTCTATTTCTTAGCTAAAATTTGGCTAAGAATATGAGAAAGCTATTTTAGGAGCTCTCTAAAAAATTTCAACTCCAACCATACTCCATAATTTGGAGAGTCATAAATGCTATAACTCTTTTTTGATTGGTCCGTCTCTATTAAAAAATAAAATAAAAAATAGTTAATATTAAATAAAGGTTTGACATACTCATTAAATAAAGCAGCATTAATTTATAGGGAGTCACTAGGAGTCCTTTCTCTCTCCAGATTTTGGAGCTCCTAGAGGACTCCCTATTTTAGGAGGTGAATAGGGAGCGTGGTTGGAGTTGCATTTTTACAATTCCTCCCTAAAATTTGTCTAAGGAGGTGGTTTAGGGAGCCCATTATGGATGCTCTAAAGCCACCAAAACTTTTGATGCAGCTGAGGAGACACCTCATAATAATAAATAAATAAACAAATAAATAAAGATTATCATAATATTAAGGTAGTTTGAGAAGATGTCATGGATGAAATCATTCCTCACATTGCATATACAATACTGGAATTAACAAGCGCCACAAGACAACACACCACGCATGTCCACAACTTTTATTTTTGGTCGTCCAACTTGAATAAAATCAAATCAAATTGATCTAAGCGTGACACAATCCAAACTAAATAAAACACAACCCGAACACAACACAACAAACAAAAAAGGGGAAAGAAATAAATACTAAGACAGCTGAAGAAAGAAACTAGAAATTATTATAGAACAAACACACGAGAGGATCCACTTTGTTCGCATCTATTATATATCGAGAAATCAATTGAACCAGTGAAAGGAAACATATGGCACATGAGAAATCTTGGGCAATCTTCTCCAATGTCGCGCTAGCATCTCCTCTCCAACTTTGTGAGTGATGTGAAACTTGCCAACCACTCAGGTAATACCTCCAAATTCTCACACTCGTTAATAGCCAAGAATTGAAGGGTGTTAGCCGCTCCTTGAAGCCATTCAAGCAATGCCACCATCCGTGGTAGTTGTCCAATAAACAAGTTTTGGAGCTTCAATGGAGTTCCTTGATAGTTTACTTTCCCCAAATCCAATTGTTTGCATTTTTTTTATCCACAGAGTTCGTAATGCCGCAAGATAGCTCGTTTCAAGTGGCAAAGAGGTTAAATTACTACAATTGCAAATACGAAGAAATTGAAGTGATTTTAAGCATCCCACCCCATTCTCTGTAAAACTTGTTTGTTTTGTCTTTAAGCGAAGTGATGTGAGCCTGATCAATTTGCTTATATCTCTGGGCAACTCTTCAAGATTCTCATATCCATCAAGAATTAGAGTTTGCAAGCTCTGCAGTCTGCAAATTGCATTGGGGAGTTTCTTTATTGCTTCATTATAACCCAAGTTCAGATATCTCAAATGTTTCAGGGAACCAATGGAACTTGGCAATAGTGATACTTCAAGTATGTCAAGCACCCGCAAATATTTGAATCTTGAAAGGCAAGTGCACAGGAAGGATTCATCAATCTCTGTTTCCTCTATTGATATAGTCCGCACTTGTTCAACTTTTGCAAGGTTGTTGAAACATTTTGGCCAGCTTCCAAAAATGTCAAATGTCTAACATTTTCAGATATGTTACTATGCCAAAATTGACTTTTCGCGTCGGGGAAATACCGTTGCTAAAGGTACCCAACAACCGATGTATTGGGAACCGATGCAAATGATATAGTGATATGCTTCAGACATTCCCCGTCGCTAAAGATGCGTTACGACTTCGCTCTTCCATAATCGCCGATGCCTAAGTTGTTACCATATGCCAAAAAGAGCGTTGACCTCCGATGCCTAAACCTTTAATAGCATCAGGGACTATATCAACACTGATGCTAAATAGTCATTATAGCATCAATGATTTTGTTTATACTGAACTGTGTGCTGACTTACCACTTCAGAAAAGATGTCACTGCTGTTGCAAATTCTGGTTTACGCATTCGTTTTTTGTACTTATGCTGAAGTGAAAAACCAACAAATAGTTTTACTTTCTACCAATATTATTGACCTTTAAGATTATAGGCTTCGGTTCCCAGATAGTGCTGATGTTGTTTTTAATTTTTAACTTCAGTTGTTATGGCAAAACTGAGGTTGTAATAGACAATAGACATCCTTTGTTACTAATAAAGTGTAAGCAATTTCCACATTTCACATCATATTTTACTTAGTTTCTGTCTCAAAATATAGAGGCATCTCATCCATTTCATATATATTGCCATTGCAACATAAAAAGATATCACAAAATGGTCTCAAAACATTCAAAATTAGAGAGTTCGTATAATTCTCATACGAAAATGCATAACAAAAACTATTAGAGTAACTGAACTGCAACCATTAACACAACACTTCAAGTTCTCACTTCTTCTTCTCAGTACCACCACCAGACCTGCACATGAACAATTCCACAATCAACACAAACATCATATAAATCCTGCAACATAATCAAACCACCAAATACAATGTGAAAATGAAAGGTTGAGCTCCCCAAAAACAAGCTACTCTCATCATACAATATGTTTGTCCAATTAAATAGCTGAAAAAAGAATCAGAAACAGATTTCCATTTGCCAGACGAGCAAACTAACTCAAATGTTACAAACATGGCACACAAAACTTACTAGCATGGCACACAGATTTCCATTCGAGGGACCACATTATAACTTACTAAGCATATCATAGTAATATATTAATTCAAACAAAGGTTTCAAAGGATGCAAAGAAAAAACTTTTCTGCTAGAATAGATATAAGAAACTTTTCTGCTAGAAGTAAACTTGCAAAGGATGCAAAGGAAAAAAAAAAAAGCAGCCATGAATGCCTTTCAAAGTTGACCAGTTGTTTCCTCTCATTCAGTGCATCGAAAAGCATGTGAAAATGCGCATGTGATATTGAACAATCTAGGCAACATGGCAGTTGATTTTGAACTTGGGACCAGCAGGGCAGTTTAGAAGTCTTGTGTAGAAAGTGTACAAGTTGGATTGCAGCTTCAAAATACATGTACTCTCATCTCATGCATTCTACAAGTCACATGATTTATGCTTACATGAGTTTAATCTGTTTCATTTCAATATCAATATCATTAAACCAGCAAAAGCCACCCATCAATGCCTATGTTGACAGACAAATAATTAGATACTTAGCCCAATATTTAAAATCATAAAATTGGATATCATGAGCTTAAAAATTCAGGAAATATTCCAAGATGGTTTTGTGGCAATGACAATACATGGCATTTGAATTTTGAATCGAACCATTATAAGAAAATGAAGTTGTAATTTAAATTTTTTTTTTTAAAAAAAAAACAGGGGGGATGGGGAAGAAATAGAAGGATTGATTTGAGCATGCCTGCAACACCAGTAACCAATACAGTCACAGGCACCTTCTCCATGCTCAAGAAGCTCCACATGTATTTTATAAGCTTCCAAAAGAAGGCAATAGTGAACAGAACAACCAAGATTTTCTAAAAAACAAAAATATTCTCCATTTTCTCAAAAATAGACAGATGCAACAAACAATTCCTGTTAAAGTCAAGACAATCCAATCCTATGTTTTTATATAGGTGTAAGAGTACCATGATTGAAACAAAGAATCTATAGGGCACTTCCAGAACAAGGCAATCAGATGCCAAAACAAAGTCCACAAGATACTTAGAAATACAGAACAGATCAAATTATTCCAAAGAACAGAACCAAACCCTCTGTTTGGTCTCCTCCTAAACCAAGGAATGCAAAAAAATTAATAAAAATAACAATCTCAAATCCATGCTTGTTGAAGAATTCATCCCAACATAACAACAATTTTAGTCTCATAACAACAACAACAACAAAAAAACTTGAAATTCTTCTCTTCATCCACATTTTCATTCAAGCCAACCACACAGAGAAAATAATATTGGAGGAAGTAAATTTTGAAAGAATGACCATACCAGCAGCACCAGTGACAAGAACTCAAACTGGATCTTTCGCCATTGTTGCAGAGTGTGATTTTGGATAGAGAAAATCATCACAAAGGTAAAAACCAGTCAATAATTTCCACAAATTACAGAAGAAAATAAATAAATAATCAGAGCAAATTAATAAGAAAAGTAGATTGTAACATATCCAAAAAGAGAAAACAGTCTCTTGGGTTGTTCATTAAAGCAATAAAATATGAGTTCACGAATAAGTAATCAAATCCTACTTCAACTCCATCTCATAGGTTTTCAGTTTGCCTATAAGCTTGCCAAGTTTAATTTCATTCAAATTTTGGACTTCCATGATTGCGGTTTTCTTTGCTCTAAATCTAGAAGGAAGAACACGGAGAATCTTTTGAACAACAAGAAGTTCATCAATAGGTTGACCAAGACTCATAGCTTCATTTGTGATCATCTCAAATCTCTCATAGAAATTAGAGACAGACTCAGTTTCAGACATCCTAAGTTCTTCAAATTGTGCAACCACCATTTGAAGTTTTAGCGTTCTAACTTGATCATCCCCTTCATGAACAACTTTTAGTTTGTCCTGAACCTGTTTAGCATTAGGAATGTGTTGGATGTGTGAAAACTGTGTGCTAGACAGGGCAGTAACTAAGGCATTTCTAGCTTTCTTGTTGGAATGGGCAGCAAAAGATTTTGCTTCAGTCCATTCCGACCTAGGTTTGGGCACAACTTTACCCTCAATGGTCTTGACTGGAGGTTTCCACTCTTTTGTGAGATATTCATTTGCATACTCATCAAGAGCGTAAAAGAATATCTCAAATTTTTCTCTCCATGCAGAATAGTTATTTCCATCAAAGTGAGGGGGGTAGTTGCAAGATCCAGCAACTCGATCCCTTTCCATAGTGAGCACGCCTAAACACCAAAACAAATCCTAGGATCTCTCTATTTGTGTTAAGAGTTGACGCTTTGATACCAATTGAAATTGGTACTTAGGTGACGAGGGGTAAATTTAAATGATATTCAACCAAAACACAACAAACTTCACACACTCTAGACCTTGACCAAATATTCTTATGACTAGTTAACTGTCAGATATGAATTACACAAAACAATAACATACACAGAGCATATCAAGATGTACTTGCAAGCCTAGAGAATTACTAGTGACAACCTAGGCACTCAGAAGAACCCATTAATCTAGGCATCCCATGTGCTAGCAACAACTATGGTGAAAGTGTGTGAAGACATGATAATCAAGTAAACATCAAACAGCAGAAAATGATGACTAGTCAATCGCAAGAACACAAACCCTGAAATACATGAACATCATGCGATGACTAGTCAACTATCAAGAACACAAACCCAGAAAATTATAGAGATGCAAACCAGAAATTGTTCACCCAGAAACCCACCATTGGGAAAAACTGGGGGTCATCAACCGACCAGGCAATCCACTAAGCAGAAATATTCTTACAAAGAAACACTAGCAAGCTCAAGAAATCCTAGGTCTATTTAGGAAGATGAGATTTACCCATTTGTGCAATCTTCTACTCCAGCTTAGCAAAACCAGCAGCTTAGGTCTTCATGGCAATGACAGCTCCTTCTTAAACTTTTTCATCCCACGACACTAGTTGGCTAGCTCCAACTCAAACAAAAATGAAATTTGGATTCAAAGGGAGAATGACCAATTTCTTCAAGAAACCATACTCTTTAAGAAATCAATCTTGAATCTGACCTAGATATATATGAGAGAGTGTTTGATCTAGCAAGATGAGGTTTTCATATTTCAAATGCAGTTTTCAAAAAGAAACAATTTGGAAAACTCAAAGATGAAAAATATGAAGGTTACTCTTGAGGAAGAATAAGAGAAAGTTTGCAATGAAACTTTCCAAAACTTGTCCCCCAAAATGACGGCTGCCAAATGAGGAATGCTTTTGTTTTTACACAAAAATTCCTAGGTTAGAATCGTACAAGGAAACAGAGAATTTAGCAGAATAGGACAAAAACAAATGGGTAGGATCCAGCTAGAAACAGTGAGCTGGAAATCCGAACAATGCAAAAGTTGACTAGTCATACGAAAGAAAGATGACTGGTCATAATCTTCATGAAATTAGTTAATGCAATGTAATGCAATGCAAAACTTACCTTTGTCTAACATATTGTTGTCCATCATAATGTAGCCAGATAAGAACACCTAGAGATGTAATTCTTAATCTAAACTAGAGCTTGAGAAAATACAATGATTGTCCTATTACAAAATTTTCAAGGGAAGCCAAAATAAAATTACAAAATCCATACACTTACAAGATGTCATCCTAATCTTTAAAAATCCTTAATTTACGGGCATTAACTCCAGCGAAAAAATATCGTCAAGGGGGTGGATTGGTGGTCAGCTCTCAACTTTTATTTTTTATTTTTTATTTTTCTTATTCTCTGAAATCTTATTTTTAGTGACCAATTGAAAAGATGAGGGGGTAAATCAAAAGTACGATACAAGTTTGGGGGGTAATTTGGCATTTAACTCTTTTTATTTATTTATTAGGGGATTCCATGGCATGGTTGATTTTAGGGTATGAAGTACGAAATAAAATAAAAAAACGTGCATTAGGCTAGGATGGCACCTATATGGTCATGGAAATGCCTTCTTCTTAAGAGATATTTAGTCATATATATATCCATTCTTAGCACTAAAACTATAAATAAATCATGCACATTTAATTTCTATAAACAAACCCAAAAAATGACAGCTGGATCTATTGAATTTAATTTTGATTATTAAATTACTTTGATGCCCTATTGAGTGTTTTGGGTTTTTTTTTATGAGGTTTTTGGGTTGAGTTTGTTTTAAGAAATCAATGGCAGTTTTGTAATTTAAAAGAAGTTAAAAGCCCTTTTGTTATGTTGTAAATGGGCTTTGAGTATGTTTTTAAAGTCCATTTCATATAGGGTTTTTTTTATATAATTTGGGCTCCTATATTGGGTATAATAGTGAATTTCCCTTTTCTTAATGCCTTATTACTCCTCCTGGCTATAATTTTATAAGCATGAAGCTTGGATTACCTGCCAAATTGCATTATATTAACAATGGTCACCTTAACTTTTTTTTTTTTTGGGGCATGGAAACATATTTTGTTTGGATGTCATTTATTATCATTGTTTTTAACATCAGGATGTGAAATACCAGTCGATCATGAGTTAGTTGATTCACATTAATATTTCTAAGTTTATCATTGACCGACAAGCATGTAAAAGATGGCTTAGAAAGATTCAATTACACAAAAGGATGATGTCCACACTAAACCTAGTTTGCAATTATGAAACTAATGAACAAAACTATAAACCTCTTTAATGGATTTTAGAAATTGTTTATGTGAGTTCATAGTGCTCATCATTTATTTATGCACCATTTCATAATAGGGGGGAAAATGGGCCTTTCCAGTATTAATATTGATCATAATTTCTTTGAGAGAGAGAGAGAGATGGATTTTAGAAATTGTTTATGTGAGTTCATAGTGCTCATCATTTATTTATGCACCATTTCATAATAGGGGGGAAAATGGGCCTTTCCAGTATTAATATTGATCATAATTTCTTTGAGAGAGAGAGAGAGAGAGAGAGAGAGAGAGAGAGAGAGAGAGAGAACTGTCAAAAGGAAATTTGTGGTTGCATTGCATCAACAAAATCCTGTTTGTTGTACTATGGATGTTGGATAGAGGCCATCCCACCACCACCTTCCTTTCCCCCTCAATCAATCACCCTTTTTTCACTTTCGAAGGACATGACTGTAGGAAGTTTGAATGAAATTCAAGAGCCTTTGTCTCACATTGGTAGAAAGTAGAAAGAGTGAGGTCTTTATAAGTGTGGAAGTCTCACAATTAGTAAATGGAAGTGGGTCAAATGGAAGCAAATTGGGCTTCAAAAACGATTTGGGCTTTGAATATTATATAAAATTATATAATATTTAATGATAAAAAAGATGGGCCTTGGGGCCACTTGGGCACTTTCAGATTTAAAATTATTTTTTTGGTTTCGAAATAATAATTTTTTATTAATTCGGATTAGTTCTATTAACTGTTTTCTAACAGTTGTGACTCTTCTGATAAGGTTTCATAAGTTTATTTAAATCAAATGAAGCCTTATTCGTTTGACACAGAAAAAGCATTCTATAAGCATTTCACATTGTCTAAGAGGAAAACAATCAAAGTTCACCAGATTCTAAGTTCGAGTGCTAAGGCTTAGAATACAGATAGTTGAATTTTGGGAGGTAGTCACCTGTAGAACTTCAAGCACCAAGAAGGGGTGAAATTACTGTCTTGAGGACATTGCATCAAATCTGCAAGCCTCTATCTCGAATCCAAGTCAGTTTAATCTGTTGTTTATATACTGTATTCTGTATTACAGTTTATTTTTAATTCTATTTATATAATTATTTTAAATAGTCACTGATTGTTGTTTTTCCAACAATGACTCCACACCCCCACCTTCTACTCTACCAATGGCATGTGCATGAGTGATGGTGTGGGGAAACCACTTTAGGGGGATTGTCATCCATATGAGTATGACCACAAAGAAAGAAATTAAAAAGAGATATTTAGTCATATACCCATTCTTAGCATTAATAATATAGATAAATCATACGCCATTTAATTTCTATAAAAAAAAAAAAAAAACTCAAAAAAGACAAGTGGCCCTATTGAGTTTAATTTTGATTATTAAATTACTTTGATGTCCTACTGAGTGTTTTGGGTTTTTTTTTATGAGGTTTTGGGATTGGGTTTGTTTTAAAAAATCAATGTCAGTTTTGTAATTTAAAAGATGTTAAAAGCCTTTTTGTTATATTGTAAATGGGTTTTGGATGCGTTTCTAAAGTCCATTTCATATATGGGGGGTTTTTTTTATATAATAATTTGGGCTCCTATATTGGGTATAATAGTGAATCTCCCAAATAAAAAAGGACTGGAAAAGCAAATGGTATTTCACTGTGCAATCTCCTATTGATTGAGATTGGGCTCTCCCTTTACTAGACATGCATCATGACCCTTGTATCATGGATTGTCTCACCTTTTTAGGGCACAAATGTCCTTTTCTCTTTCTCTCTCACCGCCTCCGTTTCATTCATGTATTTTCCAGTTCCACTCTGTCACTCATATTCATAAGCCTAATTCCCATCCACAAATCTCTTTTATTTTAATTTTTTATAATACAATCGTTTAAAAAATTTATCTACTCACCAACGAGGTCTGGCTCAGTAAAAAATAGCCTTAACTTGTAGACCAGTGGTCTTAGGTTTGATCTCTATGATGTCTTGATAGTGTGTGTGTGTGTGTTATGCCCCCCTTCCCAAGCAGTTTAGATTATCGCATGTATTATAAAAATAATTATGTATATATATTTATGTATGAATTTACTCTACGAAAAGAGAGATTCAAATTTGGGCACAAGGAGGCAAGCTCATTGCAATAGCCAACTAGCTTAATCGAGGTCTGCTTCTCCTACTCAAATTTAAAAATAGTTAACATGACATTTATTGTGTGGTTAATAATCAGGAATTGAATTCCACCTATGGATGATTCTTGTGTTTACTTCACATCAAGGAATTAAAAAGTAAGTAGGGCCCACACAAAATCAGGAATTAACCCATTAGAAATTCATCATTTTTACCCATTAAATCCTCACACAATTTTAAAAATTCCATATTTGCCATCTAACCCAACAAGAAGGTCATTTTAGTAATTAGTACCAATCCTACTCCAATTTCATATGATTTATTTAACAACTTCAATAGGAATTCGGAATCTAACTCCCATCAATCCATATGATTTAGTAAACAACTTCAATAGGAATCCGAAATCTAATTCTACCCAATCCAACTTATCCTCAATTCAATTCCTCATAATTCAATTAGTAAACATGCCATTATATATATACGCATCCTGACTTTTGGGCAGCCAATATCGTATGGTAACTTTAGTATGACCCAAAACATAGGGCGTGAACAATTATGAGGATAGGGCTACGAGGAATTTTGTTATAAAGGTTTTGGGCTATGGGTCAATAAGAAGGGGGCAATCTGTTAACAAAAATAAGTGACGGATCTAAAAGGGACAAAGCTCTTGGTAGATATCTCTAATTATATCAATTTAGTTTCATTTCATATGTCTATACAATTCTTTTGGCGTGGGTTCTAGAAATTTATTATCTTTCTCTTCAAACTAAATGCTTTGCAATTCCACATTTCGCCCCCAACAAGAAAAATTCATGGATGCGCCACTAGTTAGATGTATCGAGACTCAAACTAGGTCAATGGGGGAATACAAGATTTGACCGGCCAGTTCCAAGTCAAGAGGTCCCATATGCAAATTTTGGAATTGAAATGCAATGTATGTGCTGATGTAATTGGTGAATGAGAAAGAATGGTTAAAAAAAATTGAAAAATGAAAATTTTAGTATGAGGATCTGGCTCTCAACTTCCGTGGCTTGCATCATTCCTCCACCGTAGTTGCATGACACTTTTTTAAGAATTCCTTAATGATGAGAGTAAAATTCCTTATTTACAAAGACAATTGTTTTATTTTTGGTCATCCACTCTACAACTTGAATAAAATAAAATAAAATAAAATTGATCAAGCATGACACAATCCAAACTAAATAAAACACTGTCCATATAATGTTGGAGAACAATCAGTATAAAACCAAATAACAGAATAATTAACATATCGAAATATACTTTATATATATTATCAAATCAATACAACAGCAGAATAAATTACATAATACTAACTTGGATTGATGATAGAGTCCTGCAGAGTTGCAGTGTCATTTAGAAAGTATTTCTCCTCTACAAACTCTAACAGACACAAGAAAACAAACAAACAAACAAAGGGAAAGAAAGAAAAACTGCGACACTGAAGTAAGAAACTAGGAATTAGTATAAAACAAACACATGAGAGGACCCACCTTGTTCTCATATATTATATATCTAGAAATGAATCAACCAAGTGAAAGGAAACATGTGGCACATGAGAAATCTTGGGCCAATCTTCTCCAATGTCGCGTTGGCATCTTCTTTCTAATTTAGGACAATTTTGAATCGCAAGTTCTCTTAAGGAGGTAACAGAACGCATCCCCTCCGGCAGAGACGACAATTTATGACATGAAGCAAGGATCAACTTTGTGAGTGATGTGAAACTTGCCAACCACTCAGGTAATGCCTCCAAATTTTCACAGTTGCCAATACACAGGAGTTGAAGGGTGTTAGCCGCTCCTTGAAACCATTTGGGCAGTGCCACCATCCGTGGTACATCTATAATGTGCAAATTTTGGAGCCTCAATGGAGTTCCTTGATAGTTTTTGTTCTCCAAATCTAGTTGTTCACATTTGCTTATACACAGAGCACGTAATGCAGTAAGATAGCTCGTTTCACGCGGCAAAGAGGTTAAATTACTACACAGGTGAATAGTAAGAAATTGAAGTGATTCCAAGCATCCCACCCCATTCTTTGTAAAACTAGTTTGTTTTGTGGTAAATCCAAGTGTTTTGAGGTTGATCAATTTTCTTATATCTCTGGGCAACTCTTCAAGATTCACACATCCAACAAGATTTAGAGTTTGCAAGCTCTGCAACCTGCAAATTTCATTGGGGAGTTTCGTTATTGCTTCATTATAAAACAAGACCAGATATCTCAAATGTTTCAAGGAACCAATGGAACTTGGCAACACTTCTAATGATACTGTCCATAACAGCAGCACTCGCAAATACTTGAATCTTGAAAAGCAAGTGCACATGAAGGATTCATCAATGTCTATTCTGTCTGCGGTTACAGTCCGCACTTTGTTCAACTTTTGCAAGGTTGTTGAAACATTTTGGCCAGCTTTCAAAAATGTCAAATGTCTAACATTTTCAGATATGCCTTTGGTGTCTGCAGACTTCACTGTAAAATACTCATCTTTTGCAACTGATTGTACAAGATCATGGATAAGATCATGCATATCAAATTTGAAGCAAATACCATGATCAACAACATTTTGAAAGAAGGATCTCGCCCATAAATCCTTAAAATATCGCTCTCCGATGTCTTCCAACTCCGTATTCCCATAATCACGAGATTGATAAAGGATTCCATGTGCCATCCAATATCTGATCAAATTTAAACTACTAAATCTAATTGTATCCTTTCGAAGATGGGAACAGTAAGCAAGACATTGTCTCAAATGAGGAGGCAATTGGGTATAACTCAATCTCAAAGCAGGTAAAATGTGACCATCATCTTCCGGTTTCAATTTCCATATCTCAGAATCTCTCACCAATTTCCATTCCCGTTCATCAGTCTCTAAGTATAGTTGACTCCCTAAAGCTTTCACTGCCAATGGAACCCCTCTGCACTTTCTGACAATATCCTTTCCCATTTCAAAGAGGTTAGGATAGTCTTTATCTCGTCCCTCTTTAAAAGCACATCCTGCGAACAAAGACAAACAATCCTCGAAAGAAAGAAATTGTAAATTAATGTTTGTTGGAATGGTACCCATCATCTCAGCAACCGAGGTATTTCTTGTCGTCACAAAAATCTTACTTCCTGACTTGGCTCCCTCTATCACTAGATCTCTCAACTGACTCCACTTCAAAGCATCGTGATTCCAAACATCATCCAAGACAAGCAGAAATTTCTCATCCTTTAAAGCTTCACGTAGCCTTTCTTGCAACTGATCCAGAGTCAATTTATCACTGATCTCTGTATCTAATGCAGAACCAAGAATCAATCTTGTGCATCTAGTAAGTTCAAAGTCCACTGAAATAGGCACCCACATCCTCAATTCAAAATGCCCAACGACCCTTTTATCGTCGTACACCCACTTGGCAAGTGTGGTCTTCCCTAAACCTCCAATCCCCACTATCGGAATGACAGAGACTTTATTATTAGAATTCCCACTTTGATCATCATCACCTTGTTGCATCAACAGATTTACAATTTCTTCCTTCTCAGACTCTCTACCAATAACCTTTGAAGCAGGAACGAAAGGTCTTTCATGATGATCACCTCCATATCCATGAGGAAGAATGGTGAGAGAATCAAATATAGCCTTATTGGACTTGAGCTCATCTAACCTCTCCTTAATCTCCTTGATTTGATGACCTACTCTCGAACGGAATGCGATTGGATTAGAACGAGAGAAGAAACGGCGTACCTTTCCGGTTGTGGGATGAAATGTTTCCACCACTTGCCTCCGCAAAGTTTCGCACTCGAACTCATCCAATAAATCCTCGGCATCAAGAAACACATGTTTAAGCTGTCGTAACCAACTGCATAGCTGCTGGTTATGAGCTTGCTTCTGTTCGGCATCCAAGAGAACATCTTTGATGATGGACATTGTGTTCTCAAGTTTTTGCAGATCAGCTTTAACGCCCCGTGCCAAGGAAATTTCCTCAGAAACAATGGACCCGAGCTTTTCAATGAGTCTGGTTGCCAATAGAAAGGCAAGATCAGCCATGGTTTTTGTTGGGAGAGTGAATACAAACAATACAAGGGAATTGGGATATAAGATTAAGATGAAGATGATTGTGGTGATTTGCGAAGGTATATGAATGAACTGACTGTGGAATTGCTTTGCCTTCACATTGACTCAACTCAGACTAACCCAATCCGCACGGCGTCTTCAAATAGAAACCTAATTACTTGCTTTCACATTGACTTAGTCAACACTGGTGGGTCGGTACAGTGATTAGGAATCTACTCAAGGGAAGACCAGCTTTGTTATTACAAAGACTAGTTAGGGGTCATCCATCGCACAAATCCTATCTCCGAAGTCTGACTAGTCTGCGTTAGCTGAGAAAAACTTCCCTGGAGCAGGTATCCCAAAGCAATAACGCTACGGCACCAACTTGTTTACCAAATTTTGGATACCAATACATATGGCACATGACATGGCAACCCATGTCATCTGCCACCTCATCTATTTTAATTACATAATTTATTATATAAATAAAAGAATTTAATTATTTTTTATATTTAACTATTTTTGTTTTCGGTGAGAAATTTTTTTATTTATATAATAAATTATGTAATTAAAATAGATGAGATGGCAAATGACATGGGTTTTCATGTCATGTGCCATATGTATTGGTATCCAAAGGCGGATCCACGTTAGGGCTGGAGTGGGCTCCAGCCCAGTGCTGATTAGACAATAAGCATAAGTGTAGAAAGACAATCTAGATATATCAACCACTAGCCTAGCATTTTATGTAAATATTTTCACGTGAATCAATTAAGGCATAATATAATATTTTCTCAGTCATTCATTTTTTTTGGTCAAATCACTCGTTCTCTCTCTCACCCCTCATTCTCTTTTGTTTCTCTTTCTTCTCTTTTTTTCTTCTTCTTCTTCTTCTTCTTTATCTACGCTTGTTTCCTTCTCTCTACTTTCTTTCCTTCTTTCTTCTATGTCTCTTCTTCTCTCTCTCTCTCTCTCTTTCTTTCCTTCTTTCTTTTTTTTTTCCTGCATTTATCTCTTTGTTTACGCGTTGATTGTTTGAGCTGACGAAGCTTTAGTGTTTACATCTATATTTCAATTTTTTGGATATGCTACTGCTATGAAGTGTACTTTTGTGTTTCTGCTTCCCACAATTTTTGATTTGTGTATGTACAAACAGAACCACCATTATAATAGATCTCCCAAAAAAAATTCTAGCCCACCCCTATAAAAATTTCTGGGTCCGCCATTGTTGGTATTCAAAAGTTGGTAAATAAGTTGGTGCCCGTAGCGTTATTGATTCCCAAGTAAGCATTCCACGTCAGTATTGCTAACCATTAACTTCTGACAGCTGTCAATTACTTTAGACACTAAGTTTTTTTTTTTTTTTTTTTTTCACGCATGCTCCGTTGTCCGTGTTCCTCCCTACCAAGGACTATTTTGGGTCCCGATATTTTAGCAACATTCCATTTATATTTCGTCATTTTATCGAAAATATCCTCGAAAATATCGCCGAAATATCGGGATCGATATTTTCGTTCAAATTCAATATGAAATGGTCAATTTATCGCGATATTATCGATAATATCGCGATATGAACTTTCAAAACAGAGAGATAGAGGTACCTTCCAGTTGATAGCGTGGAAAAAACCCAAGAAATTGTCCAAAGCGGGTTTAAGACCAAACAGAGAGATAGAGGGTACCTTCAAGTCGGAACTTTCGGAAATTAAATATTTTCAGAGTTCTCGGAAGAATTTCGAAGGCCATAGCCAAAAGCAATTTTGATAGGAAGACTTATAGAAACTTTGGTGCAGACTTGCAGTGGTATCCCATCAGTATTGTCGTTTAGTTTTCCAATAAATGGTGTCTATTATTGCTGCGAAGAAGAGGAAATATGGTCGAGAGAGAGAGAGGAGGAGGAGGAGGAGGAGGAGGAAAAGAATAAGTAAGGAGAATGGTCAGGAAGGTGAGAGAAAGAGAGAAGAGAAGAGAAGTGAGAGGAAATGTCTGGATGGAGGAAGAGGAAAAAGAGTGGGGCGGCTGGAGAAAAGAAAGAAAGGAAAACAAATATAAATTAGGGTTTCACCCTAAGATTTTTATAATATTTTTCGAACTCCCCAAATTAGTTTTTAAATATGTTCAATTGACACACATTTCACAAGCACTCCTCTTGCTATGGTGGTCTGTTAACAGAATTGCAAGTGAGGGGCCTTGGGTTCGAAAATAGCACTTGTAGATGTTTATTTCTTTTTTGGTTTTGTTTGAAGGATAATATAATATTAAACAGTATTGTTATAAATTTATTGTATATTTCTCCATATAAATATATATATATATAATTTAATCACATATGTCGCATGTTAAATTAATTTTATCATAATTGATGTTAACATTTTAATATAACTTGCACCCCTCATCATGAAATTGGCATTTAATTTTAACCTTAGTGTGTGACCATGGAATTTAATTTTATCCTTCGAACTATGATCAATTTTATTGGATCAACTATTAATCCAGTGTGTGATTATGGCATTGTAACCCTTTGAACCATTATCAATTTTATTGGATCAACTATTAATCAAGTGTAAAATATTGTACTAAAAAATGATAAATAAATTACTAGGGGGTGTTTAATTCTCTTTCATTAATTACTCTAGATTTTCTAAGTCACAGAGTTTGTCAGCTCGCAATATAATCAACTTAAATCACTCAAACCCATTATGCAATGCATTTCCTTCCAATTTTTTGTGTCAAAATAATAGATGATTGACTAAATAAACTTCTTCTAAAGTTTCATTAAAAATTTCCATGTATTTATGACAATTTCCGTCGTTTTTATTCAATTTTTATCGATATCGATATTTTCCCGATATTTCCATCGATATTTCCGTGTTTTTGAACCATCGATATTTCCGAAACTACCGATATTTAAGACCTTGCTCCCTACAACTCAAATCCCTCCTCTCTCATCTCTCCCCCTTCTCACCAACTCTCTTTCTCTCTCCCATCTCTCTCTCTCATTTCTCCCTCTTTTCCCTTGCAACTTTAACACAGTATTTCCAATACTAATTTTATATATATATATAAAAATCAAATTTTATCATTAATAATGCAAACCAATCAATTTTTATCAAAAAATTTCAGAAAGATGAAGCTGTGGGTAATATATAACAGAAGAAATTCAAAGAATAGCATAATCTAGCCAATTATTAGAATTCTAAGAATGAAGAAATTCAAAGAATAGCATAAATCGAAATAAATGTTGAGGTGGCTGATATCAGAGCTAGTAAGATGAGAGAGAAGAGAGGGAGAAGAAGAGGGATTTGAGTTGCAGATAAGAACACGTAAGACGGAGTAGGCGTGAAAAAGAAAAAAAATTTAAGTGTCAAAAGTAGTTGACAACTGTTAGGAGTTAATTGGTTGGGGATACTGACGTGGAATGCTTACTTTGGCATACCCATTCCAGGAAAGGTAGATAATAATGAAGCATCTTTATTTTCACCTTCTCTTTTATTTTCTTTTTCACTTCACTATTAATGGGAATTGATATTTCCGCTCTCTTTTTATCCACTTACACTTACTTTAATGGGAGTTGTATGTTCTCATTCCTATGTTGTCCACTTACATTCCCCTATGATCCCGTTTGGTTCATGGGAAAGGAGACTTGGGAATGAGAAATCAATTGCTTTCCCATGTTTGGTAAGTCTAGGTATGAGAAATCGTTGCCTGGCTCATGGGAAAGTAGGGAGGAGAGTGAAGCCATCCTCCCAACTTCGGTTTTGTTTTTCCACCTCATGGGAAAGTTTGGAAAAATGAGCTAACATTAAATACATATTTTTTATGACCATTTTATCCTCATTAACAATTTAGAATTACAATATATCATTAAATGCATTCTTTTTTTATTTGATTTAATATGGGTATAATTGAAAATTTATACAAACTTTGTTTTCTATTCTTACTCAAAACAAACATGGGAAAGGAAATAAAGTGATATTTCCCGGTTACTTTCTCAGCATTACCAAACGTGATAAAATAATCTTTCATTCTCATTCCTTGGGGAATGACATGAGAAATAATTTCTCCTCAAATTCATTCCATGAACCAAACGGGGCCTATATGTCAAAAGTAAAGTGGGAAAATCAGCACCCTTAATTTTTGTCGTTTCACTATACTTTAGGATTTAAAGGCTTTACCCTTTTTATCAACCCCAATTTCATCTTTCTCATCTTCCTCAACATCCTCAACATTTTTCATCTTTGTACATTTCATAAAAAAAAAAAGTACAAAGGGAAGTTTCTTTGTACGTACATTTAACAATATATTACTTTTTGGGTGTCTTTAGTTAATAGAAATTCGGATGGGGTTGGATGAAGATGGTAGATTAGCATAAAAAATGAAGTATATGAGTGATAATGTCATTTTCTTTTTTAGTGAGAAATGTAAACAATCCTATTAGTTCAGGTGATATTCGTGTAAACTTTAGTAGAATGAATTATATATGATCAAACTCATTCTAAATTTACTTTCACATATCAGCATGATGATGTTCGGTTTAAGACAATGTACTGAAGAAAAAACCCATAATAACATATAGCCACTTTACAAAACTTTTATTCCAAAATAGCGAAATTGGCTAACATATAACTTCTATATTTTTGTACAGTACTCTCTGCCCATAAAGAAAATTAAAAGACAAATTTTAAAGAAACTTGAAAGTATCAAAAATAAAAAATAATAATAATTAACTTGCCGGAAAAATAGTATCAGAGAAAAATTTGTCCCAGCAAATCTAAGCAAAAAGCAATCATTATCTTAAGAACACAAATCTAATGATAACCAGTTGGAGTAGTAGTGCTTTTCCCGCCTGTTTTTGTGCTCTGAGTTACAGGTTCAACGGGAGGCACAGAGTTGAGTGGTTTTGCATATTCAAAAGGAACACCTTCGCCGATATCTTCGAACAAGAAACTGAAGTCTTGCATAGGCTCATCAAGCAAGTACATATTCTCCTTCGTTGTATCTATTGGAACCATGCCATAGTCATTGTTGTCAAGTTGTAACTCATTGGTGTACATTGTCACGGCTAGAAGATGAACCTCCTAAAGCTGTGGTCTATATTGATGGTCAAACTCCCATGATTGGTAGTTAGTGTAGCTTTCATGTTATAGCAGGCAAGGCCTCTTGACAAGTTTCCATGAGCAATTTACTGCCATGAAAAGTAAAGCATAAAACTTGTTTGTACATGTGAAATGATGTCCATATTGCACAACCTGCAGTTTCAACATGGAAGAGAGAGAGAGAGAGAGAGAGAGAGAAGAAGGAGAGAAGTTAGAACAAACCATAGAGATGTTAGCAATCATTTTCATCAGAGAATTTTTCATCACTATCTTGCTCATAAATCTGGTATTCTTCATCACTCGTATCTGCATCTTGTATTCTGTCACCCCCTGCTTCAGGAGATGAAAAACTACCAAAAAGCTCCTGTAAATGGGTTCTTGAGATATTCTCCATGTTAAGATCTAAGAAACATATAGGAAATGTAAGAACTATTTGAGTTCACATCTATTTAGGAAATGTAAGCTGGGTATACACAGATAAGTTTGATAGAGTTGAAGCTCTATCTCACTTGTAGAATATCTATTATATTAGGCTATGGATTCATGTGGTGATAAGGATAAGCTTTAAGGAAATGGAACTAACCTGCAAAGGAAATGGAGGCATCGGTGGCAAGAATTAATATGCAATTGTTGATTTTTGGTTTTATTTTGAGTATGTTTATAAAGATTAAATGGTATAGGGTTTTGCAATAGAACTAGGTGGAGAATTGGGTATTTAACTAAAAAAACTATAAAATTTAACCGAGAACTTGGTTATTAAGAAAAAAAAATGGATTTAATAATAAGTGCCAACTAGGGGCGGGCATCAATCTAGCCGATTTGATTACACCGGCCGAATTGATTAAATTGGTTTGGTTTGGTTTGATTTTGACCAAAGAAAAAGTCAATAGTTTGAAAAACCGATCCGAATCGGGTTGGTTTGGTTCAACTGCGGTTTGAGTGTTTTTGAAACTATCCTAAACCAAATCGAACCGATATAACGTTATTTAATATTAATTTAATTTAATGTACATGTCTCAAACAACAATTGGTTAGTAGAATGGCATATTGTGTACCCTTTCACACCTAATTGGACTCCAAAATAAAACAAAACAAAACAAAACCAAGAAAACCCTCCACTACACTCACATTCGAAGCCTCTCTCTTCTCTACAACTAAAACTCAAACCTCATCTGAAAAAAAACCCCAAGCGAAGCCTCTCTCTTCCTTCTTCGAAAACCCAGTTGTGCCTCTTGTATCTTCCTCTTAATTCGCAGCTGCAAAACCATGTCTGAGATACTCAGTGGGGCTTGGAGAAAATAGCTCAAACCACTTCAATCCCACCCTCTTAGAACTAAGGTTTGTTTCAATTCTTGAATCATACCCAGTTTTTGTTTTTGTTTTGTTGTCTTACTCTGTTTTGTAATATGTCAATTAATCAATTGGGTTTTGAAATTTCTAATTTGATTTGTATTAATCAATTATTTGTATTTATGAAAATATGGGATTGGGTCTGTCAAGGTGTGGAAAGAGCTGAGAGAATTGGGTTATGGAAGAATAAATGATTTGTCTTTCCATTGCACTAGTTTCCAAAAACTATTAATTTTTTATTATTAATACCTCACTTGCATGGTCCCTATGTTGTAGATTTTGTATTCAATCAGAGAGATGATTTCTAGAACGAGGCCATTAAACTTGCTGATTTGCACCACCTCAATGTGGTAGCTTCTATGGTGTTGTGCTTGATGGGCCGGGAGGTTCTGTGTCAACAGTGACAGAGTATATGGTTAATGGCTCTCTCAGAAATGCCTTGCAGAAGAATAAGAAGTAATGTGTTTGTTTGGCTTTTTGTTCTTTGCATTAATTTGATAAAATTAGAATGAATGTTGTAGTTGATTAGTTGGTATGTAATTTCCAATTGTATTAATCAATTGGGTATTGAAATTTGTTTGTATTTGTATGAAAATATGGGATTGTATAGTACGTACAAGACCAACTGATATGACAAGCCTTTAGTGGTGTTTGTTTATATAAACAACCAAAACATGACTACTGTTTTTGGTTGTTCATTTCTTGTTGATGAGACTGCAGCTACTCCATTCGTATTTTACTTCTATGAAGGACAAGAAGCTTGTATCTATTGTCACAGACAGGGATGAGGCAATGTGATTTTTGATTGATGAAGTTTTTCCCGAAGCACATCATTGTTTATGTTCACGGCACATCCTGAGAAATGTGAACTCTAACGTGGATAACCCAGAAATTGTAAGGGAGTTCAACTATTATGTGGACGGTGGTTAGACAGTAGTGGCGTTCGAACAACATTGGCAATATATGATAGATACACATGATTTAAAAGGGAATTGGATTAAAATGATATACCACAAACGGAAAAGATGGGCTGAAGCTAATTGCTCGAGGCATTTTTTTGGTGGAATACCACCACACAATGTGTTGAGGGTATGCATAAGAACTCGAATGATGGAATTGGTAGAGGTATGAAGTTAGTGAAGTGTATTCCACATATTGAAGATCCCTATTGAAGTTGAGAAATGAGAATGTGAAGGATGATTTTGATTAGAAGAATTCACACCCACTCCTTTTATACACCTCCGATTTCTAGAGGAACATGTAACTTTTATTTTTACCCATGACCTTTACAAGTTGATAAGAAATGAGATAAATAAGAAACCAAAATTAATTCTGGTGCTACCCGTAAGCAATAATGACGAGCCTCGTGTTTACAAAATTTCCAAATTTGGAAGGCTGGATGAGAAATGGATTGTGGTTTATTACTAGAAAGACCAATATCTTCAATGTTCATGCAATTATTTGAATCCGATGGAATTCTGTGTTGTCATATGTTTGGAGTCAAGAAATGTGAGGTGCTTTAGACAACCTGCAAAACATGAAGATGTGAAGAAGAGAAGAATAAGAAGAAAGAGAAAAATCAGTAGAAGAGATACAATGAGAGAGAGAGAGAGAGAGAGAGAGAAATGGGTATGGTTCACCAAAAAAGAAAAAGAAGTTGGGCCAAAGTTGTTATTAGCTGGGTATAAATTGGAATTAAGACATTTGAGTATTAATTGGGCTAAAATATTACTTGGAGTTACTAATGTAATTTGAATATTAATTAGGCTTGCTAATAATTTTGGATATAAATAAATAAGTAAACTTAACATAACCAATCCGGTTAGGTTTATACCAGTTTTTTCAAGACAAGAACTGGGACGGGAATTGATCCAAAACGGTCCAGTTCGGGTTTTGAGCATAGGTTGACTTTTTTTGTCAATACGGTTTTTTCCCTTTTTTTTGACTCAGTTCGACTCAATGCACCGGTTCAAATGTCCACCCCTAAGAGCAACACATATATATATTTATCATAATTCCAAAGCAAGTCTAGGACACTTTAATGAGCAAACCACAAAATTAATTTGAGTAAAGAGCCTTAGATATGTGCTAAACCTATCAAACAAAACTCAAAATAAGGCTAAAAAACAAGATAACACCATCTGCAAGGCTGTATTGCAACATCACCTATACTTGCTTACAAATTCACCATCATTAATTCAAGTGCACAAGGGTTTAAAATTTAGGTATTTCACTCTAGAGAAGTGGAGTTTTGTTCCATAAAATTCCAGATTCATTCTACACTCATTTTATAGCCTAATTCAAGTCATTTAGTGAATCTATCAACATTGAAAATGTAACTGACATAGAATACTAGTCAGTGTCTCGGAAGAATCTAGAGAGACGACTGACACAATCTCAGAGAGAGAGAGAGAGAGAGAGAGAGAGAGAGAGACTAGACTCAGAATATTGTATCATTGCATAAATTGATAATTTCATAGTAATTATCTATGAAATAATGAGTTGCTCCCTATCCTCTAATATCCTTCTAAAGTACTTAAAAACACTTTGCATAGTGGTTTATAAAATAAAAAATAAATTTTTTAAAAAAAGGCCATCAACTGGCAACGTAGTGTTTTTATAATCTCTCTTTGTCTCTGTTGGATCAAATAATTCAGAGTGTACAAGCCATATGATCAAAGTGCATATACTTTGTGAAAGCATATGTATTTTAAATTTTCTTTCTCCGAAAGTGGGTGCATCTTATATTGCTTCACAATTAATTACAGCCACAAAAATTAACAACATGGATGAGATATCTTAACATGAAAGCATTGAGTTGATGAGTGGAGCAATTGATTGAGGGAGGTGAGAGATGAGAAGGTAAAAGAATCCCATGCGTTGCTGGTTGATGTTGATCTCAATTTCATTCTCCATTTTTGGACAAATCACTTTTACCAAGCAATATACGAAAAAAGAAAAGGAAATTAACTTTCTGACATCCACACCACAAGTTCACAACTAGCAAGATGGCCTTATCAATGAGTTGGTTTCCATCAAACATACATATATACATTTAAGGCAAGACTATCAACCCTATATTGAGTATATGATGTGCTTTCATTCAAGGAGTGCACATGCAATTGTGAATCTTCGATTTCAAATGTATGGACTTGGAAAAAGTGAAGAGTTATGAATGGATGAAATTAGTTGGTACCAAATATATTCAATTCACCTAAAATCATAAGTGAAGTGGTCAATAAGAAACTAAAGAAACCATCATCTTTAGTTGATGAGTTCTTCCTCCTCTCTTTTATTTTTTTCTTTAGTTACAGGTTGCATCTCACATGTAGTTAATCTTTAACCTTAATCGTGTCTCGTATAAAAAGAGAAAAGGAAATGGTCTAATGCATGAAAAAAAAAGAAAAAAAAACCCATACGGTAAAATACATGTTCTTTATAATCAAAATATATAATATATGTATTATACATGTACTTATATATTTTTCACGTTTTCTTATAAAAGGTTGAATAGTACAAATAAAATTCAAGTATTTTCCATACATTAGTAAATACACACGGATATTTTTCGTATACAGTCCCCTACTTTTACTTTACTAAACCATGAACACCAGAAATTTGCTCTATTTTTTGTATCTTTTTCTTTTTCTGGGTCTGAAGTCACTTTCCCATGCATGTGCCCATTAGACGTACTTTCCAAATCCAGCAGGAATAAAACAAACGAATTCAAGACAAAGCAAAAATCCAAACTGAGCTTACGCACACAAGATCTAATACAGAAGTTACAGAAGAGCTTCTTCTCCTTAAAATCTCCATAACCAAACAGTTGTCGTCACCACAATTGAAGAACCAGAAAAAAGCTGTTCCTCAGAGCTCCACAGTTGGAAACTGAAACTAAACACACTGCTTGTTCAGTCTCTAATCTTCATCTTCATAAAATTCCAGCTTATCATCCAAATAATGGGTAGAAAACCAACTAAGCCTTCACCGAAGATTCCATCATTTTTCAAGGTCCTGGTTGGTGACTTCTCTCAGCGTTTGGTAACATCCAGTCCTATCTCTCTATTTCCTTCACTTTATATTAAGTAGATTTTTATGTAAATTGTCTGTTTTTGTTGGTTTGCCAAAAGGAGTTTTGTTCTGTAAAAGCAGAGATTTTTTTTGGGATTTATATATGAAACCCTCTAATTAAATTAAACTACTTGACTGATTCAACTGAAAGTTGCTGATCTTCTAGGTTCCTAACAGGATTTGTGTTGTTTTTTAAATTTCTTTCTTCCATTTCTGTTTCTTTTTCTCTGTTCTTGATGGTTTTAAAAGGACTGCAATATTATGGCTTGCCTTTTTCCTTTTTTCTTTTTTTGCTTTCTTCCATTTCTGTTTCTTTTGTCTCTGCAATATCATGGCTTGCCTTAGTTTTTTCTTTCTTTCTTCCAGATCTGTTTCTTTTTTCTCTGATCTTTTTGGTTTTTAAAACGACTGCTGCATATCATGGATTGCCTTTTTTGTTTCTTCCATTTCTGTTTCTTTTTTCTCTGTTCTTTTTGCTTTAGAATGACTGCAATTTGATCGATTGTTCAACTGATTGTGGTTTGGCCCTTTTGTTGATCTCATAGCCTAAAAGTTCTGTTCAAGATGTACTGATGTCCACGGTTGCTTGGTTTTAATTATTTATGCTCTGTTTAAGCTAGAGATTTATTGAATTTTGTAGAGTATACCACCTGCATTTATGGACCATGTCAATGGACGATTGCCTCCCAAATGTACTCTTAGAGATCCTAGTGGAGACTGTTGGACAGTGGGTTTGGAAGTGAGAGGGGATAGATTTTTCTTCCATGAGGGTTGGCAGCCTTTTGTGAAGGACCATTCTTTGGAAATTGCAAATGTTTTGGTTTTTGATTATGATGGCAAGTCCAAGTTTGATGTCACACTGTATGATCCAATTGGCTCTGAGAAGGAGTTAGAACCAGCCAAGAAGAGAAGGGGAAATCAAGCTCGAGTAGAGGAGGAGATCATTGAGCTTGACACTGAAGAAGACAGTGAAGAAGATGCTCGTATGTCGAACATAAGGAAGCGTAAGTTGTATACTATTTTACTTCTTTAAAGCTTGGGGATTTTTGAATGTGCTAGTTTTCTTTATAGGCTCTTTTTAGATCATGCTCTGTTTGGAATTGTATAGGCAAGTCTTTCAAGTCTGGAAAGAGGATTGCAAGAACTGATAGTGGGAAAGAAACATCAAATGCACGTATTGTGTTCATATCGAAGCATCTATGCTTCATTCGAGCTATGAGGAAGAACCGCTATCGCATGGTGAGTACTTTCGTCACCCCAATCCATAATCCAATTCTGTTACTGAATGGAAAAATGGTAAAAGAACTCTTCAGAAAACCTTTTGATGGACTGGAAAATGTCCAACTCAAGTAGCTGAGCATTTTCTTTCCCTTCAATATTGTTCATATTTGCAGAATTTTCCAAAGGAGCTGGCTGTGGCTAAAGGTCTCATTAGAAAGAAGAGTGTAAGGGTTGAAGACCCAAATGGGATATCATGGGATGTTAAACTAAGGCTTGATGAAAAAGAACATAACGGTGGTCGTTTGCTCATGACAAAAGGGTGGTCAGAATGTTGTCAAGCAAACAACATTTCACTTGGGGACACAATGGTTTTTGAGCTTGTCAACGTCATGCACGGTGGAATGAAAATGCATATTTTCCGAGGAAATAGTTATGTTGTATTGGATGCCTCTTGTGTCAAATATTAGAACAATATGGTTGAGAACCTGGCATTGCAGTGATGAGTAAACTATTAGTTGTTGCAGATTTCAGTTGTAAGACATGTTAGATGTAAGATTTAATGGTAAGATATGTGAATGATCAGCAAATTTCAGTTGTTGCAGTCCTTGTGTTTGCAAGGTTAATACTAATCCATGTTTAATTATGATATTGACTGTATGTTGCTACAGTTTAACTGTTTCTTTTGCCTAACATTTATCTAGATTGTTGCCAAGTTTACATCCTCTAGCCACACCTGAAAAAGAAGAACAAAGTTGAAATGTGAGTGATCTCAACCTGAAAAGACACCTTGAACTGAATCAACAATTACTAGAGAACTTGAAGGAGTAGAACAAAATGTTATTGTGTCAGAGAGTCTGGCTGTTATGCTGTGAGACTATCCATCTAATGTATGTATGATAAGAGAACATTATTCGAGATTCGGGATAAAAGTATAAAATTTCGAAGGATGTCCACTTGCCATTCCATTGTTGCAGAGGGAAGGGCCAGTTTTAAGCCTGCGACTATATAATCGAGAGATTCGAATAAAAATCTTTCCCATGTGTGCTCAAAACTCTTTGTACAATTAACATTGAAGGCCAACATAAGAACAGATAGCCATAGAGAAATTGAGGCTGCAAGTGGAGCTCCCAAGAAGAAACCAAGAGCTGTCCAATGTACCAAACCACATGTGATGCCAATATGAAGACCATTGGCATGACATTATACAGATTGTGTCTGAAGAAACTTGCAGGAATCCATATGCATATAATCCAAGGATCAGAAATTTCAAAAAGAGAGCTGCACATTTCCAAATTTGAACCAGATGTATGATGCGGATAGGGGTTATTTTGAAATTATTTGAAAGATTTGTAGCCTTGTTTAAAATTATAATAAATATAGGGTCAAAATCTAATGTTCGAAACTTGGCCAAGTCACACCCAGCCTTTTCTTCTCGAGAGAGAGAAGGACGCAAAGGCCAGATTTTCCCATTTGAAAATAAACGGCGGCACCAACCAACTCAAAGAACCAGAAGAAGAAAGAAAAAAGAATGTCGAACGGACTTCTTCTTCTCCACTGAAAGCTGTGCTGCTGCATCTGCTCCACTCCACCAGGTTTTTTTTAAATTTTAAAATCATAACTTACGTTACCTTGTTTCTCCTTCACTCTTAAGCTCGAATATAAAATTTTATATTTTTATTATTTGATCGTTTGGGCATATTTTCAGTCTATTTGAATTTAACTTACGGTATTATTTAATATCTCTGAATAATTGGTATTTTATTGATGTGGGCAGTGCAATTTTGTGCCGAACAATGCGGGTTCGGTTTATTCTATCTCGGAAATACTGCACTAGTATTGCAATTTCCTCCAATTCTCAAATTGCTCGGTATGCTCGGCTTGGCCAAATTGAGAAAGCCCGAAGGGTGTTTGATCAAATGCCTGACAAAACTATTGTGTCTTGGAACTCAATAGTTGCTGGTTACTTCCAAGGTAATCAGCCAGGAGAAGCCCGAAAACTGTTTGATAGAATGCTGGAGAGGAATACGGTTTCTTGGAACGGTTTGATATCTGGTTATGTCAAGAATGGGATGATTATTGAGGCTAGGAAAGTGTTTGATTCGATGCCCGAAAGGAATGTTGTGTCGTGGACTTCGATGGTTAGAGGGTACGTTCAAGAGGGTATGATTTCAGAGGCTGAATCACTCTTTTGGCAGATGCCTGAAAGGAATGTTGTTTCATGGACAGTGATGTTAGGTGGCCTGATTCAAGAGGGTCGGATTGATGAGGCTCGTAGGCTTTATGATATGATGCCCGAGAAGGATGTGGTGACAAGGACTAATATGATTGGTGGGTATTTTCAAGTTGGCCGTTTGGCAGAAGCACGTGAGATTTTTGATGAGATGCCTCGAAGGAATGTTGTTTCCTGGACTGCAATGGTATCTGGGTATGTGCATAACAACCAGGTGGATATTGCTAGAAAGCTTTTTGAAGTGATGCCGGAGAAAAATGAGGTTTCATGGACGGCAATGCTAATAGGTTACACTCAGTGTGGACGGATTGAAGAGGCTTCAGAGCTTTTTACTGCCATGCCAGATAAGTCAGTTGTTGCTTGTAATGCAATAATACTTGGGTATGGCCAAAATGGAGAGGTAGCTAAAGCAAGGGAAGTTTTTGATAATATGAGAGAGAGGGATGATCGGACATGGAGTGCGATGATTAAAGTTTATGAACGGAAAGGTTTTGAATTGGAAGCACTTGACTTGTTTACTTTGATGCAAAGAGAAAGTGTTAGGCCGAATTTCCCTTCTTTGATAAGCGTTCTATCTGTTTGTGGCAGCTTGGCCAGCCTTGATTATGGTAGACAAATTCATGCCCAGTTGGTGAGAAACCAATTTGATCATGATGTATATGTTGCCTCAGTTTTGATGACAATGTATGTTAAATGTGGTAACCTTGTGAAGGCAAACCAGGTGTTTAACAGGTTTGCTGCGAAGGATATAGTTATGTGGAATTCAATGATCACCGGTTATGCCCAACATGGTTTAGGAGAGAAAGCTTTACAAGTTTTCCAAGAGATGTGCTCCTTGGGTATATCACTAGATGAGATCACCTTTATTGGAGTTCTTTCAGCATGTAGCTATAGTGGGAAGGTAGAAAAAGGTCTTGAAATTTTTGAGACAATGAAATCAAAGTACCAGGTGGAGCCAAGAACTGAACATTATGCTTGTATGGTTGATCTGCTTGGTCGAGCAGGAAAGGTAAAGGATGCAATGGATATAATTAAGAAAATGCCAGTTGAAGCAGATGCCATTGTTTGGGGTGCCTTATTAGGTGCATGCAGACAACACATGAAATTGGATTTGGCAGAAGTTGCAGCAAAGAAACTTATAGAACTTGAGCCCAACAAAGCAGGGCCTTACGTCTTGCTATCAAATATTTATGCATCACAGGGTAGATGGCATGATGTTGCAGAGCTGAGGAAAAACATGAGAACAAGAAGCGTTAGCAAGTCACCTGGCTGTAGCTGGATTGAGGTGGAGAAAAATGTTCATATGTTTACTGGGGGAGAGAGCACAGGACACCCGGACCATGCGATGATCATGAGAATGTTAGAGAAACTAGGTGTATTGTTAAGAGAAGCTGGTTACTGCCCTGATGCCAGCTTTGTATTGCATGATGTGGAGGAAGAAGAAAAGGCACACAGCTTGGGTTATCACAGTGAGAAACTGGCCATAGCATATGGACTCTTGAAGGTACCCCAAGGGATGCCCATTCGGGTGATGAAGAATCTTCGTGTTTGTGGTGATTGCCATTCTGCAATTAAATTAATATCCAAAGTTATGGGAAGAGAGGTCATATTGAGGGATGCTAACAGATTTCATCATTTTAAGGATGGCTTGTGTTCTTGCAGAGACTATTGGTGATAGCAATGGGGATAGATCCTAGGACAGACTTGTTTTGAGACAGGAATCATGCCTAGCAGAGTTAATTGGTTAAATTTGTTTTTAGACTGAAAAACTTGACCATGGCAGGCAGACAATGATACTTCAAAATTGATGATACTATATTATGCCATGAGGAGAACTTGCTAAAAATTGTGTTGGTATATGGTTTTCAAATCAATCGAGGAATTTGAGGTTCAAAATATGGTCTATCCTCAAGGAAACACTATTTAGATGCTCCTTATGGCCCAATTTTATTGCTTGGTCCTCCAAATTATACAATTGATAACTTAGTTTGAGGCCTACCATGAGGGGTCTGGATTTGAAACAGTTATGAAGTACTTTTCAGTGTATGGTCATGTGAGAAAGGCATGGGATGATTGCTTATAGAGGTGAGACTCGTATTCATCTGTTGCATTACTAGCAAATTCTCTTATGGTTAGGTATGTTTTCCAACCCAAGTTTATAATATTATATTTTGTTACTTTTTCTTGTATAAGCTGCTAACATATTGTGGCACATTTGCAGTTGACTGTGTAATTCATGGCTGGAACATGACATGATACACAAGGAGTTGAGCTGAGGAGGGTGGAATATAAAGCTTTTGTTGCAATGAAGTTCATTCAAGAAGAGGTCATCTTTTAACTAATTTTAAATTTCCCCCAGTTCCTAACGTACTATGATTTGCTTATTGATTTGTTGTTATCAAAACCTCTAGTTTCCTTTAGGCCCTGCTATCCACCATCAAGTTAGTGAGCGCGTGTGCATGCATGAACTAGTAAAAGATTTGAATAGGGTTATTCACAATTGTTGTGAGATTCTTTTGGATTTTTCTCTCTTCTTAGTGGAAAATCTGTTAATGATTGCTTGCTACATCGGTTGTTGCCGACATGATTTTGTCTTCTAGAGCATCTGGCACTACATAATGTTGCAGACTTTGTTCTTTTTGTGCTTTGTTGTTCCTTGTTTTATAAGAATTTCTATTCTTCGTACTGAATATAACGATCAAATTCGGGAGAGCTTCACTGAAAATTGGGTAGGTACTCTTCTTTATTCGAACTTTCAAGTCCTACTTTCATGACTAGATTTTCATCACTTATCTTCAGGAATTGCCTCACGAAGATGGACCTTCTTAAAGGATACCGAGATGACTTCTCATGACTATCCCCGAACAGGTGCATAAATTGTTGTAGATCATGTTTAGTTCTTGCTGTTTGTCTTCTCCTAATCTTTACAATACAATTGGGATGTAGGAACTTGCAGAAGTAGTGTAAATTTAATTTTCTACATTTGAGACAGAGAATGATGTAAGAACTTACCTCCTCCATTTATCATACTGCAATTGTTTAGATTCAGAGGACACGAAAAAAATTGCAGTTTTTTAAACGCAATTTGCACTTTGGATCGTTCTCCTTTCAACTGTTGACATATAAATTTGTCCTTTCATATGATTGACAGACCAAAAATTGGTTCAGTCCAAAAGCAAAAAGCAAAAATAATTAGCAAGAAACAATTTAGTCAAGAATCATGATGGCCAAGTGTTGCCTGCACGCATAATTTGCCAATAGATATGCTTGAATCACAACTTTTATATCAATTCAAGGAAAGAGTGAGAACCACTAGAATTGCATCTTTAAACTGACACAATGTAAGACGTAAAAAGTTAGAAATGTTACAACCATTACTCGTGGAAAGAAAGAAAGGGAAGCTCACAACAAAGTTTTGCTAGAGGAGGAATGTTTTGATGCTAGTTTTAAGATTTTAGGGGGACCAACTCCCGACTCAATACTATCAATATTGATATTATCCTCAACTTAACCACATGCATATTCGGTAGGTGTAGGGTTTATACAAAAAGTTTTGATGCTATTAGTAGCGAAATCACTTATTATACGTTGTACTTTATTTTATCAAGTTTTCAATGTAAAACTTCATATTCTTAGAAATGTTTTAAATGCTTGAAAGTAGATCAGTTTCATTATTTTGTCGCAAAGTGATAGGCCATCCAAGAAATTATTTGCAATGCATAGCAACTTTGAAAGGGAGATTTTATTGAAGATCTTCTTTGTTCGAACTCGAAGAGAGATCTTTCTTTTTGGCCTTCTTTTTACTAAACAACTAATAACTTAAGTGCATGTAGCAACCATTTAGGTGACAATATGTCCAATGTCGTGACACGTCGGTGACATATCATTTTGATAATTGCTAAATCATTGGGCAACATTCAATGGTTAGACCCAAGGGTGTCCACCGCCGAGAGCAGTGACTAATCCCTTTCGCTGCGGGAGCTCTCACAAAGGAGGTAAACAGCTGGCCACGAAATGTGCTCCATTCCCATGGGCGGGGATCGAACTCCCAACCTCATGGTTAAGGGATGAGGTGAGCTACCACCACACTTAATTTATAAAAAGAACTCGAATTTAAGTACAACGGAGTGAGCTGACTGCTCTAACCAACTTGCTTAACCCACGTCTGCTTTATCTTATGCTTTTAGAACTGGTGGTGCATTTTATTAACGTAAGTTCTTTCATTTGTTGTGGTTAGGTAAGTAAGAGGCTAGTCAGGCCAACTCAAACTAATCTGATTATGTGTCATGCAACCATCTTTTGGTTGGTTCTTAAATACAATTTTTCTTTCAAATAATAATAAACATTAAACAAATTACCATTGCATTTCATAGGTGAAAGATACACCAAATTATGCTTAGAAAATTATATGTATTACAACAATAAACACCAACTCCTGACCAAGAATAAGAAAACTGTACAAGATCCAGAAGCTTCTTTCACCACTATAACTAACAGATCCATCCCAAAATTCCAGCACACTTAAAGCACTCAAAAATACCCATCAATCACAAGCACTCAAAATCCCTAATTTATATTTTTCTCTTAATGCCACTCTTCATTGCCCAATTCCATCATATTGAGGTGCCTTCATTCAAAAGGAAAAGGCCCTTATATGATTGTGGGACATTTATTTTCCCTTATGATATTTTTTTTTTTTTTGGGGGGTATGGCATATGGAAAATGGTAATTTAAGGCTTAGAAGAAGGACTTTTTTGCAGGTGCTCTTCCAACAGCTCTCATTAAATTGGCTATTTCAAGAACTCTTGCCACTTTTGTTCCCCTTTTAGCCTCAGCTGATGCCTTCCTCTCCTCTGCTTTTCTATGAGCTTTGGCAATATCATTCTGCATCTTTTCTAGGGCCCTTGCTCTTTTCTCCTCCAACTTCCTCTGCACAAATTAGACAAGGACAAAAATTGATGAGATAATAGTTTCAGCAAAAGAAAGTATGTCATTATTAATGTTTGATCATCAAAATTCTGATTATTTGTTTGACCAAATACATGCTCAAAAAATATTGGATGGCAAATAGTATGCAATCAATGAAAAAGAAAGTTGCAAACCATCCTAATCTCAACTAGTCAGAGAAACCATCATGAGCAAAATTTCCAACATGGATAATTAGGAAATAATTAACCCACATGCAGAACAATAATAGCACTTTCATTAAGATTAATTATGCCCACATACCTCAACTTTCTTCATCCAAGAAGAAGCTTTCTGAACCTGCTCACTTTCCCAACCATTAATGATTGCATCCTCCCTCTTGAACCTGTTATTAAGCTTGGCAATCTTGTTGTTTTGCCAAGCTGATATCTTCGTCTCCACCTCTTCCTTCTTCACCCTATGCACAGAAACCACCTGATCACCTCCTTGATGACCTTGAGTCCCAGCAATGCTTGATGAAGACCCAACTCCATAATTCCTAGCCCCAGCTTCTCTTGGAGAAGCAATTGGCTCTGATGGGTTGTAATTATCTGGTACTATAGCCAAAGGGTTAAGTTCCTCCTCAGGCATATTGTCCTCCTCTCCAATCCTGCCCAAGTTATTGTTCCCGTGATTTGTAGCACTATCATTATCATTGGTACTATTATTAGTCCCAATAGCTGATCCCGCAACCACTAGAGCACTGAACTCTCTACTTATGCTACTGAAATTCTCACTTGGAGCACCTTCTGAGCTAGCCATGGACAAAGATGATGATCTATGGCTACTAGTCTCCCAAGCTTCCCTTCTTCGGCCGCGATTAGCCAGCTGTGGCGGTGCGTGAGGTGGTGTCAAGGCGTGGATGTCCCGGATGATTTGCTCATCTTCACCATGATCATCATGATCTTGTATTCCTTGGCTTGTGCCAGCCCCTTGATCATTCATAGCAGAGTGTTTGTCAAGTGTTTTAGAAAATGAAATGGGGTTGTGACCAAGAGAGTGAAGGGCTTTAAGTTAAGACTTGGCTGTTGACAATAGTTCAAAGAGAAATTTAAGCCACACACATGGAAATAGAAGGAGGATTGAAAAAGAGGCTTGAAGTGAAAGCCCATAATGTAAATAGGCCAAGGGATGCTAATTATCCAAATGGGGTTATAAAAAAAAAGGGGCTTTGAGTTTAGAGTATCTTTTTAGGATATGTTAAAATTTTATTTATCTAAAGACCCTTTAGTTTGTCTTATTCTTTTATTGCCACACCTTGTATAGATTCTTTTAATTCACACCCTTACTTCCCTACCTTCATTGATTCCCATCAAATGTATGCTTGGGGTGTGATATCTTTATTAGTTTTGAATTAATTATAACATTCTCATACAACTTTCAAAAAGTTAATCCACCATGCATAATGGAATAGTCACTCAAATTATTATTAATCTACCCTACCTCTAGCATTTAGAGCCAAAAAGAAAATTACTAGATAAGGGGATTTGAAGGGTGTGGGGGCCAGTCTATATACACTCCTATGCTAAGAGACAAGACCCTACTCCCACCTTTAATAAGTATGTAGTTTATTCCAAAATGGTTGATAATCAACTGTTGAAAATCATCTCCTTTTTTGGGTTGAGAGATGAAAGAAAATTGGATTGGCTCATACATATTAGCATGAAATTGTGTTGGCATTTCCTAGAACTTAGTATAGGCTTGGAAGTGTCATTTAGCTGTAGGGTTAGAGCAAAATTGATGTCTCAGATTTTCAGAAACTACAAGGTTGAAATAGCTTACTAATCCCTGAATATCAGTATTGTGACTTAACATGTATGAGGCACATGATTTGAAGGGTAAGACATGTCATTTTTCATGCACTCATGAAAGGAATGTTTTTGTGTAGTCTCATATGATTTTATTTTCTTTATTTTTAATCAATTAGAATCCCTTTGGGAGTGCATCTCATTCAGGCAATTTTTGCCCAAATCAATTTGATTATCTTGCTTTCATGTTTTAACATCCCCTTAATTTTCTAACACGTTTTGGTTGCTTAGAAATCATTTTTTCAATTATATCCTAATATCAAGGAGTCAAGATGCTATTAATAGTTTACCTAAACATAGAAGGGTTCCTTTGATATTGTGATTGGTCAAAATCTTCTTTCTTGAGCATCTCCTTTCATGAGTGCTTGGTTTACACATGATTTGCATTTTGAATAGGACATATTCTATTGTGATTTTTGTCTAGCCTTGAAGAATGGAGACTTGGTACGTAAATTTCTTCCTGTGAAGAAAACCTCTATTAAAACAAGGTTTTGTGTTTTCCTTTAGATGGCTTTTTCAACAATAGTTTTGTGTACTTAAACGTTTAAGAAAGCTGCGTTTTTTATTTGAGATAAATCCTCAAGTGTTCCATGCTTACTTGGTGATTTATCAAACACTTCATCATTCATATTGCATTCATTTGCATAATTCAATGACTCATACAGTTGAGGGCACCAAAACCGTGGTGGCGGTTTTTCTCCGATGAGCTTGAATCGATTGTGACCAATATCGGGTTCAACATAAGGAGAGTTGGAAGGTCATCTCGCGACAAAAGTTGAATTATGAAGAAGTCGGTAAACATTATCTAGAATGTGTCAAGGATAAGTGTGTGAGTACTTCTTGTAATCATCATTCTGTAGTGGATTTGTTTTGGACTGAGGAGTCCCGTGGATTTTCCCTAAAGGTGAGGTTTTACCAAGTAAAATAACTCTCTGTATGTTCCTTTATTTTATGCTTTGCACGTTTCAGGATTGATAAGCCATAGAAGGCAAAAATGAAGTAATTCCTCTGGTCTATAGATGAACATGTATGGTATACAGTGGATCATGGATTTTCTGAACCTACAAAAGAAAATCAGAAAAGAAGAGGAAGAAAACATAGTCCTCAAAACTATAGAGGAATGGACCACTGCAGAAGTCACACACAGTACTAATAACCAAAATGGGTTAAATATTTTATTTATTGTTGTCTCTTCTAATCAATTTGAATATGTATCTGGTTGTGATACTTCTGAGGAAACTTGGGACATTTTGCAAGTTACTCATTAATGAACAAATATTGTAAAATGAGCCAATCTTCAAATGCACACCTTACAATTTGAGACACTCATAATGGATGAGAATGAAACTTTTTCTGAATTTTATGCTAAAGTTTGTGTCATTGTGAATGCATGTTCAAGTTTTTTTTTGGTTCTGAAAATACTTCAATAAAAAGCGCAAAGACCGCTAGCAAAAGCAACAATACTAAAAGCAAACAAGATGCAAGCAAGCTAGGATAAAAAAAAGAGAGCCTAGAATAAAGCCTACACCCAAAGTAACCTAACCAAATTACTGGGCTGAGACCTCCACGGGAGGGCAAGGAAGGCCGTCAGAAACCAAAACACCCAACAATCCAGTTGCACCGCTCTAGCTCCAATCTCCGCTACCTTATGAGCCACGCGATTCAAATGCCTAGGCACCCAATTCCATATAATGTCACTAAAGAAGCTTGATAATTTGTCATACTCATCCAGTAACAGTTTGACCGCCCAAAGCCCATTGTTTGAAGCCCCCTTTATACCTTCCACAAGCACCTTGGAGTCCGTCTCTAGGATAATTTTTCTAAACCCTTAGGTAAAAAAAATTCCAGAAGATAGGGTTGTGAAAAAGATTTTGAGATCCTTGCCTCAACATTACAACCAAAGATCACGGCCATTGAAGAGATTCGTGACTTGAACACCTTGAAAGTTCAGGAACTAATAGGGTCCTTACAAACTTATGAGATGAAACATCTAGCTCCTAAAAAGAGCCAAAGTGTTGCTTTCAAAGTTGTGAATGAAGAAGATGATGGGCATTCAAATGAGGATTGCAATGATGAGGAATTGACGATTCTCACAAGACAATTCATGAACTTTCTCAAGAATCAAGACTCAAGGAATCGAGATTCAAAGAATAGTTCATATATAAATTCAAAAAAATAAGTTTATTGACTCTATTGATTATGTGTCTAAATCTCATAGGTCAAATGAACGAAAGAACTGAAAAGAAAATGTCAAATGCTTTGAATGTGAAGGCTATGGTCACATATCTTCGGAATGTGCCAACACCTTAAAGAAACAAAAGGATGACAAGAATAAGGCACTAAATACTACATTGAGTGATAGCGATTTTGACTTTGAAAATGATGAGAAGGCCATTGTACTTATTATGACTATAAGCTTGGATGAACCAACGAAGAAGGATGATGATTGTGAAGAAATGCATATTGAGTTTATCATGAAGAAATATGATGATTTGTTAGTTGTCTCATAAAATCTCAATAATAAAAATTGGCGAGCTTGTCAAATCTATTGCTGCATTGTAGTTGGAAAATAGCAGGATTGCAAACGATGTTCAATCCCCTGACACAGATGCTGAAAAGGTAAGTGAATGTATGAACGAAAAATTGATGTTTTTGAAAAAAAAAATTGACTAGTCATAATAAATTAATTGCATCTCTAATTTCTGACAACAAAGCCTTTGAACTTGAACTTAAAAATTCAAAGGAAAGGATTGTTTCTTTAACCATTGGTGTAGAAAAAAAACTGACAAGATGATTAGCATGGGAAGAAGAGATGGTGACAAATGAGGTTTGGGATTTGCACCAAGCAATAAGTCTTTCGCGGTTTCTGCAATGAAGTTTGTCAAATCCTCTCTACCAGTTGAACATGCTAAACCTGTATCCACTCATGAATTCAAGAAATTCATTCAAATTTGTCCTTTTTTTTTACACTCATGGCCACATAAGAACAAGATGCAATAAACTTCGAAACAAATTTGTAAGTTCAAATTCACATGTCATGGGAGAAAGTTAAGTATTGAACATAAGATTACAATCTTATGAAAAAGGTAAAACACTTATCTGAACTATCTTCTTTTTGTTCTTTACCAAAAATCAAGTTAGTTTGGAGGAAAAAGGAAAATCATAATTGTATGTTTGCCTCCACTAATGTTGTGCATGAACCCACTGCTTCAGAAAATTTGGATGTTAAATGTCTAGTCACAAAACCTTTAGATAATCTTCCATTTGACACTCCTAGAAAAATTTTAGGTATTTGCTCCTTTGAATAATTGCTTGTGTTCTGATGCATGCCAAAAGGTCCTCATAGTTTGTGTTGTTCTGTTCAAATATGCTTTCGTTTATATTCTAAGTACTTTGTCCAGCATGTGCAGGGATTGGAAAGAGATATTTAATCCTACTAATGTTTGGGAATTTTTGCTGATTAGATTGGATTTTTGGCTTTGGATCACCTTGGGTAGATCAATATTGGGTTTGTGTGAATGGTTTTCAACTGTCTTTGTTTTTTATAAAGTCAATTAAATGCTCTTTATATGAAAACCCATATCTCACTCGTGGCACATACACTCTAATGTTTCTTAATAATCTTGAATGAATCTTCACCTTGTCATTGTCTGGATGCTAGGTTTGCATTGTACTACTTACTATTGGGCTTGTTACAAATTCATAATCTCTCTTTAATTAAAAGTAAACTAAAATAAGTACTTGATCCTAGCCAAGTAACCGGGCCTCTTGTCTAACCGATGTCGAGGTTCACGTCACAAAGCTTTGATTTTTTGTGGCCTAAATGACTTGGGTCAGTATATCCTAGGGGTGCTTTTACACCCATTGTCTCAAAGTCAACTGACTTGAGCACTGATTAAATACATGTTACGTGGGTCTTATAGAAAGCTTAATAAAATTAGCATTTATAAATAAATAAATAAATATGAAAGTGGTGAGCTCTGTATGCATTATGTATGTGTGTTTATCCTACGTTCTTGGTTGGATTTTTTATTTGTTATTAATTAAGCAAGCTTAGTCATATAACACGAGATTGAGTTTTGATATTTGCTCATTTGATGGACTTTATTTCCCCAAATACTTTTGATTCCCCATTTTACAATCCTTGTGTTTGATTAGATCTTTGTGATTCGATGTGCGTTGGATCTTGGTTTTGCTTCAAATGCTTCTAGACATATATTGGTATTGGTTCTCCTTTTCTATCCTCAAGCATCATGTTGGCATCTACTCATGAACATTACCCTTCGCATATATGAAGGGGGAGTCTTGGTATGGCATTGGAATAATCGTTGGGTCAATTCGTGTATTTCCCATTGTGTTCTTTTTTTCTTTCCTATTTCATGTTCATTGGTGTTTACTTTTGGCTCCTAATTTCACTTTCATTGTTTTGTTTCCTCAATCTTCTCTACGTGCATATATTTCCTCTAATTTTGCTAGTGTTTTATTTCTTTATTTTGACGTTAATTTTTGTTTGGCTTTCAATTATTAAAAAAAATTATAAATAAATAAAAATCACACTTTTTCCATGCTTGTGTCATGCTTGACATATTTCTTGCCTTTGGATTTCCTGACAAAAATGTGGAGATATTGTGATGTAGAATTAAGGGGCAGTGATGGTGTTTTAATTTTGCTTTGAAATAACATTTCTTCTCCCGCGTACTTCACTAGTTTTATTGTTTCATGTTGTGTAGGGACTAAGAGCTTCGAGTTTAGATAGAATTTCATTTGTTAAATCCCATGTAATTTCTTTTGACTGTAATAGGTGTTTTGTCTAGGAAATGCCAAAAGGGGAGATTGTTAGTATGAAATTATGTTGGCATTTCCTAGAACTTAGTATAGGTTTGGAAGTGTCATTTAGCTATAGGGTTGAAGCAAAATTAATGTCTTTGATTTCCAAAATTACATTATTGAAACAACTCAGCAATCCCCGTATACCAGTATTGTGACTTAACACATATGAGGCACATGATCTGAAGGGTAAGACATGTTATTTTTCATGGACTCATGAAAGGAACGTATTTGTGGAGTCTGATATGATTTTATTTTCTTTATTTTTAATCAATTAAAATCCCTTTAGGAGTGCATCTCATTTAGGCAATTTTTGCCCAAATCAATTTGATTATCTTGCTTTCATGTTTTAACATCCCCTTAATTTTCTAACACGTTTTGGTTGCTTAGAAATCATTTTTTCAATTATATCCTAATATCAAGGAGTCAAGATGCTATTAATAGTTTACCTAAACATAGAAGAATTCCTTTGATATTGTGATTGGTGTCAAAATCTTCTTTCTTGAGCATCTACTTTCATGAGTGCTTGGTTTACACATGATTTGCATTTTGAATAGGACATATTCTATTGTGATTTTTGTCTAGCCTTGAAGAATGGAGACTTGGTACGTAAATTTCTTCCTGTGAAGAAAACCTGTATATAAACAAGGTTTTGTGTTTTCCTTTAGATAGCTTTTTCAACAATAGTTTTGTGTGCTTAAACGTTTAAGAAAGATGCGTTTTTTTTATTTTGAGATAAATCATCAAGTGTTCTATGTTTACTTGGTGATTTATCAAATACTTTATCATTCATATTGCATTCATTTGCATAGTTCGGTGACTAATATGGTTGAGAGCATCAAGACCGCGGTGGTTGTTTTTCTCCAATGAGCTTGAATCGATCGTGACCAGTATTGGGTTCAATATAAGGAGAGTTAGAAGGTCATCCCATGACAAAAGTTTACTTACAAAGAAGTCGATAAACATTATCTAGAATGTGTCTAGGATAAGTGTGTGAGTACTTCTTGTAATCATCATTATATAGTGGACTTGTTTTGGACTGATGAATCCCGTTGATTTTCCCCAAAGATGAGGATTTACCACGTAAAATTTGGGGTGGTCATTCAAACCGGCAAATTGGAAATCTGAGCCGAACCGCACCGAAAAAAAGGGGAAAAAATTGAGTTGACCAAAAAGTCAACAACCGGTCAAAACAGAACCGGATCGGTTTGGACCGATTTTGGATCTAATTCTATGTCTTCAAAAACCGAACTGGGCTAAACCGAACCGTTATCATTTCAATATTTATTTATATTCAATGCTATATTTTTATTCTCATAACTAATATTTATCCAAGTTCAATTTCAAAACATCTCTCTTTTCTAGCTTTAATATTTATCTTTATATGAAATTAAATAATTTATTAATTTTCAAGTCAAAAAAATAAAATTTTAGTTGAAATTTGTATTAAAAAATAATTTTAATAATCTGGTTCAAAACCAAACTGAAACTGGTTCAACCCGAACCGAACAGTTTTTGAAATTTTTTTGTTAAAATCGAACCGAACTAAACCAGATGAATAGTACCGGATTCGGTTCTAATTTGCGGTAAAAATTGGTCCAAACCGGACCGTGCCCCCTACGTAAAATAACTTTATGTGTGTTCTTTTATTTTATGCTCTGCACATTTTAGGATTGATAAGCCATATCAGTCATGTTACATAATTTTATTTTTATTTATTGATTATAATTTTAAATTGACCTATTAACCCCTTCTATGCATTATTAGTCATCCTACAGGTAATTTCAATGCATCCCAAAAATATTGGTGTTACATTCCCTATTTTTGTTTTTATAATTTCCAGAAATCGAGTACAAGATATAACCATAGTAGTTGGTTTCTGTCACTTTAATCAAGTTTAATCATTGTCCAAAGTTCTAATTTTACTAGTTGAACAATTATTGAATGAACATATAAAATCATAAAAATTTACAATATTTTGATCCACTATCGTCTGCAGTATTTCAGATAATATAGAAATTGCAGATGCTTTCAATTAAAGATTCAAAAGGTATTTGGCCTCTAGGGAACATAGAATTTCTAGGGCCCCCAAGAAAAACATAGAATTCCTTGGGCAGGTACTTGAAATAAGTACCATACAAGGGCACTACAGCAAAAGCACTCTTTATCCAAATCTTTCTGTAATTTATTGGTGTCGGCCGACCCATTTTTAGGGTTACATTAAAAAGAAAACAAAAGAAGAGAAAAGGAAGGATTTCTGGAGGGCCCACCAAATATTAGGTTAGTGGACATTGACGATTCAAACGCTGATCACGCGTCACACAGTAACTATCAAGCTACTGTTTATGGAGTACACGTGGTAGAAACCCAATGGAATATGAGCCCATCATATGTGCTACGTAAGCTCCCTCTCCATGCAAGCCATGACTTCATACCAGCTGATCAAGGACAAGTGTACGGTGATGGATAGTTATTCATTTTAGGTCTTCAAAATGCCCACGTCTCACGTGATAGATTAGTTCAGCCCCACGCTTAATAAAACTATTATTTATTTTTTTGGTGACATGTAGAATAATGCTCCGATTTGATTTAGAAATGGGCCAGTGACTTCACTCTCTCCAATCTTAATTTTTTGGGTGGGGTTTTGCCAACCAATTAGGGTTCAACATTTGGGGATCTGCTAATTTTGGATCTATTTAATGATGTAATAGAAGTGTAAAGGGGGAAGTGGAATTTGACAAGTGTCTACCATTAACATTAAAATAATATCAAAGTTTGGTGTGGAGTTGTTTGCATCTTGATTGGAATTTTGGAACTGAAAATAACCCACTCATCTGTCTATTGTGAAATCAAGATGATTTATATTCGGAAAGCCGAAGACTTGGAACTTGCCATAGTTTTAGCTTACAAATATAAGTTTAATTAATTATACCAACCGATGTGGAAATATATTACTACTGATAGATGAAGGAGGGTTTTCACACACGAAGACAATCAAAATGCTATGAGGTTCGAATTTGAGACCTCTAATATGTAAATCAATATAATTTTTCATTAGGCTAGACCTCATTAGCATTACTTGTTCTTTTTCATAGAACCTACTATATGGATCCTATTTATTCACATTAAAGTAGTTTAGAATATCGCTTTAAAAAAACACACACACACATAATGTTGCACATCAATTGGTAGCCAAAAATTGAGATAATAGTTTATGATTCTAGCACTAGCTAGTTTTGGTCATCTTTATGAATTTCAACGTGTAATGTGCTTGCACTGACCAAAAGAACATGAAATGTGATGTAAGAGTTTTGAATGAAGCAGTGTCAAAATTTGAAAATTATGTTATTCCAATTGTATATAAATTATTATGTTTTCTTAGCAATAATAAGGAGAGAAGACTCGAATTTGGAATCTCGGGAAAAAAGAAAAGTACTACTAAACTAACAGTTCATGCGTATATCAGTAATTATGTTTAGTTGTTACATCAGTAAAGTATGTTTAGTTGTTAAAAAGACATGTAAAAATAGATAGATACGATAGGAGAGAGAGAGCCTCTAGCTACAAGCTATTTGTTGGAGAAAATCACACCCATGGGTGCGGGCAATAACTTTAGAATGGTAGAATTAGGATTGGATCAAATTATAGAAATTGTGTAATTGTTGGTCAATTCCATGTATCATTATCAATCAGCGTTGTTTTGTTTGTCTTCATCATGCAAAGCAGCATCAATTGGACAAAACAAAATCTTTACATTATCAAACTTTCAAATGGATGATGTGATATGAGAACGCAACAGGCACCTGCATTATTGAACGCCAGTGCGTTTAGTCCAAGCCCAAGAAACTTTTTTTTCTATCGTTGGGTTTCTTATGAACCCATTTAACCCAAAATGACCACTACAACAACGAGAACCCAAATATCATACGTTCTTATCTCCTATAGGGTTAAGACGTAGTCAATAGAGTATAACTCAATTGGTTGAGTTCTTCTATCTTTATTTATGTAGGCAGAGATTCAAAATCCCTAAACAAAAAATGATGAATACTTATATAAACCCCCCTCCTCAATCGCTTATACTACAAAAAGAAAAAGGTACATACGCATTCAATACATGAAAATATATGACACATAAGAATACGTTAAAAATATATTGTTTTAAAATATGGTGAAAAAACAAACAAACAAACATTTTACGGGTATTAGGAAAAAAAAAAAAAAACACGAACAATAATAGGCCAGTTCAATGAAACAACACCGAGAAAGAAAAAATGTCAATAAAAAGAACATAAATATATAGAAAAAATGTATCAAAATTAAATAAAACAACATAAGAAAAATATCCCTCTATAGTTATAATATCAAATTAAATCTCACCTCTGATCGTGAGGGTACTGAGAAGAAGTACTTGGATGAGCCAATGCCGTGACATTTGTCGGCCCCAAATCTGTGCTAAATGGAGAAGAAAAGGTGTTCATGGGCAGCCCATGAGTTGTATCTGCAGAGTCTAAAGTTTGATCATTGTTGAAGCTGGTGATGGGCCATGGATAATTGCTCCAAGCTCCATTTTGGAAAGACTCATTATAATACGGGGGCTCACCAAATTCTGTGTTCACTGTTGTGGAAGACATAACAGCAGCAGCGTAATGATGATTTATTGATGAAGAGGATGAATTGGAATTGGCAATAAGAGGAGATGGATATTCTTGATGATCATGCTGATGAGCTGATTGAACTGAATCTGCAATCTCTTTATTTTTATTTTTCTTCACTCTCTTGTTCTTATAAATCTTACACAAAACACAATCGTTCAACTACAGAAGAAACAAATACGAGTTATTAATTAGATAGGCATATGAGATATACTGATATGAATTACGATATATATATATATATATATATACACATAGACGTGGCAGATCCATGAATTTTTCAAGGAAGAGGCAATATTAAGAAGGCTAAAAGGTCAACAATTTTTTTTTTAAACAACCAAATAGCCTTACAATTTAAACAATACATACGAGTTTTACGTCTAAGACTAATTGGCTATAGTCTATTTTGTATATCAATTAATATGCACAAAATTTAGGTTACACAATTATTTACCAACATTCATATCAAATATGAACAAAATGCATGTCAATTACTAGTCTACCAAAGTTCATATGAAATCATCTATTAATCTAACCAAAATCAATACCAATTAATCTAACGCAAAGTACATGTGATTTGGAGGTCACGAGATAAAAGTACATGTGATTACGAGTTTTAAGGTAATTTTCGGTGAATTTTTCGGAGCACATAAGAATTTTTAATGAATTTTTAAAGTTAGTCTAGTTAAAATTTGACACTTGGTGCCTTGATAGAGGACCATATTAAAAACGAATTAAAGTTGAGAAGCACATATTCTAACTTCTCACACTCCAGTCGTCTTCTTCTTCGACTTAGTCTGCAACTTGTGAAAAAATTTCAAAATATTCTCAAATTTATAACTTTGGTTGTGGAGGTCCAATTGACAAACCGTGTTCTCATGATCATGAGATCAAGCCCAACAATCTAAGGTAGATATTCAGGGCCTCACACAACAGCAACAAAACAGGCTCTTTGAGGCTTTTAATCGAACACTTCATGGGCACAAGTAGAGGTGCAAATTTCAGAATCTCCAATGCATTTTCCGGCGAGGGGAGGCGCAGCTGCACCTCCGTACGCCTCTGTGAATCCTTTACTGTATATAGAACTTCTATTGAGGAATCCCTCAAATAAGCTTATTTAAGGGTCCCCTACGAATTTTTTTTCAACGATCCAAATCATCTATTTTTCAAGTCTACATTCATAGATCATCCTTGTAAAAAAAAAAACTAGACAAATCAAAAACTGTTTCAATATCTAATTGTGTTCTACAAAATCAATGAACATAGTGCCTCAAGAAAGTACTAAAATTTCAATAATTCAATTGCGTGGTCAAATAATATTGGATTCAAGTGATTTTTTGTAAAGATGATCTTTGAATGAATATCTACAAAATAGACGGTTTGGATTAGTGAAATACAATATAGAGTGGGCCCTGCATAATTTTGCCTGAACCTAGCTAGTATATGCTACTAATAAAAAGCCATAACACACCAAAGAATTTCTCCCATAAAAACACACACGTATACTTCCATACCTTCATGTCACCGTTGGCTTTATGGTCATTTGAAGGAGCAATATTTTCACTAAGAACGTATTCATGCATTTTCCATTCTGTCTTAACTCCTTCCCCGTGTTTCCCTGCACAAAAATCTAGAGTCCTTTTCTGCCCAATTACTTCGTTGTTAACTTTGATCTTCTCATCGGTTCCAGTTGCCTTCCAATATCCATGGTTGTCTGCTGCTCGATTTGGTCGAGATCCATTTGGGTACTTTCGGTCCCTAGAACTGAAAAAGTACCACTCGCTTTCTCTGAGTAAGTTGTGCATCCCTAAAGCAAAACAGAAAGAAAGAACAAAAGTTATTTAACAATTAATATAAACAGTTTAGTATTGAAATATTAATCTCCTTCTCTAAACCAAAAATTCAGAATCCATTAGGGCAAATTGATATCAGCACTCAAACGTGATTTGTCTCTGCCCTAGAAATAAAACCCTAGTTGCTCTCTTCCAGACTTACGAAGAGTCGTTCTTACTTTTTAGTTTTGGTACATGAAGTGTGGTTCACATTAATTGCATGCAGTGCTCCAAATTCTTTACGACTAATCCATTCAGTCTTGAATTTCTGAGTAAAAAACAAAATAACTACTAAGAATACTGATAATTTTTTTCTTTTTATGAATGAGTTAAGTGGAGATACGAACTTATAACCTCTTTCAATACGAACTTCTCTAAACTTCGATATCATACGTACGTCATGCAAAAAATTCTACTAAAGTGGTGCAAACAATTAAAGAGCTTTCAAGAAAATTAGCAAAAGATTACATATACACCCCTTCTTTCAAGAGTAAATCCTTTTCTATAAACCTTTTTAATAATAACTTAAAAGTAGGATGCACGAACCTTGACGACTTGTAAGAACCCTAATTTCTTTTCTGCTATTCTTGAAAAGTTTTCTAACTAAATATGCTACTTCTAAAGTTCTAAACGATGCATGTGTAGCTTAGAAGAAGCATATCAATATCACGAAAAACCAGTGAAGGTAACCAGTAAAAAAGAAGAAATAATTAATGGATATAGAAGAAGAGGATCATAACACTAACCAGTAAGCTCTTCAGGATGGTATTTGTAAACATCAACTTCACGAAACCTGTTGATGGGCAGTAGCCCATTCTTGATCTTCTTCTTTAAGTATCCTTCAATCAATTCTTCGTCGGTTGGGACGAATCGATAACCACTTGGAAGATCATTAATATATTTATCGGTTAACCATGCTTCATCAAAAAGTTCATGAGCAACTTGAATATTGCTTTCCTCCATTGAAACTCACAAGTATAGAGTTCTTTTTTTATTTTTTTATTTTTTATGGAGCCTATAATGTAGGAATATAGTTGAAATTTGTAGGCTTTATTGACAGGAGAAATAATAGGGGGGGTTTTCATTAGGTGTTTGTGTGGGATTTGGTTTCTTTACTTTCTTTGTACTGGGTCCGTACTCTGTAATTTTTATTTATTTTGCATTTATTTAATCCGTACTCCGTATTTTATCTGATATGTGATAATAACTATAATAACTTTCTAACGACAAGTAATATTGAACAGAGAATTTGAATTACACATGAATTTCTTTGGTTCATGGATTACACATTTAAAAAAATAATCAATTTGCCAACGGGAGCAGGGGTGAGTTAGAATTGAAAATTTGGGGGGCCAAAGTAGGAAATATAAGTATATAAAACACCTAAGTATTCAATAATTCATGTTTAAAGTTAAATATTTCTAATTTAGTCATGTCTAATTTATTTTAGAGGGAATTTTAACTTAAACTATAAGTTGTTTGTTACTAATTATGTATGTTATATATAATATAATAGAGGAGATATCAAAATATACGGCCACTGAATGGGAGTCTAAGCCTAGTGAAAAAGCCATGGCATTATAGTTTTTTTTTTTTTTGTGTGAGAAATTCTTCCTTCCCCTCTAGTTTAGACCATTGCTTGTATTAAAAAAAAACAATAATCAATTTAATCATTACAAAAATAAAAATAAAATTTAGATATATTATCAGGTGTATTGTCGAGGATTGAAGCTTGCATTGTGCCTGGTTAATGGGGCTCATAATTTCAAAATAAGCGTACAGCCTTGCAAATTTGAGCTTATCAGTTTAACACACCTTGCATTTATTACTTGATTATTTTATTAATCGATTTCCACAATATTCTCAATTCATTGACTGCCCAATATATATTCAGTGTTTACAGAAAATTTTAAGCAGAAATTAATTAAAAGCAGCCAATAATAAAAAAAAACCATGCCTGCATGGCATATATCCTCTCTCTTCTCCACCCTCCAACGACTGAGAATATTGGAAGGCTTTTTTTTTTCTTTTTTCTTTTTTTTTTTTGTGTGGGATATGTGGGAAAATATAGCAACTGGAGACATTCCTAAATGTATATGAGTATATGAACAAAGCGAAACCATGCCTGCATTGCATGGCATATATTTCACCTTTAGTTTTTGTTTTTAATGATTATTGAAAAGAGAAATAAATAAATAAATAAAAGTAGAATTTACATGGTAATATTCATTAATTGACATGGCATGACGACATTAACTGCCACATAAGGTAGTCAGTTAGTGGTGGAGCCACCTGAGGACCATAGTGGGCCCAAGCCCGCTCTCATATTTTAACTTATATATGTTGCTATATGTTTGCTTTTTGTAGTAAAAATTATTAAGATTTTTTGTCTTTCCCTTCCTCTTTTGATTAACTTAAGCTTCATGAATAGCACTTGAGCTTAATAGGACACCTTAATATTGGAATTTATGAACATTTTTTGTATTTCTTCTCTCTGTTGAAGTATAAATTATTAAATTTTGAGTCTTTAATAGTATGGATGATGAGATTAATATTAAACCATTTTAACATGTAACATTCATGACAATTATGATTGTAATAAATGAACAAATTATTAATCAATATGAAATAATATTATTAACTTATTAACTAGTTAGCACTTGAGCGCTACTATTCGAATTATTTTTTAAAATTTTTGTGAAGGGCCCCCTCTAATGTGAAATCATGACTCCGCCACTGTGGTCAACTAATGTGGTCAATCTTGTGTGTCTGAATAGCATTACTAGTGGGAAAATATAGGTAATATGAGAGATTCCCAAACCTATATGAGTCTATGAACAAAACCCAACAAGCCAATATGAGAGTCTGGAAAAATACATAGGTAATGAAAAAGTGTTCTTGGTTAGCACAAGATCACACCGAATTTGAGTTGTTCATGTAAATTGGAACTTATTTATTCACAGTAAGTACGAAATTGTCAAATTAATTAGAAACAAAATTTTTGAGTGACAAGTTTGGTGAGTATTATATTGATTTGGCAATGGTAAGGAGAGCTCCGCAACTTCACAACAACGAAACAAATTACTTGAAATGATCACCAAAATCCAAAAACAAAAAACAAAAAAACCAACTCTAGCCAAAAAGAAAGAATCCGCCCAACCAAATTCTAACCTAGACTAATTTACAATTTGGTGTACTGCTAGGGTTTTGCCTAAACAACTGCTGTTGATGATGATACCAACGCTCTAGTCTTTTGTCCAAACCACCATCCTTGATTCTAGCCGCAAGTAGTTGCTCATATAGCCTGACATGCACAGGTAACTGCATAGAACTTGAATCAACCAGTGGCATTTGATCCGCATACGTGGAAGTCTCCATGGGTGGCAAAAATCCAGGTTGAGAAGAAAACGACTCCCTTGGCTGAACATGGCTCTCAATATTGACGGACTGCATGTCGTATTGGGTGAGGATTTGATCGTTTTGATCTAATTGGGTGAGATTTTGATCGTTTTGACCGTATTGGGTGAGGTTTTGATCGTTTTGATTGTATTGGGTAAGGTTTTGATAGTTGTTGTAGACTGGTCCCGGACGATTGCCAGACGTTTGATTTTGGAAAGGGTACTGCTGGTGAGGATAATATGTAGGGTTTCCAACGTAGGTGTTCATGAATATTGTTGGGGTTGCCATGCCACGAGGTCGTTTGTTTGCAGTGGAGGAAGAAGAAGCACCGCTAGATTGACCAACAAGATATTGATCATGCTGATGAACGGGCTGGATTTGTTGGTCTGGAAAAGCTTGAGATGCTACAACATTTGTAGATGGCTCTGCTCTTTGATCAGATTGTGTAGTGCTCGAGTCATTGTTCCCGTCTTTGGTATTCTTGTAAATCTTGCACAAAACACAATTATCCAGCTGCAAAGAAAACGTACAAGAGTAAAGTTAATTAAAATCAAGTCATATGCAAAAGTAACTTATCAAAATTATAAAATTAAAAAAAATTATGCACACATGTTTACATTTCCTTACGTACCTGCGTAACACGAGTATTGCTTATTTCATTAGGAGGAGCAGTCTCTGTATCGAGCGTGTATTCATGCATTTTCCATTCTGTCCTCTTGCTATCTTGATGGTTCCCTTGATAAAAATCTAGAGTCCTTTTGGACCCAATTACTTTACCATTACTGTCTTCGATGTCCTGAGCTTTTCCGGTTGCCTTCCAAAATCCATCGACTGCTGATCTATCTGGCCGTTGTCCTCTCGGGTACTTTCGTTTCCTAGAAGTGAAAAAATACCACTCACTTTCTCTAATTAAAGTGAAGCGCCCTAGAAAGAAAAAGAAAAGTTAAAGTTATCTCACCACAAAAGAAAAAGAATAAAAACAAAATTAACCTAAAGTGAGCATGTAGCATATAGATGAAGACACAAGAAACTAACCAGTGAGGTCTCTAGGATGATACAAGGAGATGTCAAGGTCAAGAAACCTGTTTTTGGGGATTTCCTTGTTCAAGACCTTTCCCTCTAAGTAGCTTGAAACCAACTCGGCATCAGTTGGGGCAAATCGATAGCCACATGGAAGAGAATTAAAATATGCATCGTTGGTTGGATCGTTGATGAACAAATCTACTTGGTCTGGAATCGGATTGTTGATGAACCGATTGTTTTCATCCATGGTGATTACGCGAATGCGAAGCTCCTAATTTAAGATTACGAAGCCTTTTATAGGAAGATACTGGAAAATTGCAGGTGTAAAAAGCCTTGAGCATGGAGAATTGGCGTTTCGGTCCATGTTTATATAGGATTTGGTTTCCTTCTAAACTGCATGTTTTTTTTCTTTCTAAAATAACACAAGTGTAGCAAGTTATATGGAATGAGGTTTTAGGAGTTTTAATTAGATTATGTTTGCTTAATTTGGAGTTAAGATAAATGATAATCCTATAGTGTCATAAACTTATATTTGAATTTATTCGACCAAAAAAAATGTATTTTCCACGTAATCCATCTTAACCGAAACAATTTTTTTTTATTAATATAAGAAAAATAGAAAGATGGAGCAAGGTTGCAACTTTCTAGGATTACCAAATGTAGATAATTTATATATGACTCCTTGGAAGTTTTGTTTGATATATAATTGCTCCTATTGAATTTCATAAACCAGGGTTGTGATAAGAATCTGTATTTTCGACAAAAAAGAAAAAGAAAAATATAAGAATATGTATTTTGGGTGACTTGAGTCAAATATTGGGTCACTTAATTTGGGACAATTTAAGTGACTTTTTTACTATATTTGAAAGTTTTTAAAAAAATCATATTTATGAATTTATGGGCTAAATTTGAGCAAAATTCAGGAGAAAGGCTCAAGAACTTTATCTTTTTAAAAATAAAGAAAAATAAAAAATACATGGTTTAAACGTCATCATTGTGGTGAAGCCTTTTTTAAAACAAAAATGCAGGTCGCACCTAGTGCTGCTGAAGGCTTGTGTAGATTGGTTAGGGCATTCTATGGAGCACCTGGTTTGCCCCTATGCGGCTCTCAAGGATTACATGTTATTGTATCTATTTCTTAACAAAGTATAATTGATTGCTAAAATTCATTAGGTATTTTAGTCAGATTCATATTTCTATATTCAACTTTGTGTTTATACCTGAAATTTTCCACCTAGGCCCTACAAGAACTGATGATGTGGCATTGGCACTCAAGCCAGATTTGTGGCCCAAGTGACAAATTTCAAGCCTAAAAGCAAGACAAAGATGGTTGAGCTCGGAAGCCCATGACCATGGCATAATGGCCTCAACCCAAAGACATCATTCGTCGTGCGGAAATGCTAGAATGAGGAGCTTATTTGATGAGCTTATTTGAGGAGGTGAAATCTCACCATCAACAACTAAAAACAAAGTACATGGGGGGGTGTGGTGGACCCCTTTTGATGGTGAGATAAGCCTCCTCAAATAAGCTCCTCACCCAACCTCCTCATTATAGAAGCTCCCTTGGTCGTGAGTTCAGTCCATGATAGCCTAAACCCAGAAGTTGGACTTCAAAGCCCAAAATTGTAACCCAATATTCTCGGCCCATGGTAGATTTTTCCCCGCTATAAATCTTTCTTATTCTTCTTTTCTTCCAGTTCCAAAATTGATTCTTCTAATTTCTAGACCTCTTTTACACTTGTTGAATAATCATCCTCATTTTCTTTTGATTCTCATACTTCAAATCTTCACAAATCTAAATTTTGTTTTAGGAATGGGGCTTTGCAATGGAAATCAATCAAGAGGTACTTTTACACCATTTTATAACTAATTAGAAGGAAATAACTTTTTTCGTGTTTGTAGATTTGCGACTCTAAAAAGGACCTAATTGTTTACTATCGCCCTGGGTTCTCAAAAACTTAAGGCGAACTCACCACCACGGATTTATTAAGGGAACTCATTAAGCTGAAAGTTGTGTTGAAGAGAATTGTAATATGACTCCTAATTTATTGAATAACATTCGTGTTTTGGGTAGAAAACATGTTCTATCAGATTCACTTCTACGACATATTACACAGCCATTTTCAATATGATTTATTTCTTTATCATTTTGATTTCAGATGATTTTGGGTGCCAATAGTTTCTGGAATTTTGGTGGCTCAATGACTCTGGAATTATCAAAGTAATTAAGATTTTTTTAAAAAAAATCACCATTAGGATTGATCATCAACTGAAAATCGTACCAACACACCAACACAACGGTGTGACAGAGAAAACTTCAAGCAGGGCTCCACCGTTGGGATGATGATAGAAGAAGACTGCTGAACTTTTAGGACGATGGTTAAAATGAAGTAATTCAAAATTAAAAAAAAAAAAAACAAAATCACATATTATTTCTTGTCCAACAAGCAAGTTTACTAGGAGCACCACTATGATTAATACTCCAGAAAAATTCTGGGCAAGCCCACAGTCTACATAAAAATTGAATTGGGCCAAACTATTGACCCACTTAGGTCCAGCCTTGTCCCATAGTTGGGCCTAATCTCATATAAGAGTTTTTTTTTAATGGGACAAAATAACCTTTTCTTATTAATTAAAAAAATTCACTGATGAATTTTTTGTTTTTTATTTTGAAAAACTTGCATGATGCACATTCATGATTTCAATATATTGATTAATTGGATTTACAATATTGTAATGTATATATGAACTAACAAAATTCACTTGTTATAAATGTGCAATTTATATATTCAGGGAAAAGAAAAAAAAGAAAAGAAGAACTTGCAATTTATTTCCTTATGTCAAAAATTAAATTAACAAATAATTTCTTTGATAATTCAACAGCATTTTTATGTTCAATATGTGCTTTTATATATATCAAAGTGTTTCTAGGTTAAGCCATCAAACTCTAATGACTACTCTACCATCAAACTCTAATGACTACTCTACCATCAAACTAAAGCTGCAGCCTGATGTGGTCTTTAATAGAACAAAAATTAAACACGTGTAATGCGCACAGAGATTTTAAAACATATTAATTGATCTGGTCCAAAACAATTCGTTTTGGCCAGATCATTAAACATAAAAATAGATTGCGCTTGATATTGTTGTTCTTCACTCCAACCTTTCCACAAACAGGTTGTGGGTATTGTTACCTAGTCGCCCAAGAGCTCAAGATGACTGACTTCTATGGTATTTTCAAGCGAGGGGAGGGGCACATGCGCCTCTGTGGGTCCGCCACTAACGGCCAGATCATTTGGTGAATAAATTAGTGTGTGAAGTTCATGAAAAATTATTAGTGCGGTGGTAATGATGTGGTGTCATAATTTTTTGGACTTGTAAAGTTACATGGCATTTGACTTTGGTGTTACTGTCACATAGGATAATTTTTCTAAGTTATCTGGTCTATGCAATAAAAACTTATGTACGACTAACGGTAAAATTACGTGGCATGCTTGAATGAATGTTACAAAATTCACACAAATTATAATGCATGTACCGATCGAATATAATATTTTGTGTTGGAGTGTAGAATTTTAGATACTGATGATTGTAACTGTGTTAATTGGGTGAATTATCACATCCAAGAATTTCTTCTAAGCAATCAATCGTGCAAATCTTGTCAAATGATTTTAGGTGCACTTGGTTTCGGCCGACAATTTGGGGAAAGTTTCTAATACTGGAATGAAATAATAAGTTAATAACAGTGAGAAAAAAGTCCTAAAGTTGAAAACTCTCAGTGACTTTTTCTAGATCTCCATTTGGAGAAAGGTCTATGTGCTTTTCATGTCAAGTTGGCCACTAGGGTCATGCCAAGTTGGTCATTGGGTGCTATTTCCCCCAAAAAGAATTTTGAAAGCGATCCAACTTGAATGGGGGGAATAGGGAAGAGATGAGGCCTAGACTCCTATAAAAGAGCAATTAAATTTAATCAGAAAAAAACAAAAGATAAAAATAAAACTATTCTTGTCATGATCAATGCCTTTTCTCTTATAAAATTTGCAGAAGTGGGTGTTGCAATCCTGTGGGGGTGATTATTGCATATATAAAGCACCAAATAAATAGGCGCTAATGTCGGTGTTAAGAACAATCTTGGTCATGTGCAAGCTCCTGATTTTTATTTATTTTTAGTTTGTGTTAAATAATTTACTAATTACTCTTGGTCTAATTTTACTTTCTTTCTAATTTTGGAAGAAATTTCAAATTCCAACCCGTTTCTTCTCCTATCGATGAAAAATATCATAAAGTTTCGAACTAGAGACGGTCCTACATCGTGTCTAACCTATAGCCCATGTGAGTTTGCAGTGTTCATGTGAGTTTTTAAAAAAGATTAAATATGTAGATTTTAAGGTTTAGCCCAATTTAAAATCCTGATTTCGTTCCTATTTCAAATACTTCAACTCGATACATGAATAAATACTAATAACTACGTGAATTTACAAGTCATTAACAAAAAAAATATTGAATTTCATGAGAGCATAGGGAATATGGATCTGACTTTGGAAGAAGGCTCTACTGCTTTTTAGGAAAATACTCTCTAGTAATCCACATGTTGTCCTCATATTAGAAACAATCTTTGGTCAAAGTCCCACTTTGATCAAAGGGTATCATTCATTTCAACATTTATTTAATTTTTTTGACGTTTCTTTTTCTCAGCCCAAGTGTTACATTCAAAGATCATAGTATTTTTAAATGGCATAAACAGTATAAGATAAATTATGCTACATTTTTCTTCCAAACATCTGACATTTCTACAAAACTCCAAACATAAGAGTGCTCATTAATTAAAGACAAAGTGGGAGACAAATAAAGAAACCTTAATCCTATGATCATTCCTTTTTTAAATTTAAAAATAAAAATAAAAAATTCCTCTAGCAAAGCATCATCGACAGAGCAAAAGACCAAGTCTCATGCTGCCCAAAAAAGGTTCAATTCTTTTGACCAAACCAACCCCTTTCTGACCTAAAATCAGATATGAATACAACAAGTAGGACGCCCTTTTTGTATTCTTGCTGAAGCTCTATTTCCTGGAAATTTACAAAATTCTTTAAAATATTGTAAACGTTGTGTTTTAGATATTGTGTGTTGCATGATGTTCAACTTGACCAACAAGCAAAATGGTCGTACTGATTTTGACAATTTAGCGTTTAGGATGGGATCTGCCGACTTGTTATCTACAAGGCTGCACTTTCTTGGGTGGGAGACTTGGTCAACAAGAAGAAAGCTTGATCTTGGCCCCATAACATGTACTCTACTGTATGAAATTATAAAGATTCATTGCACCATGTCCACTTAGCTTGCGTTTGAATGAAGCTACTACGTGCACTTCACAACTTGAATAATTTTGCAAGTTTGCTTTACTGCAAAATAAGAATTCTATTTTAAGTTGTAGGGCTCTTCTTACTCCAACCAGGATAAGCACCTCTGCCACCTTTGGTGTGACTTCTCCTCTTCCATATCCTCATTGTTTGTTTTGATGTGCCCTATCTCCTTGCGTTTCCAAATTTTGGCCATATTGTTGACGTGAGTCTCCTAATTAATCAAGGAGATTTACTTCCTTGATTAATTAAGGGATTTACTTTCCTATTTTTTATATAAGTGATAAATCATTGTACAATTAGGAGATACTTTCCTAATTCTTTACTATTTCTAATTCCCTGTAAAACCCTCATATGTAAACTCCTATATATACCTCCTTATGGAGAAGAATAAAGACAACCTAATACATTCAAACCATATTCATATTTTAGCATGGTATCAGAGTCAGGTTCCTTGTGACCTGTGCTTGCGTTCTTCTTACAATTTAAGTGCTCTCCTCCCCCCCTCTTCAAGGGGGGGAGGGGGAGTGAAAAAGATAATTTCTCATATTTATAGCTTCACATTCAGATCTCCATACACATATCCCTCATACCTTTCAACTCCTAAACACATATTTTTTATCCTTCCGCTCAACATTGTTTCTTGTCGGGCTCAACCCTCAGTTTGATCAAGTCCGGGGGGAAATCTTGCGAAAAAAACCTAAATTAGACCTTGACCAAACCTTTGCATATGTCTGTCGCGAAGCTCAACAACGACTGACCATGACCAGTACTCCAGACACTACTGTCCTAGCCACCCAACGTCCACAGGGTCCTTCGACTTCTACCACTGGTGCTTCTCAGACTCAAGTCACAAACTCTCGTTCGGACCACAAATGCACTCACTGTGGTGGAAGCAAACATACTCGTGCTGGCTGTTACGAATTGATTGGTTACCCGGATTGGTGGGACCACTCCAAAGCTCCGCGCAAGAATAGTGGAAAATCACTCAACACAACTTTTGACTCAGCTCTTGTTAAGCCAATTGGTTGTGGTACTAGGAGGGGCAAAAAAAAAAAAAAAAAAAAAAAAAGGAGTGAAAGGGCCTAAACCCTTATCTCAAATTTCTCATATTCAAAGGGCCTAAACCCTTATCTCAAATTTCTCATATTCAAAGGGCCTAAACCCTTATCTCAAATTTCTCATTCTCAAAGGGCCTAAACCCTTATCTCAAAATTTTCTCATATTTCTCATATTTTTTTCCCCAAATCCAAATCCCTCAAATCCAAAGTCCTCAAATCCCCTTATCCAAATCCATATACACATACCTCTTAAATCCAATTCCTACATCAAATTTCTCACATCACCTTCCTCACCTTCTCATATCACATCTTCTTCCGCTACGATGTCAGGAACTCATACGATTTACCATCTTATTGCAGATTCACAGAAGCATGCGGTCAAATCAGACTCCTTCTTCTATCACCACCACCAAAGGTTCTACTCTTCATACGTCATCCAAGATCAGATATTGCATATGCTGTGAGTGTGGAAGAGTTTTTTCATGACTCACTTACCAAGTTGGGCATTTGTGACATATATGCACCAACTTGAGGAGGAGTGTTGACGTGAGTCTCCTAATTAATCAAGGAGATTTACTTCCTTGATTAATTAAGGGATTTACTTTCCTATTTTTTATATAAGTGATAAATCATTGTACAATTAGGAGATACTTTCCTAATTCTTTACTTTTTCTAATTCCCTGTAAAACCCTCATATGTAAACTCCTATATATACCTCCTTATGGAGAAGAATAAAGACAACCTAATACATTCAAACCATATTCATATTTTAGCACATATGTCCTTCCTTATTCCATTTGCATCTCCTCTCCAACTTCACTTCAACCATAACTCTCACCTCCCCCGCTTCTCCCCTTCCGAGAGATCTGAAACCGTAAAATCCTCCTCTCTCCCTAGGATTTTCTTGGTTGTCTACTATAGGTTGCTACATTTGCTTCTCTCCTACAATACATCCTCAAATTTGACCCTTACTTAGATCGTTTGAGTATGATAATTGTTGGTGGCTTGCTTCCCCAAACCCATGCTCTACAGATCCCACTTGTTGGTTTCTCTCGACTTTCTTCCCTAAATCAAGCGACAATGACTTGTTGTTTATAAGGTCTAAATCTGATTCTAGGGTTTCTGTATTTTTTGGGCCTATATTTTGTACTTGGAATTGAGCTTTTTTTTAGCCATTGTTTTTCTGTTTTTTTAACTTTGTAATGAGCTATTCGACAAAAAAAGAAGTAAAGTAATGACCAATAAGGATTGAAAATCAAGGTAACAAGCCTAAATCTAGAGACCAATACTAACATTTTGGATAGCTAAGATATGAAAAAATAGTTTGGTTAGATGAATGCTAAGTGTGTGGCTTCAATTCAAATAAGAATAAATTGAAACCTCATATAGGCCAAATGAATCAACATGGAGCAAAATAAATGACGTGGTCCAGTTTTAAGTTGTCCACATTTTGTTCTGATTTCTTTAGCTAAGAATGAGGAACAATCCTTCAAGGATTGGATGCAAATAAAAAAGTTGCCAAGCAAGTTTCTAGGTGTTTCCCAATTTCTCTTATTGTTTTTCAACAATTTGGCAAAAGCAAATGCTAAGGAACAATTTTGTCACATAGAATCCAATCACACGTGTCACTCTTTTAATCATTCTAATACTACACGTGTCATCCCACCAATTAAGATCTCAACGCCTTTGCTTCACATTCACTCAAGAATTTTGTCACCATGTTGCATTTGTATGCCAATGCCATGGGGTTTTTCTTATTTTCTATTTTTGGATATTAAGAAAAATAATTAGGGATTTCTTTTTTCCTCCCAAGAAAAAAAAAGGGTTATATAAAAAACTTTGAAGACCTAAAATTAAAATAATAAAAAAAGAACGAGTAGCGGTGGTGGGGAAGGGAAGAAACTTCATAAGCACCTTACAAGAAAACGAAAGCAGGTCTTCTTTGTGTCGTGAATTGAATGCGACCACAAGGCCACCCCTCTTCTCTTTCTCTCTCTTCTTCTGCTGTCTCTCTCTCTCTCTCTCTCTCTCTCTCTCCCCACTACTTCCTAGGGAGGACTATTGGACTAAAGATTCCCTCTTTTGTATGCTACAAATATGAGAATGCTTCATGGGATATCTTGCAACTTATTCTACCACCCTTGTGATTTTTTCCATCCCAAGTTCGTGTTGATTTGATTGCAAGCCTTCACAAAACTTCATCTTGAAAAAGATACACCCAAAGTGGGCTTTTAAATCCTTCTTTGGCCCTCTGAACAATACATCCCCTGCCAAGAAATAAGCTTGCTTTTTATTTTTGGTTATAGAGCAATTACTGCTTGCACAAAGGTACCTGGGTCTTAATTTGTTTGATATTTTCAGCCTTTTCTCTTATTCCAAATGTTGTTTTAACCCTTTTTTAGTGGTTTGATCCATATGTTTTAGCTATATTGAGGTGGGTTTATGTTTGTTTGCATTTTGATGTTCTTTGCTCTCTCCCTAATTGGTTTTTGTTTTGTTTTTGTATATGGGGTTAAAGAGATTTTGACAAAAAACCAACAATTGTATTTTTGTGGCATCGCTTTCCCCGATTTTTGTTCTTTTCTGTATGTATATTTCTATCTCGGATTAGGAACATTAATGGGCATCTGTGTTTTGATTTTGAACTTCATTATCGTATTTACCTGGTTCTAGCTCAAAATCTTCTTGTTTTTGTTTTTTCGGCTTTCTGTTGTCAGTTTTCCAAATGCAATAGAGAGACGTTTAGTTGCAATCTCTGCCTTTTATGCCTCGTCTGGCTTGAAATTTTCATATATTTCTTAGATCCAGAAAATATTGAATTACTCTCATCTCTCTCCATTTCTGCTGATCAGGGGGAATCTAGAATTGCAGGAACAGATTTCTCTATGGTAAGCACCTCATCCTTAGTTTATACTTAATATTGGTTAATAAATTAACTTTTATCAGGAATGTAATTAGAAATGATGTCTGCATGTGAAGCAAGATGGTTCCTTTGATGTGATTTGATTTTGGTGGTTGTCAACAGGGAGAAGCCCCAGCATTCTTTGTTGATGAGCTGCAGAAGGGATATGGAAATGGATTTGATATAAAATCCAAAGGCGGTGAAACAGCCATTCTCGTGGGCAACAGAACTGTATGATATTTAACATATCAATATGATTTTGTCATCCAATGTCCCTGTTTGTTCTTCAGTGATTTACCACCGGGTCAATCATATTGCCAATGCATTTTTTGACAGTATGTGATTGGTGGAGCCTGTGAGGAATCGCCATTGTCAATTGGAGTTCAGATTTTTGACCAATCTACTGGTGAATGGTAAGTGTATGACTCTTGGTATTGAATTGCTTTTGTCTGGTTTTGTTACTGATATCTGGTTTAAATTTGCAGGATATATCCTACTGTGTTGGGAACAAAACCCAAAACATGTAAGGGCCTTTCAGCAGTGCTTTTAAGTGAAGACCGAATATTGATTACTAAGAATGGTTCCACCCCAGACGATTTTGCTTGGTTCCTTGAGGTGGGTACCTGTGAAACTATTCAGATATGATAAGGGAGAGTACATTTGAACAGAACAATTATGTCTCATTTGGTAATAGTTTGAGTTTGAGACAGACAACGGAAGATAAAATGAGACTGCACCAAATGATAGTAGGAGTTTCAAACAAGTTTGGAAATAGAATTATATTCAATTGATGCGAGAACAAAATAACTCCTGTCCTTGTTGCTGTTAAATAAAGTAGAATTGTTCAGTTAACACCATTCTGTCCATCACGTATTACGTTTAGATGATTACTGGATTATTCTTGAATCTAAAATTGTTTTGTTTTAGGTGGACACCCAATATGTGAGGCAGCAGAAGAAAATTTTGGGCCCTGACGTGGTTGCCTGGAGTAAGGGTGTGAGGGGCTATGCTGAGAAGCCAATTGTTATTAGTGGTCCTTCTGGGGTAGGTAAGGGGACACTAATATCCATGCTCATGAAAGAATATCCCTCCATGTTTGGGTTCTCTGTGAGCCACACAACCCGTCCTCCTAGAGCTATGGAGAAGGATGGGGTCCATTACCATTTCATTGAGCGAAGTGCCATGGAGAAAGAGATAGAAGATGGGAAGTTCCTTGAGTTTGCTTCTGTGCATGGAAATCTCTATGGAACTAGTGTTGAAGCAGTAGAAGTGGTAGCAGATGATGGGAAGGTAACTTCCTTTGATCAGTATTTTCTATTTTGATTATTGTTGGAGCCTGGTCGTTTTCTTTATCATGTCAAACTTGCTATATGGATCTGCCATTTGGTGAATCAAAGCATCTGCATGATGATTAGTTGTATTTGGAACAACTTTTCTAGATTGTAGTCTGGTTTATGGGATACAATTAGAGGCTAATTCATATAATCCTTAATGTCATGGTCGAAGTTGTAAAAAGCTTATGAGGATATTTTATGTATTTTAGATTTCGCCCTCATATTGTTAAATTATGTTAGTGGCACTCTCTCACAAGCACTGCTTTCTTTACTGAGATTCTTGTGGTTATTCATTCTGTAATGTTGTTTGCTTTCAATGTAGAGATGCATTCTTGACATTGATGTTCAAGGTGCAAGATCCGTGAGGGCTAGTTCACTGGAAGCTATCTTCATCTTTGTATGTCCACCCTCAATGGAGGAGCTTGAGAAGCGCCTTCGTGCAAGGTAGTTTGAGATGCCATTTTATTTTTCTCATTCTCAAATTCCTCTTCCACGTTGCCAATTCTGAGTATGCTTAAATATGCTAAACAGGGGAACTGAGACAGAGGAACAGGTCCTAAAGCGACTTAAAAATGCCAAGGCCGAGATTGAGCAAGGGCAATCGTCAGGCATCTTTGATCATATGCTGTATAATGATAACCTGGAAGAGTGTTACAAGAGTCTTAAGGTATATGTTCCTTTCTTCTTAAAATTTCACCAATGCTTCTAGCGATGTTATATATTTACTAATTTCCTTATCAGTTTATAATTTTTACTGCTTAGTGATAACATATTCCCTCGTTTTTGTAGAAACTCTTGGGGCTAGATGGAACTGTCACTGCTCCTCCTAAATCAAGTAAGAAATGGTTCAATTCAGTCTACTGTATACTTGGTTCTTATTAGTTTCATATGCAATTAATTGAATTTAACGTGTTAAAAATTCCATTTCAGCTCCTAAAGTGGTTGATCTGCCTATGGACCATTCAGTAGCCAAAATTGATCACAGAATCATCATAAACTCTAAAACTTCGGAACTGGGAAAAGCATCTACGAACATGTAAGCATCTTTTTCATTGTTAGTTTCTTCTATGCATAAGATATTCAGCTTGTTTACACGTTTACGCTGTCTTTGCAGGATTGTGCTGGATGTGTCATCCCTCAAAGGAGGGGCCCCTGGACGGACTAGAGGGCTAGACATTTATACCATGGACTCATTTTTGGATGGTTTGGCTGGTATCAATAACTGAGCCAAATATTTCAACCCAGATAGCGACCGACTTCTTTGATTTCTTTATTCGTATTTTCAAATCTTTCTCATTTTAGTCTTAAAGGAAAAGTGGTGATGAAGCTTCATATATGATTGTGTAGATCATCGCATAGATTGGATTATTTTTTTCCCCATTCTTTGCTTGTTTAGAACGGAGATGACTTTGGACTTGGAGCAATGTTGAACAATTACAATGACCCCCACATGGGCAAATGAGAGCTGATTTATGGTTTTGTTCGGCAAATTTGAATATCGAGCTAAGAAAACCATCCGTGAGGATGCCGTAAACATTACTCTGAACTGTTGTAGCTACCAGTTTAGGAAACTACTCCGAATTTAATTTTAGTCACACTAAACCAGGTTGCTGCTTTTAGTTCTTTGTAGTCGCCAACATCAAACATGAGGGTTTTACAGGGGTTCCATAATGTCATGGGGTCGGACAAAGGAGAGAGGAAAACTTTGAAGCAATAGTTAGTAATGAAGGAAAGCTTCCCTGGTCGCATGGGCGCTACTGATCGTAGCAAAATCATACCATTTTTCATGCCTGGAACTCGGCCTGTGCATCCATAATATTAGTGGTAAAGGTGAATCATGACATTTTTAATGCCTAGAAATCAGCCTGTCTAACCATATTACTACAATACAGTGGCTTAGTATAGGTGTATTCAATTGGGAATTCACAATATTTGCAAGTATCTTATAGTTCAGATGGTTAAGAGCAAAAATCCTTGCGTCCGAGATTCCGTGTTTTGATTCCCCTCTCGAAAAAGAACAGCAAGGGCATAGTACATTAGTGAAACACGAGAGCAAAAATCCTTGCGTCCGAGATTCCGTGTTTTGATTCCCCTCTCGAAAAAGAACAGCAAGGGCATAGTACATTAGTGAAACACGAGGTTGGACTTAAAAGAGTGTCTAGATACAATGACAAAGTCAAAATAGCTCCAAGAATGGGTCGCTTAGTCATAAAGGTCAGGAAGAATCGGTCAATATGCTTGTTTAGTTTCTCTCTTGATTGGAGAATGGGTCAAATTAGTTAGCTGGTATTTGGTGGACAGCTGTGGATACACGGTTGCCATAAGTCGCCAACTTTCCAGAGGGTTTTGGACTGGATGTATCTCGGAAGTCCCTTTGTTCAGATTTAGAATGCACAATGCCACCTACATATACATATGTAACTATCAACCAGCTGCAATCTAACAAACATGATGCCTAAATTTCCTAACACTTCCAATTATGTCGACATCGAATTTAGGGTTAAATGCCATATTGACCCGTGTGAATTTTTATTTTGGTTCCCATGTTTAATTGACGAATTTGGTCTTGTGCTTTGTCATGTTAACAATTTTGGTCTCATTTGACGTTAATTTGCTCGATCTGCGAGGGCACAAAATCAGGCAAAAATGACCCGAATTATTAATAGATTAAAGCTTGTTGAATAAATTGGCCGAATTTGGAAATACAAAATTGAAAATCCGAATAAAACATAGGGATCTAGAATGTATTTCAATACTTGTATTTAATACATGTCACTAGACTATTTCAATTAAATTAGACTAACATTCGGGCAATTATTTGGTGAACTTATAAATTGTAGATTCAGACTTATTAAATTAGATAACAATTTAACATGATTAATTAATTAAAATCTAGTTTGAGACAGAGCCACCAAAGAATTCCGTGTAGAATCTTAAAAGCTAGGTTTTATTGGTGGGCGGCCGACATTACGTAGCGGTCATTTGCCACCACCAGCTTTTGAGTGGTTCAAATTCGCAGCAAAGAAGTATTGGAGTATTTATTCTATCAAGGACAAAATTCTAGGGAAAATCAGCCTTGAAACAATGATGGTGTTATCAAGATTAGATGAGAAGTGTACTTATGGACGTTTCTATCATCTAGATTCCCAGAATATTTAACAATGGCCGTTAATGTAGTTTTCAGTTGTGAATTGACCTAGGAATGAGCTCTTAAAATAAAAAGATGACACTAATTCGCTCTTAAAAATTACAGTTTCACATACATATAAAAATAATTTATATAAAACACACAAATTATCTTTTTACAAACATGTCAAACTGTTTTGTTGTGAATTTGGCCCAAGATCATATCCTGGAGGCTGAGGTTTGGGGCCTATATTTTGGTCTAAACCTTGCTGTTGAGAAATGTATCACAAATCTTGCTATTGAAATGGATGCTGTTGTTGTTGTCTCATTTGTTCAACAAATCAATTCATTGTAATGTCATCCTCTTGCTGCTTTGGTACATAGTTGTTGTGATCTTAGGAGACAAATTGGAAATTGTCACCTTGTCCACATTTACAGGAAAAGGAATTGTGTTGCGGATTGTTTGGCAAACTGGAGTTATAGTATGGACTTGGGAATATGCTTTTTTGGAAAAAAAAAAAAAAAAAAACCATATCAAACTGTAATTGACAGATTTCTTATTTCCAGGAGAGGAGGCGTATTTGCCAATAAAAAAAGGGCTACCAAAAGTCCATAGCTGTCATGGTTTGAAGTGGAGCCTCATGTGGGTTCTGAAAACAGTCCCTAGGATGGATCACAGTGCCATATATGCTTCATTTGCAGGCTTGGTTTGGTCTAGTGGGGCAAAGAAACCTAGGGTTATAATATAATAAGGTCCAAGTATCTATACATGCCATAAACTGCCAATTGTGTTAGGGGCATGGGGGCATGTGGGCATGGGCAATTGGGGCATCATATAGGCATTCTATCTCTAGGGAAGTTGGAGATGGCCCATATGAGAAACTTCTGCAGTGAGGGCCGTTGCAGCATATACATGTGAAAGTATGAATCTGCTACCAGTTCAGTGGGGGACCCTGAGTACTGAATGAGGCCACACAGGGCAAGTGGGACATTTGGTTGTTGGTGCTTTTCAGTTTCGGTAGGTCCTATTGACACATAATTTCACATGCTGCTGTGCACCTATATGGAAGGTACTGACAGATGCATATTTCGACATCTCCAAGAAATTTTCTGGCGAGGGGAGAATAGTCAAGCACACCAAAAAGCCATAAAGACCCTTGAAATTTCAGAAATAACTTATCATCTATAAAAGGTAGGACCCAAACTCTATTGTAGTGCCCAAAGAGTGCTCAACTTTGGGCCTCTAGTGACATTCTCATGTCATGGACCCAATCTGAAATTTAAGCCCTTCTCCTTCTGGTTTGAAAACCTAGTTAGTAGGACCAGCTCGTCTCTTTTGTTAAAGATGAATGTCGTACAGAAAAATCTAACCTATGAAATTTTATCATGTCGTGGTGCTAAAATGATAAACCAAATCAACCGTTAAGTTATAGCTTCAAAGCACAACTTAGCCCATATGGTAACATTTATTATTTTTAGCAATGGAGAGGAGAGATGCGAATTTGAGATCTCTTCTAACATGAATAAGAGAATACCAATACCTATAAAAACTAGTTGGTTCCCATTTTCGTTGTGGTTAAAGCAATGAAAGGGTCAATCCATCGTATTGGATTCTCCTCTTTTTTGTTTGTCTTACTTTGTCCTTGAAATTCACTTCGGATTGAAAAGCTTGCTCCACGGATTTGTCTGTTCATCTTTTTCATATGCTTTCACTGAACCAATTAATTTATGTAAAGAAAGTGTAGATAAAATCTTTCGGTTATGCTATTGTGGCATCGACATGATTATATTTTGGTGGTATAACTAGGTTTTGTAAAGTTTTGGCAACGATTTTCTTGTTTGGAATTGTATTGCCATAACTTTTGATTTGGTTCACAATACTAGTGTTAAAATTAAAGTAATGCACGCTTGTGTCTTGAATAATATAGAATAATCTATAAAAATTGAGAGAAGTTGACAAGTTAAAGTCACTAGAAACATCCTACTAATTATATAATGTATTATAACTAGAGAAATCTAGAATTAAAAGACAATTTGTGACTGAAAATGACTTTGGAAAAGTCGGTTACTGTGCAACCGACTTGTCCAAAGCAAAGTTGCCGACTAAGTATTCCTATAAATAAGCCTATAGCCTCTCAATGTAATCAAGCTAAAAAACTACAGCTGTCCAACTCTAGCCATCAGCCAACTCAAGTATTAAAACCTTGTACCTTTCCTATTTCAATCAATAAAATAAAACTACTTTGTAACTCTTTCAAAAGTTTTCCTTCCCAAGTTAAGCTATTGTCCCAAACACTACCAACCATTCTTTAAATCTATTCTCCCTTAAACTAACAATTGGAGTTTGATGGAGATCACTTTTTGTGAACCTTGAAATTCAATTTTGAGAATATCCCAAGTGCCCTTTGATGTTGTTGCTGAAAGAAATCTTGGAAAGAGATATTTGCTTTTACTCCTTGTTGAATTAGGAACATAGCCTTGGCATCTCTTTTCCTATTTTCCTTGTAAGCCTGTTGCTTTTCTGGTGTCTGTTTTCCTGCAGATGAAGTGTTTGGTTCCTCGTAACCATCTTGGATAAGATCCCAAAAGGTCCTGGGAAATGAACAAAGTCTTCATTTGTAGGCTTCAATGATCATATTCTCTCCATAAAAAAATAGGCACTAAATTCAGGACATTGCCAATGGTTGAGGAATTTGAACTTGATGCCATTGTTAACACAGCAGAAGGATCGGCTTTGCTCCGATACCAAATTTGTTTGAGGAAGGATCACAAAACTGAAATATATATATATATATATATAGCAGAAATGTGATTTTTGACAGAGTATTTAAAACAGTAGAATCTGATATTTGATAATATACATATACAGTTCTTCTCCTATAGACTCGAATTAAACTTTCACCAGGAGCAGATTCTATTCTGGTCGGAAATCGAAAGGCATGAAAGGAGGACAAACTTCGGACACAGAGCTGTGCTCGCTGGATTTGGCTGCTTCTAGCAGATTCGTTAGCAAACTTGTAGCTCCCAAACTAATTCCCTTATATTTCTTGGTATCGGTAAAATCACCAGTTCCGTAGTAAGCAGGCCGATCATTGGTGCAACGGGTAATTGTTTCGATCAACCCTTTCAAATCTTCCTTGTACACGAGACGCATCCCGCATAGTTCAACCTCCACACCTGGTGTTCAACATCCAAATAAAGCCTGAATGAAATGGCACCGGTTCAAATGTTCTGGAAAGCGTACGCTTTGGATATGAACAATGAAGAGCCGATGTGACCCCTCATTGTCATCCAAGGGAGAAGATACGATTAGGCGATGCATCAGTTGGTTATGGCCCACAGCTTCAATAGGGGTATACAAATGACACTCGTAGAAAGTGCGAGTAGTAAGTGAAGCACCTGGGGGCAGACTGCAGACAACATATAGAGAAAGTCCTGTCCATTTCTCATCGTTATGCAGATTTTGAGGAAGAGCTAAGTTTATTCTGCATGCAGACGTGCTGCTTTGTTCACTAAACCACTGTAATCTTCCACGTCGAGGAAAAATAAAACCACAATCATAGAGATGCGGAAGGCCCTGCTGTAATCCCCAGAGACAAACATACTCATGATATCAGTAATTCAGTCGTCATTCTTTTTGTGTGTTTGTGTGTGTGTGTGTGAGAGAGAGAGAGAGAGACTACCTCAAATAGTTTTTCAAGCAATGACACCACATTTCTTCTCAATTGACCTACAATCCTGGTTGAAGTAGTAGTTTCTTGTTCTTGTACTTCTTGTTGAGTTTGAACCCCTCTTGTCGACGGAATAGTATACCACCTTCTTCTTGTTCATGATGATAGCCGAGATAGTGTTTATTCAATTTCTGGACAAATTTGGGGACATCTTCCAAGTATATTAGGCTCACCCCACACCCTGTCACTTTTGTCCTTGGGCTGTCAGGTGTAATTGAAGCTCGGATCAAGCGTTTATTCGAAGTTTCCTTAAGGTCACTTCGTGGTATAAAGCACCAATGTATAAATGGTCCAGCTAAATTGCAGTCGCGGTAAATACTTACTTGGGAACTTTCATGAGGATCTTCAGTTGTATAGAGTTCAATACGGTGATTGCGAGTGAAGTTTGCTCCCAGTTCCTCATCAAATTCTGGTACATCTTCCAAACTATCATGCTTCTGAGCTGCTTCACAAAGAAAGCACAGAGCAAGTTTTATCCTTTTACTCTTACCGTCTAAATCAAGAGGTAGATGGATTGTTATGGTGGATTCAGTACTCCGACGGCTCAACCATGCCGGGTTTTCATTTGATTGATAACCATATTCAAACCTTTCACCGCGCTGAATGGCACCCTATAAAATAGAAACGAAAGAAAGATAATAATAAAATATGTTCATGAGAGAGAGAGAGAGAGAGAGAGAGAGAGAGAGAGAGAGAGAGAGAGAGAGAGAGAGAGAGAGAGAGAGAGGACCTCAAAGAATGTTTGATAGAATGGCCTCAAAAGATGTTTATCAGGTAACCAAAACGCCTGAGCTTTGTCTTCATTTCTTTGGCGATTTAGAAAACCAAATCCGGCAGCACCTGAAGGCCACACCGTTGTTTTATTTGAATGTGCTTCCGGCAACAGAGGACAATTATGTACACTTACGGCTCTTATACTAAGTGGAAGCCGTGGTAATGATTGAAGCTTGCTACAATCATTCAATGCAAGTTCTTCAAGCTGACAAAGTTGAGAGATGCTTTCAGATACAAGGCTTATAGCAGTGCCACTAGCATCAAGCACCTGTAAACATTCTAAACTCCCCAAGTTCTCGGGTAACTCGTTAAGATTTGAACACCCTGAGACGTTGAGAATTTGAAGTGATGTCAAAGCAGTGCAAATGACGTCTGGAAGACACAAAAGGTTCTTGCAGTCTTTCAGCTTAGAGAGGGCAAGGCCGGTCAAATGCTTGATTGATGTTGGTAGCTCGTATAGCTGTCCCGCTTGCATCAAGCTCCTGTAAACATTCTAAACTCCCTAAGTTATCTGGCAGCTTGTCGAGATTCGAACACCCTGACAGGTTGAGAACTTGAAGTGATGTCAGACTATCACAAAGGACGTCTGGCAGGCTCAGAAGATTCTTGCAGTCTCTGAGATCGAGCAGAGTAAGGCCACTCAAATGCTCGATTGATGTTGGTAGCTCTTCTATTGCTGTCCCATCTAAATGAAGTTTCCTTAATTGTTTCATGTCTTCACCAATCTCTGGAAGCTTTTCAAGTTTGGAACATCCCGAAAGAATGAAATTTGTGAGAGATCTTAAGTTGATAATGTCAGGAACCTCAGACAAGCTTGTACAACCTTTAAGGATTAGCTGCTCAAGGTTCGGGACTTTGTCGAAGTCAGGGATCTTGATCAACTTTTGACAATCACTTAGGTTGAGTATCAACAACTTTTCCAAAGGCTGCAAAGAATTTAACATAAAAAACTTTCTCTGAAAGAGTTAACTTGATAAACAAATTCAACTTATGAAATGGACAGAGTAAGTAATCTTACCCTCTCTATTTCCTCCCATAATTGCTCTATTTCGCTTTCAGACAAGTTCAGTTCAACAAGTTTATTGGGTTCAAAACTTGAAGGCAGAGATTTTAAAGGATATTTGTGCCATTCCAAGAAGCTCAACTCATCTGAAAGATATTCAAGGCATCCAGAAAATTCCACATTGTAAATCTTCAACAATCTTAGATTTTCCATGTTTGAGAATGGGTCTTTCTTCAAGTGTACTTTGTCAGGATGAGGCAAGCTTAGGAAAATACCTTGAACAGCATCTGTCCCCTAATAGCCATAGTAGAAAAATGTAAATTGAAACATGGTCATTGGAAAGAAAACTGGTTTCTCAATTTCATTAAATATTAGAGAGTAGTGTATGATTCTACTAAACTTCTCACCTTATTTCCCTTTAGTACATGAATGGCTTCTGTATGAAGCCACAATCTGCTGCGTGCTCCTTCCTTTTTGGATTCTCCACGAACAACTTCTCTGCCCATTTGTTGTAGTAAATTGTGCATCCACAATTTTCCTCCTATGATACTCACTAAATATTTTTCACAGAGGATGTTTAAATTGATGCCTGGATAGTAGCCACAACTTTCAAATATGTTTTCTACACGGCATGCATCCTCGCCTTTGAAGAAACACGCAATGTCCAAAAATATTTCCCGCTGTTCTTGATTCTCTAATCCATCAAAACTTTCTTTAAGATAATTAACAATTTTGTTCTTACCAGAGTAGTTATCATCTTTTAAAGAAGCCAATCTACTAGACCAATCTTCTACACTTCTGTTCAGTAAGGAGTTACCAAAAACTTCAAGAGCCAGAGGAAAAGACCATCAACGAATCCCAGAAAATTCGTAACACAACTTCTTCATAACAACATCCATAGGATGGTCTTTTTTGAATGCTTTCCGGCAGAAGAGAAGAAGAGATTCATCTTGAGTAAGTTTCTCTATTGTGTATATTTTTGGATTATAATTTATCAACAACCTTTCATATGCTGTGGTTATGATGATTTTACTACCCTTACCAAACCGACTGGATAATTCTGCACCATCATTTCCAGCTACAGCATCTATTTGTTCTAATTCCTCCACGTTGTCAAGAACTATAAGCACCCGTTTGTTGCACAATCTCTTACGTATCACATCATCGACATTCTTTGTAGTTACTTGCATATTCAACAAGTGATCACAAAGTTGTTCTTTGATATGAAATAAACTTTTTTTTCTAGATATCTCTCCAACCTTAGAAATGAAACTGAAAGCATCGAATTGATTGCGAATTCTTTGAGAAAGAGCTTTTGCAATGGTACTCTTACCAATCCCTGGCATCCCACAAATCCCTATTACACGAACTTCCTCAGTCCCTATACGACTCATGTTGGATTTAATTTCGTTTACACGATCCATACCAACAAAGTCCTTTAAATCATTTGAGAAAGTGTTAATCAAAACACCAAAAATACGTTCAACTATCTTTTCAATCACCATTGTCTCGTTTCTGCAAAAATGTTACAGCTTTATGTCAAGTGTTTGGTCAATCCAAGTAATAACTAAAGACGAAAACATGTAAAACTTATCATGTTTTCTAGTTTTCCGGCCTCTCAACATGAACCCTTCTAATGTTATGTGGACTTCACCTGTACTTTAAGAAAAAGGTGTTTACGATTTAGATTTGTATGTGATAGACTGTTTTAGACTTTTGACATAAAGGCTGGCAGGTTTTTATAGACATCTAGCAGATAGCGAATTTATGAAACATGATAAGTTAAGTTTCTACGGATGTAGTTCTTCGCCATTTCATAATCCAAATACAATACAGCAAGTTTTGATCTGTCTGTTTCTTCTGTTGCTTTTGTTCTTTAACTTTCTTGGAATATGACTATGTGGAAAGTGATCCGAGGATCCGTATCTGATCAAAGGAGCTAGTTTTGACCAACATCTACTATGAAAAAGATATAACTGAAATGTTTACCCCAAAAAAATAATATACATAATAAAAAGCAGCAGCCTTACCTGTAATTTCTTATATCATATCCTGAGAGGTTGGCGATTGCAGTGAGAGATTTCTTCCACCTTGCCACCTCTCCTGGCTCTCCTTCGAAATCTTTTTTATGTTGAGCAAACCCCTTTTCAAAATGAACTCCAATCTGTTTGCGTGCTTCGGATGGCGTCATGCCATAGAACACAGGCAAAATCAGTCTGGACTCGTTGTTTTCCGCAAGTTCAACCATAGTGACAAGTTCATTCAGACACCATGTGGAGGTTGCATAGTTTGTTGAAAGAATGATGACTGATATTTGCGATTCTTCAGTTGCTTTGAAGAGTTCCGTTGAAACGGGTTCTCCACTTTCGAGTTGTTCAGCATCCATGAAAGTGTGGATTCCGTAGTGAATCAAGGCCTTGTACAAATTGTCAGTAAAACCTTTTCGACTGTCGAAACTTCTAAAACTGAGGAACACCTCACATTTCGGTGGAGGGGTCGAGAAAGGAGGCAAAGCTAAGGAGGTTTGGGTGGTCATGGGATCGGCCATTGGAGAAAAACTAAATTAACCAACCTGCTACCTGGCAATGAAAGCTTTGGCTACTTAAAATTATTTGCAAAACCAAAACTAGCTTGGTAGCTGAGTGCAATATAAGGCTTGAACGAACAGGACACTAAATAATCAGAGATTAATTAGTCTAAGTCAAGATTAGCTTCCTTTTAATCAAAAGAATGGGAATATTATAGGCAAACAGCCAAAAGAGCAGGAGGCTTCAGTCATCTTATTTTAAGGGGTAGGTAGATCGCAGAAGGAAACTAAGGCTCTCTCACTCTTATTTTATGCCAACTTGTTTGATTTTCTGGTGTAAAAAGATGGCGTGGAACCTGAGACCAAAGAAAGATAAAAAATTATAATGTGAACGATGGACTAGTGCACTTCTCCCATGCCCATACCATATATTTATTAAAGAGAGATCTGAAAATGCGTACATATGAAAGCAATTTCCCACCAATTCCATATGGGAAGGATTTCATTGGAGGAATATGACGAGAAACTATCTTTTTTCAGTTTCTCTATATCCCAACACATTCAAAAGTTAATAGATTCAAAAGTTGTATTTTTTTAAACGAAAAAACCGTAGCCCAGAGAGAGAGAGAACGCTTAAGATTTAAGGGGTTTTCCCCCAATTCTCACTTTCTTCAACTTTTGGCGGATCTATGTCGATATGGTCTTCCTTGATAGATCTATTGTTCATGCCATGAATTTGGGCTGACTTTGGATGTGTGCGCGTAGGGGGATGTTGTCATGGTAGATCTACTGTTGATTGGTGTGTTGGGCCTATGGAGTGACTAAATGGCACTCTCTATGTCATGTCTCGGAGGAAGATTAGCGACGTCTATGGAGTGACTAAATGGCGTTTTAGATTTTTATTCTTTGTCTTTTTTGGTCAATAAAGTCCAAAAACTCTGAGTTGTTTGTGTTTTTCACTCATAATTCCAGAATTGGTTGAGTTTGATGGGTGTTCTTAGGAGAGTCGTGTTAGTTAACAACCATTTGGGGAAATTATGGCAATAGAAAGGGATTATAGAAAAGTTATTTTCAAGAGTGATTCTCTATAGATCATTTCAACTTTTCGGCTAGCTCATGTCACTGGGAAAATTTGAGATCATAGAATGAAAGTGCATGTTACAAAGAGTTTATAGCATTTTCGATCATTTTTTTTTGGAGTTATGATGAGTTTGTGGAGAATTTTGGATTTATAGGTTTGAGGCTTGAATTGGGTCTACGGCTGAACACAAGAGTCTAGCGCCGGACCAAGTCGAGAGGTTCCAAATATCGAGTTTTGTTAACTAAAGTGCAATGCATGTATGGTGATGTAAATTTGGTGAATGACAAAGAAACGCAAAAACAAAAAAAACAAAAAAAAAATTGTTTTAAAAAATACGGGTGACTTTGAAAACTGATAAGTTTTTAGAGTGCTGCCAAAGAAACCCTAAAATTAACTGAGTATACTCTATGATCTAAGTACACCTTAATATTTTAATCAAAATGTAAAATTAACTAAGTACACCCTATTTAACTACCAAAAAATACCTTTGGTACACCCTAATACACTCTATTAAGAGCATCTTCAAGGGAGATGTCAAATACCAAACATCAAATTTAAATTTGATGGCTGATGTGGCAATTTGACATCTTAGAGCATCTCTAACCGATGTGTCAAAAGTGCCGCATAGACATTTAACGACTAGAAATAACATCTCACATCACTCTAACCGATGTGTCAAAGCAGATGTGGAATGAAGGTTGAAGGTTGAGATGTTATTTTTGACATCCCAAAAGCAAGATGTCAAATGAATATTTTATTATTTTTTCTTTTCTTTTTAATTAAAAATGAATCAACACTAAAATGTAATAAGATAATAATTTAATTTGACATATCGGGTGGAGTGTAAAGCTGTGTAAGAGCATCTCCCTTGGAGATGTCAAATACCAAACATAAAATTTAAATTTGATGGCTGATGTAGCAATTTGACATTTACACAATTTTACACTCCACCCGATATGTCAAATAAATAATTATTGTAATAGTCAAATCATTTAAGATAAAGAAGAAAAAAATAAAAAGTAAAAAGTAAAATAATAAATGAAAGTAACAACCAACTATCTTTTAAAAATAATAAAATATTCATTTGACATCTTGCTTTTGGGATGTCAAAAATAACATTTCAACTTCCAGCTTTCATTCCACATCAGCTTTGACACATCGGTTGGAGTGATGTGAGATGTTATTTCTAGCTGTTAAATGTCTATGTGGCACGTTTGTCACATCGGTTGGAGATGCTCTTACACAACATCATAATACCAATCCTTCTTTTTATTAGTGTTATACTTTTCCAACTCTTACTTGTTGCAATTTCTACACTCATGAATCTAAATGTCTACAATTTATTTAAATTTTTTACTTTGGGAGGAAAGCAAGGGCATAGAAGACTTTGGTGATGTTATTAGAGAATCCGGTGGAAATCTCAATGTCTGCAATTTATTTAATATTCCTTACTTTCTCATCTTCTTCAACCTTAAATTAAGTAAACCTACTCAGTGTGATTATTTGTTGGTTGATATCCAACTTGATGTCTTGTTATAATCTACTTGTATTCAGTGACTAAAATTAATTCTTTTTCTTTTGTCATGAAGGCTATATTGCAGCTGACAGAATCAGGTTTATTTTTCCTCCAGGTTGATCTGTTTAAAGTACGTGGGAAGTTTGCCTTATCATATGTTTATGAAGATCGCTTTTTACTATGCAAAGGGAAAATTCTTCTAGTCACTCATCAAAGATTGATACTGTTGCAAGTAAGTTAGTTGGATTAGAATCATTGCTATCTATCCCATCCTATCTGCTATACACCATTCAACAACACCTCCTTGCGCCTTCTTCAGTGCTAGCGACGTTTTTCATGGGCACCAAGTAATATGAAAACTTCTTTATGTTTGATTATAGTTGAATATGGTAAGTAGGGTGAACTTATTAAAATTATATTTATTTCACAATTCAATATATTCTGTTTGGTTATTTTATATTATGGTAAATTAGTAATTTAATAAATAATTTGGTAATAAAGTGTACTCAATTAATTTTAGAGTTTGTTTAGCATCACTTTTTAAAAAAAACTGAAAACAAAATCTATTATCAAATATGTTTTCAGTTTTCAGTTTTTGAAAAAAATGAGTGAAAATAAAACCTGAACACTGAACACTAAAATTTGACAAGTTAAAACAAGTTGCCAGGTCTAGTTTGACAAGTTCTTTACTTCAATTTTTTTCCAAACAGAAAAGAAGAATTCAGAGGAACAATGTTCCCGGGTTGCCCGATCTCCAGTTAACTCAGCTGAAAGAGAGAATTTGAATGTATAAAATCCAGATGTCACTTGCAGTCATCTTTGCCAATGGATTGAAGGACCCTCCTTCTCAGTTTGTCCTGATACTTGATAGAGTTCTTCAACGGAAGCCATAGCTTCTGTAGCAGACAAATTTGGAGGGTTGAAGAAATAATCATGGGCGTGCTCAATCTTCAGCTCGCCGACATCGGGTATGTCAAAATTTGATCTTTTTTATTTATTGAATATCTTTTAGTTTCCATTGTCATATGCATTTTCATTTGTATGAATTCGTATTTATTTTCCCTGTTTTTGCTCCAAAAGAAGAACAGCATTTAGTAACTAACCTAAATTACCCAATTAAGCTGTAATAAGAAGAAGTGCTCTGTTGTAATTCACCATTAAAATAGATAGTAAATTAGCTGTGGAAACGCATATAATGATCAAATACTTAATCAACCCCACTTTTTTTTAGTAGAAAAAAAAATAAAATCTAACCACTCTGTAATTCAACCAGTAAAAGATTACGACTTTCATAATGGACTTCGACTGAGAACTAGATGAATGCTTGACTGCATCAATATATTGAGAAGGAGTTCCCAAGGTAGCAAAATCTGCTAATGAGGAGAAGTTATTCCATTCCTTAGTTTACCCTTATTGTCATTGATCCTGTTCAACGGGCGGTGACGGTGTTGCTTATTTTTCCCTTTCTTATCTGAGAACGAGATATGGTCTGCTTAAACTCTTCCTCATCATGCTGATATACAAGACGGAGCCCACACTTTTGCACACTCAAGGCTTCATGATCGCTTGCAATTGAAGCCTCTAGTACACTGCATTCATTCAACTGATCTGAAAACCACGCTCGTGGTATATAGGATACCCAAACGAATCCTCCGTGATGCAACCATAGGAATTCTTCCTTTGTGGTGCAGTAGTCATGCAAAGATTCTAGACTGTCTCTCTCTGATTCCAAATTACATATAAGGTGGTGAGAAAATGCTGGAATATCCAAATTGTCAATGTCGACAGTTGGATGCTCCAGGACTGAAAAGTATGCACATACAGCTAATCCTATCCAATTGCTGTCTAAGTTTAGATTATGTGGTAGCGAGATTGTTGCTGAGGAGTCATTGCTTTGATGGCCAAACCACTCTAGAGTTATGCTTGAAGGGAAACATGAGTTATATATGGAGTGACGATCAAAGTCCTGTAAAAGAGAGACAAAGTGTTATATATGTTTGTGTGTGTGGGGGGAGAGGGAGGGAGAGAGAGAGACAGAGAGACAGAGAGAGAGATAGACAGACAGACAGACAGACAACAGAGAGAGACAGAGAGACAGAGCAAAGGCTCAAATTAAATCTTTACCAGGAGCTGATTCTGATCTGAGCTCATGTTGTTGGTAGGACCAAAGGCACTGCCAAAGCACTGTAGTGGATGAATTGGTGTTGTTTTTCTTTCATGTTGGGAGTCCTCAGCCGAATAAGTTTCTCGACGGAAATCTATAGGCATGAAAGGAGGACAAACTTCGCTGACAGAGCTGTGCTCGCTGGATTTGGCTGCTTCAACCAGATTCGTTAGCAAACTTGTAGCTCCCAAACTAATTCCCTTATATTTCTTGGTATCTGTAAAATCACCAGTTCCGTAGTAAGCAGGCCGATCATTGGTGCAATGGGAGATTGTTTGGATCAACCCTTTCAAATCTTGGTTGTATACTAGACGCATCCCACACATTTCAACCTCCACACCTGGAGTTCTACATCCAAATAAAGCCTGAATAAAATGACAGCGATTAAGACGTTCCGGAAAGCGTACTCGTGGTATATGAATAATGAGGAGTCGATGTGACCCCACATTGTCATCCCAGGAGGAAGATAACATTAGGCGATGCATCAGTTGCTCATGGCCCACGGCCTCAATAGGTGTATACAAGTGACACTCATAGAAAGTGCGAAAAAGCGGAAGACCTGGAGGCAGAGCACAGACAACGTAGAGAGAAAGTCCGGCCCATTTCTCATTGTTGTGCAGATTTGGAGGAAGATGTAAGTTTACTGTGCATGCAGACGTACTGCTTTGTTCACTAAACCACGGTAATCTTTCTCGTAGACAAAAAATAAAACCATAATCATAGAGATTCGGAAGGCCCTGCTGTAATCCCTAGACAAAGATATGTATGGTAACTCATGATATCAGTAATTCGGTCATCATTCTTTTTTTGTGTCTGAGAGAGAGAGAGAGAGAGAGAGAGAGAGAATACCTCAAATAGTTTTTCAAGCAATGACTCCACGTTTCTTCTCAATTGACCTACAATCCGGGTTGAAGTAGTAGTTTCTTGTTCCTGTACTTCTTCTTGTTCAGTTTGAACCCCGCTTGTCGACGGAATACTTCTCATACCATCTTCTTCTTGTTCAGGCTGATGGCCATGATAGCAATAACTATAGTGTTTATTCAATTTCCGGACAAATTTGGGCACATCTTCCAAGTATATGAGACTCACCCCGCACCCTGTAACCCTTGTCCTTGGGCTATCAGGTGTAATTGTAGCTTGGATCAAGCGTTTATTCGAACTTTCTGCAAGGTCACTCTGTGGTATAAAGCACCAATGTATAAATGGTCCAGCGAAATTGCCATCACGGTAATCAAGTGCAAGGAGACGTTCATGAGGATCTTCAGTTGTACAAAGTTCAATACGGTGATTGCGAGTGAATTTTAATCCCAATTCCTCATCAAATTCTGGTACATCTTCCAAACTATCATGCTTCTGGGCTGCTTCACAAATAAAGCACAGAGCAAGTTTTATCCATTTACTCTTACCATCTACATCATGAGGCAGCGGGATTGTTACGGTGGATTCAGTACTCCGACGGCTCAACCATGCTGGAATTTCATTCGATCGATAACCATATTCAAACCTTTCATCACGCCGAATGGCACCCTATAAATAGAAGTAAAAGAAAGATAATTTTTAAAAAAATTAAATATAAAAAAAAGTTAATTTGAGAGAGAGAGAGAGAGGACCTCAAAGAATGTTTGATAGAATGGCCACAATAGATGTTTATCAGGTAACCAAAATGCCTGAGCTATGTCGTCATGTCTTTGGCGATTTAGAAAACTAAATCCAGCGGCAGCAGAAGGCCACACCGTTATTTTATTTGAATGTGCTCCCTGCAGGAGAGGACAATTATGTACACTTACAGCTCTTATGCTAAATGGAAGTCGTGGCAATGATTGAAGCTTGCTACGGCCATCCAAAACAAGTTCTTCAAGCTGAGAAAGCTGAGAGATGCTTTCAGGTACTTGGCTTATAGCAGTCCCACTAGCATATAGCTCCTGTAAACTTTCTAAACTCCCCAAGTTCTCTGGTAACTCATTAAGATTCGAACATCCTGAGAGGTTCAGAACTTGAAGTGATGTCAAATTAGTACAAATGACATCTGGCAGAGTCAAAAGGTTCTTGCATTCTCTGAGATTGAGCAGAGTAAGGTCAGTCAAATGCTTGCTTGATGTTGGTAGCACTTGTATAGGTGTCCTGCTTGCATAGAGCTCCTGTAGACATTCTAAACTCCCTAAATTTTCTGGTAACTCATTAAGATTGGAACAACCCGAGACGTTGAGTATTTGAAGTGATGTCAAACTAGTACAAATGACGTCTGGCAGACTCAAAAGGCTCTTGCAGTCTCTGAGATTGAGCAGAGTAAGGCCATTCAAATGATTGATTGATGTTGGTAGCTCTTCTATTGCTGTCCCATCTACATGAAGCTTCCTTAATTGTTTCATGTCCTCCCCAATCTCTGGAAGCTTTTTGAGTTTGGAACATCCCGAAAGAATGAAATTTGTGAGAGATCTCAAGTTGATATTGTCGGGAACCGCAGACAAGCTTGTACAACCTTTAAGGATTAGCTGCTCAAGGTTTGGGACTTTGTCGAAGTCAGGGGTCTTGATCAACTTTTGACAATCACTAAGGTTTAATACCGCCAGCTTTTCCAAGGGCTGTAAAGAAATTCATAAAAATAAAATAATAAAAACAAAAGTAGTATATAATTGATAAACAAATTCATACTATAGACTAAGGTTGAGTTAACTTGATAAACAAATTCAACACATAAGAAATGGACAGAATAAATAATCTTACTCTCTCAATTTCCTCCCATAATTCCTCTATTTCGCTTTCAGACAAGTTCAGTTCAACAAGTTTGTTGGGTTCGAAACTTGAAGGCAGAGATTTTAAAGGACATTTGTGCCATTCCAATAAGCTTAACTCATCTGAAAGATATTCAAGACATCCAGAAAATTCCACATTGTCAATCTTCAACAATCTTAGATTGTCCATGTTTGAGAATGGATCTTTCTTCAAGTGTACTTTGTCTGGCTGAGGCGAGCTTAGGAAAATACCTTCAACAGTTTTTGTCCCCTAATAGCCACAGTAGAAAAATATTTATACTATTAGCAACAAAAAAAATCAAAAATTTAAAATTCAAATAAAGTGGATATATTATCTTGAAATTATTAATAAACAACTTTTTAATCTAAGTAAATATTAGTGATGTATTTATTAGGGAGTGCTCTATGATTCTTCTAAACTTCTCACCTTATTTTTCTTCAGTACAGGAAGGGCAACTGTATGATGCCACAATCTGCTGCGTTCTCCTTCCTTTTTGGATTCTCCACGAACAATATCTCTGCCCATTTTTTGTAGTAAATCATGCATCCACAATTTTCCCCCTACCATACTTATTAAATATTTCTCACAGAGGATGTCTATATTGATGCCTGGATGGTAACCACAACTTTCAAATATCTTTTCTAGACGACAAACATCCTCGCCTTTGAAGAAACATGCAGTGTCCAAAAACATGTCCTTCTGTTCTTGATTCTCTAATCCATCAAAACTTGCTTTAAGAACACCAATAATTTTCTCCTCACCAGAGTAGTTATTATCTTTTAAAGACTTCAATTTAGTAGACCAATAATCTTCTTTTCTGTCCCGTAAGGAGCGACCGAAAACTTCAAGAGCCAATGGATGACCATCAATGTAATCTACAAATTCGTTAGACAACTTCTTAAAAGCATCCGTGGGATGGTCTGTTTTGAGGGCTTTCCGACAGAAGAGAAGAAGAGCTTGATCCGGAGTAAGTTTCTCAATTTTGTATATTTCTCGGTGGTTGTAATATATCAACAACCTTTCATCTGTTGTGGTTACGATGATTCTACTTCCCTTACCAAACCGATTGGATAAGCCTGCACTGTCATTTCCAGCTACAACTTTTATTTGTTCTAATTCATCCACATTGTCAAGAATTATAAGCACCCGTTTGTCACGCAATCTCTTACATATCACATCATCGACATCCTTTGTGGTTACTTTCTTATCCAACAAGTGATCACAAAGTTGTTTTTTGATATGAAATAAGCCTTTTTTTTTAGATATCTCTCCAACCTTAGAAATGAAACTGATAGCATCAAATTGACTGCGAATTCTTTGAGAAAGAGCTTTTGCAACAGTACTCTTACCAATCCCTGGCATCCCACAAATCCCTATTACACGAACTTCTTCCGATTCCATACACAAACTCATTTTGGATTTAATTTCATTTACACGATCCATACCAACAAAGTCCTTTAAATCATTTGAGAATGTGTTAATCAAAACACCAAAAATACGTTCAACTATCTCTTCAATCACTATTGTCTCGTTTCTGCAAAAAGGTTACAGCTTTATGTCAAGTGTTTGGTCAATACAAGTAATAACTAAAGACGAAAACATGTAAAACCTATCATGTTTTCTAGTTTTCCGGCCTCTCAACATGAACCCTTCTAATGTTATGTGGACTTCACCTGTACTTTTAAGAAAAAGGTGTTTACGATTTAGATTTGTATGGACTACTACCTAGTTTTTACTTGAGCGATAGACTTTACATTTCATATAGAGTTTTGCAGAATTTGATAATAAGTTTAAAGGGAGACTTTTGATATAAAGGTTGGCAGCTTTTTATAGACATCCAGCAGATAGCAAATTTATGAAACATGATAAGTTCAGTTTCTACGGATGTAGTTCTTCGCCATTTCATAATTCTACAAACGCTTAGCATGTATGCAAATACAATACAACATGTTTTTGATCTATCTGTTTCTTCTGTTGCTTTTGTTTTTTTAACTTTCTTGGAATATGACTGTGGAAAGTGATCCGAGGATCCGTATTTGATCAAAGGAGCTAGTTTTGACCAACATCTACTATGAAAAAGATATAACTGAAATGTTTACCCCAAAAAAAGAAAATACATAATAAAAAGCAGCAGCCTTGCCTGTAATTTCTTATATCATATCCTGAGAGGTTGGCGATTTCAGTGAGAGATTTCTTCCACCTTGCCACCTTTCCTGGCTCTCCTTCGATATCTTTTTTATGTTGAGCAAACTCCTCTTCAAAATGAACTCCAATCTGTTTTCGTGCTTTGGATGGCGTCACGTCATAGAACACAGGCAAAATCAGTCTGGACTCGTTGTTTTCCGCAAGTTCAACCATAGTGACAAGTTCATTCAGACACCATGTGGAGGTTGCATAGTTTGTTGAAAGAATGATGACTGATATTTGCGATTCTTCAGTTGCTTTGAAGAGTTCCGTTGAAACGGGTTCTCCACTTTCGAGTTGTTCAGCATCCATGAAAGTGTGGATTCCGTAGTGAATCAAGGCCTTGTACAAATTGTCAGTAAAACCTTTTCCAGTGTCCAAACCTCTAAAACTGAGGAACACCTCATATTTCGGTGGAGGGGTCGAGAAAGGAGGCAAAGCTAAGGAGGTTTGGGTGGTCATGGGATCGGCCATTGGAGAAAACTAAATCAGTAACCAACCTGCTACCTTGCAATGAAAGCTTTGGCTACTTAAAATTATCTGTAGAACCAAAACTAGCTTGGTAGCTGAGTGCAATATAAGGCGTGAACGAACAGGACACTAAATAATCAGAGATTAATTAGTCTAAGTCAAGATTAGCTTCCTTTTAATCAAAAATTGGGAATATTATAGGCAAACGGCCAAAAGAGCAGGAGGCTTCAGTCATCTTATTTTAAGGGGTAGGTAGATTGCAGAAGGAAACTAAGGATCTCTCACTCTTATTTTATGCCAACTTGTTTGATTTTCTGGTGTAAAAAGATAGCGTGGAACCTGAGACCAAAGAAAGAAAAAAAAATTATGTGAACGATGAACTCTCTGCACTTCTCAAGAGGCAGGTCCACATACCATATATTTATTAAAGAGAGACCTGAAAATGCGTACATATGAAAGCAATTTCCCACCAATTCCATACGGGAAGGATTTCGTTGGAGGAATATGACATCTGTTTTCAGTTTCTCTATATTCCAACACATTCAAAAGTTGTATTTCTTTTTCATACGAAAAAACCATAGCTGACAATGAGAGAGAAAGAGAGAGAACGCTTAAGATTTAAGTTTTCCCCCAATTCTCATTTTCTTTTATTTTTGGCAAATCTATGTTGATACGGTCTTCATTGACAAATCTATTGTTCATGCTATGAATCTGGGCTGACTTTGGATATGTGCGCATAGGGGGATGTTGTCATGGTAAATCTACTGTTGATTGGTGTGTTGGGGAAATGGAGTGACTAAATGACGCTCTCTATGTCATGTCTCGAAGGAAGATTAGCGACGTTTATTCTTCCTTTTATCAGCGTTTTAGATTTTTATTCTTTGTCTTTTTTGGTCAATAAAGTCCAAAAACTCTATGAGTTGTCTGCGTTTTTCACTCATAATTCCAGAATTGGTTGAGTTTGATAGGTGTTCTTAGGAGAGTCATGTTAGTTAATAGCCATTTGGGGAAATTATGGCAATAGAAAGGGATTATAGAAAAGTTATTTTCAAGAGTGATTCTCTTTAAATCATTTCAAATTTTCGGCTATCTCATGTCACTGGGGAAATTTGAGATCATAGAATGAAAGTGCATGTTACAAAGAGTTTATAGCATTTTCGATCAATTTTTTTTTGGAGTTATGATGAATTTGTGGAGAATTTTGGATTTAGAGGTCTGAGGCTTGAATTGGGTCTGCAGCTGAACACAAGAGTCCAGCGCTGGAGCCAAGCCGAGAGGTTCCAAATATCAAGTTTTGTTAACTGAAGTACAATGCATGTATGGTGATGTAAATTTGGTGAATGACAAAAAATAAAAAATAAAAAAATAAAAAATTTATTGAAAATATTGTTTTAAAAAATAAGGGTGATTTTGAAAACTGATAATTTTTTTAAAAACTGAAAACGAAATCTATTATCAAATATGTTTTCAGTTTTTGAAAAGAAAAAAAAAGAGTGAAAATAAAACCTGAACACTGAAGACTAAAATTTGACTAATTAGTCCAATTTGACAAGTTAAAACAAGTTGCCAGGTCTAGTTTGACACTGAACACTGAACACTTCACTTTTTTTCCAAACAGAAAAGAAGAATTCAGAGGAACAATGTTTCCCGGGTTGCCCGATCTCCAGTTAACTCAGCTGAAAGAGAGAATTTGAATGTATAAAATCCAGATGTCACTTGCAGTCATCTTTGCCAATGGATAGAGTTCTTCAACGGAAGCCATAGCTTCTGTAGCAGACAAATTTGGAGGGTTGAAGAAATAATCATGGGCGTGCTCAATCTTCAGCTCGCCGACATCGGGTACGTCAAAATTTGATCTTTTTTAATTTATTGAATATCTTTTGGTTCCCACTGTCATATGCATTTTCATTTGTATGAATTCGTATTTATTTTGCCCTGTTTTTTGCTTCAAAAGAAGAACAGCATTTAGTAACTAACCTAAATTACCCAATTAAGCTGTAATAAGAAGAAGTGCTCTGTTGTAATTCACCATTAAAATAGATAGTAAATTAGCCGTGGAAACGCATATGATGATCAAATACAATCAACCCCACTTTTTGTTTAATAGAAAAAAAAGCCAACCACTCTGTAATTCATTCAACCAGTAAAAGATTATGACTTTCGTAATGGACTTCGACTGAGAACTAGATGAATGCTTGACTACATCAATATATTGAGAAGGAGTTCCCAAGGTAGCAAAATCTGGTAATGAGGAGAAGTTATTCCAGTACTTAGTTTACCCTTAGTGTCATTGATCCTGTTCAACGGGCGGTGAGGGTGTTGCTTATTTTTCCTTTTCTTATCTGAGAACGAGATATGGTCTGCTTAAACTCTTCCTCATCGTGCTGATAGACAAGACGGAGCCCACACTTTTGCACACTAAAGGCTTCATGATCGCTTGCAATTGAAGCCTCTAGTACACCACATTCATTCAACTGATCTGAAAACCATGCTCGTGGTATATAGGATACCCAAACGAATCCTCCGAAATGCAACCATAGGAATTCTTCGTTTGTGGTGCAGTAGTCATGCAAAGATTGTAGACTGTCTCTATCTGATTCCAAATTACATATAAGGTGGTGAGAAATTGCTGGAATATCCAAATTGTCAATGTCGACAGTTGGATGCTCCAGGACTGAAAAGTATGCACATACAGCTAATCCTATCCAATTGCTGTCTAAGTTTAGATTATGTGGTAGCAAGATTGTTGCTGAGGAGTCATTGCTTTGACGGCCGAACCACTCTAGAGTTATGCTTGAAGGGAAACATGAGTTATATATGGAGTGACGATCAAAGTCCTGTGAAAGAGAGACAAGGTATCAATGTGTTTTATATGTGTGTGTGTGTGTGTGTAAATGAGTTATATATGGAGTGACGATCAAAGTCCTGTAAAAGAGAGACAATGTGTGTGTGTTTGTGGGGTGGGGGGAGAGAGAGAGAGAGAGAGAGAGAGAGAGAGAGAGAGAAGAGGGAGAGAGGGAGCAAGTCATACCCAACTAGGCCTTCCTAATCTTTTGTGATGAGGTTTCACAATATAGCTGCTAGGCCTACTAGATGATACCATGTCACCCGTGGGGCATTGCTTATTTTTTACTTTCTTATCTGACAACGACGTCATATAGTGCAATATGGTCTGCTTAATCTCTTCCTCGTCATGCTGATATACAAGACGTAGCCCACACTCATGCACAATAAATGCTTCGTGATCACTTGCAAATGAAGCCTCCAGGACATCACATTCATTCAACTGATCTGAAAACCACACTCGTGGTATATAGGATACCCAAATGAATCCTCCAAAAGGTAACCATTGGAATTCTTCGTTGGTGGTACAATAGTCATGGAGAGGTTCTATTGTACCTCTGTCTGACTCCAAGTGACATATTAGGTGGTGAGAAATTTCTGGATTCAAATTGTCTAGGTCGGCAGTTGGGTTCTCCATGATTGAAAAGGATGCGCATAAAGCCAATCCTATCCAATTAGTGGCACTATATAAATGTGGTGGTAGTGGGACTCTTATTGAGGAGCCACTGCTTTGATCCCCAAACCACTCCAGAGTGATGCTTGAAGGGAAACAAAAATTATACATCGAGTGACAACCAAAGTTCTGTAGGGGAGAGACAAGGTGTCAGATATATATTTAGATATATAAATAGAGAGAGAGAGAGAGAGAGAGAGAGAGAGAGAGAGAGAGAGAGAGAGAGAGAGAGAGAGAGAATCATACCCATTTCTTATCATTGGGCTTCTCTGATCTTTCAAGAGGGGGATGTACAACGTTGCTGCCAGTTATACTAGATGATCCTGCCTCGCAGTTCTGGTATTGCTTATCTTTTCCTTGATTAATATCAGACAAGGAGGTCATGCAGTGCATTATGGTCTCCTTAAGCCCTTCCTCATCTTCCAGATATATAAGACGAAGCCCGCACCTATGCACACCCAAGCTTCCACGATCGCTTCCAATTGAAGCCTCCAGGTGGCCTCGTTCTTTCAACTGATTTGAAAACCAGCATCGTGGTATATAGGACAGCCAAATGAATCCTCCCATACAATACAACCACTCGAATTCTTGACTGTTGGTGCAATAGCCATGGAGAGATTCCAGACAACTTTCATCAGTTTCCAATAGACATGTAAGGTTGTGAGAAATTTCAGGATTCAAATTGTCAAGGTCAGTAGTTGAGTGGTCAATGACTGAAAAGTACGCACATAAAGCTAGTCCTATCCAGTTGGTGTCTTCACATAGATTTGATGGTAGAGGGATTTTTACAGAGGGGCCACTGCTTTGATGCCCAAACCACTCTACAATCTCATTTGGAGGGAAACAAGAATTATATTTCAAGTCACGTTCAAAGTCCTGCAAAATATAAGAGAGATATCAGGATCCAGAGAGAGAGAGAGAGAGAGAGAGAGAGAGAGACAGACAGACAGACAGACAGACGGACAGACAGACAGACAGAGACAGACAGAGCAAAAGGCTCAAATTAAATCTTTACCAGGAGCTGATTCTGATCTGAGCTCATGTTGTTGGTAGGATCAAAGGAACTGCCAAAGTCCTGTGGTGGACGAATTGGTGTTGTTTTTATTTCATGTTGGGAGTCCTCAGCAGAATAAGTTTCTTGACGGAAATCTATTGGCATGCAAGGAGGACAAACTTCACTGACAGAGCTGTGCTCGCTGGATTTGGCTGCTGCAAGCAGATTCGTTAGCAAACTTGTAACTCCCAAACTAATTCCCTTATATTTCTTGGTATCAGTAAAATCACCAGTTCCGTAGTAAGCAGGCCGATCATTGGTGCAACGGGTAATTGTTTGGATTAACCCTTTCAAATCTTGGTTGTATACTAGACGCATCCCACACATTTCAACCTCCACACCTGGAGTTTTACATCCAAATAAAGCCTGAATGAAATGACAGCGATTCAGACGTTCGGGAAAGCGTACTCGTGGTATATGAATAATTTGGAGTCGATGCGACCCCACATTGTCATCCCAGGGGGAAAATAACATTAGGCGATGCATCAGTTGCTCATGGCCCACAGCCTCAACAGGTGTATGCAACTGACACTCATAAAAAGTGCGGAAAAGTGGAAGACCTGGAGGCAGAGCATAGACAACATAGAGAGAAAGTCCAGCCCATTTCTCATCATTGTGCAGATTTGGAGGAAGACGTAAGTTTGCTGTGCATGCAGGCGTACTGCTTTGTTCACTAAACCACAATAATCTTTCTCGTAGACAAAAAATAAAACCATAATCATAGAGATTCGGAAGGCCCTGCTGTAATCCCTGGACAAAGTTATGTATGGTAACCCATGATATCAGTAATTCAGGCATCATTCTTTTTGTGTGTTTGAGAGAGAGAGAGAGAGAGAGAGAAGAGAGAGAGAGAGAGTACCTCAAATAGTTTTTCAAGCAATGACTCCACGTTTCTTCTCAATTGACCTGCAATCCGGGTTGAAGTAGTAGTTTCTTGTTCCTGTAATTCTTCTTGTACAGTTTGAACCCCGCTTGTGGATGGAATACTTCTCATACCATCTTCTTCTTGTTCAATCTGATAGCCGTGATAGCAATAACTATAGTGTTTATTCAATTTCCGGACGAATTTGGGCACATCTTCCAAGTATATGAGACTCGCCCCGCACCCTGTAACCTTTGTCCCTGGGCTATCAGGTGTAATTGTAGCTTGGATCAAGCGTTTATTTGAACTTTCTGCAAGGTCACTCTGTGGTATAAAGCACCAATGTATAAATGGTCCAGCGCAATTGCAATCACGGTAATCAAGCTCAAGGAGACGTTCTTGAGGATCTTCAGTTGTACATAGTTCAATACGGTGATTGCGATTCAATTTGAATCCCAATTCCTCAACAAATTCTGGTTCATCTTCCAAACTATCATCCTTCTGGGCTGCTTCACAAACAAAGCATAGAGCAAGTTTTATCCATTTATTCTTACCATCTAAATCATGAGGTAGCGGGATTGTTATGGTGGATTCAGTACTCCGACGGCTCAACCATGCTGGAATTTCATTTGATCGATAACCATATTCAAACATTTCACCACGCTGAATGGCACCCTATAAATAGAAGTAAAAGAAAGATAATTTAAAAAAGAAGTTAATTTGAGAGAGAGAGAGAGAGAGAGAGAGAGAGAGAGAGATGACCTCAAAGAATGTTTGATAGAATGGCCACAATAGATGTTTATCAGGTAACCAAAACGCCTGACCTATGTCATTATTTCCTTGGCGACCTAGAAAACTAAACCCTGCAGCTGAAGGCCACACTGTTATTTTATTTGAATGTGCTCCCTGCAGGAGAGGACAATTCTGTACACTTACAGCTCTTATACTAAATGGAAGTCCTGGCAATGATTGAAGCATGCTACAACCATCCAAAACAAGTTCTTCTAGCTGAGACAGCTGAGAGATGCTTTCAGGTACTCGGCTTATAGCAGTCCCGCTAGCATATAGCTCCTGTAAACATTCTAAACTCCCCAAGTTCTCTGGTAGCTCATTAAGATTCGAACATCCTGAGAGGTTGAGAATTTGAAGTGATGTCAAATTAGTACAAATGACATCTGGCAGAGTCAAAAGGTTCTTGCATTCTCTGAGATTGAGCAGAGTAAGGTCAGTCAAATGCTTGATTGATGTTGGTAGCTCTTGTATCGCTGTCCTGCTTGCATAGAGCTCCTGTAGACATTCTAAACTCCCTAAATTTTCTGGTAACTCATTAAGATTGGAACAACCTGAGACGTTGAGTATTTGAAGTGATGTCAAACTAGTACAAATGACGTCCGGCAAACTCAAAAGGTTCTTGCAGTCTCTAAGATTGAGCAGAATAAGGCCAGTCAAATGCTTGATTGATGTTGGTAGCTCTTCTATTGCTGTCCCATCTAAATGAAGCTTCCTTAATTGTTTCATGTCCTCCCCAATCTCTGGAAGCTTTTTGAGTTTGGAACATCCCGAAAGAATGAAATTTGTGAGAGCTCTCAAGTTGATATCATCGGGAACCGCAGACAAGCTTGTACAACCTTTAAGGATTAGCTGCTCAAGGTTTGGGACTTTGTCGAAGTCAGGGGTCTTGATCAACTTTTGACAGTCACTAAGGTTTAATACCGCCAGCTTTTCCAAGGGCTAAAAAGAAATTCATAATAATAAAATAATAAAAACGAAAGTAGTATATAATTGATAAACAAATTCATACCATAGACTAAGGTTGAGTTAACTTGATAAACAAATTCAACATAAGAAATGGACAGAATAAATAATCTTACTCTCTCAATTTCCTCCCATAATTCCTCTATTTCGCTTTCAGACAAGTTCAGTTCAACAAGTTTGTCGGGTTCGAAACTTGAAGGCAGAGATTTTAAAGGACATTTGTGCCATTCCAATAAGCTTAACTCATCTGAAAGATATTCAAGGGATCCAGAAAATTCCACATTGTAAATCTTCAACAATCTTAGATTGTCCATGTTTGAGAATGGATCTTTCTTCAAGTGTACTTTGTCTGGCTGAGGCGAGCTTAGGAAAATACCTTGGACAGCATCTGTCCCCTAATAGCCATAGTAGAAAAATATTTATACCACAGACTATTAGCAACAAAAAACCAAAAATTCAAAATTCAAATAAAGTGGACATGTTATCTTGAAATTAAATAAAAAAACATTTTAATCTAAGTAAATGTGCAACATAGGCATTTGAAAGCACATTTGTTTTTCAAAATTCATTAAATATTAGTGATTATGAAGTCAAAATGCATTTATCAGGGAGTGCTGTATGATTCTTCTAAACTTCTCACCTTGTTTTTCTTCAGTACAGGAAGGGCATCTGTATGATGCCACAATCTGCTGCGTTCTCCTTCCTTTTTGGATTCTCCTAGAACAAGTCCTCTGCCCATTTTCTGTAGTAAATCATGCATCCACAATCTTCCCCCTACGATGCTTACTAAAGATTTCTCACAAAGGATGGTTATATTGATGCCTGGATAGTAGCCACAACTTTCAAATATCTTTTCTAGACGACATACATCCTCGCCTTTGAAGAAACATGCAGTGTCCAGAAACATGTCCTGCTGTTCTTGATTCTCTAATCCATCAAAACTTGCTTTAAGAACACCAATAATTTTCTTCTCACCAGAGTAGCCTTTATCTTTTAAAGACTTCAATTTGGTAGACCAATAATCTTCTTCTCTTTTCCATAATGAGTGACCAAAAACTTCAAGAGCCAATGGATGACCATCAATGTAATCTACAAATTCGTTAGACAACTTCTTAAAAGCATCCGTGGGATGGTCTGTTTTGAGGGCTTTCCGACAGAAGAGAAGAAGAGCTTGATCCGGAGTAAGTTTCTCAATTGTGTATATTTCTGGGTTATAATCTATCAACAACCTTTCATCTGTTGTGGTTACGATGATTCTACTTCCCTTACCAAACCAATTGGATAAGCCTGCACCGTCACTTCCAGCCACAGCTTCTATTTGTTCTAATTCATCCACGTTGTCAAGAATTATAAGCACCCGTTTGTCACGCAATCTCTTACATATCACATCATCGACATCCTTTGTGGTTACTTTCTTATCCAACAAGTGATCACAAAGTTGTTCTTTGATATGAAATAAGCCTTCTTTTTTAGATATCTCTCCAACCTTAGAAATGAAACTGATAGCATCAAATTGACTGCGAATTCTTTGAGAAAGAGCTTTTGCAACAGTACTCTTACCAATCCCTGGCATCCCACAAATCCCTATTACACGAACTTCATCTGAACCTATACACAAACTCATTTTGGATTTAATTTCATTTACACGATCCATTCCAACAAAGTCCTTTAAATCATCATTTGAGAATGTTTTAATCAAAACACCAAAAATACGTTCAACTATCTTTTCAATCATATCTGTCTCGTATCTGCAAAAAGTTAGAGCATTCTGTTAAGTATTTGGGTCAGTATTCCTCATAATTAAAGATGAAAAAATGTAAAACTTGTCTTGTTTTCTAGTCAGACTATACTTGTAGTTAGATTTCCGGCCTCTCAACGTGCACCCTTCTAATGTCATGCGGGCTTCTCCTATACTTTACTAAAATGGTGTATCGGTTTTGATTTATATGGCCTATTATAGAGTTTTTCTTTGAGTGATACTCTTGTAGACTTTATACAATATTTGATCAATCTAGCTAGTTTGATCTCACGATCAAACACTCCCTAGACACAACTCTGATTACTAATGTAGTGTATAGGGTCCTTTATTAGTGAATCTCTCCTTGAATTCTTCAATATAATTGAGCTTCAAGCCTTCCGTTGGCACCTTGCTACTTTAATACTAAATGGATTTCTATTGTAAGCTAGCTAAGGCTCGTTTGGGTACTATTTCGTTTTAAGGAACTTTTTAAGTTTTCAAGTTTTTGTTGTTCCATGCTATTCCTAGCTCTAACAGGTAAAACCAATAATAATATGATTAGGAAAAAAGCTTAGACCATGATAATTGATAGATTTTTCCAGCCTCACCTAAAATCTGTCAGATCATACATATTAAAAAAGAATAGTAAATTTGGGTTTTCCCCTTTAAATTCATTTTTCCTTACCTACAGTCCATCCTTTTATTTTTCTATAAATTAAACCCAATTTTTATAAGTAAAACCAGGTGACTATTATCCACCTAAGCAAGTTACATAATCAAACTTAACATATTAAATGTTATATTTTTTCAATTCCTAAATTACCCTAATTGCATCTTAACGTTTTTTTTCCAACAAATTGTTTGCTATTCAATGTCATAATAGTGTTTCAATTTTGCGAGAAATTATACAATGGTACTGTATCACCACGTCAGCTGGTGATACTTCCATTCAAAATATGCCACGTATTTTCATTTTTAAATAATTAAAACTTTTTTTTTACAGCTGGACTTTAAATATGTTTTTATCTTTAAAATAAAATTGAGAAAATAAGAATATCCAAAAGACAGAACCACCGCCCACCCCGACCCTGGCTCCCTTGACTGAACCACCGCCCACCCCACCCCAACCTCCTCCCTTGACAAGGAAGAAGAGACAACAGAAAAGAGGGAAACAATAGACCACAACAACAATCGAAACTGAGAAAGCAATAGACAACGGTCAATCTGGACAAGCCAACAAAGAGCCCCACAACAGCTTACTGTACCAGACACAAAACGGATAAAACACTCGGCATGACGCAATTTGAATTTTTTGTACAACAGTTATTCCCATAATTAAATCTTTATGCCTCATGAATCAACCAAAGAATCTATGGTTTCAAATTTTCATGTCGTGGTAAGGATTATGAAGGCATATGTTTTCATCAATCACAAAGGTGTGCTATGAATCTCTTGAGTGGCGTGCGATATTTATGAAAGGCTGGTGGGATTGTGAGCAACAGAGGCACTCGTTCATCATGAGGCAGTGCGAGGCAACCAGGTGGTGAGGTGGGTTTAAGTGATGGATACTCCTGACATACTTAGAATATATGATATTGGTTTTGTTTTCTGCTGCCATGGTTTAAGAGATCTTGCAGATTTTTATGGAGAGAGAAGGAGGGGGCGGCAAGCAGTGGGAGTGGGGAAATTGGGTTGGGCTGGGGTGGGAGGGAGGTGGTTATGGCGTCTTTTGGATTTTGTCTTTCTAAAATGTTATTCTAAATGTAAATAATGAATTTTAAATACACCTTGTAAAAAAAATTAAATTTATTTTTAAAAAATTGACACATGGCGTATTTTGAATGGAAGTATCACCAGCTGACGTGGTGATACGGTACTATTCTATAATTTCTCCATCCTTTTGTGGGTCAGTTTTATTTCTTTATTTTATGTATAATTAAAATTGGGATATGATTTCCCCACTCCCCTTTTCTCCACTTACACTCTCTTTTGCTTTTTAATACTTTTTAATCAATTTTGTTCCTCTCTTTCCTATTCTACCCTTACTCTACATTAATTTCTTTTTTTACTTCACTTTTATATTATTTTTTTCTTTATACTTAATTTTCTAACTTACACTCCATTTTCAGTATTAAAGGGAAAAAAAAACTTAATTTCTTACTCGATTAAAAGAAAAAAATAATACTAAAAATGGAGTGCAAGTTGGAAAATCAATTATAAAGAAAAAGAACTAATATAAAAGTGAAGTAAAAAGAAATTAATGTAGGATAAGGGTAGAATATGAAAGATAATGAATAAAATTGATTAAAAAGTAAAAGGGAGTGTAAGTGGAGAAAATGGGAGTGGGGAAATCAGCTCTCTTAAAATTTGGTGTGTAATTAGTGTCGTATGTTTTTGAAATTGATTGGTTCTAATATACCTATAATGTTTGTTTGTTTGTTTGTGTTTTTTTCTATACTATGATTGGTTATATTTTGTAAACAAAATATATAATTAAAACTTGTTCTGTTTTTCCAAATCCGACAACCTGATCATATTTTGTTTCAATTTCATATTAATTGGTTAGTTATTTCCTTTTATTTATATAAAAACTTCAAATTTAATAATTTTTATGGATTTGAAATTAATTTTTTTAGGAACATTAATTTACCTACAAATATTTTGTATACCTATTTTTTCTTATAAATAATGTACCTATAGTTTTATATACTAAATAATGTACCTATTTACGTATAATTGCTTATAACGGACCATATTCAATAATGAACCTATTTTTTCCTATAAATAATATACCTATATTTTTGTATGTTAAATAATGTACCTATCTACGTATATTGGAAAATTATAACGTACCTAGATATGTTGGACATATTAAGTATACAAAAATTGTTACATATATGCTATGTCACAACTATCAAAGAGACCAATATATCATTTATGCTAACAAACTCCCCAACAGAAAAAAGAGAAATAATTAACCACGTTGATGGCATGATTTGTAAATATGTCATAATATATGAACATTTTGGCATCCAATTCAAAATTGGGTTTTATTTAAATGTAATAAAATAGGTGGGTTATTATCTAGAATATTTTAGTTTTATGGGTCTATTTTGGTTAGACCCGAACCAGCCTTACCTAAAATTTGTCAGATCAAATCCTTCGGCTTCGAGTTCGGCTATTGCAGTGAGAGAGTTCTTCCACCTTGCCACCTTTCCTGGCTCACCTTCGAAATCTTTATCATGTTGAGCAAATGCCTCTTGAAAATGATCTCCAGTTTGCTCTCGTACTTCAGATGGCGTCACGTTGTAGAACACGGGCAAAATCGATCTGGACTCATTGTTTGCCAGTTCAACCATTTTCGCAAGTTCATCCAGACACCATGTGGAGGTCGCATAGTTTGGTGAAAGAATGATGACTGAAATTTTCGATTCTTCAATTGCTTTGAAGAGTTCCTTCGAAATGGGTTTTCCACTCTTCAGTTGTTCATCATCCCTGAAAGTGTGGATTCCGTTCCGAATCAAAGCCTTGTACAAATGGTCAGTAAAACCTTTTCGAGTGTCAAAACCTCGAAAACTGAGGAACACCTCATATTCCAGTGGACGGGTCGGAGGAGGAGGCAAAGCTGAGGAGGTTTGGGTGGTCATGGGATCAGCCATTGGAGTGACTAAATCAGTAACCAACCCGCTGTTATCTGGTAATGGAAGCTTTTGAAAGGTACTTACAAGTGTTTGCAGAACCAACTAGCTTGGTGGCTGAGCTGATAGAGCGCAATATAAATACTCAAGATTAGTATTCTTTTAATCAAAAAGATTTGGAACCGCGTAGCCAAACAGCCAAAAGAGCAGCAGGCTTCAGTCATCTTATTTTAAGGGGTGGGTGGATTGCAGAAGGAAACTAAGGACTAAATTCTAGTTATATTCCCCAGTCCAGCCTCTAACTCTGAATTATCATATGATGACAACTAATTATTTATTTTTTTAAGTGAGCTTTTTTGATTTTCTCGTGTAAATACGATCTGTTAGTCGTATTTTATGCCAACTTGTTTGATTTCTGGTGTAAAAAAAGTGGTGTGGAACCTGAGAGCAAACAAAAAAAAATATGAAAACTGATCGTGTGAAGTGTGAACGATGGACTTTCGTTGACTACTTTCATGGACTTCCACGTTCACATGCCTTTACTCAGTCAACAATGGAAGGCATAATCATTGCTACTATTAATTAGAGATGGATTTGAAAATGCTTATATTTGAAAGCAATTTCCCTGCAATTCCATATGGGAAGGATTTTATTCGAGGAAGATTTAACAATGGCAAGGTTTCTCAGACTTTGTTGGTATGTCTATAATTATTTATTTCTCCAAGCATTTGTGAAAAACAATTCCTGATTCGTAAAACGATCATATAGTATGTCCAGTTCATGGTTTCGACATCTAGAACCCTTTTATCTTTTTGTCCAAGAGCACAACTTGGGTGGTTATGATCCTGAAAATTAAGAGCATATTTTGCACTGTACCCGGATTGTGTTTAGGATGGAGGGAGGTGATTTTCACACTCTTGAAAATACCTCACGCTCTCATCTTTCAATTGTTTTTTTAAATCTTTGTAATATATTTGTGTTAGTTGAATTACCGAGTGTATCTCTAATGATTTTTTTTACTTTCCTCATGTTTTAGTAAACGTGGATGACTTACAGAGTGAAAGTGCATAAGCAACATTGATTGAAAAAAGGACTTGTATGCATGCAGCCTGCTACAGAAAATGCATTGAAATTGTTTGTGAATTGAACATCAACTTGGTTTCCGTAGTTGGCTTCATTGCTGATAAGATTTGGTGCCTTCAATCTTTCCTTTTTGTCTATATTTCTACATTTGTATACCACTGTATTGTTGAGTTGATCTTTGCTGCCTGTTTGTTGATGTGTAACCCTTCAGCTGAAGTTCTTAGAGTCAAAAGTCAAAGTTTTGTTGAATTTTAGTTTATATGTTTTAATTTTTTTGGTTGTATTGAGAGCCGTTGGATCATAGTCCAAGTGGCTTAGGATGTAATTGTCAGATCAAGACAAGTGTATTGATCAGGATGATAGGATCAAGGGCTAGGATTTATTTCCTATGTAAATCAGTTAGAGAAGAATCTCTCTTCTCTCTTTCCTCTAACGGTTATATCTGAGATAGTGGAAATGAAAACATAGCTCTCCTTCAGCAATATTGTTGCTCCAAAAATCTCGTTCTCTCTGATTTCTTCCTCCCAAAAGATCCAAAATAGACAAAACTGATTACAAAAACTATGAATTCTAACATGGCCTTAGAGTCAGGTTCGATTACTTGAGCTGGGCGTGAATCTGTGAACAGGGAGTCGAAATCGATTCGAGCTCACTCGACGAACGAATTTGTGATTTCTTGAATCCAATGTCTAATATGGCAGGATCGGGCACTACTGAGCTTCGCACACCAGTTTTCAATGGAGAAAACTATGAGTTCTGGAGCATTAGGATGAAAACCATCCTGAAATCTCATGGATTGTGGGATTTGGTTGAAAATGGTTTCGGTGCTTCAGATCCAAAGAAGGAGAAGAAGGAGATAGAGGAGACTAAGGCTGCTGAGAAGCCTACGATGACTGAGGTTCTAATGAAGGATGCTTGCGCACTTGAGTTGATCCAAAGTGCTGTCTCAGATCAGCTCTTCCCCAGAATTGTGAACGAGGAGACCTCAAAAGGTGCTTGGGATACTCTGAAGCTGGAATTCAGAGGAGATAATTAAACATGTACGAAATGTAAAATTGCAAGGTTTGCGTAGAGAGTTTGAATATACTCGCATGAAAGACAGTGAATCTCTATCTGTATATCTTGCTAGATTGTTTGATATATTGAATCAAATGAAGAGTTATGGTGAGGAACTATCTAGAGAGAGAGTTGTGCAGAAATTACTGTTTAGTTTGCCAAAATCATATGATCCTATATGCTCTGTGATTGAACAATCTAAGGATCTTGAGACTCTTGAAATTCAAGAGGTGGTTGCTTCTCTGAAGAGCTTTGAGCTCAGATTGGATCGGCATACTGAAAACTCTACAGAAGGGGCCTTTACTAGCCTGAATATTGAAGAGAAAATTTCTAAGAATAGAGCCTCTTCTGGAGACCAAAAATCTCAGAAAAACTGGAAATCTAATGATGGAAACAAAGTAGCTTGTAAACACTATGATAAACTGCACTATGGCAAGTGTTGGTTTGAAGGGAAGCCCAAATGCCACGGATGTGGGAAATTTGGACATATGATTAGAGACTGCCATGGAAATAAAATTGTACAGAAGTTGAACTATGCAAATCAAGTTGAAGAAACTGGTACTTTGTTTTATGCCTGCAATGCTGCAACTGATGTGAAGGTGAATCATTCATGGTACATTGACAGTGGTTGTAGTAACCACATGACAGGTGATGAGAGACTTTTAGTCAATATTCAAAGGAACTTGACCTCTAAAGTAAATATGGGAATTGGAGAAATAGTTCCAGTTGCAGGAAAAGGGACTCTAGTGATAGAAACCAAATTGGGGAGGAAGCACATTCAAGAAGTGATGCTTGTACCTGGTCTTGAAGAAAATCTACTTAGTATTGGATAGATGATGGAGCATGGATATTATATTGTGTTTGGAGGAAATGTGGTGAATATCTATGATGCTTGGTCACTAGATAACCTTATTGTTAGAGTTCAAATGACAAATAACTGATGTTTTCCTCTTACAATGATGCTTGCAAGTGATCTGGCTTTAAAGGCAAGTGTTACACACTGTTTGCAGACATGGCATAAGAGATTGGGACACTTAAATGAAAGGAGCATCAAAATGCTTGAGAGTCAAGACATGGTTCATGGCTTACCTCATTTGGGGTAGATTTCAGTAGTGTGTGAAGGCTGCAGGCTAGGAAAGCAACACAGAGATTCCTTTCCATTAGAGTCCACTTGGAGAGCTACATGTCCTTTGGAATTGGTTCACACAGATATCTGTGGACCAATGCAGACTGAATCTATCTCGGGAAACAAGTATTTTTTGCTGTTTACAGATGATTGTACTAGGATGTCATGGGTGTATTTCATCAGAAACAAGTCAAGTGCATTTGAATGTTTTAAAAAATTCAAAGCCATGACTGAGTTGCAAAGTGGATATAAACTGAAAGGTTTGAGAAGTGACAGAGGTGGAGAGTTTTTGTCAACTGAATTCAACAAGTATTGTGAAGAGTTTGGGATTCAAAGGCAGCTAACTGTAGCATACTCTCCTCAGCAAAATGGAGTAGCTGAGAGAAAGAACAGAACTGTGGTGGAAATGGCAAAATCCATGTTACATGAGAGAGGTATTCCTTATGAGTTTTGGGCAAAAGCTGTGAATACTGCAGTCTATCTACTAAATAGAAGTCCTACCAAATCTCTCAAGAAGGTGACACCATTTGAGGCTTATAATGGCAGAAAACCAGGTATTGCACATTTAAAAGTGTTTGGATCTTCTTGTCATGTGCTCATTCCTTCAGCACTAAGGCATAAACTTAAAGAAAATAGTCACAAGTGCATCTTTGTGGGGTATGGAATCTGTGAAAAGGGGTACAGGCTATTTGATCCAAACTCTAGAAAGATTATTCTGTCTAGAGATGTGGTTTTTGATGAGAATGCTTCATGGAAGTGGGAAAGTACAAGTGCAAGGGAGATGATAGTTTCTGTGCCTGCTGAGACTTAAAACTCTGAACCAAGTCAAAGCTTGGATACACCAACTTAAATGTAAGAAGGTACTACACTGCAAGATGAACCAAGTCAAAGCTTGGATACACCAACTTAAATGGATGAAGGTACTATACTGCAGGATGAAGGACTTGAAAGTTCTCAAGCTGTTGATCACACACCTAAGAAATGGAGAAGTTTGAACGAAATCATGGCTTAGTGCAATGTGTGCATTGTGGAACCTGAGACTTTTGAAGAGGCTGATCTTGATGAGGCATGGAAAAATGCAATGAAGGCTGAGCTAGAAATGATTGAGAAAAATAATACATGGGAGCTAGTGGATAGACCATTTGGCAAGCCAATCATTGGTGTCAAGTGGGTTTATAAAACAAAGCTAAATCTTGATGGATCTGTGCAGAAAAACAAGGCCAGACTTGTGGCAAAAGGCTACTCTCAGAAGCCTGGAATAGATTATAATGAGACGTTTGCCCCGGTAGCAAGACCAGACACTATTAGAACCTTGATAGCACTTGCTGCACAAAAGAAATGGAAACTGTATCAACTAGATGTAAAATTTGGTTTTCTGAATGGAGTTTTAAAGGAAGAGGTTTATGTTGAGCAGCCACGGGTTTTGTGAAGGAAAATGAAGAGATCAAAGTGTATAAGTTGAACAAGGCCTTGTATGGACTAAAGCAAGCTCCAAGGGCCTGGTATGATGAGATAAATTCTTGTTTCAACAAGACAGGATTCAAGAAGAGTCCTAGTGAAGCAACACTCTATGTCAAAACTAGTGAAGCTTCAGGTATTCTTATTGTTTCACTCTATGTGGATGACATTGTCTACACTGGAAGCTGTTCAAAGTTACTTAAAGAGTTCAAAAATGATATGATGCAACATTATGAAATGACTGATCTGGGACTACTTCACCATTTTCTTGGCATGGGAGTAGTACAAACATATAAATACATCTTCCTTCATCATAAGAAATATGCCTTGAAGGTTATTGAGAAATTTGGATTGAAGGATTGCAAGATTGTGGTAACACCACTAGTTGGTAGTGAGGCAACAAATGAGAGTGAATACAAACAGATTGTAGGCAGCCTGCTATACCTGACAACTACCAGACCAGACATAATGTTTGCCTCTAGCTTGCTTGCTAGATTCATGCATAATCCTACTAGAAAACACATGGGAACAGCCAAGAAGGTATTGAGATACATTCAGGGCACACTTGACTTTGGAATTGAATTTATAAAAGGGAAGACAGCTACCTTAATAGGGTATTGTGATAGTGATTGGGCAGGAAGTGAAGATGATAGAAGAAGTACTTCAGGATATGCATTCACACTAGGATCTGGTATGTTCTCATGGGCATCAATTAAACAAAACACAGTGGCCTGTCCACTGCAGAGGCAGAATATGTTAGTGCTGCTGAAGCAACATCACAAACTAAATGGCTAAGGTTTGTACTTGAAGATTTTGGAGAGGAGCAAGTGGAAGGCATACAAATTCTGTGTGATAATACCTCTGCCATAGCAATGGCAAAGAATCCAGTTTTCCACCAGAAAACCAGACATATTAGTCGAAAGTTTCATTCATTAGAGAGGCTATTCAAGCAAAGGAGATTGAACTAATCTACTGCAAGACAGAAGATCAGATTGCAGATATCCTAACCAAGGCTTTGTCCAAGGATCGTTTTGTGCATCTAAGAGAACTACTTGGTGTGAAATCAGCCAAAGGGTTAGAAGGGAGTGTTGATGTGTAACCCTTCAGCTGAAGTTCTTAGAGTCAAAAGTCAAAGTTTTGTTGAATTTTAGTTTATATGTTTTAATTTTTCTGGTTGTATTGAGAGCCGTTGGATCATAGTCCAAGTGGCTTAGGATGTAATTGTCAGATCAAGACAAGTGTATTCATCTCATAGGATGATAGGATCAAGGGCTAGGATTTATTTCCTATGTAAATCAGTTAGAGAAGAATCTCTCTTCTCTCTCTCCTCTAACGGTTATATATGAGATAGTGGAAATGAAAACATAGCTCCTTCAGCAATACTGTTGCTCCAAAAATCTCGTTCTCTCTAATTTCTTCCTCCCAAAACATCCAAAATATACAAAATTGATTACAAAAACTATGAATTCTAACACTGTTACCTTTCAACTTGTGGTTATTTATTTTATTATTGTGTAATCATTCCAGGCAAGTTGATGTCACACCAATTTGAGAAATACGTGTTGATAATTGTTCACATATAAAAGTACATCAGGGTGTTTTTCTGAAGTATTGAGCTTGAAGGGTTTTTCTTTGAAAATACATCAGGGTGCCAGCAGAAAATGCACCAAGAACCACATGCAAGTCTTGGAGTTTGACTTGGGTTCATTTTTGCAAGCAAATGCATCTTTAGGAGCATTTTGAATCTCCCCAATCTTGTCATTGAAAGTAGGTTGACCCCAAGTGCTGAGTCTCAGGCACCAAACCCTAATGCAATCCTTCACAGTGAATAAATATAACATGTTAAACCATACACACTCATCAAGGAAGAAGAATCTGAAACGGATTCTTCTTAATCAAAATAGTTGACTTACTCTCCAAATATTTTGTATTTACTGCCATTCAAGGCTCTTACTGTTTATATCTTTATTGTGCAATTATAAATATTGTAATATTTACACAACGGAATACAATCTGAATTCAAAACTCTACTTGGTATCAGCCTAAACAATCCCTTTTCTCTCCTCCTCCTCTCTTCCTGGTCCCCACTCCTCCCATTTCATCAAGCTCACCGACACCAACTATCTCCTTTGTCTCCGACAAATCAAACCTTTTCTCATTGGCCACAGCTTGTGGAAATATGATGATGGCTCCTCTCCTCAACCTTCTCCCTTCTAGCCCCTACCCGCATCTTCTCCTGACCAAGCACCTGCTCCTCCTCAACCTAATCCTGCCTATGAAACATGGTTTCAACAAGACCAACTCATTGTCAGTTATCTCACTAGCACTTTATCTGAATTAGTGTTGCCTCTCACCATTGGTTGTGACTCCTCAAAAGCAATTTGGGATTGCTTACAATGCCACTTCTCTCAGACCTCGGTGGCTAGCGAGTCAATCCTCCATTTTCAACTTATTGAAGGAAAATGTGAACCTCCCAACATAATTTCACAACCATTAATTAATTAATGGGGTTTTATTATTTTAGGTTCGACCCATTCGAGACGCAAGTCTCTTAATTACAATCCCTTGATACAAGGGAAAACCCTTTGATTCCATCATAAAGAAACATAACGTGTGTGTTTAGTTTTGCGGCTGCTCCCAAGTCCAATCTCAAGATGCCTACGTATCCCTTGCGGGAATCAAGCCACTCGTAGTTCAAAGATTGGCAATGAATTGATGACTCATTGCAAAAGGAAGAATTTGAATGAATTTGATTGAGGAGTGTTTGAGTGAATTTAGCTAAATAAGCAAGGGATTCGATATGGAGTTATGTTTGGGATGGTTGCATCTAGATTGAATCTCTAGATTGCCTACGTACCCTTTCAAAGGGATCAAACCAATGTAGTTCGGAATTGATTTGTGTAAAGGTAAATATTTAATTTGTGGGGATTTGGTTGCGGTTGTGTCTATTGGGATGCTAGACTACCTACGTACCCTTGATGGGATCAAATCGGCGTAGTTCCAAGTTTTAGAAATTAATGGGTAAGTGTGGCCCAATAATTTAGAGTTGGTGTCTTTGAGACGATTTGAAGATTTTCATAGGTAGATGACTTATGAGAAAAATTGGAAATTAATGAGTAAGTATAGCCCAATAATTTAGAATTTGTGTCTTTGAGATTCAAATTTAATCTCATTAGAATTTTCATGGGTAGATGACTCATGGGAACAATTGGATTGTTTTGTACCATTTTTCCTTTTTGTTAATGTCCAAGAAAAATAATGAGCAATTTTAATTAACCCACTAATTTTCTAAAATTAACATTATTTGGACTTGGGCCCAAATATGGTTATGAGGATGGTTGAATTGATCCATTAACCATATGATAGGAAATCTGGGCCTATGTAAATTTAATGGGTAATTATTTGGATCACCCATTAAATACTATGGGCTTTTGAGAGTTAATGGGCAATTATTTTTGACAGCCCATTTTTCTATCTTAGGCCTTTAATATTTGTTGATAGTTAGCCCACGAACAAGGAGCCCGAGAAAAGCTTTGGTCAAGCAGCCCATTGATGCAACCTGATAACTACTCAACTCTTTGTAGAGTTTGTTTCCAAGTAAGTCGGACCTTGCACTCCTATGTTTATCTAGAGTGCTTGAGAACAGTCCAAATTGAAAGCAAATATTGCATCTCTTCCATCTTCAAAAGAGTACACCAAGTCACAATCAGTACAGAACCTTTGCAAACAAAGGAGAAAACCAGAAGAAAAACTAATGCAAATATCAAGAGGTTTCAAACTTTTTTTTTGTCTTTTTCCTCTTTTTTTCTCTGCAACACCAAGTTTCTTGTGTCTTTTTTTTTCTTTTCTTCCAATCTCCAACAAAGTGGCACTAGCCACCTTCCTCTTTTTTTGTTTTGACTTTTCTTCTTCTCTTTCTTTTTGGTTGCTGTTTCTCTTCTTTTTTTTTGTTTATTGGTGTTATCTACAACACCAAACCTGCCATACCAAGCCCATACAAAGGAAAACCAACGTGTTGTCTTCAACCTTTTTCTTTTTTTGTCTGCTGTTGCTATACGCAGCACCAAGCTAGACCCTCGAATCGTGCTAACTTTCTTCTTGGTTTATTTTTTTATTGCATGCACCTAGCTTTCCTCTAGTAAAAGAAAAACATGGTTGTTTCATCTTTTTTTTTTTTTAGAAACACAAAGTGGCGAACAACCACTTTTCTTGCAGATCTCCATTTTTTCTGCCTGTTCTTTTCTTCATGACTAACTTCCTTTTCATTTTTTTATGTAGTTTACTTAGAGAAGAGTAAAGGCTTTCTCATATAAAGATGGAGAGGAGTGGCCAGAGAGTCCAAGAGGTAGTTCACGCCTCTTTTTTTGTGCATTCTGGAATTAACCCTTAGAACACCATTTTTTGTTTCAGAGGATTTCCTTTTGCTCGGCAGAGCTTTGTTGGACAGGAATCCTCTCATGGCTTTTCCGTTCATATGTATGATTTAAGGGTTGCCACCCATTATGGATTTATCATCCAAGAGTTTGATTTGAGGGTTGCCACCCAATATGGATTCATCATCTAAGAAAATGATATGAGGGTTGCCACCCATTATGGATTTATCATCCAAGAGTTTGATTTGAGGGTTGCCACCCAATCTGGATTCATCATCCCAGAAAATGATTTGAGGGTTGCCACCCAATATGGATTCATCATCCAAGAAAATGATTTGAGGGTTGCCACCCAATATGGATTCATCATCCAAAAGAATGATATATGGATTCATCATCCAAGAGAATGATTTGAGGGTTGCCACCCAACAAGAACTAATTGAAAGACTCAGTATACCTGTGAAAAGTATTCTCTTGTAATTTTTCTCCTGCAGCAGTTTTCTTCTTTTGTTGTTTCCTTCTCTTTTCTCTTTTTTTTCTTTACTGCTGTCCTCTTTATAAGCTAAAGAAACTGAAAAATCAACTCCCCCAAAAATAGGAGCCACTAACCTCTCTTAAGAGTTTTCATTGGTTTAGACCCCCACCTCTCCACCCTCAATTTGCTGCTTGCTAGATGTGACTAATAACGGGTATCAAAATTGTGGGTGTCCAATCCCACGTTTCAATTTTTTTTTTTTTTGTGATTTTTTTTTTATTCCAACACAACTCATGGACTTGCAAAAAGGAACACAAACTGTGGACCAATACCTTCCTCAAGCCAAATCTATTGCGGACTCTCTTGCTGCCATCAATGAGCCCATCTCCAATAAAGATCTCGTCACTGGCTGTTGAACAAATAGTAACCTAAAAATTAAGCAACTATATGCACGTTTTAACTCGCAAGTGCACAAGATCAGATAAATAGTATAGAAAGCAAATACGAGATCGTTCCCACGAGGATTGGATTAATTTGTGCTTAATTTATTTTCCTTAAACTAAATGGCATTCGGTGTAGACAAAGTGTTAAAAAATGATGATTTTCTTATGATGGTATTGAAAACTGAAAATTTAAATACTAAATATTGAAAACAGTGTTTGATTAAAAATAGAATTGGATTGAGGTTAAAACAATGAGAAAACTAGTTAGGGATTCGATATTCACCACTAATCTTTTTCCTTAAGCAAACGACATGCACAATGCTACAAAACAGATTTTGGATGCTTATGTTTGTCAACCTAAAGGCATGATATCTACTCTTTAAGTTATTGATTTCCCTAAACAACAAGTTAGGCATGGGTATCTACTCTAACTCTTTTCATTCTTAAAGTGTTTAGCATGGTATCTACTAAGTTGTACTTTAAGAATGCATAACACAATGGAAATCGACAAACACACAAATTCTAGAACATGGTATCTATTCTAGTTATTCATGATGATTAATTTCAAGAACTTAGAACTAGTTCTTTTGTTACTTTCATAGGTACAAGACTCGGTCATCTAAATTTACCTATGTAACAAACTCAATACATAGCATGCATATGATGATCAAGCATAACATAACGTATGTAAAGAGTAAAATATAATCTGAAATTAATCAATAAGCATCACAAAAGTAGTTTATAGCAAAGACATATCGAAATCCTTAAAGAAACATGATTAGGGCTTCAATCGAGCCCTAACTAAAATATTTAGCTATCCATAATTTGAATGGATAGCAAGAACATACAAAACAGAAAATAAAAAGAGAAATAAGAAGAAGATAGCTCTTTGATAAAGAAGACAACTCTTTGATGGTGTAAACAACTCTTTGATGGTAGACAACTCTTTGATGGTGTAGACAACTCTTTGATGGTGTACAATGGAAATGTAATTTATGGAATGATATCCTCCTTTGAATGAGCTGAAACTCTCTATTTATAGGCTTCAAATTCGTCCTCCCCCTTGGCTGGTCTCTTAGCTGCCCATGTGTGGCAGCTCATGCTTTGTCTCCCATGTGCTTTGTCTCCCATGTGTGGTAGCTCATGCTTTGCAGCTGCCACAAGCTTTGCCTCCATGTGTGGTTGCTTTAATCACATGGATCAACAGCTACCCATGCTTTGCCTCCATGTGTGGCTGCTTTAAGCACATGTGACAGCAAAGGTTTGTCTGTGAACCAGATTCGGTTTTTGACATGCTGAGGGCTCCAAACTTATCCAATTGGGCTGAAATTTGGATATGTTATAGTAGACACCCATTGGAACAACTTCTATCAAGGGTGTCGCCCCATCTGACTTGTGCAAGTAGCTGAACTGAGGCCTGCAAACTGACCCATGAAAACTGGACTGAGGCCTGGATTGTCTGTGAACCAGGTTCGGTATTTGACATGCTGAGGGCTCTAGACTTATCCAATGGGGCTGCAATTTGGATATGTTATAGTAGACACCCATTGGAACAACTTCTATCAAGGGTGTCACCCCATTTGACCTGTGCAAGTAGCTGAACGGAGGCCTGCAAAGTGACCTACGGAAACTGGACTGAGGCCCGAATGTTTGACCTTGAGCTACTAAATCATGTATAACTTCCTCTAGAAGACTCCAAATCATGCACCGTAAAATGCTACGGAAACTAGACTTCCGTATCTTTCCAATGATGTATGACGCATTTTCTGGTTCTTCTTGAGCAAGTACAGGTTAATCCGTAAATATGACTGATCTGCAGACATTGTTTTGAGCTAACTTGTCTTCAAAATGTAAATAATGAGTCTCAACCTTATTATACTGAAACATACACAAAACTTTATTAAAAGCACAAGTTTAACTCAAAAACATACCAAATCATAAGTTTGAATGGTACAAAAAAGATATGTAATTATGCACCGATCAAATACCCCCAAACCTAGATTTTACTAGTCCTCGAGTAAAACAAAATGAAAATAAAGATAAAAACGAACTAGACCACTTTCGTAGGTAACTCGATTGCATTGAGCACATGCAACAAGCCTTTAAACCTCTAGGCATCCCTAGTAGGAGGAGTTGTGTCTCCTGAGGGTTTAACAGTTACGATACCCACAAACGTTTTACTGACTCTACAAAACAAAAGGTTAGAAAACTAACTTTGAAAACAACTAATGAAAATGAAAGAAAACTTTAGTCATACCTCCAACACCATAGAGTTGCCAAGATAGATGATCAATAAGTGTGTACAGTGGAAGCTATAGCTCAAAGGCACACGGCTTCAAAGTAAACATACTCAATTCTTGAAGGAAGAACATGCTTCAACTCTAATTCTCACATATAGCACTCAATCACTCAGAACCTATGGCTTTATTCTCTCAAATAAGCAAAATGAGTATACGAAATAGAAACACAATATTTGGTTAGATCTCATGAAGGGAATCAAATACTAAGAATAGAGATACACACATACATACCAGCACCCATGAATACATCCTCAAAGATCAGCTAGGTCTTTCATAAGGTTGTAATGAAAGGCTAAGGTTAAGGGAAATGAAAGAATTGGAAGGAACACAATTAACTTAAGAACATACCAAGGTTGCATTCTTCATTGATCTGCAAGGTATCATTCATTTAGAATGGTATGGCTGCAACTTCATAGGATCATCTGGCATAGACCTTAAATTTCACATTTAGATCAAATCGAAACACCTTCTCTTCTTTTTTTTTTTTTTTTTTTTTTTTTTTTTTTTTTGTGACTTGATCTACTTCTTCTTTAACTTTATTGCACAGATTCACACCAATTTATATTTAGGAATGTGGCAGCAACTTCCTTGCTTCAAACTTTATCTTGGCACACCTTGGTATATTTCTAAGCTTTATAGGGTATGGCTATAATAAGTTTAAATATCTCAGATTGAGATACAAAGTTAGGGGAATCATGAGGGTGATAGAAGAAAATGGCTTGAAGTGTTTGGCTACAAGAGAGCTGATGGAACACACGAATGGGTAGGGTGAAAAGAAAGCACAATGGTTATACACACATAGCCTAGCATCATTTCAATGAGTTCATTCATGAGTGAGAGCATGCACCTGATATCTGCAAATAGAATCATCCTTAGTATTCAATCAAAATGGAACAATGAGATCATTTTAGAGTGAATTGAAGAAAATAAGTAGAGATGAGGAATAGAAACACTTTAAACCCTCTCAAGAAAGCAATTAGGCTCGAAATAGCTCACTAGGGTAGTCTCCACTATTATCCTTCAAGAACCTGAGCATGGTACTTTAGCCACCAGAATTCTAAGAGCAAAAGCTTTGTGAAGTGTAAAATGTTTGATATGAAAATCTCAATGGCAGCTCCATAGCATTGGTTGTATGACATTCTAAAAAAATTAGTAACAAGTGAACGAAAATTGGAAACATAAATGAACAAAAATTGAAAATTGAAAACACAAATTAACAAAAAATTGAAATACAAGTAAACAAAAATTGAAAATTGAAAACACAAATTAACAAAAAATTGAAATACAAATAAACAAAAATTGAAAACCTCCATTGATACCCCCAGACCTGAATTGGACATTGTCCCCAATGTGAAAGCATATAAGAAAACAGAAAACATGGATTAAGGGTAACCTTGGCACTACACGGTTCATCCTTCAAACATAGCATTTCTCAAAATGCTATCGATGGCTGAGCTCACCCATGGTTCTTCTTCTGACTCACTTTCCGAAGGGTCTGAAACAGACGAATCATATAGGGCTCCATCTATCATCAACTCATCCATCTGCTCCACGAAGTCTCGGAGCCTTGTGGTCATGTACACTAATTGGAAGTGAAACTCGTCAAGCACACTTAAGTAAATGCCAAACTCGTCTCGAATGTTACCTGTACAGTACATGTGACTGCTCACGACAACAGTTCTTGCCACAAACCTCCGATCTAGCAGATATTCCCTCCAAGTATCTAGACAATGTGCTAGCGCTGCAATCTGCATCTCTTCCAATCCACAATCCAGATCCCAATTTGGAACCATGTCTTCAATTGCCTCTATCACCCTACCTCTTTGAAACAGAAAGGCATCTATGGTAACTGCTGAGGGATCCATGGCAAACACAACCACGAGCACCTCAATCACCTCAAACACCCGTTGCATAATGGTGTCCTCTCCCTTAGGATCTTCTGGTGGGATAGCTGGCAGTGAGCTCAACAAAACCATTGGGCTAGGCACCTTCACCATGCTCAATTCGGACTCCTCCTCCTTGAGCTTTCCACCGACGGCCTCCTGGAGTTTCTCCATTGACAAGATCTACAATAAACAACAATTTGGAGAATGTTTGGTTCGGGAGGAAGAGGAAGCTGAGATGTTCAGGGTTAGAGGGCGGCTAGATCAAATGAACGAAAGAGAGTTTATTTTTAGGGTTAATGTAGGTAGTGTTTCAGAGAAAGAGAAGGTTTTTTTTTTTTTTTTTTAAATTATTTTTTATTTTATTTTTTATAATTTTAATTTTTAATTTTATAAATTATAATTATTATTATATATATATATATTTTTTTTTTTTGAATAAAACACACGAATATACAAGTGACTCATGGATTACCAGTTAAGAACCTCAGAAAACACAGCCAGGGGATCCGGGAAGTTTGGAGAGGTCACAATGGTCCCGCTTAAAACCCAAACTTCTTAGACACCCAAGGTGTCGCCTATAGAACTCCTAGACACTGTATTAACAGAGGTGCTCATTGGAGTTACCATAAGTCAACTCATATGAAAAAAACTTTTTTTTTTTTTTTTTTTTTTGGTAAAAAGAAACATAAACTTAAAATAATAAGAAAACAAATTAAGGGAAATGATTAGAATGCTCCCCCTTGAAGCAATTAGGTCGAGCATAGATGTATTTGGATGTCACGACTTCCCCGTTTATGGGTAATTGAATGGGCTGCAAAATAGAAAAAAAATTGCACGGGGTAAGCTCATAAGAATTTACGAAAAATAAATTTATAAATAAATAAATAAAGAAAATTAAACATTGGGTTGCCTCCCAATAAGCGCTTGGTTTATAGTCGTTAGCCAGACTATTGGACTCTCATGCAATGTACTGAACAGGTTGGAGAGTCACATCCTCCTCTCTATGCTCAAAGCTCATCTCAATATAAGGCTTTACTCTATTCCCATTCACCATGAATGTCTGATTCTTCTCTTTGCTATGAACTTCCAAAGCCCCATGAGGGAAAACCTTTGTAACAACATAAGGACCATACCACCTAGACTTGAGCTTACCAGGGAAAAGTCTCAATTTTGAATTGTAGATCAACACCTTCTGTCCCACATGAAACTCCTTCCTAACTAGCTGCTTATCATGATACGCCTTGGTCCGCTCCTTATACAACTTAGCATTCTCATATGCATCATACCTCAACTCTTCTAGCTCATTCAGCTGTAACTTCCTCTTGTCACCTGCTTGTTGCATATCAAAATTGAATTTTTTAATAGCCCAATATGCTCTATGCTCCAACTCCACTGGTAGGTGACATGCCTTTCCAAAGACTAAACGATATGGGGACATGCCAATTGGGCTTTTGTACGCAGTCCGATATGCCCACAAGGCATCATTCAAGCGTAGAGACCAATCCTTCCTTATAGTATTCACTGTCTTCTCTAGGATGCTTTTGATCTCTTTATTGCTTATCTCTACTTGACCACTGGTTTGAGGATGATATGGAGTGCCAACCTTATGTGTGATCCCATATTTCTTCATTAAGGAAGCAAAAACTTGGTTATTGAAATGGCTACCTCCATCACTAATTATCGCCCTTGGTGTCCCAAACCTAGTAAAGATGTTATCCTGCAAGAATTTCACAACAACTTTGTGATCATTAGTTTTTGAGGGGACAGCCTCGACCCATTTAGATACATAATCCACACCCACAAGAATATATAAATAACCAAAGGAGTTAGGAAATGGACCCATGAAGTCGATACCCCACACATCAAAGAGCTCCACCACTTGAATGTTTTGCAATGGCATTTGATTTCTAGAAGAGATATTCCCTGTCCGTTGGCATCTATCACAAGCCCTGCAAAACCAAAAAGCATCTTTAAACACATTAGGCCAATAGAACCCAGATTGTAATACCTTAAGTGATGTTCTCTTCGCTCCAAAGTGTCCTCCACATGCAAATTGATGACAATGTTGGAGAATGCTCATATGCTCCTCCTCTGAAACACATCTTCTGATAATTTGATCTGGACAAAATTTGAACAAGTAGGGCTCGTCCCAATAATAGTGCCTAGACATAGACACTAATCGTTTCCTTTCTTGGCTAGACATACCTGGAGGAAAAACCTTAGTAGTTATATAATTAACAATATCTGCATACCATGGAAGTTGTAAATCAATTGCAAATAACTGCTCATCTGGAAAGTTTTCACTCAAGGGAAGCTTGTTTTCTTCCTCATCATGAAGTAACCTGGACAAGTGATCTGCAACCACATTCTCACTACCCTTCTTGTCCTTAATCTCAAGATCAAATTCTTGCAGTAAGAGCACCCATCTAATCAACCTAGGCTTAGCATCTTTCTTACTAAACAAAAATCTCAAAGCAGCATGATCAGTGAAAACAATAACTTTGGAACCAATCAAGTAGGACCTAAACTTCTCTAAAGCAAATATAACAGCTAACAATTCTTTTTCAGTAGTAGAATAATTAAGCTGAGCATCATTTAAAGTTCTAGAAGCATAAAAAATAGCATGAGGTACCTTCTTAACTCTCTGACCCAGAACAGCTCCCAGAGCATAATCACTGGCATCACACATAAGCTCGAATGGGAGGTTCCAATCAGGTGCCATCATAATGGGTGCAGATGTGAGTAGCTCTTTCAATGTATTAAAGGCTTTCATGCACCCTTCTGTCCACATAAACTCAACATCTTTAGACAATAATGCACAAAGAGGTCTAGAAATTTTAGAGAAATCTTTTATGAATCTTCTGTAAAACCCTGCATGCCCTAGAAAACTTCTCACACCCTTCACAGATGTAGGAGGAGGCAATTTTGATATGATGTCAATCTTTGCCTTGTCCACCTCAATGCCCCTGCTAGAAATTACATGACCTAAAACAAGACCTTGTTGTACCATGAAATGGCACTTTTCCCAATTCAGCACTAGGTTGCATTCTCACATCTCTTTAGAACAAGCTGCAAATGGTTAAGACAATTATCAAAGTTAGAACCAAAAACACTGAAATCATCCATAAATACCTCTATAAATCTCTCCACCATGTCTGAAAATACGCTCATCATGCACCTTTGGAATGTGGCAGGTGCATTACACAAACCGAATGGCATCCTTCTGTATGCAAATGTGCCAAAGGGGCAAGTGAATGTGGTCTTCTCCTGGTCTTCTGGTGCTATAGCAATCTGATTATAACCACTATAACCATCTAGAAAACAATAATGACTATGACCTGCTAACCTTTCTAACATCTGATCAATAAAGGGAAGAGGAAAATGATCTTTCCTGGTTTCATTATTGAGCTTTCTGTAATCAATACAGACTCTCCAACCTGTGGTGAGCCTGGTAGGAACAAGCTCATTCTCTTCATTCTTTATTACTGTGATTCCACTCTTCTTAGGCACAACATGAACTGGACTCACCCATTTGCTATCTGAGATGGGGTAGATAATGCCAACATCCAAGAGCTTAAGAACTTCTGTTCTCACTACTTCCTTCATGTGTGGGTTAAGCCGTCTCTGAGCATCTCTGTTAGGCTTTGCATTATCTTCAAGGAGGATCCTGTGCATGCACTTGGATGGACTTATGCCTTTGATATCGGCAATGGTCCACCCTAATGCAGTCTTGTGCTCCCTAAGAACTCTCAATAGCTTCTCTTGTTCCACCAAACTCAAGTTTGCAGCAACTATCACTGGTAATGTCTGGTTCTCTCCCAAGTAAGCATACTTCAGTTGTTCAGGTAGTTGCTTCAATTCTAGATCTGGTGCCCTGACAATGGAAGGGACAAGAGTAGTATTAGTAGACACAAGAGTTTCAAAGCGAGGTACATACTTACTTGGATAAGGCATAGAAGCCTCAAGAGAATGCACAGCTTCATGGAGGTCTATCTCTGTAACATCACATCCACGTTCATAATTCATCCTTGTGAGGCTGTGGGCTATGCATGCCTCCAATGGTTCAATGCTATGTACCTGAAACACTTGCTCCACAACACTTCCTACCACATCAATCTTGAAACAATCATGGTTATCATGTGGCAATTTGATAGTGTCAGACAACATGAATTCTATCTTCTTACCATCAACTTTCATGCGTATAGTACCCTTTTTTACACTTATCTTTGTGTCAGCAGTTATCATAAAGGGCCTACCAAGAATAATAGGTAATGAAGATGGCATAGGAGAATCTTCCATATCCAGAACAACAAAATCAGCAGGCAAAATAAATTCATTTACCTGAACCAAAACATCCTCTAAAATACCTCTAGGTCTTCTGATGCTTCTATCTGCCAATTGCAATGTAATTGAGGTTGGTTTGAGCTCCCCCAACCTCAACTCCTCATAAACTGTATAAGGCATCAGATTGATGCTTGCTCCTAAATCAAGCAAAGCACGTTCAAATAGACGGTCACCAACCCTGCAAGGAATTGTAAAACTACCTGGATCTTTTAGTTTAGGTGGTAATTTTCTCAATAAAACCGCACTTACCTCCTCAGTTAATGCAACTTTCTCATGTTCCTGAAACTGTCTTTTGTGTGTGCAACAATCCTTTAAAAACTTAGCATAAGAAGGAATTTGTTTAATTGCATCAAGTAAAGGAATGTTGATTTCTACTTTTCTCAAAGTTTCAAAAATATCAAGAAGATGTTTTTCTTTCTTTTGCTTAACTAACCTTTGAGGGAAGGGTGGAAATATCACCTTCTCCTTCTCACTTACCTTTGTGGCTGGAGAAGATTCAACATTTTCTTGTTCTTTCTTATCTGTCCCCACCTTGTTGTCAACTACCTTGCCACTTCTAAGGACTGTCACAGCCTTGAGCTGCTCCTGGCCCCCTGGATTAGGTATGGTTTGTGATGGAAACTCTCCTTTCTTCCTCTCACTCAACTCCTTTGCCAATTGCCCTACTTGTGCCTCCAATCTCTGAATAGCTTGGCTAGTTGTTGCTTCTAGTTTCTGAATGTTCTGACTAGTTAGAGCATTTGTCTGTTGCTGTGCAGTCAAGAATTGGAGTATGGCACCTTCAAGATTATTATTCTTCTTCTGGTCAGTATTTGGTTGTGCCACCTGTGATGAAGTATGATAATTACTTCCCTGTTGGAAGTTCTTCTGTTGCCCTTGTGGATTAAGCACATTTTGATTGTTGCTCCAAGAAAAATTTGGGTGGTCTTTCCATCCTGGATTATATGTGTTCGAATATGGATTGTTCTTGGGATGATAGTTGTTTTGCCCCACATAATTAGCTTGCTCATGATCTGTAAAACAAGACATAGGACAAGTCTCAGTAGTATGATTAGAATGAGAACATATAGCACATACCTCGATTTTAGCAACTTGTTGAACTTGAGAGATGTTCTGAGCTGACATTGCTTTCACTAGTATATCTAACTTCTTCTCCATTGCTGCCATTTGACTCTGGACTCCATCATTTGTGCTAACTTCATATACACCTTTACCTTTCACTCCTTGTCTCCCTCTTGATGAGAATTGCTGAGAATTTTCACTTAGGGTCTCAAATAGCACAATGGCTTCATCACTACTCTTTTCCATAAGCACACCTCCACAACCTGAATCAACAAGACTTTTGTTAGTATCATTTAAACCTTCATAAAAAGCTTGTACCTGATCATCTTGAGATAGATTGTGGTGTGGACACTTGAGAAGCAACTCCTTGAAATGCTCCCATGCCTCAAAGAAAAGATCTCCATCCTTCTGTTGGAAGGTTTGAATCTCCCTTTTAAGTTGTCTTGTCTTTTGGGCTGGGAAAAACTTCTTCAAAAATTTAGTGGCCAATTGTTCCCAAGTAGTAATGGAACCTGCAGCCAGAGAATTCAACCACAACTTAGCATTATCTTTTAAGGAGAAAGGAAAAAGAATTAACCTGATTCCTTCTGTTGTCAAGCTTTGTATGTTTTGAGTCTTGCAGAGATCAAAGAAATCCCTAATGTGTAAGTATGGATCTTCAGAAGGTGTGCCTCTATAGTGTGGCACCATGTTAAGCAATTGAGGTGATAAATTGAAGCTGCCTTGCACATTTGGTTGGTAGGCAATGCATGATGGTTGATTAAGGTTTTGAGGGACAAAAGAGTCCTTCATTGGCCTTCGAACATGTTCATCCCCCATTTCGTTCACAGTTTCCCTCTCAGCTTGCTTACGAAGACGTGTAAGAGTTCGTTCAATCTCAGGATTGTAGACAACAACACCTAAATTTTGGGATCGACGACCTTGCATAAACAAAATTCAACCTGTAAAAGAAAACAAATAAAAAAAAAAAAATTCAGCACAAACTAGTTACACAATCCCGGCAGCGGCGCCAAAAACTTGTTGAACAAATAGTAACCTAAAAATTAAGCAACATATGCACGTTTTAACTCGCAAGTGCACAAGATCAGATAAATAGTATAGAAAGCAAATACGAGATCGTTCCCACGAGGATTGGATTAATTTGTGCTTAATTTATTTTCCTTAAACTAAATGGCATTCGGTGTAGACAAAGTGTTAAAAAATGATGATTTTCTTATGATGGTATTGAAAACTGAAAATTTAAATACTAAATATTGAAAACAGCGTTTGATTAAAAATAGAATTGGATTGAGGTTAAAACAATGAGAAAACTAGTTAGGGATTCGATGTTCACCACTAATCTTTTTCCTTAAGCAAACGACATGCACAATGCTACAAAACAGATTTTGGATGCTTATGTTTGTCAACCTAAAGGCATGATATCTACTCTTTAAGTTATTGATTTCCCTAAACAACAAGTTAGGCATGGGTATCTACTCTAACTCTTTTCATTCTTAAAGTGTTTAGCATGGTATCTACTAAGTTGTACTTTAAGAATGCATAACACAATGGAAATCGACAAACACACAAATTCTAGAACATGGTATCTATTCTAGTTATTCATGATGATTAATTTCAAGAACTTAACTAGTTCTTTTGTTACTTTCATAGGTACAAGACTCGGTCATCTAAATTTACCTATGTAACAAACTCAATACATAGCATGCATATGATGATCAAGCATAACATAACGTATGTAAAGAGTAAAATATAATCTGAAATTAATCAATAAGCATCACAAAAGTAGTTTATAGCAAAGACATATCGAAATCCTTAAAGAAACATGATTAGGGCTTCAATCGAGCCCTAACTAAAATATTTAGCTATCCATAATTTGAATGGATAGCAAGAACATACAAAACAGAAAATAAAAAGAGAAATAAGAAGAAGATAGCTCTTTGATAAAGAAGACAACTCTTTGATGGTGTAAACAACTCTTTGATGGTAGACAACTCTTTGATGGTGTAGACAACTCTTTGATGGTGTACAATGGAAATGTAATTTATGGAATGATATCCTCCTTTGAATGAGCTGAAACTCTCTATTTATAGGCTTCAAATTCGTCCTCCCCCTTGGCTGGTCTCTTAGCTGCCCATGTGTGGCAGCTCATGCTTTGTCTCCCATGTGCTTTGTCTCCCATGTGTGGTAGCTCATGCTTTGCAGCTGCCACAAGCTTTGCCTCCATGTGTGGTTGCTTTAATCACATGGATCAACAGCTGCCCATGCTTTGCCTCCATGTGTGGCTGCTTTAAGCACATGTGACAGCAAAGGTTTGTCTGTGAACCAGATTCGGTTTTTGACATGCTGAGGGCTCCAAACTTATCCAATTGGGCTGAAATTTGGATATGTTATAGTAGACACCCATTGGAACAACTTCTATCAAGGGTGTCGCCCCATCTGACTTGTGCAAGTAGCTGAACTGAGGCCTGCAAACTGACCCATGAAAACTGGACTGAGGCCTGGATTGTCTGTGAACCAGGTTCGGTATTTGACATGCTGAGGGCTCTAGACTTATCCAATGGGGCTGCAATTTGGATATGTTATAGTAGACACCCATTGGAACAACTTCTATCAAGGGTGTCACCCCATTTGACCTGTGCAAGTAGCTGAACGGAGGCCTGCAAAGTGACCTACGGAAACTGGACTGAGGCCCGAATGTTTGACCTTGAGCTACTAAATCATGTATAACTTCCTCTAGAAGACTCCAAATCATGCACCGTAAAATGCTACGGAAACTAGACTTCCGTATCTTTCCAATGATGTATGACGCATTTTCTGGTTCTTCTTGAGCAAGTACAGGTTAATCCGTAAATATGACTGATCTGCAGACATTGTTTTGAGCTAACTTGTCTTCAAAATGTAAATAATGAGTCTCAACCTTATTATACTGAAACATACACAAAACTTTATTAAAAGCACAAGTTTAACTCAAAAACATACCAAATCATAAGTTTGAATGGTACAAAAAAGATATGTAATTATGCACCGATCACTGGCGTCCTTCGTGGCTTGGGTCCTGATTACAAAATGTTGGTAACCGCTCTTTTAGACTTTCCTCCTCTTCTTGATTTTGCTGACCTACGTGCTCGATTACTCTCATATGAAGCTCAGACTCCTGGCACCGATCCTGTTCACACCAGCCAGTCTACGACTCTCATGGCCACTCAGTCTCAACCATTTCTCTCTCATCGTGGTGGCTCTTCTAATCGTGGCACTGGATGTGGCCGCAACGGTGGTCGCGACAGTCGTGGACGTGGAGGTTGCGGCTGGAACTCGTAGCAGCATCAGTTCCAACCGTGGTCTTCCAATGGCTTCTCTGGTCCCTATCGTGGTTGGAAACAGTCGTCCAATCCCGCTTGGGCTAGCAACTGGTTCCCAGTCATCTGCCTTATGGCCTACTGTCCACAGCAACCGGTCCCAGGCTCCTGGCCTCCTAGGCCCCCCATAGTGCCCCACGTGTAACGCTGCCCAACACACTCACACAATATGTACCCATCGCTTCCGTGGCCCTGAACCTTTTCCTCCATTTGCTAGTGCACAATTTCTCCAACCTTTTGAAAATACCTGGAATCTCGACACCGGAGCAACCCATCATAAGACTGGTACTGCCACCAACCTTCAGAACCCTCAATCCTACATGGGTAATGACTCCATTTATTTGGGTAATGGTGATTCTCTAACCTTTTCATCCACTGGTACTCTTCCCTGTTTCTTTAGGTTCTTCCGCATATTCTCTCCGTAATGTTTACCATGTTCATGCTCTCCGTACTAATCTTCTTTCCGTAGCTCGCTTTACTCGTGATAATTTTGTCTCCTTTGTATTTAATCCCAATTCTTTTCAAATCTATGACTTATAAACTGGTACTATTCTTTTTCAGGGCTCATGTAAAGATGGTCTCTATCCTATCTCATTTCCATCCGCCTCCCCCGTCAAGCATGCCCTCACTTCCATTAATTCCACTGCTTGGCATCGTCGTCTTGGTCATCCATCTTCCGCTATTTTGTCTTGTCTTTCTTCTTCTTTAGGTTTCAAATTAAATAAAGAATTTTGTAAGCCTTGTGCTCTTGGAAAATCTACTCAATTACCATTTTCTACTTATGAAATTCATGCCCACTCTCCCTTTTTTATTATTCACTCTAACGTTTGGTTGTCATCTGTTCCTTCTACAACTGGTTTTCGGTATTATGTACTATTTACAGATGAATATTCCAAGTATACATGGATCTATCCCATGCGTCGCAAAAGTGAGGTTTTTCACCATTTTCAAACTCTTGTCTCCATGATACATAACATCTTCAATTCCTCCATCATGTTTCTTCAAAGTGACAATGGCACTGAATATGTAAACAACTCTTTCACTCACTACTATCACAAATTAGGCATTCAACAACGGTTCTCATGTCCCCACACCCCACAACAAAATGGCCTTACTGAACGTAAACACCGCCACATTGCCACAATAATTCGAACCCTCCTCACTACAGCCCATGCCCCTTGCACACTTTGGGTTGACGCGGCACTCATTGCTGTTCACCTCATCAATCTCCTACCCACCCCAATTTTATCCTGGCAAACCCCATACACCAAACTCTTTAACCAACCTCCTGTCTATTCTCATCTTAGGATTTTTGGCTATTTTTGTTACCCACATCTTGGTGCTTACACAGAAAACAAACTTGTCAACTGTACCACTGAATGTGTGTTTACTGGCTACAATACCCAACATAAAGGCTATCGTTGCCTCGATCCCTCCATTGGTCGTGTATATACCTCTCGACATGTTTTATTTAACGAAACAAATTTTCCTTTTCAGCATTTGCAGGTCTCATCCTCCCCGGAGTATACCGAAATAAATTTTCATCATGTGGTCTCTACCTCTCCTTCTCCAGCATATGCGGCCCCTCCTGGACCACTGATGCCCACGCAAGACATTGCCACTTCCGGCACCTCCATCATTCCACAAGCTTCTAGCACCTCCATCCTTCTACAAGCATCCGACACCTCCATTATTCCACCAGCTTCCGACACCTCCACCCTTCCACAAGCTTCCAGCACCTCCATCCTTCCACAAGGTTCAGGCACCTCCACCTTACCACAAGTTTCCGGCACCTCTACCTTCCCACAAGCTTCCGGCACCTCCATCTTTCCCTAAGCCGTAGTGCCTAACCCACAGCACAGTACCTGCCCTGACCGCACAGCACCCTCTCATCAACCTAAAGTAACTTCCTTTGCGCCAGTCCAGCCCTTGCTCCAAACGTATTCCAGAAGGCATCGCATACCATCTATGGAACCTGCGCCAGTCCCTGCTTCTCTTGCCTCTTCAGACCCAGCTCCTCCACCACCTGTCAAACTAGCGCTTGCTCATCCCATACGCACACGACTGCATGATGGCATCTCTCAGCCTAAAAATTGCACCGACGGCACAGTTCGATACCCGGTCCCTCGTGCTCTTTTAACTATCATTGACGATGTTGAACCCACTTGTTTTTCTCAGGCTTCTAAACATCCAGCATGGCACATGGCAATGTCTGAAGAAATCAATGCCTTGCTGCGAAATCAAACTTGGTCTCTTGTTCCTCTACCTCCCACACATACTCCAGTCGGTTGCAAATGGGTCTTCCGCATTAAGAGTCACTCTAATGGAACTATTGAAAGCCATAAGGCACACCTAGTTGCTAAGGGATTTCATCAATGCCTTGGCATTAACTACTTTGAAACCTTCAGCCCTGTTGTCAAACTAGCCATAATTCACACTGTTCTCAGTCTTGCTGTTTCCTGCTAGTGGTCCTTACGGCAGCTCGACGTCAAGAATGCCTTCCTTCATGGGTTCCTTCAAGAAGACGTATATATGGTCCAGCCCCCTGGTTTTGTGAACCTTCCTCGCCCCTCTCATGTCTGTAAATTTCACAAGTCTCTTTATGGCCTCAAGCAGGCTCCGCGTGCATGGTTTAGTCGTATCAGCACCTTCCTCTTATCCCTTGGTTTTTCCAAAAGTTTGGCAAACTCTTCACTTTTTATCTGCCGGCAGGGATCCCACACCATCTTCCTCCTCTTGTATGTTGACGTCATTGTGATTACTGGCAGTGATTCCTCTATTTTACAGAATTTTATATCTCTTTTGAGCCGCCAATTTAACATCAAGGACCTTGGTCCTCTTAGTTACTTCTTGGGTTTACCGGTTGTTTCTCATGATGGCGCCCTTCATCTCAATCAGCTGAAGTATGTTCATGATTTGTTACACAAAAGTAATCTCCTACATGCTAAGCCCGCTTCCACTCCTCTTGCGGCCAAGACTGTTCTAACTGCCAGTGATGGTGACTTGCTCGCTTCTCTTACAGAATACCGTGAACTTGTCGGGAGTCTTCAATACCTCACCCTTACCCGCCCAGATATTTCCTTTGCAATCAATACTGTGGTCCAATTTATGAGCACTCCTCGCTCTCCTCACATGGTTGCCATCAAGAGGATTCTCCACTATGTTAAGGGCACCATTGACTTTGGCCTTCATTTAACACCCCAAAGTCCTTCCACTTGTCTCACTGTTTACTCAGATGCCGATTGGGCTGGGTGCCTAGACTCCCGTCGTTCGACAACCGGCTACCTCATCTACTTGGGCTCCAATCTCATTTCTTGGTGCTCCAAAAAGTAGCCAACAGTTTCGCGCTCCAGTGCGGAGTCTGAGTACCATGCTCTTGCTCATGCCTGCGTCGAATCTTCTTGGCTTTGTTCCCTGTTACATGGAACTGGGCGTCCGACTGCCTCTTCCAGTTCTCATGCATTGTGACAATCTCAGCACAACTTATATGGCGGCAAACCCATTATTCCATGCTCGTACTCGCCACATTGAACTTGACTACCACTTTGTTCGCGAGAAGGTGGCCCTTGGGAGCTATCAAGTCTGCTTCATCCCCTCTGTTGATCAACCTGCGGATCTTCTTACTAAACCGCTTCACAAGCCACGACATCATCTATTATGTTCCAAACTTGTTCGTCCAAGGCAGCTCAGTTTGCGCGCGCGCGCGAGGGGGGGTGGGGGGGGTGTTGTTAAACCACACGCATTCATCAAGGAAGAAGAATCTGAGACGGATTCTTCTTAGTCACAATAGTTGACTTGCTCTCCAAATATTTTGTATTTATTGCCATTCAAGGCTCTTACCGTTTATATCTTTATTGTGCAATTATAACTATTATAATATTTACACAATGGAATACAATCTGAATTCAAAACTCTACATAACATCATAATTATGAAAGAACTCATAAAACATTATGTGAGCTGGACTGAGATGAAACATTAGAGTAAATTTGGTCCTTAAACGACCTCATTTTTAAGTCCTTAGGTGATCGGGACTATATAAAAACAAATATGAGATTACAATATATTCAATATATAGTAATAGTTTTTGCTTCTAGCCAAAAATTGGCCCGGAATGTCATTGATTGCCTTCTCAAGCAAGTAGATGGCAAACTCCACACCTTCTACAATTTCACCAAATCCACCACCTTGAAGCATTGGTATTTGGTACACTAATTTCTGTTTTTGGCCTCCCTCACTTAATTCAGATAACATTTTTCTTTTTCTTTTTTTTGATGAGAAGAGAAGGGAACATTTTTCTTTTAATTTCAGAGAACCAATCCAAAACTGTCCCAGGCGAAGCATACTCATTTTACCTATTTGTACAACAAGAAAAACATAGTAGAATTGAGCAGCAGAAAAAAGAAAAAATTTCCAGTACATAAACCATTTTATTTTTGCTCAAGAGTTATCTTCTACTTTTGATCCAAAGGAAAGCAGAAGCAAGAAAACCAATCAACTGAAAAATGAACTTAATCAGAATGGCACCCCAGTTCGAACTTAATTTAAGAAAGAAAAAAACAGAAAATGTTGGCCTTAAAAATTCAAGCCATCTATAATAATAACATTCTTTAACAAGAAAAACAACCCCTGTGATAACCAAAATGTTGGCCTTAAGTATTCCTACAAAGAAGCCTACAGCCTCTCAATGTAATCAAGCTAAAAACCTACAGCTGTCCAACTCTTGTCATCAGCCAACTCAAGTATTAAAACCTAGTACCTTTCCTATTTCAATCAATAAAATAAAACTACTTTGTTACTCTTTCAAAAGTCTTCCTTCTCAAGTTAAGCTATTGTCCCAAACACTACCAAACATTCTCTAAACCTCTTATCCCTTAAACTAACAACTTGAAACTTTTGTGAAGAATGCTTGAATGGATTCATTGTCCTTCATAAGTAAATTATCAAATTCCTGCCACAAGGATTGGAGTTTCATGGAGATCACTTTTTGTGAACCTTCGAACTCAATTTTGAGAATATCCCAAGTGCCCTTTGATGTTGTTGCTGAAAGAAATCTTGGAAAGAGATATTTGCTTTTACTCCTTGTTGAATTAGGAACATAGCCTTGGCATCTCTTTTCCTACTTTCCTTGTAAGCCTGTCGCTTTTCTGTTGTCTGTTTTCCTGCAGATGAAGTGTTTGGTTACTCGTAACCATCTTGGATAAGATCCCAAAAGGTCCTGGGAAATGAACAAAGTCTTCATTTGTAGGCTCCAATGATCATAATTCTCTCCATAAAAAAATAGGCATTAAATTCAGGACATTGCCAATGGTTGAGGAATTTGAATTTGATGTCATTGTTAACACAGAAGAAGGATCGGTTTTGCTCCGACACCAAATTTGTTGGAGGAAGGATCACAAAACTGAAATATATATATAGCAGAAATATGATTTTTGACAGAGAGTATTTATAACAGTAAAATCTGACATCTGATAATATACATATACAGTTCTCCTATAGACTCGAATTAAACTTTCACCATGAGCAGAATTATTATGGTCGGAAATCGGAAGGCATGAAAGGAGGACAAACTTCGGCTACAGAGATGTGCTCGCTGGACTTGGCTGCTTCTAGCAGATTCGTTAGCAAACTTGTAGCTCCCAAACTAATTCCCTTATATTTCTTCGTATCGGTAAAATCACCAGTTCCGTAGTAAGTAGGCGATCATTGGTGCAACGGGTAATTGTTTCGATCAACCCCTTCAAATCTTCCTTGTCCACGAGACTCATCCAGCATAGTTCAACCTCCACACCTGGTGTTCAACATCCAAATAAAGCCTGAATGAAATGGCGCCGATGTGACCCCTCATTGTCATCCAAGGGAGAAGATACCATTAGGCGATGCATCAGTCTTGTTGGGAAAGATGACGAAAAATCAAAGAGTGTAAGGATTATATTTTGGCTCTTCTCTTATGACAAAACCAATGTATTTTGCTAAAGTATAAATATTGGTTAAGTCTGTTTGAATGCACATGCTAGATTCAAAAGTGTCATCTTTGCAATCCAAACTTAAATTCATTACATACATTCACATGGGTTAATACACAGGATTGATACAAGCCTTAAAATCGTTTTCTGCTTTATTCTGTATCAATCCTACATATTCTGTTTCAATCCACTTTGAGCTGTGTCAATTAATATTTTATTAAAATATCTTCAGCTCTTGAAATATCTTTAGCTCAAAGTGCAGCTCCATGCTTTCAACCGACTCTTTCTATGCCTTTAGTATTCTTGAATACAATATATTATTATATAATATGTTCTTCTTGAAACTTGTTTAAAGCAAGAGTCTTGCATGGGCTACTTTTTATTGAGTGGAGTCAATGCTATGTTCCAATTTAGTATTCTTGAAAACATATTATTATATAATATGTTCCTACTTGAGAGTGTTTTCAAAAGAAAAGTGTCTTCCTTATTTCACTAAGATATGGTGTGTTGAATACCTTTAGTCAAAACTTACGGCTCCTTCACTTGTTCTGACAAAGCATGGGTTCTCTCTTTTCAATGGTTGAAAGCTCATGGCACGACTATTTCCAAAAGCATGTTATCCTCTTTATTCTTCTTGAGCCGCTCATCCTAAGATAAATATCTATATGGTTGGTTGTGTTCCAACTCACAAAGCACATGACATTTTATTGTTATTTATCCTTATCTCTTGTCTTGTGTGCTTTGTCTGAATAGCTTGTCTCAAGAAGATTTTGAAACTATTTTATCTCTTCTATTCTTCTTGAAGCTGCCGCCCTTGAGAACACTTTCAGTTATTCTCTTTCAAACATGTCTTGGACAGACCATGTGTAGCTGAATGTGTGTTGCTCCTTATTGGACAACAAATAGGTTGTTTATTGAGATACACTTGCATACTTGTTTTCCAATATCACTCCATAGGAACGGTGCTGCAGTCTTCTCCTTCAAGATGTTTTAGCCACCAAACAACATTCTTTATATTATATGTGGTTGGGTGAATGATTCCTTTTGCTCAAAATATCCCCTCTTCATTCGGATCAAAGTCTCTATATATACTAAGCTAAACCTAAGGAAGAGGTTGAGAAGTTCATTTGAACTTACTTCATTTTTATTAGTTCTTTGAAGAACCATTCATGCTAGTCATGTAAAAACAGAAAATCTGCATCTTTGATGCAGACCCGGTTCTAGTTTTTGAAATCATTTTGTATCTGCTCTTGAGCATTCAAAAACTATTGTTTCAGCCATTGTTAATTACTTGAGAGTATGAGTATGATTGCATAAACATAAACTTCCTCCAAGTATATTCACATTGATTCCGGCTGAGTCTTTTGTTTCATTGTTGTTATGTTGATTTAAACTATATGCTTCAAGTTCATTACTTCTAGTTTAATAATCACAACACTTGGTTTCATTTGTCTAGTTTAATCATTCTTTGTGATTAAGAAAGATGAAAATCTGAAACCACAATTCTGTTTTTGAAATCATTTTATATCTGCTCTTGAGCATTCAAAAACTATTTTATTATTTCAGCAATTGTTAATTACTTGAGAGTATGAGTATGATTGCATACACATAAACTTCCTCCAAGTATATTCACATTGATTCCGGCTGAGTCTTTTGTTTCATTGTTGTTATGTTGATTTAAACTATATGCTTAAAGTTCATTACTTCTAGTTTAATCATCACAACACTTGGTTTCATTTGTCTAGCTTAATCATCCTTTGTGATTAAGAGAGATGAAAATCTGAAACCACAACTCACTTCATATCATTATACTTTCTGCAACTTGGAGCTTCGTGCTGTTGCAAACCATGAAGATTTGTTTGTTGCAATTGGAGCTGAATGCTCATGCAAAGACTGAAAGAGAACTTGCTGCTGAGAAGTAAAGATTGTGCTTTTCTGGAAGGTTAGATAGTTAGCTGCCTATTGTGTGTAGATGAGCTAATATTGTGCTTTGCTAGAAGGTTAGATAGTTAGCTGCCTACTAAGTGTAGATGGAGCTCAACTCCTTTTGTATCTTGTACTTCTCATTGATAGTGGATTCTCTTACTGGCTTGGTCCCCCCAGTTTTTCCCCTTGTTGGGTTTCTGGGTTGACAAATCTTTGTGTATGTTTATATTCTTGTTGTCATTAGTTGTACTTGCTGCATTCTGTTCAAATGACATTAGTACCCTGACATGGATCAATACGGCGTTGCATTGTATTGATCCAAAATCACAAGGGTTTCCGTTTGTATTAATACGTGGTGTCGTCTGTAACAATCTAGTTTTATGCAGTCAGTTCTGTTTACTCACTGCATATGCTGTTTGTGCCTAATAAATCACGGCCTTTGTGGCCGAGGAATCCTCCTCTCGGCCGTGGCCTTTTCTCATGGGCTCAAAGAGACAGCAACATTTCGTTGCCTCTTGTTTTCGGACAACGAAGGAGAAAGCGCTAAGGCAAGATTTTCTCGGCCTCTCGAATAACCTCGCGGGCCGAGGCCGAGGAACTCGCAGGGCACGGCCAGGGAGATATTGACCAAATCATCACGTGGCCTCAGGGTCCCACGCTTCATTTAATGAAGTAATGCCTCTGTCCACCACAGCAAATCCACTAGGGCATGAAGCATTTAATGCATGAGGGCAGAAGGGAAGTGATTGAAATCAAGATTTTGTAATCAGGGTGGTTAGGTACAAACATTCCATCAAAGGTTCTTGCAACTGGCAGTCTCTTCTCCAACCACTAAACCAGAGCATTTAATGCATTCCCACGGCCAGAGGTGCAGAGCCCTCGATCTGGGTAAAGGCCGAGATCTGCCGAGATTTATGGGGGTCACACCACCATGCTTCATGATCCCAAATGCTGATCAGACCCAGCCATGCTTGCCTTGATTAGACTCCACCATGCAGGTCTTGTCAAGCCTCGATTGTCTCTCCAAAGCTCCTACTATAAAAACCAAGCTCAAGACCACATGCAAAAGGTCCAACACCAAAAACCAAAAGCCTCCCACGGAGCAACTTATTTTTCTATCATGTACTTTCAATATTTTTACATGCTTTCTTAGGAGTAGTGATAGATTGTAAGCAACTTCCATTCATCAATATATCATACGACCCTTGATTTCTCAAGGCGCCGGAGCATCATCCTTGTTATCGCCTCACTCACCCCATATATCATACGACCGTCGCTCTCCGAGCAACGCGCCGGAGCACCGCCCAAAATCCACCACCTACACCACCACTAACGGCCTTGTAGCTCAGGCCGTGAACCTGACGGCCGAGACCAGTTCCTTTCTCGGCCACAATCGTTTGATAAGAAGTCCAGACCAAACAGGCGCAACACCCTAAACACCTTCTACCCAAACACTTCACCGAACTCGACGCACGGTAGACCGTGCTGGCACGCCCGCGCACAAACCGCACCGCATCCAAAAGTAGGACTCTGTGTTAAACGCACGTCCCCTCGGCCCGGAGAACCAGGCCGAGAGATTTGCGCAGCCAACACTTTTGGCACGCCCGGTGGGACTACTGTCAACACACTCATGGTGGAAACGAGGGCACAGGCAAAACTCAAGAGCAAAGCAACCGAGATGACTTCTGAGGCTCCTGAGTCCACGTCACCAGTTACCATTACCGAGACCGAACCTACGGTCAGAAACTCGGCCAGTGAACCGATAATAATGGAGCGCACGGCCGAATCTGCACAGGAGCAAGCGGTGGTGGAAAATCTAATGGACAAGCAGGCCTACAGGATAGAAACATCCTTTATGGCCGCAATGGATAGGTTTTCCTCCGAGCTTCGCACGCTTTTCCAAGAAAGGATGCCGATATCGGCATCCACAACACCCCCTAGAGCTGGACAGAGAAGCCAGGAGAGCGAGAGGTTTGAACCCTACGGCGAGGGCAGTAGTCACGGCACCCCTGCCCGCGGTCCAACGTCAGGCAACGGTCCGAATCTTCAGCCACCAACGAACAGCCGGGGGCAGTCCCAGCCGGCATGGGCGAGTTCCGGACCGACTCGACCGTCAGAAGCAACGTACAGCCCGCTCCACGCGTTGGCCGTCACGCTAGGGCAAAACAGCCCCATGCATTCTACGATCCAACACGGCGGCCCGGTCCACACCTTGGCTGTCCACACTCATCCTGGCGCGAGCCATACGCCTGTTGCTTCATCACAACAGTACGATCAGAGTAACCCGGTCATTTCATCTCTGCAGACGCCGTTATTTCCCTTGGATTCTCACCTCCATTACGGTGCGGCCAACGTGATGGCACCATACACGCACCTCGGTCAAACTCAGGGCGCATACATGGCACCAACCGGCCCAACAACAACGGCCGAACCCCCCATCCAGGCGGCCCAGCAACAAAGGCTGCAGAACGATGGGCAACAAAACCAGCGGCCGGCCGCGGCCCAGGCGGAGGCCCCTCCCCGAGGACTTCGACTCGAGGATGTTCGGCGAATGATCGAGGATAGCTTGGCCCAAAGACGGCCGGAAGCGCCAAGGTACACCAAGCCGTATCCGCCAGAGATTGACCGGACCCCACTCCCCCGAAATTACCGGTTACCAGAATTTACTTTATTCTCCGGGGACGGCCACACCTCCTCTATCGAACACATAGGCCGGTTTACGGCCCAGTGCGGAGAGGCCGATTCTGACGCCCTTAAGCTCCGACTGTTCGTCCATTCCTTGACTGGGGCGGCATTTTCTTGGTTCATAAACCTCCCGCCGAATTCGGTAAGGGACTGTTCTGATATGGACAGAACATTCCACGAGCATTTCTACCAGACCAACCGTGAAATAACCGTCGCCGAGCTAGCCAGGATGAGCCAGGCAACAGATGAGTCGCCCCGCGACTACCTTCAACGGTTCAAAACTTGCAGGAATTGGTGCCGCACGAGCCTACCTGAGAAGGAATTCGTCAAAATGGCCGAAGAAGGTCTGGAGTTCGAGTACCGGAAGAAATTCCAGGGAATCGAGTTCCGAGACATGCACGACCTAATCAACAAGGTGGATCGATATGCATCCTTGTTGAGAGAGGAGCTGCAGAAAAAGACGGCATCAAAGGGGACCTACTATCGAAACCCCGTCGTTAGCTATGCCGAGACTGACGGCCCGGCGCAGGCCGAGAACGACGAGATTGACGTGAGTTCGGCTGAGGTCAATATCGATAAGCCATTCGTCTGCAAGGGATTGGTCAAGACCGAGAACAGCCGCACTAAACTTCCCGACGCTAAGTTTGCGGCTCGGGAAACGAAGGCCTACACCTTCGACCTAACCAGGGCCGAGGCGATTTTTGACTTGCTACTAGCTGAAAAGAAGGTCAAGCTATCTTTCGGCCATAAGATTCCAAAGCCAGAAGAGCTCACAGGAAAGACGTTTTGCAAGTATCACAGCTCTTGGTCCCATAACACCAACAACTGTGTCGTCTTGCGGGACGTTATACAAAAATTGATAGACGAAGGCAAGCTCCAGTTCCCAGAGAAGCCGGCCATGAAGGTCGACTCCAAACCTTTTCCCCCGCCAACCATCAACATGGTAAACGCCCGGCTTTGGATTGGGCGAAGAAACGAACACCAACCAGCGGAAGGGGAGGAGCCGCCAACTGGACCAAGGCTGGTGCTGTGTAGCCGATGCGAATACGAGGTCGGACGCTGCGGGGCCGATGAGCCATCGCCATCAACTGCGAATCATTTTGGCGGTCAAGGCAACCATCGGCCAGCACGTGGCCACGTCTTCGATCGGCTAGGGGCGCGAAACCCCAATACCCTGGCAGGCCACAGAAGTAAGGCCATCCTCAGGCCGTTAAGGACATTCAAACCACCGGTTGTACAGGACGACCGCTGGTATCACATACAGCATGGGGGCAATGTCCAGCCAATGACGAAGACCCAGCTGCGAAGAATGCAGAGGCAGGCTCAACAAACCCGAGAGCAGAGGCCTCAGGCCGAGGGATCCAGACACCGGGAGAGTTCGGCACCACTCCACGAGCCTTTACCCGCAACAAAGCCCGCCGGCACCAGGGCTCTGAGGGTTTGGCGCCCTCGGAAGGACAAGGACGTCCGTGAGGAGAAGGCCGTCTCAGGTAACCCGAAGACTATAGCCTTGGAAGAAACCGACGAAGGTATTGTCAACGTCTACCGCGGGACTCGCCCATGGTACGGCTTGACCCCTGACAATCGCGAAATCGTGGAGTTAGCTCTCAAGAATACTAAAGCAGAGGGGCTCCTCATTACCAAGGGGTCCGACTCGGCCATTAAGGCCGTCTACCAAGCAAATCGAGAGGCGAAGGCGAGGGGGTCACCAGGGTATCACCCCGATCAGAAAGCGTTAGAGGACGAAGCCCCTTTCAATAGGAGCGATTTGCAGTATCTCCGGCATTATTTCTCCGTCACCCCGGCCGATGTTCTGTTCGGTTTAACGACCGAAGAAAGGGCCCGGGTAAAGCGTTTGGACGACTACCTTAAGGCCCGGGATGCACTGGCCGAAGCTCGGCGAACCCTTGAGGTAGGAAATGAGTTATCACTCTCCCCCGAAACCGACGCGGCTACGCGAAGGGCTCTGCCGACTAAAGAGCCCATTGTCGAGGGCCGCGGCGATCCCTTCTTCGGGCATGAGCCTGAAGATGACCTCCTGCTAGAGACCTCCGACGGAGAATATGAGGAGATCATCAGGACGATTGAGGCCGAAGGGAAAGCCGGAGAAGGGATCCAGGAGGAAGCGGAATTTACCATAGGCATGGTCTTGATCCTACCACCCGAGTTCTCGGCCCTAGGAGGCCAGGTCGGCGGCCTGGACGAAGACGTAGCCGTGGAACAGCTGGGCCAGAGACCAAAGACAAAAGAAGAATTATTGGCCATGGCGTTCAATGAGGTAATTCCCAAGGATGACCCGAATAAATATCGGCACCTCAAGCCGTTGTACATCTCGGCTCATGTGGAGGGTGTACCCATATCTAAAGTCTTCGTTGATTGCGGAGCAACGGTCAATGTCCTTCCCTGTTCGCTAATGAAGAAGCTCGCCAAAACAAGGGAGGACCTCATCCCCAGTGACGTCGTCATGAGCAGTTTTGTTGGCGACAAATCCAAGACCGTCGGGGTATTGCCTCTTAAGATCACCGTAGCCGATCAGACAAGGGTCGCGGCCTTTTACGTGGTCGAGTCCAGCGTGGACTACAACATACTGCTAGGCCGCGACTGGATACACCAGGCCGGATGCATACCATCTTCTCTCTTCCAACTCTTATTTTTCTGGGACGGCCAGAAAGTGTCCATACACCCGGCCGACGAAAAACCTTTCGAGACCAATGCCGTACAGGCACGAATTTACGACGATGACGTCGGATGGGTCGTGCTCACCGGCCACGATGCAAATGGCCGACCAACTAGGACGACGGCCCAGAAGGTATTGGAGCTAGGCGCCGAAAATGCTCGGCAGGACTCGGCGCGCGAAGTGCTAGTCGACCTTACCAGTCTTTAAATGACGGACACAACCACTCGGGAAGGAGCAGCGGCCGTATCCGATTTGCTGGAAAGGTTGCTGGACCATTGGGCGCGCGAATCCCTGCAGCCGAACTCACCGATCAACCTCATCGAATTCCTCCACGAAGCCGGCGGGGCGGACACTCTGACCATCGACGATCTGGAGACAGCACCTGCCGAAATGGAAGATGATTACCCCGAGGTTTAGGACCCCTTACTAGAAATAAATGTGGGGACTGAGGCCGAGCCACGGCCTCTTTTTGTAAGCCAGCTTCTAGATCCAGGTTTAGCGGCCGAAATCATCGGCCTGCTCCACGAATATAAAGACTGTTTTGCATGGGACTATCACGAGATGCCTGGGCTACCAAGAAGCTTGGTCGAGCACGAACTAAAAATTAAGGAAGGATTTAAGCCTTTCCAACAACCGCCGAGACGATTCTCGACCGAGGTACAACTAAAAATCAAGGAAGAAATCGAGCGTCTCTTGGAAGCCGGTTTCATTCGAACGGCTCGGTACGTTGAGTGGTTGGCTAACATCGTTCCGGTACTGAAAAAGACGGGAGCCCTGAGAATTTGCACCGACTACAGAAATTTGAACCTCGCAACCCCCAAGGATGAGTACCCCATGCCCATGTCAGACCTTTTGGTAGACGGGGCCGCAAAACACGAGCTCCTATCATTCATGGACGGCCATGCGGGCTACAACCAGATATTTATCGCCGAGGAAGACATCCACAAAACGGCGTTTAGATGTCCAGGCGCCATTGGGACTTATGAGTGGGTAGTCATGCCGTTCGCCCTAAAGAACGCCGGCGCAACCTATCAACGTGCCATGAACCTTATTTTCCACGACCTGATCGGCCGGACCGTGGAAGTCTACATCGATGACGTTGTGGTGAAATCTCCATCCAGGGCCGACCACCCAGGGCACCTCCGTCAGGCTTTCGCCCGGATGCGGACGCACGGCTTAAAAATGAATCCCAAGAAATGTGCCTTCGGCGTCGCCGCTGGGAATTTCCTCGGTTTCTTGGTCCACCAGCGAGGGATCGAAATAGATAAGAGTAAAGCCACGGCCATCATGGCGGCACCTGCACCCAAGACCAAGAAAGAGCTTCAGTCCTTCCTTGGTAAGGTCAATTTTTTGAGGCGCTTCATCTCCAATTTGGCCGGAAAGATCCGGCCGTTGTCCCCTCTGCTCAGGTTGAAGGACGCGGAACAATTTATATGGGAGACGGAGCATCAGGCGGCTTTTGACGATATTAAGAAATATTTATCCCAACCGCCGGTCCTCATGCCACCAAAAAGGGGGAAGCCCTTGAGGCTTTATATCTCGGCCTCTGAAAGCTCTATCGGGTGTTTATTGGCTCAGAATAACGAATCTGAGCGAGAACAGGCGATGCACTATCTAAGCCGCACCCTTAACATGGCCGAACTCAACTATTCGCCGGTCGAGAAGCTGTGCCTAGCGCTTTACTTCGCAGCCACCAAACTTCGCCATTACACGCTTCCCTCGGTCGTGCAGATCATCTCCAAGACTGATCTTATCAAGTACATGCTTACTCGGCCAATCATACGCGGCCGAATTGGGAAATGGACCAACAATCAGGCCGAATACGAGGCACTCATTATCGGCCTTGAGATTCTGCAAGAAATGAAGGCAACCTGCGTCCTGGTCTACGGTGATTCCCAGCTAGTGATCAATCAGCTGACCGGGGATTACCAGTGCACAAGCGAAAACTTGGCCACGTATTATGTGACGGCCCTGAACACGGCCGACCGATTTTCTAGGATCTCCTTCGTCCACATACCGCGCGCCGAAAACCACGAGGCCAATGAAATGGCCCAGGTAGCATCGGGAGTCAGCATCCCGGCCAACGACCTCGACCGCATAATAAGAATCGAAAAACGTACCCTACCAGCTCTTGCCGAGCGAGGGATGACGTCTCAGATGGCTTCGGTCGACATCTCCGACGAGGTCGAGACGGTTGACACCGATTGGCGCTACCCCATAGTCAAATATCTGCGTGACCCTTCGGGCAACCACGAGAGGACCACTCGTTTCCGGGCCCGGTGCTATCTGATTTATCAGAACGAGTTGTATCGAAAAGGATCAGACGGCTTACTACTCCTGTGCCCGAGCACCAAGGAAATCAAGACTATTATGGCGGAATCGCACGAGGGAATTTGCGGAGCTCACCAATCTGGCATCAAGATGCGTTGGTTGGTCCGAAGACACGGCTATTATTGGCCGAGCATTCTGAAGGACTGCATTGAGTATGCCAAGGCATGCATTAAATGTCAAATCTACGGCCCGATACAAAGAGTACCAGCCGAAGCCCTCCACCCGGTCACCAAGCCGTGGCCTTTCAGGGGGTGGGCCGTGGATATCATCGGTAAAATCTACCCGGCCGCGTCCAACCAGCACGCTTGGATTTTGGTGGCAACCGATTACTTCACTAAGTGGGTCGAGGCGGAGTCCTATCGGTCCATTTCCAGTACACAGGTGGTTAGGTTTTTTGAAAATCACATCGTCCACAGATTTGGCATCCCCGAAACTATCACGGCCGATAACGGCCCGGTCTTCGCTTCGGCCGAAACTCGGGATTATACTGAAAGAATGGGGATCAAATTAATCCACTCAACACCGTACTACCCCCAGTCTAACGGGCAGGCCGAGGCGAGCAATAAGGTGATCAAGGGCATCCTCGAGAAAATGATTGAAGAAAAGCCGCGAGCTTGGCATGATCTCCTCCCTGAGGCCCTATGGGCTTACCGAACTACAAAAAGATCGGCCACAGGGACGTCCCCCTATGCCCTAACCTACGGCCATGACGCCATTGTTCCCATGGAGTTAAAGGTTCGGTCCCTTCGCGTGACCGAAAGGCCTCGGCAGGGCGAGGAGAATTATGCGACAGCCATGACCCAGAAGTTGGAAGATTTGGAGCAGTCGAGGGTCGACGCTTGTAACTTAATGCAGGCGCAAAAACATATCGCGGCGAGGGCTTATAATAGGAAAGTAAGACAGAAAACCTTCGCTGAGGGCGACCTAGTATGGCGTGCCGTGCTTCCCATTGGGCAAAGGACCCACGGTTCGGCAGGTTCTCACCTAATTGGGAAGGGCCGTTTGTTATTGAACAGGTTCTCGGCCGGGGCGCATTTCAGTTAAAAGATAGAGATGGAGAATTGCATAACCTGCCGATAAACGGCCAGTATTTGAAAAGATATGTCCCTTCAGTATGGGAGACGGCCAAGATAGGCCGAGACATCCCCGACCAGACAGAAGGTGCGCAAGAAAAATAAACGCGACTCGGCCGAAGTGGCGGTACTTTATATTTATAAAAAGTTGCGATTACAAGGGAACGGCCTATCTTGGCCGAATAAAACATACATAAATAAAGAGCAAAGGTGCATCCTACGCCTACAAGCAGCCACGGCGCAGTCTTCTCGCCGAACTTGGAAGGATGAGTTCCCCGAGCCCTGCCCGCGTCTTGATGAAAAGGAGGAGCCACCGCTCCGGCCATAGGAAGCCCAAGGGTAGGCGCCCAGGCCGTTACCAGAAGGACCGCCGCTCTGGCCACGGGAAGCGTCCAGGGTTAGGGCCGTCATTTCGGCCAGGCGGGGAGGCGGCGTGGGAGCCAAGGCCAAGGACCTAGTTAAGGTCAAAGCCGCCACTCACAACGCCGCCGAGGCCGAGAGATGGGCCTAAATAAGGTCAAAGCCGCCACTCACAACACGAGGGCTGCCCTTCTGGGCACAGGAGTGGCTGAAGGAGGCGGGCCAGATGCGGCTAAGGTGAGCCACCCTGCCAGGTTCTATCTCCAACAACCACGACACGTCTCCTACACGGCCTCGCTGAGGGAAGAACCGTCCTCCTCCGCAATCGAAGAAAGACCCCAGCCTCACCATGACAGGCTTGAACGGAGAAAGAAGTTTCCTGACCAAGGGGCGGGGGATTCTTGAGGGTTCTGTTTGGAGGCAGGGGGATTTTTTTCAGAGAAATCGAGAACTTAAGCGGGTACCACCATGGGGCAAAGAATAGGGAGGATGGGACCTTTTATAATGGCATCGTTTCTCTCTCTCTCGAAGAATGGGCATACCCTATTAAAAACAGGCATAAATTCTGTCTCGTGAATTGACGCGTCCCCCTCGAAGAACGCAACAATCCGGCTGCATATTCGAAGGCGCGATGACGTGTCAGAAGCTCAAAAGGGCCATCGCTTCGGTTAAGGCGAAACGACGGCTCGTGCGAACCAAGGCAATAATGATTCATGCAACGTACCTACGCGTTCAAAACATCGATTGACCTTCGCATTTAAAGCGCCAGCTTTCTGTCGCGTCGTTTCGAAGGAATGCAAAGGGACTGTCCCTTGGAATCCATTCAGCCCCAACCCAGACCGCGGCCGAAGAATCCAGGGACAGGGGGGCAATGTTTGTGCCTAATAAATCACCGCCTTTGTGGCCGAGGAATCCTCATCTCGGCCGTGGCCTTTTCTCATGGGCTCAAAGAGACAGCAACATTTCGTTGCCTCTTGTTTTCGGACAACGAAGGAGAAAGCGTTAAGGCAAGATTTTCTCGGCCTCTCGAATAACCTCGTGGGCCGAGGCCGAGGAACTCGCAGGGCACGGCCAGGGAGATATTGACCAAATCATCACGTGGCCTCAGGGTCCCACGCTTCATTTAATGAAGTAATGCCTCTGTCCACCACAGCAAATCCACTAGGGCATGAAGCATTTAATGCATGAGGGCAGAAGGGAAGTGATTGAAATCAAGATTTTGTAATCAGGGTGGTTAGGTACAAACATTCCATCAAAGGTTCTTGCAACTGGCAGTCTCTTCACCAACCACTAAACCAGAGCATTTAATGCATTCCCACGGCCAGATTTGCAGAGCCCTCGATCTGGGTAAAGGCCGAGATCTGCCGAGATTTATGGGGGTCACACCACCATGCTTCACGATCCCAAATGCTGATCAGACCCAGCCATGCTTGCCTTGATTAGACTCCACCATGCAGGTCTTGTCAAGCCTCGATTGTCTCTCCAAAGCTCCTACTATAAAAACCAAGCTCAAGACCACATGCAAAAGGTCCAACACCAAAAACCAAAAGCCTCTCACGGAGCAACTTATTTTTCTATCATGTACTTTCAATATTTTTACATGCTTTCTTAGGAGTAGTGATAGATTGTAAGCAACTTCCATTCATCAATATATCATACGACCCTTGATTTCTCAAGGCGCCGGAGCATCATCCTTGTTATCGCCTCACTCACCCCATATATCATACGACCGTCGCTCTCGAGCAACGCGCCGGAGCACCGCCCAAAATCCACCACCTACACCACCACTAACGGCCTTGTAGCTCAGGCCGTGAACCTGACGGCCGAGACCAGTTCCTTTCTCGGCCACAATCGTTTGATAAGAAGTCCAGACCAAACAGGCGCAACACCCCAAACACCTTCTACCCAAACACTTCACAGAACTCGACGCACGGTAGACCGTGCTGGCACGCCCGCGCACAAACCGCACCGCATCCAAAAGTAGGACTCTGTGTTAAACGCACGTCCCCTCGGCCCGGAGAACCAGGCCGAGAGATTTGCGCAGCCAACATATGCTAAGTAATTAAACACCATGGTTGTGCATGTGTTTATGTTTCCGCTTATTAATTCTTAGCTGGGCTTAAAATTTAAAAAGATAGGTTATTACCATATAGCCTACTTCACCCCCCCTCTGTAGGCTTTTAGAGCCTAGGGCCTGTTTTACAATTGGTATCAGAGCAGGCACTACATTTTAATTAGTGTAGATCCTGCTTCAATTCATCTCTATGGAAAGAGATAGAGCTCACTGCTCTATGGCTCAATACACCATTATTTAATGGTGAATACTTCTGAGCTTTGATAGAAGCTGTTGATGGTTGGACTCCACCAACCAAGATTAATCCCTTTGAATAGCATGAACCAAAAAGAAAAAGATTAAGGATGGATGGACTGTTCAAGAACATTCCCTTGTTTACCCAAATAGGAAAGCTTTGATTGCTATGTTTGTTGTTCTTGCCCTGAACATTTTGTTTATATTCAAAACTGTGAAGTTTCATCATGTAATAGATTCTTTCAGAACGTATGAAATGGCATTGGACATTAATGGTTCTAAGAAAGGCAAGACCATTGCCTTGTCCAGTGTCAATGAAGAAAGAGAACTAGAGGGTCAATCATTTGGTGTCATTGTGTTGGTAATGTCATATTGTTGTTGAGTTTGGAAGCACTTTGAAAAAAAAGAAATTGAAAATGATGTTGAACAAATTGTAAGTGCATAAGAGTTAATTGAAAACTATGAAGAACTTGTGGTTGTTGCTTACTTTATAAGTGAGTTGTCAAATGCTTTCCCAAGTTTGTTTGTAGTGGTTGTCTTACCACTTCATATTTTTTCAGATTTGAGTTCTTAAGGAAATGACCTGGTATTAGACTTAAGGGTTAATGATGCATCTCTTCTCAACTTACATTATTGCATAACATTGTGTGCTTGCATGATCATGTGCATTGATCTTGTTACCTTTGCATCTGATGAGTTTCAATGAGAAAAATATCTTGAACTTTTTGATTTAGGATTGTAATATTTTGCTGGTTTCTTGCTTAGATCAACTTGTCTTCATGAACAAACTTTAAGTACAAGATTTCTCATGAATTACTTCAGATAATCCATTCAGATTTCAAAAAGACTTTATGTGATAAAAAGAAATTGAAAATTTAAAGTCTGGTTATGCATAGGTGTAGCACCCAACAGGAAAAGGTGTATATACTTGACTTGCTTGGAAATTGCTGCCTTTCTAGCAATGTCTAGTGTGCATATGTTATTTGCAAAGCAAATTAAAAAAAAAAAAAAAAAAAAAGAAAAAAAGAAAGAGAAATCCAGAAAATGACGAAAATGTGAAACATAATCTTTTGTTGGGATCAAAAATGGATTTACCTGAACACCTTCATGAGTTTCTAGGAAATGAAAAGAGATTTCGTGTTAACTTTGTTGTGATATAAGTTTGTGAATTCATGCTTAAATACTTTTCTAAATCTCTATTGTTCATAAGATTTTTATCTTGAAACTCTCATGATTCATCTTAGACTCGATAATCATTTTTCACATTGTGTGTTTGCATGTTCATTCATCATGTTGTGTTGAGATGGAGTTTTAATTCCTTTAAATCTGTTACCAAGAAATTCATGTTCTTAAGTTTTACTTTTGAACAAGCTTTGAAAAGTAAATCAATCCTTAGAGTTTATCTGTTTTATACACATGTTGTCTGTATAAAAACTATGTACAAGGATTGGTAAATCTGGTGACCTTATACCAATACACTCACTGATATCCTTTCAACATGCATTGATTGGTGTACCAAAAACAAAACTGTGTTGGTTTGTTTGTGATTAAGTCTAAAACCCTCTCTGTGTAGTGTAAGGTGCAGAACTTCACTCTTGAATTCCATTATTATAGAACAATTCTATAATCTGCCACCACACTAATCTCTGTGATAGTTGCATTCCTCAGATTGATACTGTCAGATTTTTATGTTCGACTCTCACTGTTTTGATCCACCCATTGTTGGATTTGTCCGACAACTTTTCTATTCAGAATGCTCCATGCATCGTCTGACTTCCCTTCTGGTTTTTGTCCCAGCAATTGAAGGGGCTCATACAAATCCTTGCAGTAAAAGATGTCCTCCATTCTTGGCTTCCAAATGGAGTAATTGGATGCAGTCAATTTTATCATTGTTGCTGATGATGATGACGATGACTCCTCCATCTTAAATTACACAAGAATATAATTTTTGAGCCGAAGCTCTGATACCACTTGTTGGGAAAGATGACGAAAAATCAAAGAGCCAATAAATAAATATGGCACTCCCAGGATCTGACTTCTCCCAGCCTTGTGTAAATAAAATGCGCAAAATTAACACTTTATCTTCCACTAAGAAAAAAATAATGGGAATACAATAATAATCTCACCAAACACTGGTGACTAAACTCTCTCTTGGTTTTTCTCTCAAGAGGATTTTCTCTCTCACACAAGTGAGGTTTTCTTATCTCTCAAAACTCTCTATGTTTTGGTTTTCTAAAGGGATGATTTGAACTAAAAGAAGGCAGCTGCTTTTATAGCCAACGTTCCTAACAAATTGGTGGCCTTGCATGAGAGAGAGTTTTTCTCATTTTCTCTTCCGTTCGTTTTCTTCAAATTTTCCCGTCCTTTCTTTTATTTATTTTAATATTTATTTTCCTTCTTTTTCTCTCCTCCACTAACGAGGGAAACCCATCAATCTCCCCCTCCCGACTTAGGTGGAGGGCTCCAGCAGTCCAGCTGCTCTTCTGCAAAATTCGTACTTGTCCTTAGGTAAGGACTTGGTCATCATATCTGAACTATTGTCATCAGTATGGATTTTCTCAAGCTGTAATTGCTTAGACTCCAATACATCACGTATCCAGTGATATCGCACATCAATGTGCTTCGACCTCGAGTGAAAACTCGGATTCTTGCTCAAGTGGATCGCGCTCTGGCTATCACAATGCAAAATGTATTTGTGCTGCTCTTGCCCTAATTCTTGTAGGAATCGCTTCATCCAGAGCATTTCTTTGCATGCTTCAGTAGCTGCAATAAACTCTGCCTCTGTAGTTGATAGAGCAATACATTTCTGTAACTTTGATTGCCACGAAACTGCTCCCCCTGAAAATGTAATCAGGTATCCTGAAGTAGATTTTCTGGAATCAAGATCTCCTGCCATGTCTGCATCTGTGTAGCCAATCAATTCAGGGTTTCCACCTCCAAAGCACAAACTCATTTTGGAAGTACCCCTGAGATATCTGAGAATCCACTTCACAGCATTCCAATGCTCTCTGCCTGGTTTAGACAGGAATCTGCTTACAACGCCAACTGCGTGTGTTATGTCTGGCCTCGTGCAAATCATTGCATACATCAGACTACCAACAGCTGAGGAATATGGCACCATAGCCATGTTTTCTTTTTCTTTCTCACATGTATGACTCTGCTTTGAACTAAGCTTGAAGTGACTAGGAAATGGAGTAGAAACTGGTTTTGCTTTATCCATGTTAAACCGCTTCAGTACCTTCTCGATATAACTTTCTTGTGATAACCTCAACTTCCGATTTTTTCTATCACAGGATATACTCATACCGAGGATTCGTTTTGCGGGTCCTAAGTCTTTCATAGCAAAAAACTTGCTCAACTCTTTCTTCAGCTTGCTAATCTTGTCACTGTTTTGTCCTATGATCAACATGTCATCAACATAGAGAAGAAGTATGATGAATTCACCATCATCAAATACACAATGGTCTGAAGTAGTCCTCTGATATCTGTGTTCAATCATGAAGGAATCAAACTTCTTGTACCATTGTCAAGATGCCTGCTTAAGTCCATATAAGCTCTTCTTCAGCCGACATACCAAATCTTCTTTTCCTTTGACTTTGAATCCTTCTGGCTACTCCATGTAGATTTCTTCTTCAAGATCTCCGTGAAGAAAAGCTGTCTTCACATCTAGCTGTTCGATCTTGAGATTCAGGCTTGCAGCCAAACCGAGTACAACCCGTATGGATGACATCTTCACTACAGGTGAGAAAATCTCTTCAAAGTCAATTCCTTTCTTCTGACTGAAACCTTTTACAACTAGCCTTGCCTTAAATCTAGGCTTAGAGTTGTTTTCTTCCGTCTTCAGTCGATACACCCATTTGTTCTTGAGTGCTCTTCTACCTTTTGGTAGGTTCACAAGATCATATGTGTGGTTCTCATGCAGAGATTGCATCTCTTCATGCATGGCTTTCAACCACTCATCATGTTGATCATGAGTCAATGCTTCTTTATAGCATTCTGGTTCTCCCTCGTCTGTTAGGAGAACGTAATCATCTGGAGAATACCTACTCGGAGGTCTCCGTACCCTGGTCGATCTTCTTGGTTGGAATTCAGCCACTGGCTCTTCATGGGCTTGTGCTTCTAGCCCCTCATCAGCTACATCATCTACTATACCATCAGTTGTATGATCATCACTCATGTCATCATCAACTGGTTCATTTATAATAGGATCACTAGCTGGATCATTAGTATCATTGGATTCATCTCGCTCGTCATTATGCTCTAATGGAGGAGGAACTGGATCCAAGTTAGCTGGATATTCTCTAGGACTATCAGGTTTATCACCTCTTCGAATGTCTTCAATGTTCTGATCTTCAAAGAAGACAACATCTCTACTTCTAATAATCTTTCTAGCTACAGGATCCCATAACCTATAACCGAATTCTTCATTCCCATATCCCATGAAGATACATTCTTTCGACTTCGCGTCGAGTTTGGATCTCTCGTCTTTAGGAATATGAACAAAAGCTCTACAACCAAAAACTTTCAAATGATTGTAGGAAACGTCTTTTCCCGACCAGAACTTGTTCAGGACATCACCATTCAAAGGTGCTGAAGGAGAAAGGTTGATTAGATCAACTGCAGTCATCAGGGCTTCACCCCAAAAGCTTTTGGGCAGCTTGGCATGAGATAACAATGTTCTTATTCTTTCAGCAATTGTTCTGTTCATTCTTTCAGCTATGCCATTATGCTGAGGAGTCTTCGGAATAGATTGTTCATGCCAGATTCCATTACTTTTACAGTAGTGTTTGTGCCTAATAAAATACGGCCGTAAGAAGGGGCCTCTTCTCGGCCTTGACACCTGTTCATGGAGTAGAACGGCCGCGCTTGTCAAAGTGTCTTGCGTTCCTAAAAAACACAAGGAAAATACAAAGGCAGGGTCTTCTTGGCCTCTCGACCATAGCCTTATGGGCCGAGGCCGAGGACCATGCAAAGCACGGCCGAAGATATTATGGTCAAAAGGTCACGTGGCTTCAGGGTCCCACGCCCCATTTAATGAAGTAGTGCCTCTGTCCGTCACAGCAAATCCATTGGGGCATGAAGCATTTAATGCATGAGGGCAGAAGGGAAGTGATTGAAGTCAGGATTTGGTAATCAGAGTGGTTAGGTACAAACATTCTCGCAAATGTTCTTACAACTTGCGGTCTCTTCACCAACCACTAAATCAGGGCATTTAATGCGTTCCCACGGCCAGAAGTGCAGAATCCACGATTAGGGCGGTGGCCGAGATTCACCGAGATTTATGGGAGTCACACCACTGAGTTTCACGATCCCAAATGCCGATTGGACTGACCCACTTGCCTTGATCAGACTCCACCATGCTTGCTCTGATCAAACTCCACCATGCTGGTCTTGTCAAGCCTCGATTAGCTCTCCAGGACTCCTATAAATACCAGGCTCAAGACCACGTACAAAGGGTCCAACACCAAAACCAAAAGCCTCCCACGGAGCAACTTATTTTTCTGTAACGCACTTTCAATACCTTTACATGCTTTCCTAGGAGTAGTGGTAGGTTGTAAGAAAAATCCATTCATCAATATATCATACGACCCTTGATTTCTCAAGGCACCGGAGCACCATCCCTGTTATCGCCTCATTCACCCCATATATCATACGACCGTTGCTCCCCGAGCAACGCGCCGGAGCAACGCCCAAAATCCACCACCTACACCACCACTAAACAGCCTTGTAGCTCAGGCCGTGAACCTGATGGCCGAGATAAGTTCCTCTCTCGGCCACAATCGTTTGGTTAGAAGTCCAATCTCAAACAGGCGCACCATTTAAACATCTCCTACCCAAACCCTATCAAAACCTCGACGCACGGTAGACCGTGCTGGCACGCCCGCGCACAAAACGCACCGTATCCAAAAGAAGGACGTCACGTGTTAGCGCACATCCCCTCGGCCTGGAGCATCAGGTCGTGAGATTTGCGACGTCAACAAGTAGTTTCTAAACGCCCCCATATATTCTCCCCGTTATCGGTGCAAATACATTTCAAGCTTCTACTAGTCTCTCGTTCAACGCTAGCATGAAACTGTTTGAAAACTTCATACACTTGATCTTTTGTTCTAAGTGCGTAAGCCCATACCTTCCTGGAATGATCGTCAATGAAGGTAACAAAATATCTTGCACCACCAAGAGTACTATTGGTCATAGGACCACAAACATCAGAGTACACAACATCCAATACATTGGGTTTTCTTTGTGCATGATCATGTTGAAACGAAGCTCTATTCTGCTTTCCAGCCAAGCAATGCGTGCATGATTTTAGAGGCATGCTTTTCTTCATCCCAGTCAGTGCCTTTCTTTTGGCAAGAATTTGCAGCCCTTTCTCGCTCATGTGACCAAGCCGTTTATGTCATAGCTCAATCGAGTCTTCTGCGAGAGCATTTACGTACCCATTACTGACTTTTGCATGTGTCATGTATAGGGTGTTCTCCTTCTTCCCTCGTGCTAAGACAAGAGAGTTCTTGGTGAGTTTCCATTTCCCTTCAGCAAAGACATTGGTGTATCCTTCATCGTCAAGTAATCCAGTGGAGATTAGATTGAGGCGCACGTCTGGAACATGTCTCACATCCTTGAGGACCAAGTGACAACTTGTGTTGGTTTCAAGGGAAATATCTCTTCTTCCCACGATCTTGGACAATTTGTCATTTCCCATCCGCACATTACCAAAATCTCCATTGGTGTAAGATGTAAAGAAGTCCCTTCGTGGGGTGACATGAAATGATGCACCAGAATCCACTATCCAGCATGTATCTTGAGAGGAAAAATTAATGAAGCCATCACCACATAGAATAATTACCTCATTTCCACCAGAGGTAGTTGCGGTCGTGTGCCTGGCATCACTCTTTTCGTTACCTCTATCTTGCTCTCGTTTAAACAACATGCATTCTCTCTTCATGTGGCCTATCCCGCCACAATGGTAACATTCTAGGTCCTTTCTTGTCTTGGACCTTCCTCTCGAGCCATCTCTTGACCTGCCCTTTGACTTGTCTCGCATGTGGAATTTTCTATTATTAGTTCTTCCACGATACTCTGAGACGAGGGCTTCTGACTCGAATACTACACCTTGTTCTTTCCTCCTTGCTTTTTCATTGAACATGCTATCTTTAACTATGTCCAATGTAAGAACACCTTGAGGAGCTGAATTGCTTAAGGATACTACTAGTGTATCCCAGCTATCAGGCAAAGAGCTGAGTAACACTAGTGCTTGTAACTCATCATCAAGCACCATCTTCATATTCGTCAACAGGTTGATCAAACCTTGGAAGTCACTGAGATGCTCGGTAACACTTCGACCATCTCTGTACTTAAGGTTTACCAATCGTCGGATAACCGATGCTTTATTTTGAGCGGTCTTCCGCTCGTACATGGACGACAATTTTGTCCATAATTTGTATGCATCTGTCTCTTGTGCCACATGGTGGAACACACTTTGATCCACCCATTGTCGGATTTGTCCGACAACTTTTCTATTCAGAATGCTCCATGCATCGTCTGACTTCCCTTCTGGTTTTTGTCCCAGCAATTGAAGGGGCTCATACAAATCCTTGCAGTAAAGGATGTCCTCCATTCTTGGCTTCCAAATGGAGTAATTGGATGCAGTCAATTTTATCATTGTTGCTGATGATGATGACGATGACTCCTCCATCTTAAATTACACAAGAATATAATTTTTGAGCCGAAGCTCTGATACCACTTGTTGGGAAAGATGACGAAAAATCAAAGAGCCAATAAATAAATATGGCACTCCCAGGATCTGACTTCTCCCAGCCTTGTGTAAATAAAATGGGCAAAATTAACACTTTATCTTCCACTAAGAAAAAAATAATGGGAATACAATAATAATCTCACCAAACACTGGTGACTAAACTCTCTCTTGGTTTTTCTCTCAAGAGGATTTTCTCTCTCACACAAGTGAGGTTTTCTTATCTCTCAAAACTCTCTATGTTTTGGTTTTCTAAAGGGATGATTTGAACTGAAAGAAGGCAGCTGCTTTTATAGCCAACGTTCCTAACAAATTGGTGGCCTTGTGTTAAGCTCATAATTTCATACATTTACATGCCCAATTTACTTACTCATTTTGCTTAGTTTCTTAGAATTCTAAGTTATTTATCTCTCTTTGTGTGTTTGTAGGCCAAAAGATCAAAAGAGAATAATTCATGCAATTCAAGCATGTTAAGGCCCGATTTGGATGAATGGAAGAAGAGCTTAAAGACAAACCCATTTTGGCTACAGCCCCTTGCCAATCCAGTTTCGTAGGTCACATTGCAAGATTTGTTTCAGCAACTTACACAGCTCGGATGAGGTTGACTCCTTCATGAAAGTTGTTCCAATGGGTGTCTATTATAACATATCCAAAATTCAGCCCATTGGATAAGTTTGGAGCCCTCCGCATGTCAAATACCAAACCTGGTTCACAGACAAACCAGGCCTCAGTCCAGTTTTCGTGGGTCAGCTTGTAGGCCTCAGTTCAGCTATTTACACAGTCAGATGAGGCGACACCCTTGATAGAAGTTGTTCCAATGGGTGTCTACTATAACATATCCAAATTGCAGCCCAATTGGATAAGTTTGGAGCCCTCAGCATGTCAAATACCGAACCTGGTTCACAGACAAACCATGTGCTTAAAGCAGCCACACATGGAGGCAAAGCATGGGCAGCTGTTGAGCCATGTGCTTAAAGCAGCCACACATGGAGGCAAAGCATGTATCAGCTGCAAAGAGAGGTGTTGTAACCTAAGATGAGCTGTCACACATGGGAGACAAAGCATGAGCTGCCCCACATGGGAGACAAAGCATGAGCTGCCACACATGGGCAGCTAAGAGAGGTGTGCTCCACCAGCCAAGAGGGAGGACGAATTTGAAGTCTATAAATACAAGTTTCAGCTCATTCAAAGGGGGGGATACCATTCCATCATTTTACACTTTCATTGTACACAAAGAGAGGGATAGTTGAGAATCACAAAGGGAGAGAAGAGAGAAGGCAGCAGCTGGGAGGCTTTGGCCTCCTGGCAGCCATGGAGATGAATTTTTTCCATCTCTAGCATGCTGTCCTTATCTTCTTCTCCTCCCTTTGTCTTTTATTTTCTTCTTGTATTTCTTTTGTTTCACTTTGTTTTTCTGTTATTAGTTTTAATAAATGTGGATTCTAAAACCTCACCATCTTGTCTTAGTTCTTTTATTTCTTTTTGTTTTGTGTTCTTTTGTTTTCTTTTCTGTTTTGTGTAGGAAAACTAAAAGGGATCATTCAATCACCAATCCCTGTGGAATCGACCTCGCACTTACATATCTAAACTACCAACGGTTCGTGCACTTGCGAATTAAAACGTGCATATAGTTGCTTAATTTTTAAGTTGCTATTTGTACAACACCTTGCATGAGAGAGAGTTTTTCTCATTTTCTCTTCCGTTCGTTTTCTTCAAATTTTCCCGTCCTTTCTTTTATTTATTTTAATATTTATTTTCCTTCTTTTTCTCTCCTCCACTAACGAGGGAAACCCATCAAGTTGGTTATGGCCCACATCTTCAATAAGGGTATACAAATGACACTCGTAGAAAGGGCGAGTAGTAAGTGAAGCACCTGGGGGCGGACTACATACAACATGTAGAGAAAGTCCTGCCCATTTCTCATCGTTATGCAGATTTTGAGGAAGAGCTAAGTTTAATGTGCATGCAGACGTGCTGCTTTGTTCACTAAACCACTGTAATCTTTCACGTCGAGGAAAAATAAAACCATAATCATAGAGATGCGGAAGGCCCTGTTTTATTCCCTAGAGACAAACATACTCATGATATCAGTAATTCAGTCGTCATTCTTTTTGTGTGTGTGTGTGTGTGAGAGAGAGAGAGAGAGAGAGAGAGTACCTCAAATAGTTTTTCAAGCAATGACACCACGTTTCTTCTCAATTGACCTACAATCCTAGTTGAAGAAGTAGTTTCTTGTTCTTGTACTTCTTGTTGAGTTTGAACCCCGCTTGTCGACGGAATACTTCTCATACCATCTTCTTCTTGTTCATGCTGATAGCCGTGATAGCAATAACTATAGTGTTTATTCAATTTCCGGACGAATTTGGGCACATCTTCCAAGTATATGAGACTCACCCCGCACCCTGTAACCATTGTCCCTGGGCTATCAGGTGTAATTGTAGCTTGGATCAAGCGTTTATTCGAACTTTCTGCAAGGTCACTCTGTGGTATAAAGCACCAATGTATAAATGGTCCAGCGAAATTGCAATCACGGTAATCAAGCGCAAGGAGACGTTCATGAGGATCTTCAGTTGTACAGAGTTCAATATGGTGATTGCGAGTGAATTCTAATCCCAGTTCCTCATCAAATTCTGGTACATCTTCCAAACTATCATGCTTCTGAGCTGCTTCACAAACAAAGCACAGAGCAAGTTTTATCCATTTACTCTTACCGTCTAAATCAAGAGGTAGAGGGATTGTTACGGTGGATTCAGTATTCCGACGGCTCAACCATGCCGGGATTTCATTTGATCGATAACCATATTCAAACTTTTCACCGCGCTGAATGGCACCCTATAAAATAGAAACAAAAGAAAGATAATAAAAAGATATGTTCATATGTATGCTCATATAAGAGAGAGAGAGAGAGAGAGAGAGAGAGAGAGAGGACCTCAAAGAATGTTTGATAGAATGGCCTCAAAAGATGTTTATCAGGTAACCAAAACGCCTGAGCTTTGTCTTCATTTCTTTGGCGATTTAGAAAACCAAATCCGGCAGCAGCTGAAGGCCACACAGTTGTTTTATTTGAATGTGCTTCCGGCAGCAGAGGACAATTACGTACACTTACGGCTCTTATACTAAATGGAAGCCGTGGCAATGATTGAAGCTTGCTATAATCATTCAATGCAAGTTCTTCAAGTTGACAAAGTTGAGAGATGCTTTCAGGTACAAGGCTTATAGCAGTGCCGCTAGCATCAAGCACCTGTAAGCATTCTAAACTCCCTAAGTTGAACACCCTGAGACGTTGAGAATTTGAAGTGATGTCAAAGCAGTGCAAATGACGTCTGGAAGACACAAAAGGTTCTTGCAGTCTTTCAGCTTAGAGAGGGTAAGGCCGGTCAAATGCTTGATTGATGTTGGTAGATCTTGTATAGCTGTCCCGCTTGCATCAAGCTCCTGTAAACATTCTAAACTCCCTAAGTTCTCTGGCAGCTTGTCAAGATTCGAACACCCTGACAGGTTGAGAACTTGAAGTGATGTCAAAGTAGCACAAAGGACGTCTGGCAGGCTCAGAAGATTCTTGCAGTCTCTGAGATTGAGCAGAGGAAGGCCACTCAAATGCTTGATTGATGCTGGTAGCTCTTCTATTGCTGTCCCATCTAAATGAAGTTTCCTTAATTGTTTCATATCTTCACCAATCTCTGGAAGCTTTTCAAGTTTGGAAACATCCCGAAAGAATGAAATTTGTGAGAGATCTTAAGTTGATAATGTCAGGAACCTTAGACAAGCTTGTACAACCTTTAAGGATTAGCTGCTCAAGTTTCGGGACTTTGTCGAAGTCAGGGGTCTTGATCAACTTTTGACAGTCACTTAGGTTGAGTATCAACAACTTTTCCAAAGGCTGCAAAGAATTTAACATAAAAAACTTTCTCTGAAAGACTTAACTTGATAAACAAATTCAACTTATGAAATGGACAGAGTAAGTAATCTTACCCTCTCAATTTCCTCCCATAATTGCTCTATTTCGCTTTCAGACAAGTTGAGTTCAACAAGTTTATCGGGTTCAAAACTTGAAGGCAGAGATTTTAAAGGATATTTGTGCCATTCCAAGAAGCTCAACTCATCTGAAAGATATTCAAGGCATCCAGAAAATTCCACATTGTAAATCTTCAACAATCTTAGATTGTCCATGTTTGAGAACGGGTCTTTCTTCAAGTGTACTTTGTCAGGATGAGGCAAGCTTAGGAAAATACCTTGAACAGCATCTGTCCCCTAATAGCCATAGTAGAAAAATGTAAATTGAAACATGGTCATTGGAAAGCAAACTGGTTTCCCAATTTCATTAAATATTAGAGAGTAGTGTATGATTCTACTAAACTTCTCACCTTATTTCCCTTTAGTACATGAATGGCTTCTGTATGAAGCCACAATCTGCTGCGTGCTCCTTCCTTTTTGGATTCTCCACGAACAACTTCTCTGCCCATTTGTTGTAGTAAATTGTGCATCCACAATTTTCCTCCTACGATACTCACTAAATATTTTTCACAGAGGATGTTTAAATTGATGCCTGAATAGTAGCGACAACTTTCAAATATGTTTTCTACACGTCATGCATCCTCGCCTTTGAAGAAACACGCAATGTCCAAAAATATTTCCCGCTGTTCTTGATTCTCTAATCCATTAAAACTTTCTTTAAGATAATTAACAATTTTGTTCTTACCAGAGTAGTTATCATCTTTTAAAGAAGCCAATCTACTAGACCAATCTTCTACACTTCTGTTCAGTAAGGAGTTACCAAAAACTTCAAGAGCCAGAGGAAGACCATCAACGTAATCCAGAAATTCGTAACACAACTTCTCATAACCATCCATAGGATGGTCTTTTTTGAATGCTTTCCGGCAGGAGAGAAGAAGAGATTCATCTCGAGTAAGTTTCTCTATTGTGTATATTTTTGGATTATAATTTATCAACAACCTTTCATATGCTGTGGTTATGATGATTTTACTACCCTTACCAAACCGACTAGATAATTCTGCACCATCATTTCCAGCTACAGCATCTATTTGTTCTAATTCCTCCACGTTATCAAGAACTATAAGCACCCGTTTGTTGCACAATCTCTTACGTATCACATCATCGACATTCTTTGTAGTTACTTGCTTATTCAACAAGTGATCACAAAGTTGTTTTTTGATATGAAATAAACTTTTTTTTCTAGATATCTCTCCAACCTTAGAAATGAAACTGAAAGCGTCGAATTGATTGCGAATTCTTTGAGAAAGAGCTTTTGCAATGGTACTCTTACCAATCCCTGGCATCCCACAAATCCTTATTACACGAACTTCCTCAGTCCCTATACGACTCATGTTGGATTTAATTTTGTTTACACGATCCATACCAACAAAGTCCTTTAAATCATTTGAGAATGTGTTAATCAAAACCCCAAAAATACGTTCAACTATCTTTTCAATCACCATTGTCTCGTTTCTGCAAAAAGTTTACAGCTTTATGTCAAGTGTTTGGTCAATCCAAGTAATAACTAAAGACGAAAACATGTAAAACTTATCATGTTTTCTAGTTTTCCGGCCTCTCAACATGAACCCTTCTAATGTTATGTGGACTTCACCTGTACTTTTAGAAAAAGGTGTTTACGATTTAGATTTGTATGTGATAGACTGTTTTAGACTTTTGACATAAAGGCTGGCAGGTTTTTATAGACATCTAGCAGATAGCGAATTTATGAAACATGATAAGTTAAGTTTCTACGGATGTAGTTCTTCGCCATTTCATAATTCTACAAACGCTTAGCATGTATCCAAACACAATACAGCATGTTTTTGATCTATCTGTTTCTTCTGTTGCTTTTGTTCTTTAACTTTCTTGGAATATGACTATGTGGAAAGTGATCCGAGGATCCGTATCTGATCAAAGGAGCTAGTTTTGACCAACATCTACTATGAAAAAGATATAACTGAAATGTTTACCCCAAAAAAAAAATATACATAATAAAAAGCAGCAGCCTTACCTGTAATTTCTTATATCATATCCTGAGAGGTTGGCGATTGCAGTGAGAGATTTCTTCCACCTTGCCACCTCTCCTGGCTCTCCTTCGAAATATTTTTTATGTTGAGCAAACCCCTCTTCAAAATGAACTCCAATCTGTTTTCGTGCTTCGGATGGCGTCACGCCATAGAACACAGGCAAAATCAGTCTGGACTCATTGTTTTCCGCAAGTTCAACCATGGTGACAAGTTCATTCAGACACCATGTGGAGGTTGCATAGTTTGTTGAAAGAATGATGACTGATATTTGCGATTCTTCAGTTGCTTTGAAGAGTTCCGTTGAAACGGGTTCTCCACTTTCGAGTTGTTCAGCATCCATGAAAGTGTGGATTCCGTAGTGAATCAAGGCCTTGTACAAATTGTCAGTAAAACCTTTTCGAGTGTCCAAACCTCTAAAACTGAGGAACACCTCATATTTCGGTGGAGGGGTCGAATAAGGAGGCAAAGCTAAGGAGGTTTGGGTGGTCATGGGATCGGCCATTGGAGAAAAACTAAATCAGTAACCAATCTGCTACCTGGCAATGGAAGCTTTGGCTACTTAAAATTATTTGCAGAACCAAAACTAGCTTGGTAGCTGAGTGCAATATAAGGCTTGAACGAACAAGACACTAAATAATCAGAGATTAATTAGTCTAAGTCAAGATTAGCTTCCTTTTAATCAAAAGATTGGGAATATTATAGGCAAATAGCCAAAAGAGCAGGAGGCTTCAGTCATCTTATTTTAAGGGGTAGGTAGATTGCAGAAGGAAACTAATGTGTTCTTTCCTATATTTTTATACCTTTTATGTATAGGTTTTGTAGGGAAAGTTAATTAAAAAGAGTATGATTACTTTATTTTCCTTATTTTTCAGCTATTCTGCACTCTTGGAAGGATTTCAACTGAAAATCGACTTTTCGAATGCATTTTAGTGCAAGGCCAATTGTAGAGGAAAGCTAAGACATTGAAGATCATTGTACCAAAGTTTCATAATTTTCTACCAAGCCAAATGCTCCAGACCTGCAAGTCAAGACAGCCTAAGTTGAAATCCCGTCAGAACTGCACTGTTGTGGAAGATTGAAGATTTGAATAGCTTTCCCATTTTTCCTGGTGGCTTGTAATATATGCTTGGAAAGCTTAGAGATAAAGCTACGTTTCCCATATTTTTCCAGAATTTTCTAGAAAGTGGAACGACCCCAAAACGTACGTGCAAGTTGGCTGACGTGTTTCCAAGTCAAAGAAGGATTCTTTCCTAGTTTGTTTCCTTAATTGTTTAAGATTTTGTTTTGCATTAGGAGAGTTTTTTCTAGACCTTTTTGAAATAGGGTTTAGTTGTTTTGTACTATATAAGGTCACCCTAGGGTAATCTTTTTACACCATCATCTTCTCTACCATATTTTTCCACCAACTTTCATACTTTCATACAACCAGAGAAATATCAGAGAGAGCCAAGAATTTGCTGCTGCATTATTTGAGGAGCTTTCGAAGGTGTTCCTGTGAAGATTCTGAAGATCAAGTCCATCGGCCAAATTGGTTTTATGACAATAATTCTCTTGTTTATATTTTCTTCTGTCATGAACTAATTTCCCTTGCTAGGGCTACGATGTAGCCTAACCATGAATACTTAATTTTTATAGTTATATTAATTTCTGATTATTATCCCATGTTGAGTATTTGTTACCGTTCTTATTGATTTAAATATCTAGCTATATTTAATTGATGATCCAAACGGAGACCGAGAGGAGATGTTTGGTGTTTGCTTCTTGTAACAAATACCATGACTTGAATGAGTGCCCGAGAGGGACTAACATGACTCATGCAGTTTTCTTGTAGGTTCTCATAGCACTTAATGGGTTCTTGGTTTTCTAAATCCGTTGCTCGAGAGAGAATGGGTTGTTAATTGAGAATACTTTTGGTTGAGCCTGAGAGGGGATATCGAATGAATTAGGAGAAACCAACTGTCAACATGGATAGTAATTAGGGTTAATTGGCTATAAGAATTAAGTAGAATTGGTTATGGTGAAATCGGATGCTCTAGTGTCTCATCATCTTAATTTTCCATCATTAATTAAATTGCTATTTTTTCATAATTGTTTTAGTTTACTTAAATCAATCAATCATCTTAATCATCTATTCAAATAAACTTCTGAATTAATCATAATTGGTAGTTAATAGGAAATTACAGTCTTCGTGGGAACGACACTCTACTTATTTCTATATTACTTGTACGGATTGTGCGCTTGCAATAATTTCACAACAATCTCTCACTCTTATTTTATGCCAACTTGTTTGATTTTCTGGTGTAAAAAGATAGCGTGGAACCTGAGACCAAAGAAAGATAAAAAATTATAGTGTGAACGATGGGCTCGTGCACTTCTCAAGAGGGAAGGATTTCACTGGAGGAATATGCCGAGGAACTATCTTTTTTCAGTTTCTCTATATCCCAACACATTCAAAAGTTAATAGATTCAAAAGTATTTTTTTAAATGAAAAAACCATAGCCCAGACAGAGAGAGAGAGAGAGAGAGAGAGAGAGAGAGAGAGAGAGAGAGATTTAAAGGGTTTTCCCCAATTCTCACTTTCTTCGATTTTTGGTGGATCTATGTCGATATGGTCTTCCTTGACAGATCTATTGTTCATGCCTTGAATCTGGGCTGACTTTGGATGTGTGCGCATAGGGGGATGTTGTCATGGTAGATCTACTGTTGATTGGTGTGTTGGGTCTATAGAGCGACTAAATGGCGCTCTCTATGTCATGTCTCGGAGGAAGATTAGCGACGTTTATTCTTCCTTTTATCAGCATATTTTAGATTTTTATTCTTGGTCTTTTTTGGTCAATAAAGTCCAAAAACTCTATGAGTTGTCTGCGTTTTTCACTCATAATTCCAAAATTGGTTGAGTTTGATGGGTGTTCTTAGGAGAGTACACAGTTAATAGCCATTTGGGGAAATTATGGCAATAGAAAGGGATTATAGAGAAGTTATTTTTCAAGAGTGATTCTCTTTAGATCATTTAAATTTTTCGGCTAGCTCATGTCACTGGGGAAATTTTAGATCATAGAATGAAAGTGCATGTTACAAAGAGTTTATAGCATTTTCGATCATTTTTTTTTTTTTTTTGGAGTTATGATGAATTTGTGGAGAATTTTGGATTTAGAGGTCTGAGGCTTGAATTGAGTCTGCGGCTGAACAAGGGTCCAGCGCCGGGCCAAGTCGAGAGGTTCCAAATATCGAGTTTTGTTAATTGAAGTGCAATGCATGTATGGTGATGTAAATTTGGTGAATGACAAAGAAACGCCAAAAAAAACAAAAACAAAAGGGGAAAAGTGAAAACATTGTTTTAAAAAATAAGGGTGACTTTGAAAACTGATAATTTTTTTAGAGTGCTGCTAAACAACCCCTAAAATTAACTGAGTATACCTTATGATCTAAGCACACCATAATATTCTAATCAAAATGTAAAACTAAGTACATCTTGTTTAACTACCAAAAATACCCTTGGTACACCCTAATACCAATCCTTCTTTTTATGAGTGTTATACTTTTCCAGCTCTTACTTGTTGCAATTTCTACAGTCATGAATCTCAAAGTCTACAATTTATTTAAATTTTTTACTTTGGGAGGAAAGCAAGGGCATAGAAGACTTTGGTGATGTTATTAGAGAAGCCGGTGGAAATCTCAATGTCTGCAATTTATTTAATATTCCTTACTTTCTCATCTTCTTCAACCTTGAATTAAGTAAACCTCCTTGTGTGATTATTTGTTGGTTGATATCTAGCTTGATGTCTTGTTATAATCTACTTGTATTTAGTGACTAAAATTAATTCTTTTTCTTTTGTCATGAAGGCTGTGGGAGCAAATTTCCCCACGAGAATATTCGATTGGAAATATTCCCCTTTCTTCTTTGCCGCCTCTTTCTCCTTGCAAAATAGAACCAATAAGAGGACCACACCCGGGGGGTGTTGGCCAAGAGTTTGTAAGAAAAACACTAGTTAACTAGGGTACGGAGATGTGTGTATAGTGTAAACCGGGCGGCCGGAGCCTTATGTAAAAGAGAGAGAGAGAGAGAGAGAGAGAGGAGGTGGCTAGGGTTTGAGAGGAATTTTCTGCAGAGTTTTAGTAGGGATTTCAGACGTACCTCAACCCTTGTGTGTGGCTATCTTTTTATAGTGGTCTTGGAGGCTAGGGTTTCAGAGGAATAATTCCGTAGATGGAAGGGAATTATTCCTCCCTTGGAATTGATTTGATTAATTAGGGATTTGATTTATTAGGGTAAATCAAATCCCTAATTGTGGTAGGTATCAAATCAATTCCTAATTTGATTAGGTAACTCCTCATTTAATTGAGAATTGTGGTAGGAATCAAATCAATTCTCTATTTAATTAGGTAACTTTCAATTTAATTGGGTAACTCCCAATTAAATTGAGTAACTCCCAATTAGGTTGAGTAATTCCCAATTAGGTCAAATAATCCCTAGATGGAAGGAATTATTTGACCTCGGGTCTGATTTAATTCGATTCCCACAAAGGCTATATTACAGCTGACAGAATCAGGTTTATTTTTCCTCCAGGTTGATCTGTTTAAACTAGGTAGGAAGTTTGCCTTATCATATGTTTATGAAAATCGCTTTTTACTCTGCAAAGGGAAAATTCTTCTAGTCACTCATCAAAGATTGATACTGTTGCAAGTAAGTTAGCTGGATTAGAATCGTTGCTATCTATCCCTTCCTATTTGCTATACACCATTCAACGACACCTCCTTGCGCCTTCGTCAGTGCTCACGGCATTGTTCGTGGGCACCAAGTAATATGAAAACTTCTCTATGTTTGATTATATTTGAATATGGTGAGTATGTTGTACTTATTAAAATTATATTTATTTCACAATTCAATATATTCTTTTCGGTTATTTTATATTAGGATAATTTAATAATTTAATAAATAATTTGGTAATAAGATGTACTCAGTTAATTTTAGAGTTTGTTTAGCAGCACTCTTTTTTTAAAAATTGAAAACGAAATCTATTATCAAATATGTTTTCAGTTTTCAGTTTTCAGTTTTTGAAAAAAATGAGTGAAAATAAAACCTGAACACTGAACACTAAAATTTGACTAGTTAGTCCAATTTGACAAGTTAAAACAAGTCGCCAGGTCTAGTTTGACAAGTTCATTACTTAAATTTTTTTCCAAACAGAAAAGAAGAATTCAGAGGAACAATGTTTCCCGCGTTGCCCGATCTCCAGTTAACTCAGCTGAAAGAGAGAATTTGAATGTATAAAATCCAGATGTCACTTGCAGTCATCTTTGCCAATGGATTGAAGGACCCTCCTTCTCAGTTTGTCCTGATACTTGATAGAGATCTTCAACGCAAGCCATAGCTTCTGTAGCAGACAAATTTGGAGGGTTGAAGAAATAATCATGGGCGTGCTCAATCTTCAGCTCACCGACATCGGGTATGTCAAAATTTGATCTTTTTTATTTATTGAATATCTTTTGGTTCCCATTGTCATATGCATTTTCATTTGTATGAATTCGTATTTATTTTCCCTGTTTTTGCTCCAAAAGAAGAACAGCATTTAGTAACTAACCTAAATTACCCAATTAAGCTGTAATAAGAAGAAGTGCTCTGTTGTAATTCACCATTAAAATAGATAGTAAATTAGCTGTGGAAACGCATATAATGATCAAATACTTAATCAACCCCACTTTTTTTTAGTAGAAAAATAAAATAAAATCTAACCACTCTGTAATTCAACCAGTAAAAGATTACGACTTTCATAATGGACTTCGACTGAGAACTAGATGAATGCTTGACTGCATCAATATATTGAGAAGGAGTTCCCAAGGTAGCAAAATCTGCTAATGAGGAGAAGTTATTCCATTCCTTAGTTTACCCTTATTGTCATTGATCCTGTTCAACGGGCGGTGACGGTGTTGCTTATTTTTCCCTTTCTTATCTGAGAACGAGATATGGTCTGCTTAAACTCTTCCTCATCATGCTGATATACAAGACGGAGCCCACACTTTTGCACACTCAAGGCTTCATGATCGCTTGCAATTGAAGCCTCTAGTACACTGCATTCATTCAACTGATCTGAAAACCACGCTCGTGGTATATAGGATACCCAAACGAATCCTCCGTGATGCAACCATAGGAATTCTTCCTTTGTGGTGCAGTAGTCATGCAAAGATTCTAGACTGTCTCTCTCTGATTCCAAATTACATATAAGGTGGTGAGAAAATGCTGGAATATCCAAATTGCCAATGTCGACAGTTGGATGCTCCAGGACTGAAAAGTATGCACATACAGCTAATCCTATCCAATTGCTGTCTAAGTTTAGATTATGTGGTAGCGAGATTGTTGCTGAGGAGTCATTGCTTTGATGGCCAAACCACTCTAGAGTTATGCTTGAAGGGAAACATGAGTTATATATGGAGTGACGATCAAAGTCCTGTAGAAGAGAGACAAAGTGTTATATATGTTTGTGTGTGTGTGGGGAGAGGGAGGGAGAGAGAGAGACAGAGAGACAGAGAGAGAGATAGACAGACAGACAGACAGACAACAGAGAGAGACAGAGAGACAGAGCAAAGGCTCAAATTAAATCTTTACCAGGAGCTGATTCTGATCTGAGCTCATGTTGTTGGTAGGACCAAAGGCACTGCCAAAGCACTGTAGTGGATGAATTGGTGTTGTTTTTCTTTCATGTTGGGAGTCCTCAGCCGAATAAGTTTCTCGACGGAAATCTATAGGCATGAAAGGAGGACAAACTTCGCTGACAGAGCTGTGCTCGCTGGATTTGGCTGCTTCAAGCAGATTCGTTAGCAAACTTGTAGCGCCCAAACTAATTCCCTTATATTTCTTGGTATCTGTAAAATCACCAGTTCCGTAGTAAGCAGGCCGATCATTGGTGCAATGGGAGATTGTTTGGATCAACCCTTTCAAATCTTGGTTGTATACTAGACGCATCCCACACATTTCAACCTCCACACCTGGAGTTCTACATCCAAATAAAGCCTGAATAAAATGACAGCGATTAAGACGTTCCGGAAAGCGTACTCGTGGTATATGAATAATGAGGAGTCGATGTGACCCCACATTGTCATCCCAGGAGGAAGATAACATTAGGCGATGCATCAGTTGCTCATGGCCCACGGCCTCAATAGGTGTATACAAGTGACACTCATAGAAAGTGCGAAAAAGCGGAAGACCTGGAGGCAGAGCACAGACAACGTAGAGAGAAAGTCCTGCCCATTTCTCATTGTTGTGCAGATTTGGAGGAAGATGTAAGTTTACTGTGCATGCAGACGTACTGCTTTGTTCACTAAACCACGGTAATCTTTCTCTTAGACAAAAAATAAAACCATAATCATAGAGATTCGGAAGGCCCTGCTGTAATCCCTAGACAAAGATATGTATGGTAACTCATGATATCAGTAATTCAGTCATCATTCTTTTTTTGTGTTTGAGAGAGAGAGAGAGAGAGAGAGAGAGAATACCTCAAATAGTTTTTCAAGCAATGACTCCACATTTCTTCTCAATTGACCTACAATCCGGGTTGAAGTAGTAGTTTCTTGTTCCTGTACTTCTTGTTCAGTTTGAACCCCGCTTGTCGACGGAATACTTCTCATACCATCTTCTTCTTGTTCAGGCTGATAGCCATGATAGCAATAACTATAGTGTTTATTCAATTTCCGGACAAATTTGGGCACATCTTCCAAGTATATGAGACTCACCCCGCACCCTGTAACCCTTGTCCTTGGGCTATCAGGTGTAATTGTAGCTTGGATCAAGCGTTTATTCGAACTTTCTGCAAGGTCACTCTGTGGTATAAAGCACCAATGTATAAATGGTCCAGCGAAATTGCCATCACGGTAATCAAGTGCAAGGAGATGTTCATGAGGATCTTCAGTTGTACAAAGTTCAATACGGTGATTGCGAGTGAATTTTAATCCCAATTCCTCATCAAATTCTGGTACATCTTCCAAACTATCATGCTTCTGGGCTGCTTCACAAATAAAGCACAGAGCAAGTTTTATCCATTTACTCTTACCATCTACATCATGAGGCAGCGGGATTGTCATGGTGGATTCAGTACTCTGACGGCTCAACCATGCTGGAATTTCATTCGATCGATAACCATATTCAAACCTTTCATCACGCCGAATGGCACCCTATAAATAGAAGTAAAAGAAAGATAATTTTAAAAAAAATTAAATTTAAAAAAAAGTTAATTTGAGAGAGAGAGAGAGAGAGAGAGAGGACCTCAAAGAATGTTTGATAGAATGGCCATAATAGATGTTTATCAGGTAACCAAAATGCCTGAGCTATGTCGTCATGTCTTTGGCGATTTAGAAAACTAAATCCAGCGGCAGCAGAAGGCCACACCGTTATTTTATTTGAATGTGCTCCCTGCAGGAGAGGACAATTATGTACACTTACAGCTCTTATGCTAAATGGAAGTCGTGGCAATGATTGAAGCTTGCTACAGCCATCCAAAACAAGTTCTTCAAGCTGAGAAAGCTGAGAGATGCTTTCAGGTACTTGGCTTATAGCAGTCCCACTAGCATATAGCTCCTGTAAACTTTCTAAACTCCCCAAGTTCTCTGGTAACTCATTAAGATTCGAACATCCTGAGAGGTTCAGAACTTGAAGTGATGTCAAATTAGTACAAATGACATCTGGCAGAGTCAAAAGGTTCTTGCATTCTCTGAGATTGAGCAGAGTAAGGTCAGTCAAATGCTTGCTTGATGTTGGTAGCACTTGTATAGGTGTCCTGCTTGCATAGAGCTCCTGTAGACATTCTAAACTCCCTAAATTTTCTGGTAACTCATTAAGATTGGAACAACCCGAGACGTTGAGTATTTGAAGTGATGTCAAACTAGTACAAATGACGTCTGGCAGACTCAAAAGGCTCTTGCAGTCTCTGAGATTGAGCAGAGTAAGGCCATTCAAATGATTGATTGATGTTGGTAGCTCTTCTATTGCTGTCCCATCTACATGAAGCTTCCTTAATTGTTTCATGTCCTCCCCAATCTCTGGAAGCTTTTTGAGTTTGGAACATCCCGAAAGAATGAAATTTGTGAGAGATCTCAAGTTGATATTGTCGGGAACCGCAGACAAGCTTGTACAACCTTTAAGGATTAGCTGCTCAAGGTTTGGGACTTTGTCGAAGTCAGGGGTCTTGATCAACTTTTGACAATCACTAAGGTTTAATACCGCCAGCTTTTCCAAGGGCTGTAAAGAAATTCATAAAAATAAAATAATAAAAACAAAAGTAGTATATAATTGATAAACAAATTCATACTATAGACTAAGGTTGAGTTAACTTGATAAACAAATTCAACACATAAGAAATGGACAGAATAAATAATCTTACTCTCTCAATTTCCTCCCATAATTCCTCTATTTCGCTTTCAGACAAGTTCAGTTCAACAAGTTTGTTGGGTTCGAAACTTGAAGGCAGAGATTTTAAAGGACATTTGTGCCATTCCAATAAGCTTAACTCATCTGAAAGATATTCAAGACATCCAGAAAATTCCACATTGTCAATCTTCAACAATCTTAGATTGTCCATGTTTGAGAATGGATCTTTCTTCAAGTGTACTTTGTCTGGCTGAGGCGAGCTTAGGAAAATACCTTCAACAGTTTTTGTCCCCTAATAGCCACAGTAGAAAAATATTTATACTATTAGCAACAAAAAAAATCAAAAATTCAAAATTCAAATAAAGTGGATATATTATCTTGAAATTATTAATAAACAACTTTTTAATCTAAGTAAATATTAGTGATGTATTTATTAGGGAGTGCTCTATGATTCTTCTAAACTTCTCACCTTATTTTTCTTCAGTACAGGAAGGGCAACTGTATGATGCCACAATCTGCTGCGTTCTCCTTCCTTTTTGGATTCTCCACGAACAATATCTCTGCCCATTTTTTGTAGTAAATCATGCATCCACAATTTTCCTCCTACCATACTTATTAAATATTTCTCACAGAGGATGTCTATATTGATGCCTGGATGGTAACCACAACTTTCAAATATCTTTTCTAGACGACAAACATCCTCGCCTTTGAAGAAACATGCAGTGTCCAAAAACATGTCCTTCTGTTCTTGATTCTCTAATCCATCAAAACTTGCTTTAAGAACACCAATAATTTTCTCCTCACCAGAGTAGTTATTATCTTTTAAAGACTTCAATTTAGTAGACCAATAATCTTCTTTTCTGTCCCGTAAGGAGCGACCGAAAACTTCAAGAGCCAATGGATGACCATCAATGTAATCTACAAATTCGTTAGACAACTTCTTAAAAGCATCCGTGGGATGGTCTGTTTTGAGGGCTTTCCGACAGAAGAGAAGAAGAGCTTGATCCGGAGTAAGTTTCTCAATTTTGTATATTTCTCGGTGGTTGTAATATATCAACAACCTTTCATCTGTTGTGGTTACGATGATTCTACTTCCCTTACCAAACCGATTGGATAAGCCTGCACTGTCATTTCCAGCTACAACTTTTATTTGTTCTAATTCATCCACATTGTCAAGAATTATAAGCACCCGTTTGTCACGCAATCTCTTACATATCACATCATCGACATCCTTTGTGGTTACTTTCTTATCCAACAAGTGATCACAAAGTTGTTTTTTGATATGAAATAAGCCTTTTTTTTTAGATATCTCTCCAACCTTAGAAATGAAACTGATAGCATCAAATTGACTGCGAATTCTTTGAGAAAGAGCTTTTGCAACAGTACTCTTACCAATCCCTGGCATCCCACAAATCCCTATTACACGAACTTCTTCCGAATCCATACACAAACTCATTTTGGATTTAATTTCATTTACACGATCCATACCAACAAAGTCCTTTAAATCATTTGAGAATGTGTTAATCAAAACACCAAAAATACGTTCAACTAGCTCTTCAATCACTATTGCCTCGTTTCTGCAAAAAGGTTACAGCTTTATGTCAAGTGTTTGGTCAATACAAGTAATAACTAAAGACGAAAACATGTAAAACCTATCATGTTTTCTAGTTTTCCGGCCTCTCAACATGAACCCTTCTAATGTTATGTGGACTTCACCTGTACTTTTAAGAAAAAGGTGTTTACGATTTAGATTTGTATGGACTACTACCTAGTTTTTACTTGAGCGATAGACTTTACATTTCATATAGAGTTTTGCAGAATTTGATAATAAGTTTAAAGGGAGACTTTTGATATAAAGGTTGGCAGCTTTTTATAGACATCCAGCAGATAGCAAATTTATGAAACATGATGAGTTCAGTTTCTACGGATGTAGTTCTTCGCCATTTCATAATTCTACAAACGCTTAGCATGTATGCAAATACAATACAACATGTTTTTGATCTATCTGTTTCTTCTGTTGCTTTTGTTTTTTTAACTTTCTTGGAATATGACTGTGGAAAGTGATCCGAGGATCCGTATTTGATCAAAGGAGCTAGTTTTGACCAACATCTACTATGAAAAAGATATAACTGAAATGTTTACCCCAAAAAAAAAATATACATAATAAAAAGCAGCAGCCTTACCTGTAATTTCTTATATCATATCCTGAGAGGTTGGCGATTTCAGTGAGAGATTTCTTCCACCTTGCCACCTTTCCTGGCTCTCCTTCGATATCTTTTTTATGTTGAGCAAACTCCTCTTCAAAATGAACTCCAATCTGTTTTCGTGCTTCGGATGGCGTCACGTCATAGAACACAGGCAAAATCAGTCTGGACTGGTTGTTTTCCGCAAGTTCAACCATAGTGACAAGTTCATTCAGACACCATGTGGAGGTTGCATATTTTGTTGAAAGAATGATGACTGATATTAGCGATTCTTCAGTTGCTTTGAAGAGTTCCGTTGAAACGGGTTCTCCACTTTCGAGTTGTTCAGCATCCATGAAAGTGTGGATTCCGTAGTGAATCAAGGCCTTGTACAAATTGTCAGTAAAACCTTTTCCAGTGTCCAAACCTCTAAAACTGAGGAACACCTCATATTTCGGTGGAGGGGTCGAATAAGGAGGCAAAGCTAAGGAGGTTTGGGTGGTCATGGGATCAGCCATTGGAGAAAAACTAAATCAGTAACCAACCTGCTACCTGGCAATGAAAGCTTTGGCTACTTAAAATTATTTGTAGAACCAAAACTAGCTTGGTGGCTGAGTGCAATATAAGGCGTGAACGAACAGGACACTAAATAATGAGAGATTAATTAGTCTAAGTCAAGATTAGCTTCCTTTTAATCAAAAAATGGGAATATTATAGGCAAACGGCCAAAAGAGCAGGAGGCTTCAGTCATCTTATTTTAAGGGGTAGGTAGATTGCAGAAGGAAACTAAGGATCTCTCACTCTTATTTTATGCCAACTTGTTTGATTTTCTGGTGTAAAAAGATAGCGTGGAACCTAAGACCAAAGAAAGAAAAAAAAATTATGTGAACGATGAACTCTCTGCACTTCTCAAGAGGCAGGTCCACATACCATATATTTATTAAAGAGAAACCTGAAAATGCGTACATATGAAAGCAATTTCCCACCAATTCCATACGGGAAGGATTTCGTTGGAGGAATATGACATCTGTTTTCAGTTTCTCTATATCCCAACACATTCAAAAGTTGTATTTCTTTTTCATACGAAAAAACCATAGCCGACAATGAGAGAGAAAGAGAGAGAACGCTTAAGATTTAAGTTTTCCCCCAATTCTCATTTTCTTTTATTTTTGGCAAATCTATGTTGATACGGTCTTCATTGACAAATCTATTGTTCATGCTATGAATCTGGGCTGACTTTGGATATGTGCGCATAGGGGGATGTTGTCATGGTAAATCTATTGTTGATTGGTGTGTTGGGGAAAATGGAGTGACTAAATGACGCTCTCTATGTCATGTCTCGGAGGAAGATTAGCGACATTTATTCTTCCTTTTATCAGCGTTTTAGATTTTTATTCTTTGTCTTTTTTGGTCAATAATGTCCAAAAACTCTGTGAGTTGTCTGCGTTTTTCACTCATAATTCCAGAATTGGTTGAGTTTGATAGGTGTTCTTAGGAGAGTCATGTTAGTTAATAGCCATTTGGGGAAATTATGGCAATAGAAAGGGATTATAGAAAAGTTATTTTCAAGAGTGATTCTCTTTAAATCATTTCAACTTTTCGGCTAGCTCATGTCACTGGGGAAATTTGAGATCATAGAATGAAAATGCATGTTACAAAGAGTTTATAGCATTTTCGATCAATTTTTTTTTGGAGTTATGATGAATTTGTGGAGAATTTTGGATTTAGAGGTCTGAGGCTTGAATTGGGTCTGCGGCTGAACACAAGAGTCCAGCGCTGGAGCCAAGCCGAGAGGTTCCAAATATCAAGTTTTGTTAAATGAAGTACAATGCATGTATGGTGATGTAAATTTGGTGAATGACAAAAAATAAAAAATAAAAAAATAAGAAAATTATTGAAAATATTGTTTTAAAAAATAAGGGTGATTTTGAAAACTGATAATTTTTTTAAAAACTGAAAACGAAATCTATTATCAAATATGTTTTCAGTTTTTGAAAAGAAAAAAAAAGAGTGAAAATAAAACCTGAACACTGAAGACTAAAATTTGACTAATTAGTCCAATTTGACAAGTTAAAACAAGTTGCCAGGTCTAGTTTGACACTGAACACTGAACACTTCACTTTTTTTCCAAACAGAAAAGAAGAATTCAGAGGAACAATGTTTCCCGGGTTGCCCGATCTCCAGTTAACTCAGCTGAAAGAGAGAATTTGAATGTATAAAATCCAGATGTCACTTGCAGTCATCTTTGCCAATGGATAGAGTTCTTCAACGGAAGCCATAGCTTCTGTAGCAGACAAATTTGGAGGGTTGAAGAAATAATCATGGGCGTGCTCAATCTTCAGCTCGCCGACATCGGGTACGTCAAAATTTGATCTTTTTTTATTTATTGAATATCTTTTGGTTCCCACTGTCATATGCATTTTCATTTGTATGAATTCGTATTTATTTTGCCCTGTTTTTGCTTCAAAAGAAGAACAGCATTTAGTAACTAAAGGTCCTGGGAAATGAACAAAGTCTTCATTTGTAGGCTCAATGATCATATTCTCTCCATAAAAAAATAGGCACTAAATTCAGGACATTGCCAATGGTTGAGGAATTTGAACTTGATGCCATTGTTAACACAGCAGAAGGATCGGCTTTGCTCCGATACCAAATTTGTTTGAGGAAGGATCACAAAACTGAAATATATATATAGCAGAAATGTGATTTTTGACAGAGTATTTAAAACAGTAGAATCTGATATTTTATAATATACATATACAGTTCTTCTCCTATAGACTCGAATTAAACTTTCACCAGGAGCAGATTCTATTCGGGTCGGAAATTGAAAGGCATGAAAGGAGGACAAACTTCGGACACAGAGCTGTGCTCGCTGGATTTGGCTGCTTCTAGCAGATTCGTTAGCAAACTTGTAGCTCCCAAACTAATTCCCTTATATTTCTTGGTATCGGTAAAATCACCAGTTCCGTAGTAAGCAGGCCGATCATTGGTGCAACGGGTAATTGTTTCGATCAACCCTTTCAAATCTTCCTTGTACACGAGACGCATCCCGCATAGTTCAACCTCCACACCTGGTGTTCTACATCCAAATAAAGCCTGAATGAAATGGCAGCGATTAAGACGTTCCGGAAAGCGTACTCGTGGTATATGAATAATGAGGAGTCGATGTGACCCCACATTGTCATCCAAGGAGGAAGTTAACATTAGGCGATGCATCAGTTGCTCATGGCCCACAGCCTCAATAGGTGTATACAAGTGACACTCATAGAAAGTGCGAAAAAGCGGAAGACCTGGAGGCAGAGCACAGACAACGTACAGAGAAAGTCCTGCCCATTTCTCATTGTTGTGCAGATTTGGAGGAAGACGTAAGTTTACTGTGCATGAAGACGTACTGCTTTGTTCACTAAACCACGGTAATCTTTCCCGTAGACAAAAAATAAAACCATAATCATAGAGATTCGGAAGGCCCCGCTGTAATCCCTAGACAAAGATATGTATGGTAACTCATGATATCAGGAATTCAGTCATCATTCTTTGTGTGTTTGAGAGAGAGAGAAAGAGAGAGAGAGAGTACCTCAAATAGTTTTTCAAGCAATGACTCCACGTTTCTTCTCAATTGACCTACAATCCGGGTTGAAGTAGTAGTTTCTTGTTCCTGTACTTCTTCTTGTTCAGTTTGAACCCCGCTTGTCGACGGAATACTTCTCATACCATCTTCTTCTTGTTCAGGCTGATAGCCGTGATAGCAATAACTATAGTGTTCATTCAATTTCCGGACGAATTTGGGCACATCTTCCAAGTATATGAGACTCACCCCGCACCCTGTAACCCTTGCCCCTGGGCTATCAGGTGTAATTGTAGCTTGGATCAAGCGTTTATTCGAACTTTCTGCAAGGTCACTCTGTGGTATAAAGCACCAATGTATAAATGGTCCAGCGAAATTGCAATCACGGTAATCAAGCGCAAGGAGACGTTCATGAGGATCTTCAGTTGTACAGAGTTCAATACGGTGATTGCGAGTGAATTTTAATCCCAATTCCTCATCAAATTCTGGTACATCTTCCAAACTATCATGCTTCTGGGCTGCTTCACAAATAAAGCACAGAGCAAGTTTTATCCATTTACTCTTACCATCTACATCATGAGGCAGCGGGATTCTTATGGTGGATTCAGTACTCCCGACGGCTCAACCATGCTGGAATTTCATTCGATCGATAACCATATTCAAACCTTTCATCACGCTGAATGGCACCCTATAAAATAGAAGTAAAAGAAAGATAATTAAAAAAAAGGTTAATTTAAGAGAGAGAGAGAGAGAGAGAGAGAGAGAGAGAGAGAGAGAGAGAGAGGACCTCAAAGAATGTTTGATAGAATGGCCACAATAGATGTTTATCAGGTAACCAAAACGCCTGAGCTATGTCGTCATGTCTTTGGCGATTTAGAAAACTTAATCCGGCAGCAGCTGAAGGCCACACCGTTATTTTATTTGAATGTGCTCCCTGCAGGAGAGGACAATTATGTACACTTACAGCTCTTATACTAAATGGAAGTCGTGGCAATGATTGAAGCTTGCTACAACCATCCAAAACAAGTTCTCCAAGCTGAGAAAGCTGAGAGATGCTTTCAGGTACTTGGCTTATAACAGTCCCGCTAGCATATAGCTCCTGTAAACATTCTAAACTCCCCAAGTTCTCTGGTAGCTCATTAAGATTCGAACATCCTGAGAGGTTGAGAATTTGAAGTGATGTCAAATTAGTACAAATGACATCTGGCAGACTCAAAAGGTTCTTGCATTCTCTGAGATTGAGCAGAGTAAGGTCAGTCAAATGCTTGATTGATGTTGGTAGCTCTTGTATAGCTGTCCTGCTTGCATAGAGCTCCTGTAGACATTCTAAACTCCCTAAATTTTCTGGTAACTCATTAAGATTGGAACAACCCGAGACGTTGAGTATTTGAAGTGATGTCAAACTAGTACAAATGACATATGGCAGACTCAAAAGGTTCTTGCAGTCTCTAAGATTGAGCAGAATAAGACCAGTCAAATGCTTGATTGATGTTGGTAGCTCTTCTATTGCTGTCCCATCTAAATGAAGCTTCCTTAATTGTTTCATGTCCTCCCCAATCTCTGGAAGCTTTTTGAGTTTGGAACATCCCGAAAGAATGAAATTTGTGAGAGATCTCAAGTTGATATCGTTGGGAACCGCAGACAAGCTTGTACAACCTTTAAGGATTAGCTGCTCAAGGTTTGGGACTTTGTCGAAGTCAGGGGTCTTGATCAACTTTTGACAATCACTAAGGTTTAATACCGCCAGCTTTTCCAAGGGCTGTAAAGAAATTCATAAAAATAAAATAATAAAAACAAAAGTAGTATATAATTGATAAACAAATTCATACCATAGACTAAGGTTGAGTTAACTTGATAAACAAATTCAACATAAGTAATGGACAGAATAAATAATCTTACTCTCTCAATTTCCTCCCATAATTCCTCTATTTCGCTTTCAGACAAGTTGAGTTCAACAAGTTTGTCGGGTTCGAAACTTGAAGGCAGAGATTTTAAAGGATATTTGTGCCATTCCAATAAGCTTAACTCATCTGAAAGATATTCAAGGGATCCAGAAAATTCCACATTGTAAATCTTCAACAATCTTAGATTGTCCATGTTTGAGAATGGATCTTTCTTCAAGTGTACTTTGTCTGGCTGAGGCAAGCTTAGGAAAATACCTTGGACAGCATCTGTCCCCTAATAGCCATAGTAGAAAAATATTTATACCAAAGACTATTAGCAACAAAAAACCAAAAATTCAAAATTCAAATAAAGTGGACATGTTATCTTGAAATTAAATAAAAAACATTTTAATCTAAGTAAATGTGCAACATAGGCATTTGAAAGCACATTTGTTTTTCAAAATTCATTAAATATTAGTGATGATGAAGTCAAAATGCATTTATTAGGGAGTGCTGTATAATTCTTCTAAACTTCTCACCTTGTTTTTCTTCAGTACAGGAAGGGCATCTGTATGATGCCACAATCTGCTGCGTTCTCCTTCCTTTTTGGATTCTCCTAGAACAAGTCCTCTGCCCATTTTCTGTAGTAAATCATGCATCCACAATCTTCCCCCTACGATGCTTACTAAAGATTTCTCACAAAGGATGGTTATATTGATGCCTGGATAGTAGCCACAACTTTCAAATATCTTTTCTAGACGACATACATCCTCGCCTTTGAAGAAACATGCAGTGTCCAGAAACATGTCCTGCTGTTCTTGATTCTCTAATCCATCAAAACTTGCTTTAAGAACACCAATAATTTTCTTCTCACCAGAGTAGCCTTTATCTTTTAAAGACTTCAATTTGGTAGACCAATAATCTTCTTCTCTTTTCCATAATGAGTGACCAAAAACTTCAAGAGCCAATGGATGACCATCAATGTAATCTACAAATTCGTTAGACAACTTCTTAAAAGCATCCGTGGGATGGTCTGTTTTGAGGGCTTTCCGACAGAAGAGAAGAAGAGCTTGATCCGGAGTAAGTTTCTCAATTGTGTATATTTCTGGGTTATAATCTATCAACAACCTTTCATCTGTTGTGGTTACGATGATTCTACTTCCCTTACCAAACCGATTGGATAAGCCTGCACCGTCACTTCCAGCCACAGCTTCTATTTGTTCTAATTCATCCACGTTGTCAAGAATTATAAGCACCCGTTTGTCACGCAATCTCTTACATATCACATCATCGGCATCCTTTGTGGTTACTTTCTTATCCAACAAGTGATCACAAAGTTGTTCTTTGATATGAAATGAGCCTTCTTTTTTAGATATCTCTCCAACCTTAGAAATGAAACTGATAGCATCAAATTGACTGCGAATTCTTTGAGAAAGAGCTTTTGCAACAGTACTCTTACCAATCCCTGGCATCCCACAAATCCCTATTACACGAACTTCTTCTGAACCCATACACAAACTCATTTTGGATTTAATTTCATTTACACGATCCATTCCAACAAAGTCCTTTAAATCATCATTTGAGAATGTTTTAATCAAAACACCAAAAATACGTTCAACTATCTTTTCAATCATATCTGTCTCGTATCTGCAAAAAGTTAGAGCATTCTGTTAAGTATTTGGGTCAGTATTCCTCATAATTAAAGATGAAAAAATGTAAAACTTGTCTTGTTTTCTAGTCAGACTATACTTGTAGTTAGATTTCCGGCCTCTCAACGTGCACCCTTCTAATGTCATGCGGGCTTCTCCTATACTTTACTAAAATGGTGTATTCGGTTTTGATTTATATGGCCTATTATAGAGTTTTTTTTTCTTTGAGTGATACTCTTGTAGACTTTATACAATATTTGATCAATCTAGCTAGTTTGATCTCACGATCAAACACTCCCTAGACACAACTCTGATTACTAATGTAGTGTATAGGGTCCTTTATTAGTGAATCTCTCCTTGAATTCTTCAATATAATTGAGCCTCAAGCCTTCCATTGACACCTTGCTACTTTAATACTAAATGAATTTCTATTGAAAGCTAGCTAAGGCTCATTTGGGTACTATTTCGTTTTAAGGAACTTTTAAGTTTTTAAGCTTCAAGCCTTCCATTCCTAGCTCTAACAAGTAAAACCGATAATAATATGATTAGGCATAAAGCTTAGACCATGATACTTGATAGATTTTTCCAGCCTCACCTAAAATCTGTCAGATCATACATATTAAAAGAACCAGCCTTACCTAAAATTTGTCAGAACAAATCCTTCGGCTTCGAGTTTGGCTATTTCAGTGAGAGACTTCTTCCATCTTGCCACCTTTCCTGGCTCACCTTCGAAATCTTTATCATGTTGAGCAAATGCCTCTTTAAAATGATCTCCAGTTTGCTCTCGTACTTCAGATGGCGTCACGTTGTAGAACACGGGCAAAATCGATCTGGACTCATTGTTTGCCAGTTCAACCATTTTCGCAAGTTCATCCAGACACCATGTGGAGGTCGCATAGTTTGGTGAAAGAATGATGACTGAAATTTTCGATTCTTCAATTGCTTTGAAGAGTTCCTTCGAAATGGGTTTCCCACTCTTCAGTAGTTCATCATCCCTGAAAGTGTGGATTCCGTTCCGAATCAAAGCCTTGTACAAATGGTCAGTAAAACCTTTTCGAGTGTCAAAACCTCGAAAACTGAGGAACACCTCATATTCCAGTGGACGGGTCGGAGGAGGAGGCAAAGCTGAGGAGGTTTGGGTGGTCATGGGATCAGCCATTGGAGTGACTAAATCAGTAACCAACCTGCTGTTATCTGGTAATGGAAGCTTTCGCAAGGTACATACAAGATACAAGTGTTTGCAGAACCAACTAGCTTGGTAGCTGAGCTGACAGAGTGCAATATAAGATAATAAATACTTAATTAGTCTAAGTACAGTCCAAGATCAAACAGCCAAAAGAGCATCTGGCTTCGGTCATCTTATTTTAAGGGGTGGGTGGATTGCAGAAGGAAACTACGGACTAAATTCTAGTTATATTCCCCAGTCCAGCCTCTAACTCTGAATTATCATACGATGACAACTAATTTTTTATTTTTTTAAGTGAGCTCCTTTGATTCTCTCGTGTAAATACGATCTGTTACTCTTATTTTATGCCAACTTGTTTGATTTCTGGTGTAAAAAAATGGTGTGGAACCAGAGAGCAAACAAAAAAAATATGAAAACTGATGGTGTGAAGTGTGAACGATGAACTTTCATTGACTTCCCAAGGAGCAGGTGCACAAGCCTTTATGCAGTCAACAATGGATAGCATAATCATTGCCACTATTTATTAGAGAGAGATCTGAAAATGCTTATATTTTAAAGCAATTTCCCTCCAATTCCATATGGGAAGGATTTTATTGGAGGAAGATTTAACAATGGCAAGGTTCCTCAGACTTTGTTGGTATGTCTATAATTATTTATTTCTCCAACCATTTGTGAAAAACAATTCTTGATTCGTAAAACGATCATATAGTATGTCCAGTTCATGGTTTCGACATCCAGAACCCTTTTATCTTTTTGTCCAAGAACACAACTTGGGTGGTTATGATACTGAAAATTAAGAGCACCGGATTGGGTTTAGGACAGAGAAATGATTTTCGCACTATCGAAAATACCTGACGCCCTTACCTTTCATTTATCTTTTTAATATAGCTTTGGTTTAAAATCAATAGGGAGTTTTTTATTGTGATAGATTGGAAACTAATTTTACCTAATTTACATGAGGTCAATGACTTAGTAAGGTGTAATTTTACAATAATGTAATATAAAAACTTCAAAAGTACACACAATGCCACTCCTTTTATATTTTAACAAATTTATTTGAAGTCAATCATCTTATGCCACATGTCCAGCAATCCACCTCCAGCCAGCCAACACCACCGCCACCTCCCCTACCTCCATTCGATCCCCTCGTCGGTTAGTCGCTCCACCACCTCCGTCGTCGCCCATCTCCTACCTGCCACCCACTGCCCATCTCAGGCAGCCACTTCGTTGATCAGTCACGCCACCACCTCCGACGCCATTTATTCATCCTTTAAAAAAATAATAATTAAAAAAAAATTTGTGGACTCGAAGGGCCTCAAACCTTGACCATCAAAGGAGAAACCCTCAATCACAAACCACTACACCAATCTTGTTTTTGTAATATTTATTATGTAACACTATTTATATTAACAATCAAGGGTTTTATAAATAATAAATAAAATGTAACGACCCGGTCCTAAATAAATTGGTGAATATTAATTTATCCAGATAAAAGGACCATTTTGCCCCTAGAATAAATTTATTGAGGTTTAGAGTTGACTTTTTGACCATGAAGGAATTTGGAGATTTTGATTGTACCGTTGCGTAGAGCACGGCGAGATGAGTCCGTAGACACGTAGTGGGCTTGAATCGGAGTTGTAACGAGATAGATATGATCAAAATACCCTCAGTGGCATAATCGTAAATATTGCGAAAAGGATTGGATAAAACTGACTTCTCTCTCTCTCTCTCTCTCTCTCTCTCTCTCTCTCTCTCTCTCTCTCTCTCTCTCTCTCTCTCTCTCTCTCTCTCTCTCTCTCTCTCTCTCTCTCTCCGTGCGTTTCTCTCTCTCCGACGACAGCTCCTCCCTCTCTCTCTTCGAAACTTCGGCCACCGTCCATGGTAGCGGACGGGACCAGTGCCAAAAGGACCGGCTCAGCCCCGCCGTCAAGGCCTGGCCCTTCCCCGACACCGGCCGCCGCTCCAGTCGCCGGAAAATGCGAGTTTTAGGCCGGTTTTCGATCGATCTCGCTCCTCTGGCCACCGATCCCGACGAGTGAGGTATGGTTTTTCACCTATTTTACGAGCTCTAGCTGCTTGTTGGGTAGGAATTGATCAATTTGTAGCGTAGGCAACTCGATTTTTGAATTGGATTTCGGGATGAGATTCCGGCCACTTCCGGTCCGTTTTTGGGGTACGTCCAAGAACAAAAGTGACTCCAAATTAGGTGTATTACCTAGGGTAGGAGTCTTGGCTCACGATTTGGAAGTTTTCCGACGATGCGATATCGCTTTAGACACCCACGCGTTGCCGGCGCGTGTGGCAGCGCGTGGGCACTATAGCTGAGGGGCATTTTTGTCCCAATGCGATCCTCTCGATGTCACGAGCGCGTAGGTGTGCTCGGATTTCATTTTGGATACCGTTAGGGTTCCGAACGGATATCGCATATTGCGCATTTTCCTGGTTCACTAGGTTTGGACCATTGGATGGTCCTAAGGTTATAATATGTTGATCTAGGTATTACTAGGATCGTGTAGGATTCGACGGATCGTAAAATGGAGTCCCAGATACTCCGGAAATGCCAACCCTAGGACGAGGGTTTCAGTGACTGTCTGATCGTGCGATCGTGAGCGATCCGACCGTCCGATCTGGATCAAACTTGCAGGACGTGTGTCCTAGACCTTGTAGGACCTATAGGAACTGTCTGATCGGAATTTGAAGGTCGTGGACCCGGGGGCCCGTTTGACCGAGGCTGGGTAGTTTGACCCTGGGTTGACCGTGAAACTTCCTAGGTAGTGTTACCTTCCCATGAAGATTATAATGACCCTAGTGACAGGTCTTGAGAGTTGAGTGATTGATTATGTGGGATTAGGATATGAATTTATAGTGATAAATTGGGGGTTTATCGGATGTTATATCTTGGGGTTGAGGTTGATGCAATAGTGAATTATATTTAAATATATATTATTATTTTATAAAGATGCTTGAGGGCACTATAAGTGCCACCCTGTGAATTGTCGTTGAGGTGCTTACAATATGAGAAATTAATATACATTTGTATGTATTTATAAAGGTATGAAAAAAGTATAGATTGTCAGTTTGAAGTGCTATACGCACTACCTTAAATACCTCCCCCGTTATGGGTTTTATTGTTTGAGATTTATTTTGTCCAGGCCCGTCGAAGTTTGTCCAGGCCCGTCGGAGATTGATTTATTTTGCCCAGGCCCGTCGGAGTTTGTCCAGGCCCGTCGGAGATTGATTTATTTTGCCCAGGCCCGTCGGAGTTTGTCCAGGCCCGTCGGAGATTGATTTATTTTGCCCAGGCCCGTCGGAGTTTGTCCAGGCCCTTCGGAGATTGATTTATTTTTGCCCAGGCCCGTCGGAGTTTGTCCAGGCCCTTCGGATGTCTTCTTGATACGATGCCTTGAGAAGGAAGTGATAATGTTTCAATGTGTTATTATCGGATTTAGAATTGTGATAGATTCTGAAAGGTATAGACATTTGGAACAATTGAATTAAGGAAGAAAATATCATTTTATAATGTTGTGATAAGGGTTACGAACTCCACCATCATACGTACCTTCCCTGGTTACTATTCACACACGTGTCGTGTTTGAGGCATATGGGCTTTCTTGGTTACGGATCCTGGAATTTTGGGATGCCGGGAATATTATGATATGGTTTGGATATGTTGAAATACGGGGTATCCTTGATGAGATGTTGCCGTGGACCCTGAGGGGTGGTATTATGAAATACGGGGCATCCTTGATGAGATGTTGTCGTGGACCCTGAGAAGTGGTAGTCTGCGCGCGTAGGACTGGTTTTCAGACGTACAAGCTTTGAGAGTCTCGGCTGTACGTGCTGGCTGAGAGTTAGTCCCCCAGTTGGACGGCTCGTTCCCTAGTCACATGGTGAATTGAGGAATGGCTCTGCCACGTGGACTAGTCAAACGATCCCCGGTTGGATTGTTTTCCCTAGTACATGATGTGCATCATCATATGTACCTCCCCTTGGCTATTGATACGTGGAAACAATGGAGATGGTTATGGATACGTGGATGTGTTGGTACCCGGGCATACCTTAACGGGGTGTTACCGTAGACCCTTGACTGGGTAGTCTGCGCGCGTAGGGCTGGTTATCAGACGTACGCTTTTTGAGGGTCTCGGATGTACGTGCTGGCTGAGAGTTAGTCCCCCAGTTGGATGGCTCGTTCCCTAGCCACATCGTTGTTGAGGATTCCTCCATGTGGTCTAGTCAAACAATCCCTGAATTGGATTGTTTTCCCCTGGTACATGATGATGGTGAGAGGTGGGTGTGGCTATTTAAATATATATATATATGTGGATTTGTTTCCGGATTGAGATCCGTGAGGTTGTGCTTTGTGATTACCCTGTATTGGTATGAATGTCTGAGTTCCGGATTGGGGAGTGATGGTTGGCAATATACGCCTGGCATAGGGTATGATTGTGGGAAAAGATTTGAGACTTTAAGGAATCGAAACTTAATCGTTGGTGTTATTTTAAAAAGGAAAAAGATTGTATATTATCGGAGTTGTGATTGTTGAAGAAAGAACTACGTGTGGCTTGATCCCTAGTTGAGGGTACGTAGGCAGCCTAGGAGAGTGCCTAGGTGCAGCCGCGAGCTAAGGACCTTGTTGCTGGTCCTGAAACTCTGTTAAAATCGAGGTGCGATTGGATATTGTTTGTACTCTCATTTGGCTGAGGGAGGGTTGTGTAGGTGTTTACTATTGAATAAAGTATGTGGTATTATGGGCTGAGGCCCTGGAATAATTGGTGATAATTTATAGATAATAATTGATGCACGTTAAACCTCGCATGCTGGATTGGGGAAAGTTAGATGAGGTAAGCTGTGTTTGGTATTCATAAATGTTAATTGAGTTTATTAATTGCCCTGCTTAAAGCATTGTTTAATTTAAGGGCTTTGTTGATAGTTTGGTTTCGTTTTGAATTGTTTGAAGGCCGGAGGCCGGTTATTATGAATTGCATGAAATTATCTTATGCATGCTGCTAGTTGGTGATATAAAATGTGTTTCGTGCAGGTTGAGATTCTGGAAAATGTTCAATTTACAGGGGAGACTCTACCGAATTTTCGGCAGAAAGGCTCGTGCCCTTACTCCTTTTGAAGAAGGAGGTTACCTTTTTAAGGAGTGAACCCGGCATGGGTGTGATGCCGGGGTCTCCGCAGGATTCGTCTTGGGTTTTGTGAAAAATTCGGGGCGGGTCCTGTCATAAAAAAATTCATTTTAACACGATTTGTACCAAATCCATCATACTCTACAGTTACACATAAATTTCAATCAACTACTACTCTAAAACAAAACAATGTCAATGAAGTAAAACAAAAACAAAAACTTCAATCATTTACATCTATAAGAAAAACACAACAAAAAAGAAACTGCATAACAATTCTATTTCTTTTGGGTTTTGTGCCCTTCAACAGAGACACTAAACAATCATCTAATTCTAACATACACACAACATTGTAGTTTATAATCTTGCCAATATATCTAGCATGCACATTATACACACATTACAGTTATTGTTTCTACATAGACACACTACACTAGTCATAACTTTCTTTCCTCTAAGACGCTATAAGAACGACGACATAAATAAAATATAAATAAATGACATAAAAAATTAACTATCAAATTAACTTAAAAAATCATACCAATATCCAATGATAAAACAATTTAGCCAAATGTAATGGAAATATAATGCAGTTTGTGCGAGACATCATGAGGGTTACCCGGGGATTGGGGTCGAGCTGCTCACCAAGAGGTTTTGAGTTCGATTCCCACCAATAGGTGGGGTGGGCAGGCCAATTCCCTGGAGATGAAAGCGTGTAAGTGCGCGATGGTGGCCTGGGATCCAACTTGAGCTGGCCCTTGCTTCTAGCTGTTTTGGGGGGTGGGGGATCTGCCCTTTTACTGCTCTTTGGTGGACACCACTCTCTCTCCCTTGGAGTGTTTTAATTTTCACCCAAATAAAAAACATGGAATAAATTTTAGTACAGAAACCACTTTATTTTTACTCTGGAGTTTCTTCTACTTTTTACTCTGGAATAAATTTTGAAAACAAAACAAGAAAAGCAAAATCAGCTAATAATAACCAGCTGAACATCATCACAACGCCCAACTAATGAACTGAATCAGAAGCCTCTTTAGATCCAAATGCTAAATTCATACCTGAGAAAACCCGACTTCGCACCTTGGAAGAAAGCATACTACAATGTAAATGATATTTCCGTATTATATAAAAACATGAAATTCAAAAAATTAAATGAGAAAACGACATTTCATTATGGTCGAGCTCAGATAGGGGGAAAATCTTTTGTTAGGCTTAGGCCAATCTCAAAGAAAAAAGAAAGCATACTACAATGTAAATCATATTTCGAAATTAAACATGAAATTCAAACATTATATGACAAAATGACATTTCATTATGGTGGAAACCCAGATAGGGAGGAAATCTTTTGTTAGGCCTATCTCTCAAAGAAAAAGGAAAACACAAGATCAAATTGTCATTCTGTTGTTAGTCCTACTATACACAGCTTGAAACTCTTGAAGGTATTTCGAAAAAAAATAACGATTTTTTCGATATAGCTGGATTCTATGGCTCCTCTTCTTCCTCAGGTGGCCCATTACAACCAAATGGGGGCGGAGGTGGATCAACACTCAATGTGCCCTCCAACACCTTAACCACCTCTCTCATTGAAGGTCTTCGGCGTTCATCAATTTGGAGACACCAAAATGCAATTCTTAAAGAACGTTCCAGCTCTTGCAGATTAAACCCACCACTTATTCTTTTATCCGCTACATTCTCTGGACGCCCTTCCATCCACTCTCTGTACGCCCACTCACAAAGGTCCCCAACTCCTCTGCACCCACTAACCAATACTAACACCATCTTGCCAAAGTCCTCTACATCTCTCTCTGCAGAAGAGCACGATGCCTCGCTGACTACTTTCCCAAGTCCAAATTCAGTCACCTTGGCCTCTAAGTTTTCCTCCAATACCACATTCTCGCATTTCAAGTTTCCATGGCTCATAAATTCCCTACAGCTTGTGTGTAGATAACAAATGGCCCTTGCCACACTTAAACATATATCAAATCTCTTTCCCCAAGTCAGCTTCTTACACAATTTAAGATCTTCTAAATATTTCTCCACTGAACCATTCTTGGCATATTCATAGACTAGAAATCTGTGATCTAACTCACAACAGTAGCCCTGCAGTTTCACAAGGTTTTTGTGATGAATGCTTCCTATCTTTGAAACTGCACTCCGGTATTTTCTTTCTTCTATGGTTATATTCAGATCTTTGATTGCAACTGGCTTTTTATTTGGAAGAACACCTTTGAACATCTTTGGCCCAATCTGATGCTTAAAGTTCTCTGTAAGCTCCTCAATTTCAGAGAAGGATAACACAATCAAACCATTTGAGTTGGGGCTGGTATAAGCCAAAGCGGCTTTCTTTCTATCCAAATTTCTTCTTCTGAAGAACCAGAAACCAAGTGCCAATTGAACTAAAACAAAGACAACGAACATTCCTGAGGCTACTCCGATTACACAAGGGAAACAAAACTTATGAGACTGCTCAAGTGGAGAAGGGGAGGTCGTCACATGATTGGGATTTACAGCTAATGGATATGCACACGTCTTCACAAAAGATACTGAACTTAGTGAAGGGTCTGAATAGCCAGTAACATACTGCGTTCTCTTCATTAAGCACCGTGCAGTTCCATCATTTGAGAAGGTTGCAGCTATACAAGATGGGTCATTCAGGCACAAACTCTTACATTCCTGTAAACTAACTTTGGCAACTAAATCATCAGTTGGTGGATACATTCCATACAGGAAAGTATGCATATATTTAAGCATGTCAGAACCAGAATCACACGGATGATTTGGAATCAAACATCTGGAAATGGATTCATTTGTATGCTTAAACGGGCATTCGCAATCAGGGGACCCAGATTCAGTAAAGACACAGATGCCATGTTGGCCACAGGTTGCAAAGACATTGCACTGGTTCTCAACAGCTTGCCAGACTGATCTCCATGACTTTGAAGGCTCTACCCATGAGTATAACCGGAGATTACCATCAACATCTAGCCTAAGAAACCTGTAACTTACAGAGTCATTGTGATCTTCTCCAAACAGTGACCAAACAGGTTTCAAGTTCTGGTCGCGGAGTTGTAGGGCTCCATCAGAGGTGAGGACAGCACTGAGATTCGAACTAGAAGGGCTTCCACTTGTCCAATAGATGACATGACTTTCCCATCGCAGTTGCAACTGACCAGAAGCATTCATGAAAAGAGTGTAGTAACTGGACACAGAATTCTTGCTTGCAGCTCGGAGTGTATGAAACATAGAGAAGTTCTGTCCAGGAAGAAGTGTGTCAGAAGGTGTATCAAAACTTTGCCAAACAATATGTTTCTCTTTATTCAATAGGACAAGATTTCCATTGTCATTCAGAGCAGCTGAAACAACAGATAACTGCCTTGTTTTACTGCTCCATATCACTCCCTTTAAGGAATCAAATAAAATTAGTTCACCATCCTGGGTCAGTTGGACATAAGAATTGTTACCAAGAATAAGATCAGCTCCAGCAATCCACACCACAATTTGTTTATCAAGCGGAATAGACTTCGAATTGGAACGGATCCCAACACTATAGTTTGGCTCATCTGGACTGTTAAAAAATCCAAATGCAAAATCACCATTTGGAGAGACCCACATGTCTTTATCAACTATAGAAAGTTTGGAATCCAAGGGAATCTCTGAAGCGCCAAGAGAATGTAGCAGGAACCCAGCAAAGATACATAGCAAGAAACACAAATTGAGGAGAAGTCTGTCCTGTTCAGGCATATCTGAATATGCTTATAGATCCTACAAAAAACAATAAATGAGTACTATGCCTTCGAATCAAAGTGGGAAAAGATATATGAACATTTTCCTTCGAGAAATTTGCTGTAAAGGACACAAGTATATATGGAGATTACAATAAACTATATTAGGCTATAATCTAATCTAGGCTATAATTGGGGTCGACCCACAAAAGGTGGAGTGTAATACAAATAAGGTAAGATACAATTGCTAAAGTAACGGAATTTTATTCCTAACAATGCCTGCCATTAAGTACTGAATCACTAGGACATTTAAGAGTAGAAATAGACGCATGTGAAGAAAAAAAACGTTGGCTAGTTCCAACCTTTTCAAGACTAAGCCCACTGCAAAGTTAAAATGGCAGGAATAAAGACAACTCAGAGACAGAGAAAGAAAAAGAAAATCGTAGGCATTGGATAGATTTCAATGTTTCTAGGCCAAATGAAGATTGAAGTTCAAAACTTTCTATCATAAGCTCAAAGAAACAACCACCAAAATGAATTTCCTACAATTCAAGAAATAACAGAATATTCCGAATTCAGTACCTGAAAAGACAGTCTAAATCCCAGAAATTCAACAAACCGGTGCGGATTGCCACCATGACCATCTCAGAAACATCCCATTATTATTTCTAAGGGCCATAAGAAGATTGACATGTGAGCAGTCAATATTTGTAGAATCAAACAGAGATTGACTAAGTGATTAAGGCAGGAGAACGAAGTGACAAAAAATGAGCTGTAAAGGAGTAAAAAATTGGAATTTAGGGGGTTATAAAGTGGGCGTTGAATTGATTCCTGGATATAAATGGGACCCAAATTAGGCAAGGCAATCACTTTCAGGGCTTAAAAGGTTAAAGACTCTGGACAATGATGCTGCAGAAACATCATCTCTGAATATTAAAAAGATGATAAATGTAGGAAATCTACCAAACCACAAACTATACAAGAAATTCAAAAATCTGCCCCAAAAAAATACAAGAAATTGAGAAAACCCCATTTCTGGAACAAGCTTCTTCTATGGATTAAAACCATAGATTGGCAGCAACTAAAACAAATATGAAATGGGTTTGATTCTCACTTATACTATGACTGAGTGAGATTTGGAAAAGAAAAAAATAAAACTTTAAACATTTACTAACCAGGTTATCTCCAAGTAGAATCATTCCAGGATGGCTGCCTCCCAAAAATTCAAAATTCTGCTTGAAGAAGGATTTTACTTCTTTTCCTGGAAAGCTTTTCAAGGGCTACTTTTCCTAGAGGACCCAAAGACAGAAACTTGAACACTGAAAACAGACAATGGGTTTCTTCTTGAACAGTTGAAGAAATGAAAACCAGGGGCCAAAAGCTGTGTGGATAAGAGAGAACAAGTGGGGCAGACTGAGACTAGGCAATGGGTTGAAATGGAGAAGGATTGGGATGAAGCTGCTTAAACTGAAAGCATTCTACTGAAAAAAAGTGAGAAAGTGGAAGGTGGGGGGTTGATGTAGCCGGAGATGGTGACAAATAGTCGCCGGAGAAGAGGCAGAGTAACCATATTGGGAAAGAAAGACTGAGGAGAATTGTATGGTAGTGAGTGAAAGCAAAGGTTTTGGCTACTAAAAGGGTTTTCAGGATTAATTGTTTCTTTTTCTTTTTTAACAAGGTAAACAAACATTTACGCATGGCCAAAAAAAAGAAAGTAAAAAGTTACTTTACTTGGCTTCATTCAAATAAAGAATATTCCCAAAAAAAATAATAAAGAATATGTTAACCAGTGCAAATTCAGTAGTCAACGTAAGGACTTTGACCACCTACTATTAGTGAGATGTGAAGATTAAGACGGCTCGAGTGACGACAAAAAAAAAAGAACACTAGAAGGATTGGAAAAGTAATCTTTGGTTGATTTTAGCTAATAAGTTTACAAGTGTATTGCAGATGAATTGAGCGATCTTTTTTTTTTTTTTTTTGTTACAAGGAGGGTCGAAGCTCAAGAGAAAACCAAAAAGAAAATTACATTGGGACAAGCCTAGCAGTGGTCATCCTAACAGAGTCATTTGCCAAGAGGCTTACAATAGAAGGAGGGGGAAGATCAACAACATGATAACTCAAATTAGAACTTTGACCTATCTTTACAAGTGTATTGCATATGAATTGAGCTATCTTTCTATTAAGGAGTTGGTGCCCTTTTACCTTCTATTTATAGAGGTACATGGGATATTTCTATAGTTATCTAGAGCGGCTTGGCTTATTGAGCCGATCACGTCAGTTCTGACCGCCCGTTGTGTCTGAATTGAGGACCAATGGGATGCCACCACTTAGCCGTTATGAGTACCTTATGTTGTTTATAGGGGCAATGCACAGAGTAGCCTCTGACTCCTATCACATTACGTCAGTCCTGATCACTTGTTGTGTCTGAGCTGAGGACCAATGGAATGTTGTCACTTAGCTGTTATGAGTACCTTATGATGTTTATAAGGGCAATGTACATAGTAACCTCTAACTCATGTCACATCAGGTCTAGGAGTGAATAGCCACCTTATACGTGGAATCGGAGGTGACTGAGGCAACAGCTTTGAAGAGGGATGTACTCCTTTAAGGCGAGTCTTATCATCAACGTGGCTCTCTCATCGCCAAGCATATGATAAGTATTCGTTCTCAGTTAAGTTATCGAGATGAGGTATCAGTTGGAAATTTCTGCAATGGGCACACAAGGGAATTGTGATGACTGACGATCACTAATGGTCGAACCAGAAGGTCAGAAGGTCAGAAGGTCAGTAGATTGCTAGTATTTTAGTCAAATTCTAGGAGCTCAGTGGTCGAACCACAAGCAGGTGATTGGTCATTTGTATGACCAGAGCGCCCCTCGTGGTTGGCTCTTTGAGGCGTACTATAAGGCCCGACCCTACGTAGAGGGATATGGCCACATGTCATGTTTGTATTGTGAAGATTAAGATGGCTCGAGTGACGACAGAAAGGAAGAACACTAGAAGGATTGGAAAAGTATTCTTTGGTTGATTTTAGCTAATAAGTTTACAAGTGTATTGCATATGAATTGAGCTATCTTTCTATTAAGGAGCTGGTGCCCTTTTACCTTCTATTTATAGAGGTACATGGGATATTTCTAAAGTTGTCTAAAGCGGCTCGGCTTATTGAGCCGATCACGTCAATCCTAATTGCCCTTTATGTCTGAACTGAAGACCAATGGGATGCCGCCACTTAGCCATTATGAGTGCCTTATGCTGTTTATAAGAGCAATGCACAGAGTAGCCTCTAACTCCCGTCACATTACATCAGTCCTGATTGCTCGTGACTCTCCCATGGCCAAGCGTAGGGTAAGTATTTGTTCTTGGTTAAGTTCTCGAGCTAAAGTATTAGTTGAAATTTCTGCAACGGACACGCAAAGGAACCGTGATGACAGACGATCACTAGAAGTCGACTCACCTTTGCTCGATTCAGAAGGTCAATGGATTGGTAGCATTTTAGTCAAATCCTAGGAGTTTAGTGGTTGAACCACAAGCAAATGATTTGTCATTTGTATGACTAGAGCACTCCTCGTGGTTGGCTCTTCGAGGTTTACTATAAGGCCTGGCCCTATGTAGAGGGATATGGCCACATGTCATGTTTGTATTGGGTAGACTAGGCTCGCTCATTTCCTTACGTCAACATAATATTTTATAGAAAAGAAAAGCACCCAATTCTCTCTTCTTCTTTTTCCTTTTTTTTCCCCCTATATAAGATAAAAAGAAATGAGGGAAAAGCACCCAGTATATTCCGCACGTGAATCCAACTATTTTATCCATTGTAAAAGTTACAGCCTATCTTTTCTTTAAATTATTCTGCACACTTCTAATATTTTATATTCCAATGAATCATTTTTTATTTTATTAATTTCATGTCTTTTTAGGGGAGATTCTTACGTGCGGCTGTCGTATACGGGCCCGGCAACACACTCACATGATATGGACCAACCGTGAGGCTGGGCGTGACCAAAATACATGGGAGCACTAATCTTCCAGGTGACTGGCTACCGAATTGAAGAATTTCTCGTATTCATGAACAGATATCTCCATCATCATGATTCATGAACCCCAAAATCTTAAATTTGTAATGATAGCAGAAATGCACAGTAGAAAAAGGCATAATCTCTTAGGAAGAGGAAAATTTCTAATCAAATCTACAAATGATTATAATTTGTCCTTTCATATTGATGATGAGTGTAGCCAGCAAACATCAACAAGGAAAAGCACAAAAAGAAAATGGTTACATCAAAAATGAAGACAACGCATAATCCACTTATGAACAAAAGTAAATTATGTACCCTTACCTCAGCTAAGTGATCAAATTACAATATTACAAAAACAAAAACAAAAACATAAATTCATTATTCATTGACTTCAATAACAAACCCAAAACTCAAAACCCAACGAAAATTGATGAAGAAATTAAAGAACATACCTTTTTAGCAGAGTCGCTATTGCTTTAGAGCATTTTCAACTGATATGTCAAATTGCTTTAGGCTCTTGAAACTGTATATTCAAAAACCCTAATATGAAAACCTATTCGAATGAGTGTAATAACTATAAGATGATTTTTTATTTTTATTTTTTGGAGAACTAAGAAGGAATGAATTGAGAAAACGTGATATCTTTTAATTTCATAGATTGCTATGTTGCCGCTCTTTCCTTTTTCAACAAAGTTGCATTGTTTAGATAATTTTATGAAAATATTTTTTCGGAATATTTAAAATTTAATCAATTTGCGTTTTTCTTTTGTTTTTTTTTGGAGAACATAATAAATTTGTTTTTCAGCTCAAACAAAAGAACTCCTTATTTCACTTTTTAAGTGTAAATTAGGGTTATGTGATACTCACTGTCAATGTTTGGCGTTTCTGTTTTTAGAAAAGATTTAAAATGAAATACAAAGTTTCCCACCCAAATACATCTCACCCCATCTTTTTACACCCCACTTCTTCATCCCACTTTAATCCAGAAGCCCCTCATATGCTCGTTCTGTCACCCAAACCCTACAACGATTACTTAATTAACAAGGAAAGATAACTGATTTAATGTATTTCATTATATTTTTAATAACAAACAATAGTTTAGATTACTATAAATCAATATAATTTATGAGAAAAGAGATTCGAACTTGAATGTAAGGGACGGACTCACTGTCCTAATCAACTGGTGTAAGAGATGATTCAAGACGAAGAAAAAAAAGGTTAAAAGTTGGGATATGAGGAAGGTGAAATATCTCCTATGTAATGATGCAATTGATTAAAAACCACAGCAAGCAAAGTGTAGAAAAAGCATAGGATCCAAGAACCGAGAGCAGAGAAGTTGATCCGAAATCCTATTAATTATGATATATCGTAAAACCACGACAAAAACATTGGAGGAGGAGGCCCAGCTGTCCTTCCATGAAGTCAAGCTTTCCATGATTAACAAAATAGACAACTGACACAGAAGTCACAGACTCACCCACCCACGTCTGATATCGATCAGTTTAAAGGAACAAGAAGATAATCTCCAAAGCCATAACCAAAATATTTATTTTTTAAAAAAGAGAGAGATTCTCTTCATCTTTTGCTTCCTGCTTTTCTTTTTTCTCAAAAGGCTACAAGAACGCCAAAAAGGCAAAAGCTCCATGAGCTGCCTGCATGCAGTGCAATAAAAATAGCTTTCCTCCACTCTCTGATTCTCCATTGCAATGGACCCACAGAACTTTAATTTCTGAGAAAATACTTGAAAAAATTTCAAAGGATTTCAAATTTTCAACTCTATCAGTAGCTTTGAATGGACCATCAGATACCACAACAAAATGGGCCCCTTCGCCAGACTGAGGGCTTTGAGTTGTTCAACTGCTAAGCCCGTGATGTCAAAGTTGTGCATCTTCAATAATTCAAACCAACGTCTTCTTCTTCGCTAGGTATATATTCCTTAGCCGCTAGATAGGAACTGTGGATGTGGATAAAAAATGTATTACCGTAACAATTTACAATAAATAAATAAAGTAGGTGGTTCTCTACTAATAATTTTGAGGCGTGCTTAAATAATTGCGAAACATTTCTTTAAAAATTTGCTTATTTATCAATTGCAAAAAGAAAAACCAAATTTTTATTGCACAATGATTATTGGAAAAAAATATATATTGTATGCTAGAATTCTATTGTGCTTATAGATAATCTTTCAATTAAATTATATAAAGGAGTGCTAGCGATAGGGTTTCAAGACCTACACGAGGGTGGTTCATGCATATACAACACAAGGGATTCATGTGGAGGAAAAAAGAAGTTCAGTCTTTACTGAAAAGAGGAAGAAGAATGAGGTCATAATTGGAACACAGGGGCTGGTTTTGAATGTGGATGGATTTTTCATTAGTTTTGGTGCTTTGAACTTGAATTACATACTCCGTATCGATTTCTTCCTTCATTAGTTGTTTGTGGCTGGTTTTGAGGATGTTTCTCATTCAACTTATTCGCACAGCTCTGTAATTGATAATCTTGTTCAATCTAATCATATAACTAGATATCAATTGGTTATGAGAAAAAAAACAAAATTCAAGTTGGTTTGAAACTATAATTTCTCATCATATGGAGAAATGGGGGAGAACAAGCAAATGTCTCAAGTTGAATACCATAAGAAAACTTCAATTAGCAAAAATTCCACCTCTAATTTTTCTAAGAAATTTCTAAAAGCCCTCTTGTTGGGAATAAGGATTTAGTCTACTCCAATGTCTCACAGTAACCACATCACCCTCTCTTCGCACCCCAAGGCCACAACTGATCCAAAAAACCGCAGTTTGACTGGTTTGACATGTGTGGTATACGATGCATGCCATGGTGAAGAAAATATCAGCAGAGCTTCAGGAAGATGAGGGACGAGATGTATTGTTACTAGTCACTACATTCAGGGAGCATCTTGATGGTAATATGTGTGTAATGGTGTGAGTATTTGTTAGTTGAGTCTCTTCTCTCACTGGAAAGCTTGTGTACTGAAAATATGCATTGCATTTTTACTCATACAATTCTGTCTTTTAAGTACCCAACTGTCTTACCAATTTCTCCCAAACTAACCAACAATCCAACCAACTCTGCCACATCACAAGCTGACTCAGCCAACCCATTAAACCGAGAATTGAAACGGTTTCATATGTCCCTTCTTTCTATTTCTCTCGTCACGTGACTAGGTAATTTTTTTTCCATTAATCCAATCACCCATCATCCTCATCCTTTTTCTTTTCTTTGGCCAGCGTCGTACTTACTCATGGCTGGTCATAGACAGTCATTTAAATTTTGATCATCTTCACCTTACTAAACCTGTCACTTCTTCAGAACTTGCATTGCTAACTTCTCTATGCCTTGAAATTGTTCAGTGTTGCATTGCTAACTCCTCTATTTTTTTACTAAATAAATTATATTTACAAGTACCAGAGAAATAAAACCAATTGAAAATAACACACATTCTAGAATCATCAACACCTAATCATATTAGTGATATGAATTTACTGCTATACAAAAATTGATTAAATGAATTCACATTAGATGGGTCATATCTGGTACAGGCTTCTGCTTGGGCCCAGGCCCATACAGTGCTGCAAGACCCATGTATATCTGTTCTCTTTTTTTCTTTTGGCATTTTTGGGCAGGCAACCCACATTTGTATTTATTTATTTTCTTTTGGATTCTAGTTTGTCAAAGTTAGCAAAGGAATGAGTTTTTTTTTTTTCATACACATACTACCAAAGTGTTCGAATCTGGGACAACTGATTTGCAAGTTAATGCCTATTTTCACCGGGCTAAAAACCCCATTAGCCTAATTTTGTATTAGTTGGAAAGTGGTAATTTGCTCCCTATACCAACCCAAAACCTAATTTTTTATTTATTTATCAAAATTTTAAAAAAATAATAATACATTAATTGAATCTCGACCGTCTATGCAACGATGATTAAACAAGTGTCATATCCATGATGGAATGGAGAACCCACTTTGGTCCCCATGATAGGGTGCCAACATATATAGCATAGAGCCGGCCAAATTTCCACGTCATATTCCTACTAAAAAAATTGAGGTGTTTAGTTAAGAGTATTTTTGGCATTTGGCCTACCCACCAAATTGACAAGTCCTTTTCTTTTGTGGGGGCATCTTTGTTTGGTCTCTTTGTTAATGGATTTGGCCGATTTAGAGACAAATTAAAAGGGAGCGATCTTAGCCCTACAAAAACCAAATCTCCAAAGTTAAATTTGGGGACCATATTCTTATCTATAACAAATCACAAATGCAAGTGAATGTCGCTTTCACGTCCACATCTCATAGCCGAGGAAGCATATAGAGACATACTAATTACCAATTGGATAATAAATCTAATGAAATGTTGTATTTGATAAACTTATAAATAAAATAAAATAAAAAGGCTTATTTACTGTAGTGCCCTCTTGAAACTATGATCAAATCTTACTTTACCATTTGGAAGTTGAAGTGGCCCACTCTTTCTTCTTCATGGCTTTTATTCATGCTCTAGAAGCTCCTTATTCTTAGGGTTTTTTTTAAACTGGATTCAAAGGTAGAAAAGGATAAAACTCGAATCTAAGATAAAGATTGTACATAACCTCACAAGATTTCCCAAATGTAAAATCCATTTAAACCTCACATGCATATGCTTAATTTCATTCCAAGTTAGCTACCAAAAAGAATAGTACTAGTGATAAAAGAAGAGATAAAATCACAATTACTTTTTTTTATAGGACTTCTTCACTTTGTTTCAAATCTTTTTCCTCCATTCAGATGAAGGAAAATAATTCGGGATTTAGCTAAAAGTCTGAAAATAAAGAGAAGAAATTGATATTTCTATTGTTTGGCAACGTAAAGACGAAACTTAATAAATGACATGTAGAAAAAATAGTGAAAATTGGGGATCAAGATTACGGAGTTTATTTTCCGCCAAAAGATATGTCATTTTACAATTGCTATTGAGCGGGAATTCGTTTCACAATCGAATTCGTAATTTCTATCATTTACAAAATTCAACATACATAAATTCAAACACTAAAACTATTAATTCCCAAAAATTTAAATGATGGAGATCTAAATTCTGTCAGTTTAGAATTATATACAGTTTTCAATTCCTTCATCCAAATAGAAAGTAGTTAATTTGGAAGGTATCATGGAACTGAGGTATTAAAAACTGGCTGCAATCGTGGAATATCGAGTATCAAAAAGCAAAACGTTTGATGTTAGTAATAATGATAGAAATTGTAAATACAAAATTTGAAATTTTAATAGGATATTAAATGTTAACCCAAAATTTCAAGCATTTATTGGGGAAAGCCCATGGATTTTTTAAAGAACAATTCGGACCCATTTGTGGGTTTATATCAAAATTTGAATTAATGGTCGTGATGATGTGTCAGTTGATTTTTTCTCAATGCCCATTTTACCTCTAATAATATCCACTTGTTATCTTTTTTACCCCCAAAAAACATTTTATCCATTCATCATGAAATTAATTGCATAATAGCCATTTTCTTTGTCAACCCCTTAATTGAATTTTCTTATCTTCCCTTTCCTATTTATTGTGGAATTAGTGACATAATAATAATTTATAAGACACCTTTAAAAGTTTCAACTTCTTCTCCTTTAAAAGTTTTTCAGTGTTTGCCTACCTCCCAAAGAGGCATTTGAATTTGCTGTGAATTTGGCTAGTTCAAATTAAATGTGGGTAGGTCTAGGAGAAATGCCTATGGGAATGTTGGTGCAGGGGGTGTTCTAAGAATTTATTGTGGTGACTAGATAGGTGGTCTTGTTGTGAATTTAGGGAAAGGGGAATTGTGGGATTTATTCTTTGGGCTTAAAGCTAGCTGTTCAGAAAGGGATTTCTCATCTTCTCATTGAAATAGGGTTTTACTTGATGATTTGCTAGGGGGTTTGAAATGGGATTGGTTTAGTTTTACTTGATGATTTGCTAGGGGTTTGTAAGATATTTAATATTTCATTATTAATACCGATCATCCAATCCAATCCAATACAATATCATTTGGACCGGATCGGATTGGATTTAAACATCTAATATGATTAGATCGGATGAAGATTGACTAAATTGTATTAGTTTTGAACCGATATACACCCCTAACTTATTGATTGCAAACGTAATTTTTTTTTAATACAAGTGATAGTCGAAACTATAAGGGGAATGGGACTTCTCAAACACACACTGCTAAAATGTCATAGAAGTTTGAACTTAAAACCACTGATCTGTAAGTCCATGTCATTTTCCAGTAGGCTAGATTGCATACATGATTTAGCTAAATTATAAGGAAATTAGATAAATATGGTTCTAATCAATGATCTCCACATAATGTTATATTTATATCTTCAGTGGTTTTGTAGGGCCATACAATTATTTCATGATGGTCCAAACCTTGTACACACACAAAAGTGAGACAGGGTAATGGAAAAAGGATTTCATTTTTCAATAAAACATAATACTAGAAAAATAAAAGAAATAAAGTCTCGAGAAAAACAGAAAATTTAGTTTAGATAAAGGTAAATTTTGACATTTATATTCTTTACTTCATCTAAAGTTGAGAAAAAAATTTCATTTTAATTTTATAAATTTGAGAAAAGTCATGGAAAAAAAAACTATTGAAATTCATTTTCGTGAAATTGCATCGTATTTTTCTTTAGTAAAAGTTTGCACCATGCTTGACATAAGAAAAATGTTGCATAAGTAAATCATTTTTTTACTATATATGTTTCAATTTGTAGAGAGATTATAGAATACTACTGTAATACGGCTATGCGATACATCTTATACACATGTTATAATATAAGTGGATATTTATGAATACTAACCATGTTGTCCACACAAATTATAACACGTCTACAATATGTACAATATATATCATGTGACTATTCGTCTATAATTTCTTCAATTTGTGAGGGACCTAGACACCTACATAAAGTCCAAGGTCTAGCTCATAGGCTCATTTTTTTACTTTCATTTTTAGCATTTAATTTTTGTTGACCAAACAAATATAGTAAAAAATAAAAATAATAAAAAAATAAAAAGTTTATCCAACGAGAAAGATTTCCTCCAAAGCATGTGAAGCTGATAAGTTTGTTGTACTATGAACTCAAAAAGGAGAATCCCCGCATACTGTCCCACATGCGGCATCCAAATAATTCTGTACTTCGATCCCCTCTACCACGTCAGCACCACGATCATACTTGGAAGCAGCGTTGGGTCCGAGCATCACACCCAAATATTTTGACGATTTAATATACTATTCATTTTCTCAATTTCTTTCACTTTGTTACTTAGTCAAGTAAGGCGGCTCAAAGGAACTCTTTTGATGAAAATAATAATTATGAACAAATATTAGAAAAAAAGAAATTCCTTTTGTTAAAAGTCTTGTAGGTTATATTGTTGCATTATTGATATGAATTATTAATAAGATATGCATTTGAGATATTTAGTCATATACTCATTCTTTGCACTAAAACCATAAATAAATCCTACACTATTTAATTTCTATAAACAAATAATTAAAAAATCTAAAAAATGGCAACTGGCCCTATTGAATTTAATTTTGATTATTAAATTACTTTGATGTCCTATTGAGTACTTTGGGCTTTTTTATGAGGTTTTTGGGTTGAGTTTGTTTTAAGAAATTAATGGCAGTTTTGTAATTTAAAATAAGTAAAAAGCCTTTTTGTTATATTGTAAATGGGCTTTAGGTGTGTTTCTAAAGTCCATTTCATATAGGGTTTTTTATAATTTAGGCTCCTATATTGGGTATAATAGTGAATCTCCCTATATTTTTTATCACGAACTATTGTCCCATTAATAATTTGATAATATAAAATTTCAATGCGAAGAGCCACTCTAGGTTTAGGGGGACACATTCGCCCTTGTGCCCAAGGTGATCCTCACAAATTTTTAACCGAGTTTATAAATGTTATGCAAATTTTCTTAAGTTTTGTTGTGTATCTATACCCAAGAACTCAATTTTCACTATGTATATATTTTTCTTTGTTGGATGGTTAGGATTAGGTGGTCAATTTTCTTTGTCTAATGTGAATCAAGTCAGTTTTGATTCAGATGGGATTTTTCTTCTGCCTCAAATGATCCGCACAAGTAGGAGTACAAGTCACCAAAGAGGTACTAGTGTATCACCAACCAACCCTATCTAATGTCTAAGTCAGAGTTGAGCAAATAAGTGTTTGAGAAAGCAAATGGACAGAGTTTCTAGGAGAAGAGAAGTTATTATCCTTGTTTGAATGTAGGTGGAGGGTATTTATAGGATAAGGAGGGGGAGCAAATATCCCTAATTCCATGTTTTGTAAAAGTGGAGTCATGCCTTTATCATGATGATGAGGTGTGCTTAGGCATGGGATGCTTCATCATGGTGAGAAGATGTATATATTACAAAATATTATAGTGCTATATTCTTCCCAATATTAAAACATGTCTTAAATTCAAATCACTTATAAGGATGCCCTCATTTTAAGCTAAGGACACTATGATATTGTCACACCTCCAATTTATATATATATATATATATTGGGATTGTGAGGTAAAAGAAAAATTTAAACTAAAAATTTAAATATCAAGAAACATGAGAATTGAACATAAACTTCTATTTAAACCAAAGTAATTTACATTGTAATTTTACAAGCAAAATAACAGAAAACAACAGACTTTTAACTTTTATTTATTTATTTACAACAAAACATCCAAAACTATTCAAAACTCGTTCTTCTTGTTTCCACATCACAAACTAAACTTCAGATTCAAAACCTACAATAGATTTAATAAGGGGTGAGCACTACATGCTCAGTAGGGGGTCCTATGTCTTATGTGATCAATGAGATTTATAATGTACAATTTATGCAATGCATGAATGAACTTCAATTCTACTCAACTCATTAATCTATATAATAGGGCAAACAAATCTGCATGTCACATACCAAGCATTTTACCACTGTGATTCCAGATGCCCCATTATATAAATTAACACCCATCTCAATTATCCCACAATTCCCTTTTTGCTAGTCATCTTGTCTAAATCATTCATCTCCAAGCCCAAATCACCCAATCGATAATTATACTGCCGATTTCCTAATTTACTGTGCACATGGGCTCGCCTAAACTTGGTTCCTATAATGGTCAGACTCAACTACACAAAAGATCTTTCTCATTACCCTCTTTTCCATAATTTCTTTATCAACCCAAGAATTCCTGCCATCACCGATAACATATGATCATGTCAATATATAATAATCAAATAGTAATATCATGCATAATATAGTGTTCACGAAATTTGATTAAACCAATCTCTGTAAAGATTCTCCAAGAAACCCCCTACCTCAAATCCAAAGCTATTGTATAACTCCCAGTCGCAAGTCAAACACTTTGAGCTTCTCCAAAATCTCACCACACTTTAGTTCTCACTTTTTTTTTTCTTTTTCTACCTATTTTAGGAAACTAAAGCAATTTAAGTGAAGAAGTATAAGGGAGTGCTATTTGTAGGAAGCTAAAGTCGGCAAAGTCCAAGTAATAGGTATACATGAAAGTTAAAATTGTGACACACAACTGGTCTATAGTTTCCTAGAGTACTTGGGTTGCTTGAAACTGAGAGAAAGGGAGAATGAGAAAAAAAAAAACCAAAGAGGAAGAAGTAGAAAAAAAAACAGAGAGAAGAATAAGAATAGGAAGAATTGGAGAGAGAGAGAGAGAGAGAGAGAGAGAGAGAGAGAGAGAGAGAGAGAGAGAGAGAGAGACATGCTTGAGAAAGAGGAAGAGAGAGAAAAGAGAGAAGGAAGAAAAAGAAACTATGAGTGTTTTTTTTTTTCATGGGAGTCCTAGATGGGAGGTGGAACACTTTTCTTTTCTTCCTGGATTTAAGATTTTTTTTTTTTTAGTTTAAATCTTGTTAACATAATACTCGTGAAACATTCAGCAAAAATAAAAACGATTTGATTATATAAAAAAATAGAGAAGGTGGGAGAAGTATACTTGTTCAGTGTATCAATTAACCAAAAAAATTCAACTTTTTTATTTATCATTTTCAATTAATATTAAAAATAATTCTAGGTTTTTTTACATTAAAATTTTATTATTGTTTTAGTTAATTTTTTTCAACATACATTAGCAAAAATACACTTGAAAAATAACTCACATATTATTATTCTCAAATTGTAATACCATATACGTTTTCACTGTTTTTATTTCTTGAATTTGTTTTCAAATTAATCTACCAGGCACATTCTTGAATCCTAAAAGTGCAAATTTGTTTTCTCGTTTTCATCCTCTGAAAATGTTCTCAGAAAACGTTACGAGACGGACCCTTATTTTCTCCCATTCCCATATTTGGTTTGTGCAATATTAAGGATGAAAAGTTGTACATTTTGTCAACAATAGCTTAATTTTTTATATATTAAAAGTTATTAATACTTTAACAATTTGTTTCTTTTTTTTTGAGAAATTCTAGGATTGCATTCATAATTCAGCCAAAAAAGCCATTAGCCACAAGGGGCCAAAACAAACTAGCCACAAAGGGCGATTACAATAACGGAGCGGTCGAACAACAAAATTAAGACAATTTGGTGCGCCTCCACTAACGATCACGCAGGATCGAATAAACTCTGGCATAGGCATCCCAACTAAGATTGCAAACTCAGAATAATCAAAAATAGACAAAGCTTGAAAAAACCAAGCCATAACAATACAAATAAAACTCTCACAAAGGAGAGATAAAAAGCTCTCACAAAGGAGAGATAAAAAGCTCTCACAAAGGAGAGGTGAAAAGCTCTCACAAAAGGAGAGGTGAAAACTCACAGGGAACCTACAGAGTCTCTGTGACTTATTCCGAATATAAAGAAACCGCAAAAAAGATGGTGGCAGAGATCCGACGTCAGAACGCAGGTAGAGATCCAACGCTGAGACGCAATCGCCTATGATGGTTGGAGGAAAATCATAACAAATCGCAATCGCCTATGAGAGAAAAACCATTTGTCTCTGGAGAAGAGAGGGAGGAAGAGAAAGAGGGGAGAGGAGAGGAAGAATAAGGGCCTCCTCCCCCCTCAAAGTGAAAACGGCTCTAGGAGGGTTTTTTGAGAGAGAGAGTTTTTTTTCTCTGCTAGGGTTTGTGTCTATCCGTTAACAATTTGTTTCTAAAGGTCAAAAGTGATTCTAGAAAATTATAGGGGTGACAATTTCCAACTTAGCCTAATGAATGCCTATAAATGCACCCGATAAATTTTTTGGGGCAAATTCAAGTTAATGTGCTAGGACACGATTAATAAAAAGGTGAGTGTTGGTTCAACATGCCAACCCATATATTAACCTACTTAACTCATTTAATAAATGGGTCGTGTCAACTTGTTTACAACTCGTCATATTTAACCTATTTAGTTTATTAGTTTAAATTTTATAAGTAATTAAATTATATTTTTAAAATTTAAATTTATACTTTTGTATAATATTTTTAATATTGTTTTAAGTGTTATTATTATTGATAAATATGAATATTTAATAGAATACATGAGCTTAAATAGGTTAACGGATTTAAATATGCTAAATAGGTTAAACAGGTAAACAATGTTAAACCTAAATAACATTTTAACTGAACTTATCTAATAAATGAGTTACACAAGTCGTGCAGTGTTAACAGTGTAATAAACGAGTCGTATTAAGGTTGGAGACTGCAAATCCATGTAATAAATGGGTTGTATTCAAGTTGAAGATTTTAAACCTGTTTAGTACCTTAACCCGATACGAAACGACCCATTGCTACCAATAGAAAATGTTAGTAGGGGTAATTTAGTCCTAAAAGGTTTCATTAACTGCTTTCCTAGGTGGGGGAAAAAGATTCCCAAGCTAAGCCAAGGGTATGAAATTTCTCATACATGGGAAGTTCATACCCATGAGTCCATAATCACATTCCTAAGAGTGCACTTACCAAACATGAGAATGCAATTTCAAATCCATTCCCAAACTCCTAAACCTTGAACCAAACAACCATTTGGCTCAAAAAGTTCAATTTGTGAACCAAACAAGCCCTTAGTTCTTATTTTAGAGGAGGGTAGTTGTGAGGATCTTTTTGCTCCAAAAAATTATTATTGTTCTTTTTGAATTTTTGTTTCATACATTCCTCCATTATAAGAAGAACTTGCATTTCACAGAGATAAAATTGTTTTGCTATCCTCATCCAATCACACTTCACCATGTGGAATCTTTATCTCGCATGGTGGAACGTAACTGATTGAAAACAACAAAAGAGAGTTATCTCATGAGATACAAGTTTTTCTCCTTCATGACTTCCTTATCTTTCTCATCTTCCACTTTCCATCATTTTTTACATAGCTAACAAAAACACACACACAAAAACTAAAACGGGCTCATAATTATTTGATTATCTTCATGACAATTTTTTTTGGAACACATTTCCTATTGAGACGTTCGATAATAAACTAAACTCACACATACTACACTAATGCTAGGACTCGAACTCAGGACCTTTCTTAGAGAGCAATTGCTCCACACCACTTCATGGCAATTTTAATATTTATCAAAAGAAATATATTCTTTATTATTTGATGGGAATTTAATAACTAAACATTTTTTTTCTATAAAAAAAAGGCCAACGGTTTTAAATTTTACTAGCCCCTTGGCACAGGCTCACACATGTGCTAATTGGTTTTCTTTTTTCTTTTATTTTTAGAATTAATAAAAGATAATATTGGTAGTTATGATCAATAAAAGTATGACCTATTATCTGATTTGTTTTTAATATGAAAAAAAATATGAATTTACCATATTATCCTCATTTAATTAATAATTTAATTCTTAATGTTTAAATAACCAAGTGCATTTTCTGGTATTTTAAATGTTTCACAATTCTTTGCCTTTTGCTCTATATATATATCAGTCCTGATCTCTTGGACTACAAGGGTCCAAGAGATTTGTGGTCACTCACCGTTGGATGTAAATTCAATGGTTCACTCACTCTTTCACTCCTTTTAAGAAACTTTTTTTGAACCATTGGATTAATATCCAACGGTGGGTAACCACAATTTCATGGACTCCTGTGGTCCAAGAGATCGGGACTGATATATATATATATATTAAGTTTTCTTATTATACAAATTTTATTAAGTTTTTAATTTTTTTTTGGCTTTTATCATAAATGATCCTTGAAGTTTGCGAAATTATTAACTTTCGTTCTTTATTTTTTTTGGTAACATTAATAGTCTAGTATGTGGACCCCTACACACTAATGAAATGACGACATGTGGATTTAAGTAAAATATATATTTTTTAAACTTTAAATAATTAAAATAAAATAAAAATCTGATTGCCCTCTTCCTCTCTCCTCTCTTTCTCCCTTTCTCTCTCTCCCCTTCTCCCCCCCACCCAATTTCCACGCAGCACCACCCCAAAACTCAATTTCCATTTCCACGCAGACCCTTGTCCCTCTATGTCGGTACAAGAGCCAGACTATTGGAGAAATAAAACAGAGGGGAGACACATAAATGTGAAAAAGGTAGTAAATTGAGACAAAATAAATTGAGATTTTCTATTTAAACCCCACACTTCTCTTTTTCACCCCATATTCTAAGTTCACCCCAACTTCTAATTTAAATTTTCACAATTTCTAAGAAAACCCCACTATGTTCCCAAACTGCCCTTAAATACACCCCAAGTTGAAAAAATATGAAATAAAAGAGTTTTTCTATTTAAACCCCACACTTTTCTTTATTCACTCCAATACTTAAATCATTAAACAATATTTGTAGTATACATGAGATTTTATTGTTTTCACAAGACTATTTTTATCATGTGATTAAAAAGGTTAACTAATCAGACAAAGATGTGTATAGTAGGGTTCAAACCTCAGACCATTGACATGCAAGTTAAGATCTTTTTTTACAAGACTAGACTCCATTAGCAATAAGATGTAGATGAGTTTGTATTTTTCTAAAACTTAATATAAAGAGTGGTGGGGTGTGTGTATAGATAGATGTACTAAGATTAAATATTAAGTTGAATGACCTTTTTTGTCTTTTTACACAATAATAAAACTAACAGTTTAAAAATTTAAATATTGGGGTGAAAAAAGAGAAGTGCGGGGTTTAAATAGAAAATCTCAATAAATTTTAGGAGGCAAAGTGAAACTCAAAATGAGTTTAAGATGGTATATCAAAAAATAAACCTTCCTTTTTATGCGTGTAACTTTGAAAGAAATTGAAAACATAGACCCTTTTAATTGGACCCTTGTAATCGAAAAGATCGGAAGTGTTAATTTACTTAAGGGTGAAGAATAATTTTATTAATAATTAATTTTGTTTTTGCCTTTTCGTTTCTTTATGTTTTGTGTGTCGTTGGTGCTCCATGCTTTTTTGCCACCAAGGTGCTTCCATGCCTTTTTCCTTCCCCCCTTGTGATTTGACTAAACAATTAACCAAAATTGACTCGTGCCTTAAGTCCGCTCCCGTACGCTCGCAACCAGCGCTCCGAACCTCCCTAATTGGCGGACGCCAGTCCTCATTTCATTCCAGTTTAATTCACTTCGCTCCCGCGCGTGCGTCCTCACTGGTTACTCCGGTCACCTTAATCCCCTTTAAAACTCACCTAACCGGTAACCCCTCTAACCTTTCCACCTTCCAAACCGGTTTCCAAGGACTTATAAAATTCGTGTAAGAATTCATTAAGAGTCTCTATTCTCTGCTTCCAGAACCACCATCCTGGATTACGTGTCAGAAATCTAATGGTTATTGGGTGGACAGCTACCCAGTTGGATAAGGCCATGTCATGTTCTGCACGGTTTTTGCGTATGACTTGATGCACGGGATTTTCTGGAGAGACAATTTAAGTTTCATGTGGGGTGAATTTAGGTTGAATTTCTATGACATTTGACCGAAAGACAAAGGTTAAATTATTACAACAGAGCTTCGGCTCCTGTATTTATATTCCATTTTACCCACGTAACATCATCTAATCAGGGTCCGCCACGTATAGATTCGTGAGAACCCAAGTTTCCGAGAATATCCCTATCTTTTCCGAAAATGGTGGACATGTCCAGAGTGGCCTGACGTGGCGCGATATAAGTGGAAATTAAAGAAATTGCATTCAAACAGCGACGCTCTCAGTGCGCTTTGGCTTTCTTTAATTTTCTTTTGCTGGTATTGGATAGGCGATTTTATCAAAGCCCAAAAAAAGAAATAAAGAAATAAAGAAGAACACAGAATTCTTTAATTTTTTATTTAATTTTAAAAAAAATACTTTTTAAAATTTTATTTCCATGAGAGAGATGGAAGAAGAGAAACAAAGCTCGCTTTAATATTTTCTTTCATTCTCTCTCTTGTGCTCAGAAAGCAGAGGAGGAAATTTTCTCGGAGTCCAAACAGTTTCTTGAGAAGTAACCAGAAGCAGCTCTAGATCTGCGTCACTGTCACAGAGCCTCAATGGTGCTTTCCTTGCTTTCTTAGCTGGAAGATTTGGTAAGATTCGCTTCGATCACAAAGCTCACCTTATACACCGCCTATATACACAAATACATACAGACATATATGTATATATACTTCCTCTGAGACTGTCTTAAGACTTGGGCTTGCTCTCTTTCTGTACTGTCTTCTGCTCTTGATCTTGGAAATGACGAGACTCTCTCTCTCTCTCTCTCTCTCTCTATCTCCCTGGATGTTGTGTACGTATGCTTTTGATGTTCGACTGCGATTACTTGTTATTTGAAGCTATCAGTTTAAGGAAATGAGAAGTTCTCATAAATTTATTTTTTCTCTCTCTCAAGTTTACATTTTTTGGGAAAATTAGTTTTGAATGGATTTCAAGAAGATCATTACTGCGATTGTTGCTGATTTGATCCTCAGGATCTGATTATGAATTTTATTTTGATTTTATTTTATTTGTGTTGTTTTCATTTGGGAATGATATAGTACAGTCTTTTTGAGTTTGACTTTGGTTTTTGTGCTCACAGATCTATTTGAAGTTTTCTTAACCTCTTTGTAATTGCTGGGAAATAAGTGGGGTCGATAATGAAATTGCAAAGGATGCAATTTGTCTTCAGGTTTTTTGTGGGCTTTTCATTTCCTCTCAAAGATATTATTCAATAACAAAACGCTGTTGAATGTTATTGTTTCTGATCAAATAACCCGGATTTATGAATCTTAATTTCTTTTATGTTTTCAAATATTTTCTCCGTATTTAACCAGAGATTAATTTCTTGAATTTTCTTCTTTATTTTTTTGTTATTTGTAATTATGTGTGTCTTGCTTGATTGCCATCAATTTTACAATCTATGTCCCTCATATTCAACTTTTATTTTTTTTATTTTTTGGGTTCTGTTTGCTTTCTTGGAGACTCTGTATGAAGGAAAGTGAAAGTTCTCAAGAGAGGGTACCATTATCACGCACTTTTTTCCATTAGCTCTTGCTTTTGACGAAAACCAAACTTAGCATGGGCTAATCCAATTTTTAGATTATTTAGTTCCCTTATGACATTTTTACTTGTGTCTGATAAATCCACTGAACTTATTTTTCTTCTTCCAAAATATGTTATTCGTTCGTCTCTTTTTCTAAATCAAAATTTATAAATGGGTGTTGTCTCTGAAGAGGCATATGTGGAACTCATTATTGTTTGGATTATTCTAGTATGGTTTTGGTGAGGACCTTTAGTGCTTATATATGTATGTGTAAATATGACTTTGATGGTTACTCATAGTTTAATTCTGTGATTGTTATGTTCAGCTGGCCTCCCAGCAAATGAAAGAATGTGCTAGGGATCAGAGCGGCTAAAACCCACTTCCCCTCCAGAAGCATCTCATATCTCTGTTGACGAAAATAGACCCCAACACAGCCATGAATAATCACTTGACAGTTGAAACTGAAGATACTTTTGCCAGCTTACTTGAGCTTGCTGCGAACAATGACATTGAGAGCTTCAAAAGATCTATTGAACGGGACCCTTCTGCCATTGATGAGATTGGTTTATGGTATTGTCGTCAGAAGGGCTCAAAGCAGATGGTTAATGAGCAGAGAACCCCTTTAATGGTTGCTGTATATGGCAGCATTGATGTGATAAAACTTATTCTTTCTCTCTCTGATGCTGATGTAAATCGCGCCTGTGGGCTTGATAGGAGCACTGCTCTTCACTGTGCTGCCTCAGGTGGGGCTGAGAATGCTGTGGATGTTGTGAGGCTGCTTTTAGCAGCTGGTGCTGATCCCAATTTGGTTGATTTTAATGGTCATCGTCCTGTTGAAGTTATAGTTGTTCCTCCTAGGCTACAGAATGTGAGATTAGCTCTAGAAGAACTCCTTATGATTAATGGTTCTGCTGGTGAACAGGTTCTAACGGTCTCAACAAGAACCCTACATTCAAGTTCTCCTCCTCTTTCAGCTTCCCCAGAAAATGGGTCTCCATCTGCTTTAGATTTCACTTGTTCTCCAACTAAGTCAAAGTTCTACAATCTACCTGTCTCTTCTGCGTCAGAGAAGAAGGAATATCCTGTTGACCCCTCTCTCCCAGACATCAAGAACAGCATTTATTCAACTGATGAGTTTCGGATGTATTCATTCAAGGTGAGGCCTTGTTCACGTGCGTACTCCCATGATTGGACTGAGTGCCCTTTTGTCCATCCAGGGGAAAATGCACGGAGAAGGGATCCTAGGAAGTTTCATTATAGCTGTGTTCCTTGCCCTGATTTCCGGAAGGGGGCTTGTAGACGTGGAGATATGTGCGAATATGCTCATGGGGTTTTTGAGTGCTGGCTACACCCAGCTCAGTATCGAACCCGACTTTGCAAAGACGGTACAAGTTGTGCAAGGAGAGTCTGCTTTTTTGCCCACACTGCAGAGGAACTCAGGCCATTATATGTCTCTACTGGTTCTGCTGTTCCCTCTCCTCGCTCGAGCACTTCTGGTGCTTCAGCCATGGATTTTGCTGCTGCAATGAGCCTCTTGCCTGGTTCCCCATCATCAGTCAATGTCATGTCTCCTTCACCATTTACTCCACCCATGTCCCCATCTGCCAATGGCATGTCACACTCATCTCTAGCTTGGCCCCAACCTAATGTCCCAGCTTTGCATCTCCCAGGCAGCAATCTTCAGTCTAGTCGCTTGAGATCTTCCCTCTGTGCAAGAGATATGCCAGCCAATGATTATGATATACTGCCAGAGTTCGATATGCAGCAACAACAGCTCCTAAATGAGTTTTCTTGCCTCTCCCAACCATCTTTGAGTTCTAATTCACTTAACCGTTCTGGCCGATTGAAAACCCTAACCCCCTCAAATCTTGACGATCTCTTCTCTGCTGAGAGCTTATCACCCCGGTACTCTGATCAATCATTGCAGTCAGGTGTTTTCTCTCCAACTCACAAATCAGCTGTTCTTAATCAATTTCAGCAGCAGCAGAGCATGCTTTCACCAATCCATACAAACTTTTCCCCCAAGAGTGTTGATCACCCTCTATTGCAGGCCTCTTACGGGGTCCCATCCTCTGGGAGGATGTCTCCACGCAATGTGGAACCTATCTCACCGATGGGCTCTCGGGTTTCCATGCTAGCTCAACGAGAGAAGCAACAACAGTTTCGTAGCCTTAGTTCACGGGAACTTGGCTCCAACTCTGCTTCCAATGTTGGTTCCCCTGTAAATTGTTGGTCAAAATGGGGATCCTCCAATGGAAAACCAGATTGGGCAGTTACTACAGATGAATTGGGTAAGCTCCGCAGATCATCTTCTTTTGAGCTTCTGCACAATGGAGAGGAGCCAGATCTATCATGGGTTCAGTCACTTGTTAAAGAATCTCCTACCGAAATCAAAGAAAAGCTAACACCGATCTCGGGTGTTACAGCCACTGGATCTTCCAGTGAGGGTTCAAATGCAAACTCCCAAAGGGAATCGGTTGATCATGCTGTTTTGGGAGCATGGATTGACCAAATGCATCTGGATCTTGTGGCCCAGCAGAACTGAAACAATATTCAGTTAGTCCCAAGGTAGTTAACAGGAAGGTTTTGGTAAATAACATAATGGCTTTTTTTCCAGATTTTGTTGGTGGGTGGTGTTGAAGGTAGCAGAAACATGGATGAAAGCAATTGCAGAAAGTCACTTGAAGAAAATTCATTTCACCATTCATTGTTACAGAAGTTAGAAAGAGTAAGCATACCTCTGGGTTAATACTCAAAAAGATGGAACCCAGTCTAGGTGTCATTTTGCTTCCAAATATTTTCAAATTTTAGGTTTATATGATCATCATTTTTTCTTCTATGATGAGCAACATGTTCTATGAATATGGAACTCAAAATCCTATGGCTGTTTCCTGTTCCTTTTATTCATTGTCAACTTCAGTACAAATTAGGGGGGGTGGTCATTCTATTATCTTCTTAAAGATTTCTTCATAATATGGGCCTGGACCTCTGGTCCATTTTTGGGGATTGGAAAGGTTGTTGCTTCTGATGTGTTCTAATGTAATTTTACAATATGGTAACTGCTAGTGCCAGTTACTAGGGATAAAGAGGAAGATGGAGAAATTATGAACCTTCCATAATGTAACATTCAATTTTACTGCTATTGGTATTCTAATACTTATATTTTCATTTTTTTTGTCACATCTTATCGTTCTTTTATCGTTTATTCTGTTATGTTAATTTTATTCTATTTCTCTCCTATTGGTATTGGTTTTGGTTTTAGTGGCTTATTAGGATAGCATTAACATGAGAAGGTGGGGTTTGGTGGATTCCAAATTATGCTGGTGGGATTTGAGATTGTGTGGGATGTGGATGGCAAAAAAGAAAAAGATATCGGATATGGATTCTCTCAATCCTTGTCGAATTTTATCGGATAACGTGTTAAATTGTTTATGCCTCTTGTTATAGGAGTTGCATTGTTAGTGAGGAAATTTCTTTTAGCCTGATGTAGCGTGAGGAATGAGTATCAAACGTTAACTATTCTGTTGCTCTTTTCTTTCTCTTCGGCTGAAATTAGCGAATGTCATGTCACGGTCAGTCTCATATGTGAGTCCGGGTGTTTTTTGACCGTTGATGCATGTGGCACTTGCAGTGTGTTTACAGTCAGATTTATCCCGCAGGCTATTTTTTATGCCAAGAAAAACAATGTGATTGCTACTTGGAGCCAGTTCCTGTTGCTTGTATTGGCATTTTGTACTATGTTTTTTGGTGCTGTCATCGTTTACTCCGTTGAAACTGAAAGTTCCATATTATATGATGTTGATGTTTAGATATTATTTATCCATATGAAGCTGGCCATGCATTACCTTCCTTCATATCAGGTCTTTTTTCTGTTAACTATCAGGTATTCTCTATAATGGAGAAGAAAAATGGTTACCAAACAAATAAAAGAAAAGGAAAAGAAAGAAAAAGGGTGACCAAACAAATAAAAGAAAAGAAAAATTAGGATGCAAGTTGGTGGAATTTTGCTCATCTTTGTGCTCTTTTCTCTACTAGAAATGAAGTAAGGCTCCTGGCCACAAAGTTGAGCCAGAAACTAAATAAAAAACAAGAAAAAGAAACAGTTGAAAGAGACTGGGGAGGAAAATGTTTCATCCACTTTCGGTGCGTGGATTGATTGGGACATTTCCTGGTTTTTTTGTTGAGGTTTTTAGTAGCCAAGCGCCGTGAGCCATGCAAAGCTATTGTGGACTTTTTTTTAATGGTGTGTATGCAATGTAGTCAAACAAAAACAAAGTGGGTGAGCTTTGATTATTATTTTTTCAATACAAGCGATAGTGTATGTTGCTTTAAATTAATCTAATTTAGAGGGGAATTCGAACTTGAGTGTAAGGAGGTAAACCAACTGGTTTAACACACGTATGCAGAAAGGATGAACCCTCTACCCTATAATTATATCATAAATGGAGTAGTTTATTCTTGTTATGTCGTCAATTACTAATTTATTACAAAAATCAATTGAAACTATGTCTTAATAGTTGACTACGATTGGTGTTTGGAACAAGTACATACACCGAATGTTGTTTGTTAAGAAATTGAGCGTGAAATCGAAGAAATTGATTCAACGAACAGGAAAGGGATTGAGCATGAAATTGACGTGAAATTGAAGAAGGGGAAAGAAAGAGAACAGGAAATCAGAGCTGAACACAGAGGAAGCACATCAGGATCAGAGTGTACAAGCCACGCAGAGCTCTATAGAAGTTTGCAAATTGAGTCAGGTTTTGGTGGGCCCATAACCCACAGGTCCCAGGATCAAGACCTGCTCTGATACCATGCTAACGATTGAGGAAGAATTGAGAAGAAGAAGAAGAAGGATCGAGAAATTAGAGAGAGAAAATGAGAATATTATCAGAGATTTCTTTTCCAATTCATGAATATTACAGTACCAAGAGACCTTTATACTTTAGGCTTTGCTTAGTAATTAAGCTAGCTCTTCCAAACTAATTGAAAGATACACATGACTATTACAACAGCTAATACAAACTAACACTCATGATTAACGCAACAGTCTTGACACATTAGTAGCCTTGATAGAAACCTAGTTAAAAGATCGTAAAAATTGCCAAAAATCTTCAATATCCAGATATTGTAAAGGAAGCCTGGAAGCATGTAAAAGTGCCCATTTTAAAACCAATACTGCTGCCAGCAAAACAGATGTATGATTATAATGACAAGAGCTTCTTCATTTGTGTCACATATGATGCTCCAAATAATCCAAAGTCCTTCCCTTCTTCTCTTCACTTCTCTGGTGCTCCTTGTTGTCCTTGCTATATACTGGAAGAGATTTAGAAGCCATACTTGTCCAATTGATCTTAGGTTGCCTCCAGGGCCATGGAAGCTACATCTGATTGGAAACTTGCACCAGTTGGCTGGCACTTTACAACATCATTGCCTGACAGACTTGGCCAAGAAGTATGGGCCTATCATGCACCTCAAACTGTGACAAGTATCAACCATAGTCATTTCATCACCACAGTTAGCTGAAGAGGTGTTGAAGATAAACAAGGCAGCTTTCTCCGAACGGCCGGCCAGCGCTTATCACTGCTGAACTCTTTTCCTACAATTGTGCAGGTCTCATCTTTGTTCCTGATAATGATCACCGGAGAGAAATGAGAAAGGTTTGCATGCTTGAGCTCCTGAGCGCGAAACAGGTGCGGTCTTTTGCATCGATAAGAAACCAAGAGGCATCGAGTCTAGTTCAATCAATCTCCTTATCTGAGGGTCATCCTGTCAATCTTAGCGACATGATCTTCAACATGCAGAATTGCATTACTGCCCATGCAGCCTTGGGGAAAAAGTGCAAACATCAACAAGAATTTATATCATTGGTGGAGGAAATGGGAAAGTTCATGGCGGCTTTGATCTGCCTGATCTCTTCCCTTCGCTTTAGCTCCTCTGTTATGTCACTGGTTTGAAGCCTGCCTCAGAGAAAATACACCGAAAGATGGACAGGATTCTAGAGGAAGTCATCAATGACCATAGAAAGAAAAGAAAGGCCGCCTTTGCATTATTAACCAAAAAAATAACAAAGAATATGCCATCAGGAAGAAGAAGATCTAGTTGATGTGCTTTTACAACTCCAGGAGTCTGGTGAACTCCAAATTGATCTCACAAACACCATAATCAAAGCTGTCACGCTGGTACGTATGTACATAAAGTTACCTCTATGAGTGTTATAATCTACTTCTTTTGTTTCTTGACTAATTAATTTCTGTTTCTGTCAAGGTCATCATGACATGACATTATAATTAGTTGATATGAAAATGATATTAAGTGAATAAAGTACTTTTATTTTTCTTTCATTTTTATAGGACTTGTATTTTGCTGGAAGTGAGACTGCAGCGGCTACCACAGAATGGGCAATGTCAGAACTTGTGGGAAATCCTAGAGCAATGGAGAAAGCACAGGCGGAGGTACGCCAAGTTGTTGCAGGATTGGGAAATGAGAAAAAACTTGAAGATGCAGACATGAAGAAGCTAGACTACTTGAAGATGGTGATAAAAGAAACTCTATGATTACACCATCCTCTTCCCTTATTCCCAAGGCAATTAGCTGAAGCAGATGATGATGATCAAAGCGGCTTATTATTACATATAATTGGCGGGTACGATATACCAAGTAAATCGAGAGTGTTAATCAATGCTTGGGGGAATGGGGAGAGACCCTCAACACTGGGAAAATCCTGATTGCTTTATGCTTGACAGGTTCCAAGGTTGTCGGGTTGATTTTCGAGGGAACGACTTCAAATTTATTTCATTTGGGGGAGGTAAGAGAATGTGTACAGGCATATTATTTGGAACTACATCCGTTGAGCTTGCACTTGCTCAACTGCTCTACCACTTTAACTGGAAACTCCCTCCCCCCTCCCCTCCTGTTGTCTTAAAAAATGCCTTTAATGCCACTGAAGAAGAAGAAGAACAAGAGCAACAGCAACAGCTTCAGCTTGACATGACGGAACCTATCAAGTTGGCTGGTATCAAGAAGAATGACTTGTATGTTATCGCCATTCCTTTCATTCCCTGATGATCACTACACTACATAAAGCGTTGTTGTCGCTGCTGCTGTTGTTTGTAAGTGGTTTTCTATTTATTTTTGTGCCATCTCATGTGGTAGATGACGTGAGTTGCCATCTCATCTGTCACATAAGTTAGTGTCATCAACATGGTAAATAAGATCTTTTGAGGGATTTAGTTTGCCATCTAGTTAACTGGGGATGCTAAAGGACGTGAACCTGTGGGGTGCTAAAAACAGTCGCCCACGCACTTCTAGATGAATGTTAACTGTTGATGCATGTGAATGCAGCTGATAATAGTCTACATGCATCAACAGCTGACAGTCACCATATCCTTATCATAATTCACACGTGAACATAAACAATAGTATAGATCACCAATTACGATTCATTCGACCTAACTTGAGAAAGCAGTAAAAGAATGGTGCTCTCTTGTTTTTCATTACATGTGTGGTTATCTCAATCATCCCCAAACAAGAAATGGTGATGGCAGATCAGTAATATCATCCCCTCATAAGAGTTTCCTCTTTGCCCTTCTGGTGAGCTTGTAAGACATGCTCGACAATAAATAATGTTTGGAAGAGAAGGAATATATGCAGAAACATATTATTCAAAATTTACTCCCTAAGAAAGCTCCACGGTCCCGTTCCCGTTCCTATCCTGCAAAAAGGTTTCATGCTGTTGAAGCAACTTTGAATTTACAGATCACCAAATATGTTATGACAACAATCTTTGTTAAACAATTTAGTTCAACTGGATATTTACCTCCAAAATCCAACCAGTGCGCGCAAACTCATAAAGACAGATAAAGCAACCCAGATACCAACAAAGCCATGGCTTGATAATAGAAATAGGCAGAATATGCTCACTAAAGCCACCAAAACCTGGAATTAACAAAGAATAATCACACAGAGAGAGGAGAGAGAGAGAGAGAGAGAGAGAGAGAGAGAGAGAGAGATTTTTCTGTAGAGACATCTATTCTACTACTGTTAAACAAGAAGCAAAATAAAAAATAATTGATTAAGAGCGCAACAAGCGTGACTTGCCATTGAGTATGCAGAATATGCAAAATCTGACGCTCCATAATTGACTCCATCAAAAACAAATGCTAAAGCGTTAATAGGTTGAGTCACTGCAACAAACTAGCCAAAACAAAAACAAAAAAAGATGTCTCAGCTCTAAAATTACCCTGGAACTAATGGAACAAGAAAAAAAAGTTACTTGTTTCTTTAATTGGGCAGAAGGGGAGAGAGTTACCGGGATGCCTAAACTTATAAGCTGCAAAACGTTGATGTCTTTTGTAAATATTCTGGAGCCAAACTGTAATACAACTGTGAGGATGATCGAGAGCATTAGCCCTAGAACCAAAGCCAACTGCATAATAGAACCATAAGCAATTCAAAATATGAAAAGGAAAAAGAGTAAATTGATATGTTCAAAAGTTAGGTTACCTGCAATACACGTGAAGCTGTGGCGACGGCCTTGCTGTGATTTTTCCTTGCAAAGGCACTTGCAAGGATTGCCTGAAAGTGAAGTAAGACGGTGTTATAGATGATAAGAAACAACGGAATTACAGCAAATAAAACCAGGCTAAGACTGCCTTAAAACAGAGCAAAATGCAATTCTTAACACGAGCAAAACATAATTTCTGAAACGAGATGTACAGAACATAGTCTATATATGGCCAAACACCATGCTCATAGGTTGTAGATTTTCACTATGCTTGATACAATTTCAAAACATTCTTAAGTGAAGTGCAATTCTTATTTGAACATGATAAGGTAAGTCCACAAAATTGTGGGATGTCAGGAATGTAAATTACCATCATATCAATCCATTCTCTTTTCAAAATCCATTACTTACTTGTCCAGCCACAGCCAACCCATCAGCAAGCAAAGAGGCTGCCAACCAGATCTGCAAGCAAACTTGGAATGCAGCCATTGTCGTGGGTCCCTGCCTTGCAGCTAATGCTGCTGCCAGAGTAACACAGAATGTTGCAGCTATCACCCTCACCAATAACAAAAACCCTGATCCAAGACCAAAAAATAAAGTTATAGAACAATCAACAAGAAACTATTTTCTAATAGAAAAACCATAGACCAGAAGATGAGGAACTAGTGAAGGAATTTTTTTGTTTGTTGAGAATTTAGATTATAATAGAAGGGCCAACACGATAAATTCTTATAAAATAACTTGAATGTGAAACAAAATGATCGTAATACCTTTAAGGTAATAACAAACATTTTAACTTCATGAAAACTTGCTCGAGAAGATATGGGAACTCGAATATAGGCTATCAGTGTTTTTGTACATATATTAAGACATATTTGGGGCCTTGAGTTTCAATAATACCAAAGATATGGATTCATTATCTAAGGACTGGTGAAATTCTACTTGCAGATTATTTACTTACAAAGAAAAAAATAAATAGAAGCCTCTACCATTTTTCAGAAACTGGCCAAATCGTAGATCTTTGACATCTGAGGTTAGGAGATCAACTTGCTTGTTTAATTTCCACAACAATATCAGGGAGATTAAGTACCTACAATGATCACAAATCAAGTGAAACAGCAGCAAAGATGCCAAAGAGTGTCATTTATACTAACAAAAAAAGAAAAGAAAAAAAAGAAGAAAAGAAGTCTTGGCAAATGGTCTGAACTAATCAATTACTATCAGCCAAAGATAAGCTTACTGAGAAATAACATGGGCAATGGCCGCACCTCTAACACCCATATGGAATACGAACATTAATATTGGGTCCAAAATGATGTTTGCTACATCTCCCACAACTACATTTTAAGAAACAAACCATGTAGGATTTCAGTCAAATTAACCCAACAAAGATGACGAGTTCGTATCCTTCAGAGCAGAATCTGCTCAATAGAACTAAATTTAGAATTACCCCCAACAAGTAATGAAATTGTTAATGTAGACAAAATATGTGCATATACACATACTTAGTAACAATATATATTCTAGTGTTTGCAAAGTTTTAGATCATTGATACTTTCTTCCTTAATTATTTAGCAGTATAAGCAGTTGTTAAACAAAAAATAACTGGAAGACTAAATTTCCAAGTCAATGAACAGATATATATGGGATTCAAGCATTCTACAACTTGGATCAACTATCAAATGCAATCTTTTCGTAAGACGGATGCATAAAATATAATACAAACAGTGAATTAAATGAAACAGATTCCTAACCCCTGACAATGGAAAACAAGTCGAATCCAGGATAAATGGTTGGTATTTACATTTTTACATACGAAACTGAGACTAATGCTATCGTTTGATCATGAATAAAAGAAACTTGAAAACTTACGCCAGTATCACTTCCCTGGAGGTGAAGATAAGACAAGAATGGAGGATTGCTAGTTTTGAGATTTTATGCTTGAAAATGAGAATAGGATCAGAATGATATAATGACAGGATGAAGAAAGAATAATGGAGGACACAAATGATGTCCTGGACCCAATCCAATTCAATTTGATAGTCATCCCCCTGGATCTGATATATTGGCATAGAAATTATGAATGCCATCATGACATGGATCTTCATAATGATCTTCCATTGCAGAATGAAATTATTCAGTTCAAATTCTGGGAGAAGATTATACTTGTTTCAAAAGCTAATGAAGTCACTGCATTTTTTTGGGTCATGCTCGTATGTGCATTGACAACGTATTAGTGTCTAATAGTCTAAAGGGAAAAAGAAATTAAAAAGAAAGAGAGAAGGCTTAGATTACTTGTAGCATATAAAGGAGTTTTTGTATCTTTAAAACCACGAAAAACCCCTTGCACAGCCAAAGAGAGAAGAACAGCTGGAGCACCAAGTGACCTCAATGTCAAGTATTGTCTTGCTGGTTTTAGCATAGGAGAATTCTGCATTAAGAAAACAAAAGAAACTGTCATTATTGAATTCGCTATACATGCCAAGATATATCTTAAACTTCAGTAATTTTATATAGAACCAAAAGGCAAATAGAGATGAACTCGAAGCACATTCTCGAATAGAAAAACAAACTTATGTGAGAAATATAACATCAACATAAGAATTGTAGAAAATTCAGGACTTATATATGTGAAGTACCAGAACAACTTCAACAAGTAAATTATGTACATCTGAACAACATTGCAACAATAAGGAATCCGAATGTGCTTTACTTCAAATTCTGAATACAGATAACTCAAGAATTTAGTACTCATTAAACATATAGAAAATGATTGACTTCAACACATCAAATCTATCCTTGTAAGCATCCGAATCTAATAAAAAGAGCAGAAACAATGATTCAGTAGTACCGCTGGAAGTTCCCACGAAACATACCCAGCAAAAAAATGGTATGTCTCAGATATGAGATATCTTCCACACCTCAAAGGCACAGCTCTCTCTCTCTCTCTCTCTCTCTCTCTCTCTCTCTCTCTCTCTGTGAAGATATGAGGCAGAGAGAACAATCTTAATTTCCATCATGCAACATTGCTCCGTAAGTTTGTTCCATCACTACTAATACTACCTAACTTAATCCCTGCCTGATTTTCATAAACACTGCTCATGGAAAAACATTTTTACTGATAGGTATGTAAGAACTTACCCCCCTCCTTTTCTTTTCTTTTCTTTTTGTAGGCAGAAATGTCGGCTCGACATTTTTGCAAACCGGACCCAATATACTTGGAGGTTGAAGTTTAAAACAGTAAAGCATAGCTTATTAAATGTATGATGCAGAAATGGAAACAAAAAGGGTTCGATAAGGAAACCCTCACAAATAAACTGAAGTTGCTAATGACAAAGATATCAGATCAACTTGACTAATATTCAAGGTACTCCATAACAAGAATTTAAAAAAAAGGATAAAACAAAATATCTAAAGACTCCAGCATTTCAAAATATTACTTACAGAATCAACACCCATGTAATTCAGGACAGGGTTTGCAGCAAAAATTAGGAATACAGCTTGAATAAACCCAAGTACGCTGCCAACCACCAATGCTGATGACGCAGATGGAATATGCCTTCGGACAAGCTCAAGTTTGACCATTTCCGTAGATGATGACTTGCCTGTGGAGTGTAGTTCAAAATTGATGCAAAAATATATAATAATAATTATAAATAGTTGAATTAAATTATAGAGGAGCTCCTATGAACATATGCAATTTTATCCATATATTCAGCATAGTCTCACATTAAGAAGGGAGTAAAGGAGGCAATATACCAACTAGTGGTACGAGTTCTTCCATCTCCATTTCCATGCTAATGGGAGTACCATTTTCAACGTTTTCATGAACTTGTTCATTTGCCCTCAGTTCTTCAGTAGCATCTTCTTCAGCAACAAAAGAGGTTGTAATACTGACAAGCGGAAAAATTGCTATCTTTGATACTTGATTGAAAACAGCAATAGAAATTCCAACAGCCGCGAGCTCCACTGGACCTATATGGATTATTGGGTAACAAGAGCTTAATTATTGATAACTAGTATTAATTCTATAATAAAGGAAAATGTAACAGCATTTAAATGGCACATCTACTTGGACATGGCAGCAGAAGTTAAGCATACGCACATAGATACATAAAATGGATGAACTAATCCATGTAGTTCATTGCAAAGCAACAGTTTCAATGGCCAGCAATGAAGTATTGCAATTCTATAATCAACCCAGTAGATAACTATTTCCAAGATTTTGCAAGTAATTAACTTTGTTCCTACCATGACACTTCATAACATTTACTTTGTAACTGTCCTATAAACAACCTGGAAAAAAGGCTCTGTGCAGTTCACATTTTTCCGCTTTAGAAAGAAAAAAGCTGCAACATGAACAAAAAGCTTCCCATTTTAAAATTTTGATTTCAGAGAAAAATTTTACATTTCAATTTCCCAGAAAAGATTCTGCTAAAATGGTCAAGATGTAAAGAAAGATTGGAAATGCATTTGTGAACTCCAAACAAACAATTAAAGAAGTCACGACTTCGTCGAGTGAAGATAATCTTTGTTATATGACAAACCTATATGGCCAACGAATGCTGTGTCAACTAGAGAAGCAACAGGGTCTGCCAATAACGCCAGCAGTGTAGGAAGGGCTATATGCACTATTTCCAGGCCTAGCTCATCTGCTTTGAAAACATTTCTGGCAATAACATTCAAGAAACTGCAATTAGAAATCATAAATTTTCCAGTAAAACCCTATCAAATAAAACCAACAAAAAGAAAAAAGAAACCAGTTTTAATTAGACGTTTGAACCTTTAATCAGATTAACTATGTCCAAATACTAGAATACAAAGCTATTGAATTTAATACAACAACGATAATGATGACAATAGAAATAAGCTAAAAGAGGCCACTTAGGGAAACAAATAGTTACCTTATGTCCTTGAAGAAAACAAAGAGGGGCATATTGCCCATATTCTTTCACAAATTCAAGAGAGCAAGGCCTTTCTCATGGAGCAAATACAGCAAGGCAACAAACAATAAACAGTGCTATGAAAGAGAAAATCTCAATATTCAAAACTAATTCTGATAATCACCATTCCAGAAGCAAGAACTGCTTCAAATGGATTAAAAAAAAAGAAAAAAGAAATAAGGAAACCCAACTTCAAGAAAAGGTCAAACAACAATTTGAAACGAAAACCATAAAAGAAAACAGGAACAACCCTTAAGAATTGACAACAGCTATCTAACGATTGTATATTTTTTTGCTTTTTAATACTATAAGAATCAATAAAAAAACTGTAACAATGAGGACCCAAATCATCAAACGAAAAGAGTATGCTTACAGGCAAAAATAAAATAAATTTTGTCCTTCAGAAGAGGTGATTTGGAGTGCTAAACTAACCTGCTGACACCATGTAAGCAGACACCGAATGAACCTCCCTCAGTTCATAAAATTCAGACAGAACCCAATCCATCAATATATTATAATAATTTAACCTCGGACAATGATACAATCCACTACATAATATAACTTAAACAACTAAAAAACAAAGAAAAATAAAGGGTCGTAGCATAATTGTAGGATTCAAAAGCCCATATGATTTGACTCACTTTGTAAAAGTCGATTTGTCCAATAGCAATGCCAATGTCCAATCCAACGTTTTGAAAGCACAGAAATGCTGCCTTGAGGCTTTCCTTTAGTTCAAACATTTTTTCACTTACATGACACTTATTTGATAATTTTAGCCACATGGAAAATATATATTTATATATACACAGATAATATGGGAGTTTAGCCTCCACTGTGGGGAAGGGGCTTGGTGGTGCCGGCTATACCAGAAGCCTTGTTTGCTCATTCCATCTCCTCACAAGCCTTTTGTATTAGTATTGTACTTGAAACTTTGCCGTTGACATGCGGTTTGAGTTGCATTTTGTTCCATGGTGTTAAAGTTTCATTTAATAATTTGGCTGTGCTATTTGGCATGGTGACTTGGCTGTGGCTTATCTCTTCTTCATCCAACAAGCATAACAATATAGATTATAAAAGAATCTAGACATATTTTGGTAACAACATAAAAAAAGAACTCGAAACCTGCATAGCGTGAATCCGTAACATGTGATAGATGATCTGTAAATTGAATCCATGGATGTACAAGTGCTCAGGACTGAAAAAGGAGAAAATAAAAAATGGTACAGGAAAAAATGGCTCACTAGCTCTTGCTGTATCCAATGAAAGAGATAGGCTCCAGTCCCTAACAATCAACGGAAAGATCGACTGGAGGTCTGCTGATGCACGCTTTATGATCAACCAGCAGCCAGAGCTTGAAGGGGAGCTTTAAGAATTTTGTTGTTGGGGGAATTTTAGACTATTCAGAGTCTCAGACCATTTTTTGGTTAATGGTTTATGAATTTGTTACATCTTAATTACCAATAATCTCCACACGTACATTTTCCATCCTCAAACCTATGAAACCTGTTGTTATCCCTAACTATGATAACTCTTCCTGAGCACTTGGACATAAACTTGATAGCGGTATGACAATCGCCGCAAATACGCAAGTTCTTCATTATCCTAATTGGCCTATCAGGTGGAAAAGTAATAAGACCGAATGCTACGGCTAGTCTTTCACTGTGATACCTAATAGTCTGATCTTTCTCTTCTCGATTTACTTCTCTTAGCACAAAACTTGTGTCTGCAACATAACCAGCTTTCTCCATTTCCTCCCCTAACTCCTCCAACTTCAGATAAATCTCTTTAGTTCTCATGTGCCTCCTGTCCCCGGCCGCGAATGTGTGAATCTTATTTCCCTCCTCAACCCAGCTCAAACCAGTTTCCTTTTTCATGCCTCGGTCTCTAAGCATCTTCCTGGCTTTTGCTGCTTCCTCAAATCTTCCAGCAGCAGCATAAGCATTAGACATAAGCACATGCAGGCCAGAGCTCACAGGACCCAACTCAAAGACTCTGTCAGCCACAGAGGCTGCCAATTCAGTGTCACCATGGATTCGACAACCCGTTAATAAAGCTCCCCATATAGATTCTGTTGGTTCTATAGGCATTTCCTCAATAATTTTAACTGCCTCCACCAATTTTCCCGCACGGCCAAGCAAATCTACCAGGGAAGCATAATGCTGTTCCCCTGGCTCAATCCCATACTCTTTCATAAGAGCAAAATAATATTGCCCCCTTTCAACAAGCCCAGCATGGCTACAAGCATATAGCACACACAAAAACGTAATGAAATTCGGCTTCATCCCAGCACTTCCCATCTGTTTAAACAGATCAAGAGCCTTATCTGTGTGCACATGCTGCGCGCATGCGATAAGCATTGCATTCCACATTCCAAGATTCTTAACAGGTATCTCATCAAAAACTTGGTAAGCTCCTTCGATCACTCCACACTTGGAATACAAGGAAACCAAAGAACTACCTACAAAACTCGACAAATTAAAATTTGTTTTGAAGCACAATCCATGTATTTGCTTCCCCAATTCAAGAAGCGTGGAGTTGCCACAAACCCGTATAACACTTGAAAATGTGAAATCATTGACGTCCAAATTTTGAACCAAGGCCTGTTTAAACAGTCTCAAAGCCTCCTCATCCTCGCCCACTTGACCATACCCATATATCATCCCACTCCAAGAAACCACATTCTTGTGAGGAATATCATCAAACATCTTCCGAGCATCTCTTATCTCCCCACATTTAGCATACATATCAACCACTGAACTCCCCACAAACACATCAAACTCAAACCCAGTCTTCACCGCAAAGCCATGTACAGACTGCCCAACATCCCGCCTATTCAAAATCGCGCAGGACTTGGTCACGCTCGGGTATATATGGTCATCAGGGCGTAATGGCGTGCCAAGCATTCGACGAAAGTACTCAATGGCGAGAACCGGAAGCTCATTTTGGGCAAAGGAGGAGATGACTGAGCTCCAAGTGGTGGATGACTTATCTGGGGCCTCTTCAAAAATTTGGCTAGAATGAAGGGGCAGCTGGTTCTTGGAGTAGAAGTTGATGAGGTGGTGAGATATGAGAGGGATGGTTTGGAAGCCTGATTTGAGGACATGGGCATGGAGTTGGAGACCCTTTGGGAGGGCTCTTGATTGGGTTAGGGAGAGGAGGAGGGTGCAGATGTGCCTGTAGTTTTGTTCAAAGCTGTGTTGGTTTAGAGGGTTTTGTGGGGGTTTTGGGAGTGTGAAGTTGGGGATCAGTTGATGGTGGGGTGTTTTGGGAAGCGGGTGAAGCATTTAGAGGTTGGGGTTCTTCTTTGGTTTGGGAGTTTAGAGTGGTCTCGTGGGCAAATGATGGACTTGACTTTTTGAGTAGGCTTTTAATCACTTGTCTAGCGATTGCTTAATACTGTTTGGCTAAATTTAGAAGTTTTGATTCGACCCAAAAAAAAAAAAAAATAGAAGTTTTGATAGTTTCTAATATCTGAGTTAAGAAGAAAAAATCAATTTGGAATGGATATTGGATTATTCCGATTCTGAACTTCTTTTGCACTTACTAATATATAGATATTAGAATTATTCTGATTCATGACTTCTATTTATGTCGATTTCAAATCACAATTCGTAATCTAATACCTAAAAAAATAGGAATTAGATAGATTGGGAGGGAGGAGTTGATCCCATACCCATTTCTCTCCTTAATGATGCTATATGGGGTGTGTGGATAGTGGCATGGACGGGTGGAGAAAGCAACCAGTAACGGTGAAAGGGGTGTTTGTTGTGGATAATTGTAGTTTGCTTCTACCTCTCAATTGAATAGTACTTTGTTTTTTTGGTTAATTTCAGTTTGGTATCATGCAGTTGTACTTTTAAGACATATTTGTACCCGTGTTTTCAATTTTAACAATGAGGTACCTTATATTTGTAAATCTTTTATAATTTCGTTAGTTGTACTCTCTCTTAAATCTCTCTAATCAATAGGGAATGACTTCAAGATAACAAACTCTACTAGCTGAACTCTCTCTTAAACAGAGGAAAAACACCACTCACATACTATTTCTTCTTCTCTCTCTATATAAAATCTGTAGGGTAGCCTCTTAAGTAATACAGCAAGCAGCAACCACCTCCTAGAAAATACACCCACCAATTAATTATATGGCTTCTCAAAAAATACCCACGACAGCTGTGTAATAATTCTTTTGTTTAAGGATGTGCATCTCATACAGATGAGCATTAATTATAAATATTAATTTAACGAGGAGGGAATTCTAACAAGGGACTGTGTTTAGTTTACCCTATGAGCCCATTTTAAAATTATATAATATATATATTTGAAGACTGGTAGATAGGTGTATAATTTGTTGGTCGATAGGAGACTAGTAGTTGAGTTGAGAACCCATTTTGCACCATGCCATTTGTTGTGCTGCAATGTGCTCAATCCAGCCAACTAATTGACATCAAAATCAATTCAGTCTCTTTCCGTGTCAACTTCTGCTTTCCCCATCGTCTTTATGTTGTGTGTGTCTCCAGAGGGACCAACCATCATACATTTTTACGGTGCATGAATAACTACTTTTAAATTCTAGAGTTATAATCTCCTAATGTATATTAGTATTAATTTCGAAGTTATGCGTTTATGAACATTGATTGGTAACTGAAGAGTGTATTATGATTAATCGAGAAGATCAAGGGCGAAGCCACTCATGGACCAGTAGTGGCCTTGGCCCTCCAAAATTTCAAATACATGTACAATAGCATGTCATTGCATATAAATATTGCAAGAAAACTCTTATATTTCCATTAGTAGTTGTTGATCTAAAACCCTTTTCGGCCCTTTTTATTAATTTAAAAATAATAAGGAAAATCATGATGTGACCTGTCGAAGAATTCAGTACCAACTAACCATCTTTTTCGAGATGTGTGAGTGTGCAAGATGTGCCAGCACGATCACCTCAATGGCCGTGCGTGCGAGTGTAATATATGGTGTGCATAAATGTGCATGATTTTTATTTTCTAATTGAGCGATTGTAGTCAAGGAATGAACACCTCTCGGCCGTCAATTCTTTTACGCACCTTGGCAACAAGGCTTTTTTATATTGTTAGCTCTATGTCACCGAGCTTGGCAACTGAACCACACCCTCACAAATAAACTCGAAAAATTAAAAATATTTATCTAGGTATGGATTAAATGGTGCTTAAAATAAACTCTGAATCGGAACAAAGACAATCTTATTGATACATTGAACGAAATGTTTACAGTGGATGGTGCTCAAAATTTGATGTACAGATATCTTATTATATGGTATCATACTTTCTTGTCCTCCACCGTGTGTCACCTCCTAATATCATGTGCACTAGTCACACCAGGATAGATGCATGATGAGCAATCAAATCAAAACAACAACGTCCCGATCAAAAAGTTGCATGGTGAAAGTGAAATTATTTATAAAAGAAAAAGTTACCCAAAGTTAAAGAATACCATATTTTTAAAAGACAAAAAATTATTTTTGGTCCTTATAATTTATCATTTTTATCACTTTGATCTTTGTCATTTTAATTTGAACAATTTTATCTCTGTAGTTTCAATTCTGAGCAATTCAAAGACAATTTCTAATATCGTTTGCAAGGACTTGTCAAATATATGTACTGTCCAACTAAAATAATGGACATTTGACCAAAAGCAAACTAAAAAGAATAGATGTCTGTGTATGAAAGTATTCCCTTATGCTAAACCTATGCTACCTCTCTCTGTGTCTCTGTCTCTCTCTGTCTCTCTGTCTGTCTGTCTGTCTCTCTCTCTCTCTCTCTCACACACACAATACATGCTTATCTTATTCTTCTATCAAAAGCATTCCAAGGCGTGGTGCATTTCTCAACCCACCAGTCACTCCCCAAACCAACGTACAAACCAAACTTTCCTATGGGCTATATTTGCCTTGAGAATTCCAGAAGCTCTCTGATACCACTTGTCCGCACATCATCACCCATAGAATTCTGATTTAATGAATTCTTCTTTTCTAAAGAAGGTAGAAAGTTGTTGAACATTCTTTTCAATTAAATTTTCAGTGTTTGGTGTTAACAAGTCCTATATTATAATCCGTGAATATTTGTTACTATTATACCGTATAATATAAATTTGTTGTTCATTCATATTATAATACGTGAATTAGTAATAAAATTAAGATATTATTATGGTCACAAATTAATATTTCTCCTGTTTACCAACATTTTTCTTTTATTTTATTTATAGTTTTCAACATTTCTTCTAATTCTAAGATGAATCTTCTAATTTCCTAGAAATGCAAAAACAACTCCCTTGTAGATTTCACATTAAACCAATTAAATATGTTCTAATGTTAGAATCCAATCCAATCAAATCCTTCATTGTTATAATGTACCAACAAAAAAAAAAACTCGTCAACGAGTCCATAGTTTAGTGGTAAGAGCATTTGCATGCAAATTAGTGGTCTCAAGTTCGAACTCCAATGATAAAAAAAAAAAAGAATTATCATTAAATCAAACTTAATCTCAAACCTTAATAGAATTAGATGTGAAATGAAATTTTTTCTTCTACAAACATCTTTCAGCGTTGACAAGAGACGTACAAAACCAACTAACTCTTTTGAGGTTTGAATCTTCCTTAAAAAAAACCTAAACAAAACCTAAATATGATTGAATTTTAAATTCTCCATCCGAAACAACTATGTGACCCCACCAAATTCATCAAAACCGATTATTTGATTGTACATTTGAAACAAAACCATACGTGTGTCATACATAATAGATCTTGAGAGCGAGGCCCACAATATGGATAAGAGGTTGCATTTTGTATTATCCCTTAGATGGATTTTTTTAAAATTTAAAAAAAAAATTTCATAAAACATCTATACATATATCTATATATATAAAGCAAAAGCAGAGAATGGTGAAACATTCAAAATACCAAAAAATGTCCTTGGTTAATTTAAACATTAGAATTAAAATTATTAATTAATATATATATAAAGCAAAAGGCAGAGAATGGTGAAACATTCAAAATACCAAAAAATGTCCTTGGTTAATTCAAACATTAGAATTAAAATTATTAATTAAATGAGGATAATATGGTAAATTCACACTTCTAAAAAAAATTAAAATTAAAAGAAAAAGATAATGGATCCTATTTTTATGGAACACAACTACCCATTATCTTTTTAATTCTTAAAAAAAATTAAATTCTTTTAAAAAAGACCTCTCGCAGGCGCGGAAGCGCATGCAGAGAGGCTAGTATATATATAAAGCAAAATGCAGAGAATAGTGAAACGTTCAAAATACCAGAAAATGTCCTTAGTTAATTCAAACATTAAGAATTGAAATTATTAATTAAACGGGAATAATATAGTAAATTCACATTTTTTTCATATTAAAAAAATTAAAATTAAAAGAAAAATTAAATAATAAGTCTTACTTTTATAGAACACAATTATGCATGTTATTTTTTTTTAATTCTAAAAATAAAAAAAATAAAACTAGTTGGCACATGATGCGAAAGGGCTAGTTTAACATAAGACAACACCCATAAGTTCATGATATAAATGGGTTTTTGCATACAACATTTCATATACATGAGAGAGGTTAGAATTTACATCATCCTCCTATAAAAAGCATGCCTTGTCCTAACCACCCCCCCCTACCCAATCAAAAAGTACAAAACCACATTACCCATAGAGAGAAAAAGAAGAGAGACAAAGAAGAAAGCTTCCCTCTTTGAAAAGTCACTCACTTTCTCTCTCTGCCCAAAAAAAAAAAAAAACGGTAGACCAAAAAGTCCAAAAGCAAAATCATATATATTATCAGAATCTAGAGCTGCAGAGTCTTGCAATCTTTGTATGTTATTGGGTTGGGGTTGGTTTGGTGTGAAATTGAATCCTTTTATTTTGATTTGTTTGGTTGGAGTTTAAAATGCTGCAGCTGCTATTCGCGGTGGCTTTCTCGGCGGTGCCTTTGACCCTGTACGTGCCGCCGATCCGGAGCATCAACATGTTCGTGGAGACCATCGAATACTTTCTCCGCAACACCGCCGATTACAGCATCAGACTCTACCCTCGCCTCCGCCACGCCTTCTCTCGCCTCCTCAACTCCCTCCTCCACTTCTCCAGGTAGACCCCATACTCACGCCCGATTTCCTCAATTCTTCTTCAACCCATTACATTGCTCAGCTGACCCGACCCGAACTACCCGAGTTTTTATTTTATTTTATAAATGTTTAGTTTTTTATCGTATAATTTTCTTTTAATTTTTAGGAGGGATGAGTTTGTAAATTGTGAGTTGTTTGTGATGTTTTAATTTTGTTGAAGGGGGTGTTGTTCATGAAATTATATGATTGGGTTGGGAGATTGAATTTTTAGTTATTTTTTTCTTTTTCTTTTTTTGGGATTTAGTCTTCCAAATGGTTGGTTTGTGTATTATTTGCAAAATTAACCCATTATTAATAATTTAATTGGGGTTTCCATAACCTCTAATTATTGCAACTATATCTCTATCTTTCTCTATTGGTGTTGGTTTTCTTGGGTTTTTGAATTATGAATTATCTCTAATTCATCATTTTCCCTTTTTGAACCCAAAAAAAATAAAATTAATTAATGGTTTTTTCTCTTCATACCTAAAATCATTTCAGACATTGTAACGTTTGCGAACGTTGTAAAGTACAATGACCAAAATAGATTTTCGGCATAAACACAGTGATGAAAAATGTTTTTAACCCTTAAATTTCTTTAGAAAAAATAAAATAAAAGAAGAACATGCTTAGCCTATCTTTAAGCAGCTTAATTAGCTTCAGCTTCATTCACAATGAGTTGCAAGAGGTGGTTGCACAACCACAACTCTAGAATTAATAATTATTTTTTATCACTGAACGTTTCAAGTGAAACCAGCAACCCAATTTCCAATTCATTACAAAGCCACTTTTGGCAAAGTTGAAGGAAACTTGGTTGAGGTGAGGAGGGTCAAAAGAAAACAGAGGTGCGCACCAAAACAGGATCGGCACCTTTCACATGCGCAAAGGAAGAAGAATTCAAGACAAAAAGAGGTCATAGACCAACCAAAGATTTCAGCACACATAGGGATTTTTTCTTTTTTCTTTTTCTTTTTTGTGTGTGACCAAATAGCAGTATGCCTTTGATTTGAAAGAATGGTCAAAGTAAGACTAGTAGTCCTTTTTGAATCTCTTTTTCTCTTTTTGTCTGAAAACATGTGTACCTTAGGACTTAATTTTTGGGAGTTGATTTTTCTGCGTCCTGTTTGTTCACTTGCCCTCCATTTTATTTTTTAATAAGTTTTGTTATTTTTTTATTCTTTCCCTTTTCTTTTTTTTTCTTTATACTTAATTTTCCAACTTGTACTCCATTTTCATTTTTTTTTTCATCAAGTAAGAAATAATTAACACTGTATATTTGTCTGGGCAAAATTATATGGTCCACCTTGCAAAAACTCATGCCCCAGGAATAAACCTCGCAGCCATAGGTTTTTTGTTTTTTGTTTTTGTTTATAAAAGGAAACAAATTTAATGCAAAAGACAATAAAATATAGAGATGGCCAAGGTGGCTACAAAGAAAAAGAAAATCTTAATGTAGGCTAAGGATAAAATAGGAAAGAGAGAGAACAAAATTGATTAAAAAGTATTAAAAATCAAAAGTGAGTGTAAGTGGACAAAATGGGAGTGAGAAAATCAACTCCCTAATATTATATATATAAATTTAGGGCTCGTTTGGGAGTGCTTCTTCCCGAAGTGCTTATATCAGTAGCGCTTATGCCAGTAGCACTTATTACATAAGCGCTTCTATAAAAAAGCAGTTTGTCGTTTGGATGTCACATTTAAAAGTACTTTTACACTACATAAAAGTGATTTTGATATTTTGTTGAGTGTTTGGCTGACACAATAAAAGGTTACCTTGAGGCTTCTTTTATGTTCTCATCTTTTTCTCTTGAGTCTTTTAGGTCGACATCTGGTTCAATGTATTTGTGTTGTTTCAATTGTTCTTAATAAAGTTCTATTTCCTATGAACAAAGGATAAAATATAAAATATTGAGCGACAGAATACGTTTTCCACAAGCTGGTAGTCGGCTTCAGGCATATTGAACAAAGTCTTGTGATCCACACTCGCATCTTTTTTTATAATGTATTTTTTATTTATTTCTAGGAGTAGCAAAGATTGGGAGAAATGTGAATTTGTTCTTGTAATTTTAATTTTAATTTCAGCCGATTAGTTTACTTTTTTTACTATGGTTTAATGTTTTTTTCTTTCTGTTTTTAGCATTTTAATTATGGCATTTCTTGGGTTTTTAAAATTTTAACCATAATGGGCTATATATCGATAAATAGACTCCATAAATACATTATGGTGTTTATTGTCGAATATTTTTCCTACTTTTCCCTTCGTCTATTCTTGTTTTGAGAAGTCTTGAAGATACCCTTAGCACCTCTCTTCTGAATCTCAAGCATACCTAATGTAAAAGGAATTTCTTTATGCTCAACTTGTCGATATATACTTTTGGCTCACTCCACAATCCTCTCAATGAGCCATAACAGATTTTACCAAAACACTCTCTAGGGCTCACACCTATTTCATTGATAAAGAGGGAAAATGTAACTGTATCCATTCTCTATGTGGTGGTTCAAACAAGCACAACAAAAATCTTCGAACAAAAGACTTACATTTGACCTTGAATGTAGTAATTGTTGACTAGTCTTTACTTAGAATTTTGGTTCCTTACTATTTTAGGGTTTTGATTACTTACTCATTTGTCTAGTCCTATTATAATAGAGATTTATTTTCTATTGTAATTTAGATTTATTTCCTATTGTATTTAGGGTTAAATATCTTTGTACTTCCTTATAAATAACTCCATATTGGAGAATAATACATATCCTAAGCATATATGAAAATTTGTCATACATTGTTTGACTTGGCATCAGAGCCTGGTTCTCTTGTAACATGTACTTGCATTCTTCTTACAATTTAAGTGATCTCTTCTACCCCTTGAAGGGGGGGAAGAAAATGATATGTTTATTGACGTATCCTCATTACCTTTATGTATTCCCATTAAGATATAGCTTATTTCTTAACATCGACGACCCATTCTCTTCAGGGAGAGAGGGGGAATGAAGAGAAGTTTTCGTTGAATTAGGAGAAATTCTCTTTTGTCATTGCTGATGATGTTGATGTGTTTCGATCCATCTCTACAACATAAAAAACCTAATCCTAAACACTACCTATTTCCGATGCATTATACACCTAGCCTATAATCCTAATCCGCCATCACCGTCTACCTTGCCATCATTGTCGATGCTTACCTTGTTATTGTCACGATGCCGTCACCCTGACATCCATCACCATGCCGAATGTTGATAGCTTTATTTCTTCACTTTGCTTCTAGTTCTACTTCACCTACTGCTTCTCCAAGCCCTATTGTGATGATTCATATGAAATCATCCACCAATCTATTCTTGGGATTCAAATTGAATGGACCATTCTGTTGTGCTTGCAAGATTTCTGTGTTCTGCCTTCAAATTGAATGGACCCTTGTGTGTTCTACTATATGCCCTATTTGTTAAGGTTTGCTCTTGTGTTTCTGCTACGAACTTTGATTTGGTTTGTCAGTTGTTCCACTCATGTTTACAACAAGACATTCTCTACAGTTGTTCGATTTGGTTAATGTCGAGTATGGTGTTCTATGACTCTCTTGTCAATTTGGGCATGTGAAACATCTTTGCCCTAACTTGAGGGGGAGTGTTGGCGAGTCATTACTTAGTTAGGATTTTGGTCCCTACTATGTTAGGATTTTAGTTACTTACCCATTTGTCTAGTCGTACTATAATTGAGATTTATTTTCTATTCTAATTGAGATTTATTTTCTATTGTATTTAAGGTTAATACATCTTTATACTTCCTTATAAATACCTCAATATTGGAGAAGAATACATATCCGAGCATATCTAAAAATTTGCCCTACTTTGTTTGGCTTCACCTACTGGAAGTTTGGGATAATATCAATGTTGCAAATAGTTGGCTGCTGGCCCGTCTCTTTGAAATTTAACATGGTATCAAAGTAAGGCTTCACGTGGTGGGCCTAATAAGCACACATGCTCCCACGTCACACAATATATGTTGTCCACGTGTTAGGCTTAAAAGTTCGCCACACGTGCGAGAGCGTGTTAAAAGTGTTTGTCGCATATTGAAAAGTTAAGGGACCTATCCTAGGTTTATAAAGAGTTGGGCTATTCCCCCATTTCCAATTGGTTTTAGGGTGGAACCTCAACTTCCTTTATGGTATCAGAGCATGAGGCTCAAGTGGTGGATCCAACAATACGAAAACATTACCCATATGGATGAGAGTGGGTCGTTTAGGTGGTTGCTCCAGCAATACATGAGATCTAGCAATATGATGACCCATCAATACAAAGACACCACCTATACCAATGTGGGCTTGGCTCCACGTGTGGCCCAATATGTGGTGGTCACATGTGAGGGAGCGTGTTGAAGAATATAAGTCTCATATCAGATGATTGACTAAATAATATATAACTTATAATAAGTGGTTCCACTCCTAATATCATCAATGGCTTTTATGATAAAACCCTACACCTATTGGGTTTGGTAGATGGTTAAGTTAGAGACAATATTGGTGTTGCTAATAGTGGGCTGCTGGCCCATCTCTTTGAAATTTAACAAGGTGAATGGTAAAAGCCATATTAATATTAAAAAAGAAAACCTAATTAAAAATTATAAATAAGCGAAAAAAAAATTCTCTCAAATGCTCTCCACTTTTCTCCCTCTCAAATCCTAGTCGCCGCTCCTATTCTAGGGGAGGGGGAGGGAAGGTCACTGCCTTTCCTACCATCTCCTTCCTTCTCTTTCCGTATCTTCTCTCCTCCCATTCCTCATTTTTCCTCCCAAACTCCTTATTAACCAAGGCTAGGTCCCTTAACTTTTCAATGTGGAACAAACACTATCAACACGCCTCGGCATGTATGGTGAACTTTTAAGCCGAACACGTGGACAACATATATTGGGTGACGTGGGAGCAAGTGTGGTCGTTGGGCCCAACATGTGAAGCCTTGCTCTGATAGCATGAAGGAAGTTGAGGTGCTCTGATATCATGAAGGAAGTTGAGGTTCCACCCGTGGGTGGAACCACAGCTAAGGCTGTGGTGGGCTGTAGCCTAGGGAAGTTTTGAAGAAAAAAAAAGCAATAATAAACCTATATCTATATGGCCCACTACAAGAAGTATGCTGCCTTTTGGTTTTTCAATGGCAAAATATGCTGCTTTTTATTATTATTATTTTTTGCAAAGTCTGGTGTCTTTTTTTATCTATAACCTTTTTTTTTTTTGGGTGAAATTATCTGCTGCTTTTGACAAAAGGTTTTTGAATAAGAAAAACAAAAGCCTATATGGCTCACCATCAACTACAACACATTAGGGAAATATTATTTTCTCAATTTTATTTGTATTCTCTTTCAAGAACGAAACAATATGCTAACCCAATTCTATTATTCTTGTGTTTACAACTAATATATAAATAAAATTTAATTATTTATATTTTTGTACTTTGTATTTGTGAAGCTCATTCGGTTGATGGCAAGAAATTTTTAGAGATTCACACTGCAAAGATAAGATTTTTTTATATAAAAAATCATTAGATTTTAAGCTAAAAATTTTAACTAGCCCACCCACTGAAAAATTCATGGTTCAGCCCTTAGTTCCACCCCAAAACAAATTGGCAATAAGGGCAGTAACCCAACACCTTATAAACCCGTGCAAGGTTTTCTAACCAATTGGCAATGGGGTATGGCGGTTAGGGTGGCGTGGGGGTGGGTAGGCGTGGTAGGGATAGTAGTGGGGAGGGGGAGTTGGCTTTCTGGTTTTGTTTAATTTTGGATTTTGTAAATGTTTAGTCTTTTTTTTTTATAAAAAAAAATTAGATTGAAATAAAGTTTTTTTAAAAAATGTTATTAGATTTTTAAAGGTTTGATGATGTGTCATATTTGAAATGGTTAGATTATTAAAATGGTTTAGATGTTGCAAAATACGGGTAAATGCACAAATGCTAAATACAGAGACTCGGGATTCGTTCAAAGACATCCACTTGTTTCAAACTAATTATTGGGAATCGATTGAAACTGTATGAAAAATAGGAAATTCAATTTAGGATGTTGAGCGGTAGAGATTCCTGGGAAGCAAGAATTAAGAGAGACTAGAGAGGCAAGAGAGCAAGGAGAGGAGAGTGGCCTTTAGGAACCCAGATCCTCTGCTATAATTTTATTTGCCATGATATGCTTGACTTTCATTCTTCACATGCCACCTTATTAAAATTTAATCTAAGGGATTTAAACTAGACACATCATCTTTAAAATAAAAACCCAATTTACTCGTACTTAAAAATATAAAAAAAGCCCTAACTTGACTAACTCTAACTTAATGTTCTAACAATTTTTTTTCCATCTTCTTTCTTCTTTACACATCTCCCCTCTAAAATCTGAGGGCTCATCCATCTTTTCTTTCCCCGATTTCCCCTATCAAAAGAAAGAAAGAAAGAAAAAACGTATCTTCCCACATATCCATTGCAGATGATGAGGGTGGGTCCAAAAGTCAATTTACAAGGGATATCAAAAGGAAAAAGTTCAAGAACATACAACTCAGCAATATTAATCAAAACAATGTCATAGTCACCACCAATTAGTTTTGGTGAGACATAGATAATTTTTGAATTAAAGGGGGCATGAGTAAGATTTCTGCACAAAAAGGAAGGAAAGAAAAGAAGAAGATCATGTTGCTGGAACCAAAAAAATTAAGAGCATCTGGCAGGAATCCAAAAAAGAAGAATAGCATGTTTACAAGGGTTTGGGAGAAGGAAAGTTTGCCGAGAGCTTGAAAAGTTAGAGTTAGTCAAATTTGGGTTTTTTTTCATTTTTAATTAGAAGTAAATTGAGCTTTATTTTAAGGATGATATGTGCAATTTTAATCCTTTAGATTAAATTTTAATGAAGTGGCATGAGGACGAAAGTTAAACATATCATGACAGAGGAAATCATAAGAGAGGATCCAAATCCTTTGAGGAAACGACAACACTAACACCAAGTTTAGATTTTTTTTATTATAAAAATAATTAAACTTTATGCTGTAATGAGCTATTGTTAGATTGAAGTTCCCCATCACCCATTTTAATCTATGTTCTCAATCAAATCCTGCTCCCAAAGCCCGCTCCCTAATGCTACTCATGTTCTCTGAATTTGATTCTATATCGTCTTTGACGGAGGTTGCTGCAAATCACCCAATTGTTCTTTGGCAAGGTTGTTGTTTTAGTTTATTTGTTCGCTCTAATACGCAGGTAGATTGTTGGAAATCATATTTTCCCCCAGCTCTGTTACAAATGTGGTGGTTGGTGTGGCCGCGACAACGCTTCTTCAGGTGGTGGTGATAGGGTTCGTCTAGACTCATGGGTTGTTTTAGGGTTTGGTTATGTTGGGTTTGTGAGCTTTGTTTGGGCTTATCGTTAATTGTGGTGATGTGGGCTAATAGTTTTAGTGTGACTTTTGTCTGTGTTAGTTTTTCTTTTAGCATGCTAGTTGGTTGCCCTCTTGGGATTGATATTTTAGATGTCTTGTTGATGTCCTTAATTGTACCGTTGAAGTTTATCTAATGAAGTTTCTTTTTTATTAAAATAAAAATAAAAAACAAGGAATGAGAATCATATCAATGTCCTTGGGGTATTTGATTAAGAATTTTTAGGTGGGACTCGCGTATTTAATGATTTCATGATAAGTAAGGAATGAAAATCATTTCCTTTATTTTCATTCCCATTACTTATAAGTAAACGTGCCATATTCCTTAATTCCTCTATTCCTAAGTTCATAAATTCATGACTTACCCCATTCCTAGTAAGTAAATTTAAAATTAATGGAGGTGTAGAATTAACATTTCATTAATCCTAGTCAATTGCAAAAGGTTTGTAGCTCAAGTAGTTAAAATAATTTATCTATGCATCCTAGTTAATTGTAAGGAATTTGTAGCTCAAGTTCGATTTCCCCTATCTCAATATGACTTGTATAGAAGAAAAAAAATCCCATATATTTTTAAGAGCTACTAACAAATAACATCAATTAGAGGGTGTAAATGGAATAAATTACATATCAATTAGAGGGTTTGATGGTGATAACTTACATATCAATTTAACTGTCAACATTTCTATATCAAAACCTCCTAATAAATTATCAAATTTTAAATAAAAATAAAAATAAAAATAAAATAATACTGCTACACATTTGACAACAATGTTTTTATCTCCTTAAGTAATGTGAGGTTGATGAGTTTTATATATATATTTTTATGTGGAGTGTGTATTTAGGGGTAGTTTGACGAGATAGTGAGATTATTTTAAAAATTATGAAAATTTGAATTAGAAGTTGAAGTGAACTTAGAATATGGGTGAATATCAAGAAGTGGGGTTTAAATAGAAAAACCCAATTCGTCTTCACGTTGCAATATAAGTTCAGATTGAACCATAAAATCCGTTTCAAACAAATAGAAGAAAGGAAAAACATCTTCCTTTTCAAGTAAATAGAAAAACCCAATTAGTCTTGGTTTCTGAACCTTCTACTTCAGCATAGGGCTTCCCATGGACGGGATGAATGAACAGGAGAGAGCCATTGCTTGGCTTTGGGCCATTGAAGCCCTGGCAAGCTTTAGAGAAGTTGATGTATCGCTTTTACATGGTATCCATGAATTCATACATTCACTTCAAATGTTCATTTTTTATTATTATCAATCTTTGTGACTGAAGAAGGTTAGGGTTATTCATGGTGTTACTTTTTGCTCGCCTTTTCAGACTTGGTTGAGATGGCTCCAGCTTTACCTGATGATATGGGAAAGAATGCAAAGGAAAGGGTCGCTTTGAGATGTTTGGAAGGTTTGCTTGGTCCTTGTGATGTGATGAGCAGTGATGTTCCTTCTGCCCAGCATTCAAAATGCAGCTTTGATTTATCTGAAAGCTGTGAAAATGTTCTTAAACGCATTGTAGATGAGGTAAAGTCATGCTCTTTTTGGCTTTAATATGCAAGTAATTTGGATGAATATCTGAAAGGAGGTGACTTTTGAAGCCATCCATGTTCTTATTGTATTTATAGCTCCATTATGTACCCTTTAGGATTCTTGGAGGTGGGAAATATGTTCAACTGTTAAAGGTCAAAATTTTCTTTTGTCAGACACCAGAATCTGATCTGAGAGTGGGTGGACCAGGGCTGTTGAAATGGGATATTCGCCCCTTCATTATTCACAAAAGAGCTTCTTTGCCTAAATGTGCATTGAAACAGGTATCTACCTCTTTGGATTTTCTTTGTATTTTTTCTTGGTTCAATCAATTGCTCTTTATTGCCTAGAATTGGTTTTGTGGATTTTCTTTATGAGCAGCTGAAAGATTCGATTATTGATGGCACCCATCCACATGCTGATTTCTTGAGAGTAAAGAGTGGTTTAACACGAAGTTATGGTGATAGAGTTCCTGTGGGTGGTAGTAATACTAGGCTCAATAAGAGCTGCTCCAGTGCTCAAAACATGGGAGTCAAAGGGAACTCCGATCCTTTGATTAATCAGAATGAGAATAAACCATCGGAAGAAGATCCAGATAATGCAAATCTATTGCCTTCCAAAGGGGATAGGATTGCCTCAGATGCTGAAAACATGGAAGATGAAAACCGTAGTAGCATAAATGATTCTGATGATTGGCATATAAACTCCAAGAAGACGAAACAAGATGGCTCTTATGTTTTACAGTCTACAGAACAGAACCAACTTCCTTTACATGGAAAAGAACGTTTGGAAGATTCATCTGAGAGGGAAAGGTGCAACTTGGCAGGAAATCATATGGGAATGATGGAGGAAGGCACAGTCTTAGAGGATGGTTATGATGATACTGCCTCAAAGAGAAGTGGACAGAGCAGTAGTGATGCTATCCATAAGAGTCAGTCAAAAAATCATCTTAATGCCACTTCAATGCCTGAAGAAACATTGTGGGATGAAGCCCATCAAGATTCATGTGTTGGTCAAGCCAAAGATGATGGTGGGCTTCATCCTGAACCAAGAACATCAGGTGTTGCTCCTCCAGATGGAACCCAACTTAATGTTTCTGCTAAAGTATTCAATTGTAATAGTGGGCATGATTTTCATAATAAAGGATCTCATCCTGCATCCACAGATGGATCCCAAGAGAAGAGCATTGCTGAAGATGGCAAGGACTTGGCTAGGGAAAACCTGGCAAATGGAAACCGTAATAGAGTAATTCATTCTGATGATTGCTATGTAATGGCCAAAAGGATGAAATGGGATGCCCCATATGTTTTACAGTCTATAGAGCAGAACCAAATTCCTTTACATGGAAGAGAACTGTTGGAAGATTCATCTGAAAGAGATGTTCCACTTTCTGGGAGAGAAAGTCGTGACTTGGCAGAAAATCGGATAGGAATGATGGACGGAGGCAAGGTCATAGAGGATGATCATGATTATCATACTGCCTCAAAGAGGTGTCGACAGAGCACTGACAATGCAATCCATAAGAGTCAGTCAGAAAATCCTTGTAATGAAACTTCAATGACTCAAGGCACGTTTCAGGATGGAGCCCCTCAATATACATATGTTGATGAAGCCAAAGATGACAGTGGACTTCATCCTGAACTAAGAGCATCCTGTGTTGCTGTTCCAGATGAAACCGAGCATAAGGTTTCTGCTGAAGTATTCAATTGTAACAGTGAGCAGGATTTTCATATTGAAGTACCACATCCTGCATCCACAGATGAACCCCGACAGAAGAGCATTGCTTATGAAGGCAAAGATGATAGGGAACAATGTCCTGAAACGAGAATATCAGGTACTGCTCCTCTAGGTGAAACCCAGCATAAGGATTCTGCTAAAGAATCTGATTCTAACAGTGAGCATGATTCTCACATTGAAATAGCATGTCCTGCATCTGCAGATGGGTCCCAGCAGAAGAGCATTCCAGATGAAGCGAAAGAGCTCTTGGATTGGCTACGCCATTATGAGTCAGAGACATTAACTGATAATGATGGATTTCATGATGAGAAGATTGATGTCGCCATGAAGAAGCATGCTTTCTTGAGTTCTCAATGCACATCTAGTCATCGTTCCTCAGTGACAGCTGACTGGACAGAGAGAAATCTTGGTAAGAGTAATGAAAGCGGTCAGTTGTTGATTTGTAAAACCAGTGATTGCCCTGTTGTGGTGCATGAAAATTGGCTGCGTTCCTCAGCCATTCATTATGAGAAGGGTAACTTTTACTGCCCCTTCTGTATATATTCTCTTGATCTTACTGAATACCTTGAAGCTAAGAAAGAAACTTCCATTTTAAAGAAAGACCTAGATGCGTTTATTCATACTCTGGAACATCAGCCAAAGGAATGTCTTGGAAGACCAAACAACAAAGAGAATTTCTGCATGAGGAATTTTGATGAAGATCTTAATGAAAAAAGTCACCAGAATGGGCATTTGGGAGAGAGAGAAGAAAATCTAGGAAAGCAATGTGAAGAACATGCAAATGAAGTCAATGACTTTCAATTTCAGAATATTACAGGTGATGAGCAACACGTAGCACCTTTTGCATCACGTGTTCATGTCAATTCAGAGTGTGGAGATGAAAGTGCTACTGCAGTTTGTAGAAAACTTGATGTATCAACTGGTGAAAAGGAAGAGGAAGAAAAGGTGGCCCGGGAGTGCATACCTGTAGGTGTTCCTTTGTCCAGTAAAAACACAGAAAACCTTCTTATTGACCAAGGATATGAAGTTAATTTTGATTCCGAGCAAGTTGATAATCAGAAGTCTAGCACTTCCAAATATTCTATAAGACCCCGAAGGAGCAAAATCCCTTAGTAAGTTATTGCCTTTCAAAGTGTTTGCAATTTCTATTGTTACAATATCTCACTTCATGCCTTGAAATGTAAAATACTTTGTCTATCTGCTCAAAGAATGTCTAAAACAGTCAGTGTTTATGTTGCCCAGAGCTTTAATTGCAGTCCTGTTTTCTCCCCAATCAACCCATACACTTACCTATTGGTTATAAAGCAGTGAGTTGAGGATTCGATTGTAATAGTTATTAATAGAGAATAAACCTTTTTTGTGTCTTGTAGCTCATACCCGGCAACTCATCAGTTAAGGCGGATTAAAGTTCCATGGACAGTTGAGGAGGAAGAAATGCTCAAGGTTCGTAGTTTCCTTTCTAATGTTCCTTTATCGACTCAAGATTATGTTCTACTTCCAATTTACACTATATATCTCTTCTTGCATTTTATACTAAATACCTGATTGTAGTTATAATTGCATATGTGTTGTTTCTATTTTTTTTATTTATTAGACTTTTTAGATATGTTGTAACATCTTTTATATTGCTGCAGAAGGGAGTGGAAACAGTTTCAAGAAATGATGAAGGAAATATTCCATGGAAGCAAATACTGGAATTTGGTGGTTCTGTGTTTCTGCATAGTCGTACCCCAATTGACCTTAAGGATAAGTGGAGGAACATATGCAGGCGAAGGTCGAAGTCGAAATGAAATGGTCAGTTTACATATAAGAATATTCTCTTATTTTGGTCCACCTCTAAAATTCATTTGTCAGTGTCACGGTACCAATTTCATATGAATAGTAACCGCTAACCATAAATAATGAACTAAATGTTTGAACCACCAAATTACTTAGCTTGTAGCAGTTTAAAGTGCAAACTTGAGTATATTTATTTATTTTTTTAAATCTTTATTTCCCTAAAATAATTTCCAATGTTGTGATGCTAAATTTCCTCTTGATATTGATATCAGGAATGCATCAGTGAACTCATTTCTAACTCAATCTTAAAAGCTATTAATTATGACTGAAACATTAAGTGATTTCAAACATCCGTTGATCCATGTTGCCTCTTCCAGAATCTTTCCTTTCCAACACTTGAATGATCTAAAAATTCCCAATCAATGGTTGTACACTTTTTGAAATCAACCCTAAAAACTATGCCATCCTATTTTGTCTCAGATATTATCCATTGGGATAATTTCAGACCACCTTGTTTTTGTTCTAACCCCTGTTTTGCTCTATATCCCTGACATAGCCATGGTCTCTACTGAAAATGTGATTACTGACAATTTAGAGTCTTTCTGAAAAGTGTTACTACTCAAATGCTTTACAAGTTGTGAGGTTGTGAGGTCCAGATACACAATGTGGCATCCTTCTTATATATTGTTCATATCCCACCTACCACCACAGTAGGTGGCTAAGATACAATGTCACCTACCGGCATCTACCTACTACTGTCACCAACCGTAGCCTACCAACTACTGTACAACGAATCTGGACATGTGGGCTAAGAGGTCTAGCATGATCAACGGGCTGTGGGCTGTTATTTCCTTTGACATCCCCCCTCAAATTGATGCTGGTAAGCATCAATTTGCTAACGAGGAAATGATGGCGCTGACGGGGCATGGATTTGGTGAAGATATCGGCGATCTGCAGAGCAGTAGAGACATGTGGAAGGGTGATAACCTGATGATCATAGGCTTCTCGGATTGAGTGACAGTTAACCTCGATGTGCTTGGTGCGTTCGTGATAGACGGGGTTGGTTGCAATTTGGATGGCACTGGTGTTGTTAGCATGCAGTGGAGTAGGATGAATAGGACCGAAACCAAGTTCTATGAGGAGATCACGCAGCCAAATGATCCCACGTGGCGTGCTGCTCTTTGTCTTTGTTCTATGAGGAGACCACGCAGCCAAATGATCCCACGTGGCGTGCTGGTCTTTGTCTTTGGTCTATGAGGAGACCACGCAGCCAAATGATCCCACATGGCGTGCTGGTCTTTGTCTTGTGAGGAGATGAGATGGAGAGAGACGAGGCGAGACGAGAGAGAGATGAAATAATTTATTAAAAAAAACTCATAAAGGAAGAAAGAAGTGGACGTGAATTGCAAATAGAAAGGGTGGGGTCTTGAGAGAATCTGAGAAACTTAATAGTTGAAAAACAAAGAAACTGAATAGCAAAATCCAGAAAATCCGGGGCTTAAAAAGAAGACAGAGAGATAGGAAAGAGACAGAGAGGGCCGTTTTGAAAGAGAAAGATATTGGTAAAGAAAAAACATGAGAGCTCGTAGAGCTTAAGAGAGATGCATACACCAGAGCGGTTGTGCAAAGGGAACATCGGCAATGTAGCTTGGCATGACAAAGAGAGACAAAGGCCGGCTAGAGAAGGCTTGGCGAGCGGTGACGAGGCTCGCGGAGGAAAGCGATGGCTCGGTGAGCGAAACGAAGCTGACGGAGGATAGAGATCATAGTGATCAAGGGACGTTCTGCCCAAAGGAAACAGATAATGCCATCATGGCCATGGGACTTATTGCCCATACAGATAAAAGAGAGGAAGGCTAAGGAGAAAAGAAGACGGCAGGAGAGAGAGATGAAGGAAAGCATAAAGGTGAGGAGCACGAGTGTTTGGGCAGGAGAGAGAGATGAAGCTTAAGGAAATGAGAGGGAAGCGACAGTGAAGACCACTACGGCTGTGGAAAGGAGAAACACAAGGATTTACAGAAACAAACACCCATTACGGGTGAAGGATTGCCAACGACTCTCAATGTTGGCAGAGAAGGATCGCTAATCGGCGTTAGCCATTAGCTCTGATACCATGAAAATTTAGAGTCTTTCTGAAAAGTGTTACTACTCAAATGCTTTACAAGTTGTGAGGTTGTGAGGTCCAGATACACAATGTGGCATCCTTCTTATATATTGTTCATATCCCACCTACCACCACAGTAGGTGGCTAAGATACAATGTCACCTACCGGCATCTACCTACTACTGTCACCAACCGTAGCCTACCAACTACTGTACAACGAATCTGGACATGTGGGCTGTTATTTCCTTTGACAACTTGATGGTATGTCTGCCATCTCTGCCCAGCCGTTGAAATCCCCCATCCCCTTGGCGATTTACTATAATATTTCTCAGCACAACCCGTGTCCGGATTCTGAAAAATGATGATGAATGTGCCCATATTGTTTCTATATTTGTCCATTCAAACTCTTTTGCATTTCCTCAAAAATCTCAATTGATTGTTCACAATGGCACTATTTCCTTTTTTCATCCTCTCTCTCTCTCTCTCTCTCTCTCTCTCTCTCTCTCAAATGCCATCTATTTTAAAGGTGATGAATTTGATAAGTGAAGAGAAAAGTAGTAGTTGTGGTGGATGACATGATTGACACAGCTGGTTAGTTTGTAAATGCTCTAATCCGTTTTATTAAGTAGAACATAAATAGTACCTTTAACAAATGATATCCGAAAATGTAACATTATTGCTCTCCCCCCTCACAAAAAAGGAAAAAAGAAGAAGATGAGATATCAATGTTGACCTTGCTCGTGATGCTAACATGTATTGAACATTTGCACTAATAATATTGACTGCAACGATGTTTTAGAAAACTGAAATAATTTATTGTGTTCTTTTCATCTTCAAACATGAATCGCAAAAAAAGAAAAACATTGAATTGCCTTCAATAGTTTTGTTAAACTATTGCATATATGATGTGGCGTTGGATTGACTTCTCAAGTTCATCTTTAGTGAAGGAACAATTTTGACATTCATGGAACTTAGTGAAGGAACCCTTATCAAGATTATGATCTCAAACTTGGTCCATGGCCTGAAACCTAAATAGTGGGCAAGTTCTGAAAACTAGCCACTTTTTGCACCCATTGAAGACTTTTAACCATTTCTTTAGAATTTAGATATCCCTCCTCCCCCCTCGAGTAGTGCTCGAAATCCTTGAACCGTGGCTAGTTTTCAAAATTTGCCAAAACCAGTGCCTATTATGTTTTGCCACCTAGGTCATTATAGTCTGGCTCAGTGAATCAGTATACAGGATCTTAGTGAAGTTACCGGTTGCTAAAAGTCCAGCTTGGTTTGAATGAGCTGGAACATGGTCTTCGGACCATTTTGACCAGGGAACTTGAAGTCAGTCTGTAGCAAGATTATCTTGCGGCATTACTTCACATTGTCACAAAATTGAGAATCCTTGTAAAGATTTTTCCCTTGGTTTATTCACAGGAACATCTGATGGGTTATTTTCCTTCTGTTTGCAGATTTTAATTACTTTTTCTGTTATTACTTGTGAGCTCAAATTGATAATTGTCTCCACAGTTTTGTGGCAGTGAAAGATGGAGAGGCACATTTTTTGAGATCAGGCACTGTTTTTGGAACTTAATGTTTACTCCAAGTTGGGTGGGGACTATGGAGATGGTTTTTGTTATACCAAGGGGAATATGGCCAGAGTAGTAAGTTTGAGTTGGTCATTTCTGCTGTGCTGATATGTTATTTTGGGCTTTTTGACACTTGCAGTCATTTCCTCGTCGTGTCTCAGTGGTTTATTACCAATCTGTTAATAGAACTGCATGTAAATATTTATCAACAATTAACAAGTCACAAGAGTGTCTTGTTGCCTTAATCATTATATATATATATATATATATATATATTTATAAAAAAAAAGCTTAAGAGTCCATTTGGCAACATTTATATTCTTTTTTTTTTCTTTCTTTAAGTGTTAATTTCAGTTTAGTTCCTGTAACTTTTACCCTGTAAGGCATGTCAAGACCCATGCTTTCAATTTTTACATTTAAGTATCCGCACCTTTTGAAATTATCACAATGTGGTTATGCTATTAAGCTGTTCATCAGAAAATCCATTAAATGATGATATGGCACATGCATAGCTCTTTCTTTTTCCTCAAGTACAATACAATATTGATAAGAAAATTCTAATTTAATTTAAAAGTAAGATTTAAGTTATTAGAAGAACAAAACATATAAAAGCTAAAAGAAACTCTCCTCCTAGGGGTGTAAATTGGATTGGAAAATCCGATTCTGATCGATTTCGGTTCGAATATTTTCAAAAAAATCAGACTCCGATATCCGAAAATGCCGAATCCGATATTTCCGATAAGTGCCGAAAATTCCAAAGTTCTCCGAACCCATTCCGATCCAAGTTTTCCAATTTTTTTTCCGAAAAATTCCTAGTTTCAAATTATATATTACATTATTTTTAGTGTATAGGTCTTATATATGTTTCATTTCTTATTTGTTATATTTTAGTACCCCACTTACAAATATTCATATATACTAACATAGGCTCGGCCAAAAAAAAAATACTAAACATAGTAGTATATAAGACTATATTTTTGGCAAATGTGCTTGTTTGAATATAACAAAAATGCATGTGTGCTTGTTATATGCAAACGTACTACATATGTGGTAAATGTAGAGAGTATCATACAATTTCATTTTGTATTCTATGTCTGTATGTATTTTTTAAAATTTTAAACTATCTTCATTTAAAGTTTAAACTTTCAATTATAAAATTATTTTATAAGGTTTTTCACAGCAGTGGTCCCTGAATTATACCCCGTTTTGCATTTGGGTCATTGAACTCAATTATTAGTTGCAGAGGTCACTCAACTATGTGTGTCGTTGCACCAGTAGTCCTTCCATCAAGTCCGTTAGTTTTTCCGTTTAAATGATGATGTGGCAAGATTATTGATGACTTTTTAGTTAGGATTATTTGTAGCAATGATCCCTCAACTATACTCAGAGTTACATTTTGATCACTTAACTCCAAAAAATAGTAATAGAGGTCACTCAATTAGGTGTTGTGTTGCACCATTAGTCCCTTTTGTTAGAGAGACTTGACGGTAGGGACTAACGGTGCAACGAAACACATAGTTGAGTGACCTCTGCAACTAATAATTGAGTTTAGTGACCCAAATGCAAAACGGGGTATAGTTGAGGGACCACTGCTGCGAAAAATCCTATTTTATACATGAAACACCACATATAAGATAGGTATATTCATAGGAGCTTGACAATCATAGTATTCCAATTGTCTAGAGCAAAACTAACATATTGAATGCAAGTTTAACACTTTTTACACATATAACATGTAAGCACAAACTACTTTTTTTTTTTTTTTTTGGTAAGTACCATGAGGTGTTTGAGCTAACTTGCGCGCACCTCGACTAATTCCCACTCGTGAAACTGAGCATGCCGCTGGTCACCATGTAAGCACAAACTAAAATATCAAAAGATTTCCAATTTTTTATATTTTTTTAAATTTTATCTCCCCTCTCCTCACCCAACAAGAACCTTAACATAATATACCAAAATTTAGACTAAACTCAATAAACTAGATTTCCTTCATGTTTTTTCGAAAATATATTTCCTTTTACTTTTTGTCCTACATGCAATGCAATAGAATAAATACATTTCATTGACCCCAAAATCTCCCAACCTGTCAGTCAGTATTTTCATCAAGAACCCCTGACCTGTCCCAACCAAATTAGGCCAACCACTTACCATGGTCCATCGTAGAGCATGGTCTGTGACCTCAATTCCGGCAATAACGACCAATCTTTGAGCCCAAACCCCACAATGCCTTTTCCAATTTGATTAAAGCCTATTGCAGCAGCAACAACACTCTACTCACTCACAGTCCACTAGCTGCTACTAGCTAGGCCTAGTAGAGCAAATCTTGATTGAAAGTTTGAAACTTTTGAAAACAACCAAATGGGTTGCTGTATGAGCACCACTACCCCTGAAAAGTCCTCAACTTTAGGTCCTCAAAAGCACTAGTCTTTGAGAAGAAAATCAAGCAAGAAGACCCAGAAAAGATTGAGGAGAAAATACCCATTTACAATAACAATGGAGACATCTAACAGGAATCGGAGATTTGCAGCCCGAGTCAGAGCATGTCCACTACCACAATGACCAGAGACGACGATGAAGAGGTCCATCAAAGGGTGTTATAGATTTTTTTAACGTGTAAATAGTTGGGCTTCTTATTAAACCAAAAGTTGGGCATCTTATGAAACCCCTAGTTTGGCATTAAAATATCTTAGCCATTTCTTTCTGAAATAACTTGGGTCTCTTGACAAAAAAAACTTGGTCTCCAAAACCCGACGTCGTAGGTTCAAATCCTACTGAGCGTAATTCCGGTCTGAAATAACTTCACTAACAGCGCACACACCCACACTACAGAGAGAGGCGGGTTCATTTCTTTATCCACCAAACCAAACGCCGTCGTCGTCAGCCATCAGGTACTTGTTGTGCTCCATTGATGTACGAAAATATGTATAGAATTGTCCTCTGCTGAACATTTGCTATTGGGTGCTAGTAATTTCTACATCCTTCTTGGGTTTCTGTAATTGGTTTTATTTATGCATGTTTAACCTGTTTTTTTAGATGAATAAAAGGCTGATTTTGATCCAACAGTCGGCATTTGTTTTTGGTTTAATATGGATTTTATGAATATACTGTGGATTGTGAATCTCTCATGGATTTGATAATCTGAACCTACTGATGGTGATGCCATATTATAATTAGGTCCCTTCATTTACAAAAATTGAAAATTTAACTGATTCCTTTGCCAGTTTCTTGTTCAATTTGCAACTGTCTTTTGTCTCTCATTAGTCATCTCAAGCATGACTTGGGTTGGTGCTGAATTTGATGGTTTCTTAAATTTTTGTTTTAAAAAAAATATATGAATTCAGTAGCCATGAAGGTGCGTTCCTCTGTGAAGAAGATGTGTGAGTTTTGTAAGACAGTTAAACGTCGCGGGCGTGTTTATGTGCTTTGCACAGCCAATCCCAAGCATAAGCAAAGACAGGGCATGTCAACATTTGCATACGAAGGCACGGTGTCTTCCATGATGTACGTTTCCTTTCATGCTTTCATTTCTCTTTTTTTATACTTCTATATGTTTACTTTGGCAAATTCTTCTGATTGCGTTAATCTTAAAAGGAAACATCCCATTCAGAATCTACCATGTTAAGCACCCCGTAATCTAAGACAGAACAAAACATGTTAGATGAATTCACTCCAAATCTTCCCTAACACCTGGAGATCCCTTGCCTCTTGTAAGTTTGTTGTACATAGTTCGTTGGACGGTTTTACTAAGTGATTCTTGGATACTTCATATCATAGGCACGCAGGTTAAGCACACATTAAAGGCACTTTTCTACTATATGTGGACCTTCATTTGGCAGGCCTGCATAAGGTGGCCTGGAGCCTCCTTTTGTATAATAAATGTTATCTCCATAGAACAAAACTCATAGCGGCTACAATGCTTTTAGTCATCAATTTGGCTGAAGAGAAACAACAATTTATGGAGTCAAGGATTTAAGTTACTGCGTCGTCTAATTCTAACTTCTGAGATGGTGGTTGCCATTTTTGTACACTATTGTGTCTAGCTTACCTGCTCCATGCGGTGTTCTTCATGCATGTGTGTCTATAATCATACTTTTTGCTGATATGAAGGTAGCTTTTCAGTTTTTCATTAGTTCTGTCTGCATATAGCATGAATTTAGTCATGTGTAAAGATTTTAAAAACTTCAGAACATGTTAGTAGTAACCTAACATGTGAATCTGTATGTTCACAAACTGCTGCATATCTGTATGTAGATATCTCACATGCAAATCTTTCTCGTACACATGAACTTCCTATAGAAATGTGATGTGGCAATGGAGTGAAATTGGCAATTTTCTAGTTGAATGTTTGAATCCTTTTCAGGTACGCCGAGACTAGTGCGAAGCTGGAGAACAGCTCTGGTCACAGCGTGCAAGCAGGTCTGGCCTCTCTAATACCCAAAAAGCATGAACCCTCGATGCCCTCTATACCCTCTACGACACTTGGATGGAGGGTGGGCCTGGCCTCCCTGCTGTTCAACAAGGCCAAGTAGCATTGAAATTTGAAATGGGACCTTATCTCAGTTTTTAGGTTCCTTTCTTTGGTTGTGCTGCCAGATATATTCAAAACGTTATAAGCTCCTCTTTTTCTCATGGATTTTAGCTTTTAATCTGCTACTATATATAATATTTCCATCTCTCCCTCGCTTTCTGGTGTGTGTGTTTAGACTTAGTTGTGCTAGAGATTCTGATCGTAGCGACCTTACCTGCTCCACATATATAATACAGGAAATGAGATGGCTCGAATTGTAAAGGACACTTTTTCTGATTTCCTGGAACAGAATTAGATGGTATGGAAGTGAAACGTAATTTGGATGTTGCAAGAGTTTGCTTTTCATGTTCATTTTACAGATCATATGGAACCAAATTAGCGAATCCATATCAAATTATGAATTACGCGGGTAGGTCTACCCATCTCTCATAAGTCATACTCGAAAGGCGAACCTTTATATATCTTAATTGACCAAAAAACAAGAGTACCCAATCTACATAAAAACCTAATAATATTATTATTCGGGCATCAACATTGCCACCTGAGTCGTTTTATGGTGAGGGTGTCATATATGGATTATAAATGTGGACCTTCATATTAGTTGCGAGATTCATTTAAATAGTAACTTCACTCGAGTTTAATGAAATGATTTTATAGCTAATATAAAGATCCACGTAAGAGAGGTCCATTAATCACAAGGTTTGCAATTCGTGAGGTTTTGCTTCATCAGTTGTCATTTCAAACTTAATGCTTACTGGAAATTGTCTGGCACTGACATCTATAACCGGTGGGGGATCACGAAATAGCTTTCTATTATTAATGAAGTCTTCAATTCGCATGGTAGCACTCATCAGCACAACCTTTAACGGAAAAACTTGCTGTCCAGGACTTACAGTTCTTCCCGAAAGCAAAGCCTTTTGCTGCTCTGCATACTCTTTCTGCCATCACATGCAAACGAGAATAATAATAAAAAGGGGTTATAAACCTTGATTAATACAAGTTTTAGTAGTTATAAGCACCACTCTCTAGCTTTACCTGACGAGCACCAGATAGCATTCCGATAAGTAAGTCTGTGTTCAACCTCCGCTCATGAACCTCATCAAGAATTATGACAAAGTATCGCTTAAACTTACCCAGATGCTTTTTATAAAAGCATCGGCAACTTATCAGATGCTTTTTGTAAAAGCATCCGCAACTTATCAGATGCTTTTTTCAAATTTCGGAAACATTTTTTGAAAAATCGGCCTAGGCGGCTAGGCGGGTCTGGGCGCCTGGCAGGTCGGGTCGGTTTATTTTTATTTTTATTATGTGAAAATTATTGACTGAGACAGAGGTTGGGCCCGACATAGTTCGCTGGCCTTGAAGCCCAATAAAGGCCCACCACCAATGTACGAAAATATGTATAGATTTGTCCTCTGCTGAACATTTGCTATTGCGTGCTAGTAACGAAGACTTTTACTCCTTGACCTGATAAAACCTTGGATAAGAAGCAAAGCCAACTATCAACAGCATACACAGAGAAAACATATGAAAAATGGCCAAACATGCATGCACCATTTTGATTGAGGTAATTGGGGGTCTGATAACTCTTACTGAACATATGAAAAATGAAAATTTGGTGGTCAATTTTGTTTTTATAGAAATATGGCAAATAAGGACAGAGGAGAAAATAGAATAGAGTCCTTTGCATTTCTCTTCTCTGTTTCTTTTTTCTTCCATCATCATGTGAGTGTAGGCTCATTTCTGAAGCTTTAGGCTTTGTGGTTGTGGATGAGACATGGCAAGCAAGAGATTGGAGAGAAGTAAACAAACCAAAACATGTAGAAGCAGAATGGGCAACTGAAATTTTTATTGGTTTATATACATATAATATATGTATCATGATGAGCTTTTTTGAGTCGAAACCTGCATGGAAAAAACACGACCTGAACCTGCACGATTAATAATTGGGTAATTTTTGAGTCAATCCGTTTATTAAACATGTGGATTTCGGGTTAATCTGCCAACCCGCTAAATACCTATTTAACTGGTTTTAAAAAAATGAAAGAAAATTAAGGATCCAGCACACACGCAATGAGTTTTTGAACCCACTCCACTTCTATTCATCTCCAACACCTTATCCATCATGCTACACACAACCTTGTGATTATAAGCTATACAATTTGATATTTATAATGTTTCTACAAGCTATTTATAAAAAAAAAACATAGAATTTCACATGTCTTTTTTCTTTCTAATTAAATTAAATTAAAAATTATACACTTAATTAAATTAAAAATTATTATATATAGTAATTAAATTAAATATTAAAAATTAATTTATATATATTTCTAATCACAAAGACGTAGAGCTCAAAGCGGAAAACAGGGAACGAGAAACGGGGAGCGGGAAATAAGGAGTTGGAATTACAAAGTGGCCTTGTAGATTACTTTAAAAAAAAATTATTATTATTGAGTAACTCGCAGATACAGTGGGGGAAAAATATCAAACTCAAACTCAGAAAATCTATCTGCTTAAACTTAGAAAAATCTAAACCTATCTCCTCAAACTCAGATAAAAAATGGCATCTTCGTTCCCATTTTCTCTCAATCTAAACCCAGCTCCACCAACATATAGGCATGGGAGCAAAAGGCTGCACCAGTGTGGATGCCCTACTTTATTTCCTCATGAGGACCAGTTACTGTAAATGACTCTTTACTCATTGAGAACGATATGTTTCTGTTGGAATTGTGAGGAGTTTGATGACTCCTAGGGATGTGCATGTGCTGGGAATGAGGGATGATAAGTTGGTGGTGAGTGATGTCATGGCACTGAGCGTGCAAAGTGCGACATTTGTCACAACTGTAGGGCATCGTCTCATTGTGAAATCCCATGAGGTAGAGGTGCTAAAAGCTCAGTTGGTTGTAAAGCGGAATTTGGTTGAAGATTGTCAACGTGTGATAAGGAGTTTGAAGAAAGAGAGGGCAAATATAGCAGAGGCGAATCGACATTAGCTTGAAATATTGCAGGAAGAGAATCAAAAGCTATCAAATATGGTAGATTTTTACTCTCAAGACATGCAAAAGTAGCTGGAGGCCCTGGATCTACCAGGTAAACACAAGCATCAAGATCACGACACAAGTTATGCTCAAGCTAAGGGTGTGATCTTTGGGTGCTCAAGTGATGAGCCCCAAAAAGCCATGCGTGACCAAGAGAAGAGATCCAGATGGCCAAACTATAGGCTCCTATTGTGGAATCAAGAAGCGTGCCCTAATGTTATTTTTTTAATTTAATGTAATCTCATGTTTAAAAAAAAATGAAATAGCCTGTTTATTAACCTGATGTAGTCTCATGTTTCCTCTTTTTAATGTTTCCCCTTTTTAAATTGGAAATTAGGAATGAGTAAATAGGTTATTAACTAGGTAACCTGTATAAGATGACCCAAACCCGACACGACGCGTTTATTAAATGAATCGGGTTTGGATTGAGTATTCTTAACACGTTCATTATCTCAACACGACCCAACCCATTGCCACGCCTAATAATATGTAGCTATTTTATGATTATATACAATCACACAAAACATAGTGACATCCAACACCATAAAACAAAACAAAACAAAACAAAAAACGAAAAAAAGGGTAAAGAAAAGAGACAAGGATGGTAGCCACTTATGGAGCTTGTTGTCATCAACATCATCACATACAATAACATCGTCAAAAACTTCACACCTGTCTGTGGCTTGAGAGAGAGAGAGAGAGAGAGAGAGAGATAGAGAGAGGATCAGCATGGGATAAAGGTGAGGAGAGTCCCGGGTATCAGGTTGTGAATGGCAGGAAAACATGTGAAATAGAGCTCGTGACAGTCTAAAATTTTGTGAGGTGGGTATGGTATGCTTGGTCTTCTTGGAGCACCTCTCTCTCTGTATTTAAACCATTAGAACAAGGAATCCTAGGGAGAGTGTCAGTCTTCATTCAAAGAATTCACTTCCTTCCATCACTTTATAGGTCAAAGCATTTTAGCTTAGCCAGAATTCCAGTCACCACCACAACATTAAAAGCACCCAACTTTCTCTTTTAGACAACATTAAAACTATGTTGTCAACTTTCTTTTTTCTCAAGGTAAACAGCTGCTAGGACAATAATCCACTTCCAATTTTTTTTCTCAGCTGCTAGGGCAGGATGTGGAAGAGCATAGAATTTACATGATTCTTGTTTATTATTATTTTAAAACCAAATTGAAATTTCGTGTAAAATATAGTTACCAAAAATGTATTTAATTCAGCCACGTAACGAAAACTAACTGCACATCTATGAATTGGAAGCTTTGGTTAATATAGTGACCAATTTGGCTAAATTTTTTTTTTCAGCACCTAAATTGAAATTTCATGTAAAATTCAGTTTTAAAAAAATACAAATGAAGTCTAAACTACAATCTCACACACACAACCAAGTTGCCATGAGGTTTCGAACCTGAAACCACTGTTTGCAAGTCAATGCCCTTTTCACTGAGCTAGACCTCATTGGCAAGGTTTTAACCCTTTTAATTTTTATCGAAAATATTATATTCGTCTCCCCATTTTGTCATAGTTAGAAAACTACGTAGTTTCTACTATGGGTTAATCCTTTATTTTATTTTATTATTTATGATGGCCTAACAAATGCACGATTCGGATAATAGGACCACATAAAATGTCTCTTGCTAAATGATGGCATTACCAATGTTCTCTTGCTAGATGTACATTTATACAAAGGAAAAGGTGGATAAAAAAAATTCAATGAGCCAATCAATATTAACATAATAATATTTCAGCCATCTTCCTTTTATACATGCATGCATATATACCCCCATCACACATGCCATGATCCCATTTATATTTGGAATTGTCTTGCAAAGTCAAAACAAAGAGGGTGAGAATAAAATAAAAAAAAATTAGATTCACACTCACCAATCGCTATAAGGTATATAGAGTAGAGAGCAACAACGGTCACATGCATTAGCTTGAAAACTTTGCCAAACGTGACAACATTTAAACAAACTGCACTCTCATTCACTACATATCCCGCGCCTTTCCACCAATCTAATACACACTCCCAAGCTTCAACTCCACACTCTCACTCTCTCACTCTCATTCTCAACTGAGCTTTTCTAACCCTCCAAGAAAAAAAAGGCCATGGAAAACTGCAGAAAATCTCCATTGAAGCCATGGAAGAAAGGCCCAACAAGAGGCAAAGGTGGCCCTCAGAACGCCTCATGTGAATACCGTGGCGTTCGGCAAAGAACTTGGGGCAAATGGGTTGCTGAAATCAGAGAACCAAAGAAGAGAACCAGGCTCTGGTTGGGCTCTTTTGCCACGGCAGAAGAAGCTGCCATGGCTTATGATGATGCTGCCAGGAGACTCTATGGTCCAGATGCTTTTCTCAATCTTCCTCACCTCCAAGCCAATTCCAATCCTGCACTCAAATCTCAGAAGTTCAAATGGTTCCCTTCCCAAAATTTCATTTCCATGTTTCCTTCTTGTGGTTTGCTCAATATTAATGCCCAACCAAGTGTTCATGTCATTCATCAGAGGCTCCAAGAACTCAAGCAAAATGGGGTTCTTGGTCAAACTACTCCTTCCTCTAGTTCTTCTTCCTGTGATTCTAAACCTGAGGTTCACATCATAAGCGACAAAACACAGATAGGAAATGTTGCAGAGAAGGAGAAAGAAGTAGAAATTTCATCAGAAAAAATGATTGAAGACAACCGGGAGAAGCCACAGATTGATCTCAATGAGTTTCTTCAGCAACTGGGTGTACTGAAAAAGGAGAGACAATCAGAGGCAATTGGCACCACAGGAAATTTTGGAGTTCCAGAATCTTCAGTTACAGAACTTAATGATGAATTTGGACCCTTTGCTGACAAGAATTTCAATTGGGATGCATTGATTGAGATGCATGGGATTTCAGACCAAGGAGCTGATGCTGGTAGCTTTCAAGTTTATGATGTGAATGAAGAGCTGCCCTTCCCCACTTCTATTTGGGACTACTAAGAGAAGCTTGTTTAACTAGACATGGAAGAGTAGCTTTTACCAGAGAAGGAATTTGTTAGAAATCGGCACTTAGTAGTCGTTTAAAAATAGACTATAGTGGGTAATAGCACGTTATGTTGTTATATTGTCAATCTGGCACCACCACATATTCAAACAAGAGTTCACCTCATGGTCCAGATTGACTGTACTAAGGCATAATATACCAGACTATCTAGTAGGAACATGTCCCAAATGCTACTGTTGCTTCCATAACTCTTAAGTCACATTTCTGATCACAAATGAGCTGGTTGAAATCAGTTTTACTCTACCATGTGAATGGGAGGTGTGATTCCCTTTAGTATGAAAGTATTGTTTTGCTTGTTCATGTTTGCTTGGTTCTGACTTGAATTAAGTAAGTTAGAGGGAAACATCTTACAGGTCCAGATGGTCAGTTGTATTCTAGATGTGAGCCCTCAATATAAAACATAACATAAGATAATTAGAGGAGAAGAAAAAAGTGCAATAAACAAATTTCCAATAGGCAAATCTTCAACAACAATAAAATTGTTTTCAAATTTTCTATAGGTATAAATTGTCCTGTGTCGCAAAAGCAGAGCCATGCTATTGTATCACCACAATGCAGCCAATTTGCATATGATTGCAGGGCAGAGCAACAAATTATGCCCAGGTATTTTTGCTCATTCATTGCCATACTCTGAGGCACTTAGATACTCACCATGCTCCTCAAAATACTCTATTAATCGCTTCAAGAATGCATTACTACTCACTGTCTCAGTGTCACAGACAAGACAGCATTGCCTTCTTGCCCGTGTTACAGCCACGTTCATTCGCCTGTTGTCACTCAGAAACCCCACCTGAATATTTCGAAGTTCTAAAATTAAATTCCTTATATTCTAGGATATGGTGCTAACTGAGATGTATACTATCTAACTCTGAAAATATGCATTAGTAATAGTACCAGAGTACAAGTGTACCTCTTTTTTTGAGTTAGACCGAACCATTGAAATAATGATGGCTTCCTTTTCCCGGCCCTGGAAACCATCAACTGTTGAGATTTCCAAATCCTTTAGCTTGTCTTCATTGCTTCTCAACATTCTCAGTAAGACAACCTGCAATACAGATCAGATATAAGAAAAAGAAAAAAATGACATCTATGCTACTAAAGTAGCTGCATGGAAGTGAACACTTGGATTTTGATTTATCTAGAAGCTATTATAATCCTTCACTGTATATAGAGAAATGAAACTCATAACAAGAAGCTAATGCTTACAGCAAGGAAAAGGGCATGTTAATACCTGTGCAGCATAAGGGGTGATAATTCCAATATCAGAAGCCTGAACACCGCTTTGAACAAGTCTCTTAGCATGGGCAATAGCCACATCAGCTTCACCTTCATTCAAAGTGCTTTCTTCTTCATCCTTCTTTTCTTCCATGTCACACCTGACAGATCAGCATGAACAAGTGGCAACCGTTATACATGAAAGCATTTCTTTTATTACAAATTAAATTAGGAATCCCTTTTGAGAAGATGATGCAGCATATGATCTACTTGTTTTTGTTTCTCACAACATTCAAAATGACTCTTTTTCATGGGACCTCATCTGGCGTTAGCCGCACTACTATGGACGGAATTTTGGAAACTACAAAATAAAATGTCACAACTAACAACATCACGATGAAATTTAAATAATTGATTGTGTTTGTGTCAAGCATTTTAACATGAAATTGACATGAATTAACCAAATAAATGATAAAATAATATTCCCAACGTTATTACTCATTGAGTTGTGTCATAGGTTATAGGATATCTTGTCATGTCATGTTTGTTTGTGCAGTATCATTTTAATTTTTTTTTAACCCACCAAAGCACAAATTGACATGCCTAGGTGTTACTTGACAGTTTTCTAAAATCAGCTTTTTGGTATTCCGCATCATTAAGATTTCACTGAAGTGGACAATGGTATCCAAATCCAAATCGCAGAGGATATTGCAGTGATTTACTTTATATGGTTCCAAACCTCCTCCACGAGTGATCCACAGTATTCTGAAAAAACAAAAACAGAACTTCGAGTATATGGCAACAATACACTGCATACCCAGCTGTATCTATTAGAAGAAGGGTTGGTTCTGTTGAAGAGGTCCTCTTTACATCCTCAAGATCAAAAAGCATATGTCCAGCAACACTTGAATGGGCTTTAATCTGTAATGATATTAAACCATATAATCATATCACACAATCAAAGCAAATCATTTTTTTATTCTTTAAAAAATGATATAAGTTCTAACACTCAGTTGTTGGAAGTTCTAACACATGCTCTCAGCACCTTACTGTTGTACAGTTCCTTTGATGACCAATCCATGATGCGTTCATGCATGCGGTACTGGACAGTGAGCATAGACACGACTTCATTTCCATATATGTCTGCAAGACGTTCAAAGAGGGTCCTTCCTAAACCTTTCCTCTCAGCTTCAGCACTCTGGATGGTTGGAGGAAGCTGAAGATGGTCGCCTGCAAGTATACATCTTGAACCCTAAAACAATGAAATGTTATGTGTTTGATGACGACTCACACAAACCAACATGCATTACTATGTGCCTGCATACAACATGAACAGGTACTTTATGGAAATGCATATGCAAGTTTTGGTGTTCATGCTCATTTCTATTGACCGTTACCTTTAGCAGAGCCATCCAGCATGCTATTTCAAGTGCCTGAGCAGCTTCATCAATAATCACCAAATCAAATGAAGTATTGTCCAGCTTGCGAGAAGATGCCCCAGTCAAAGTTGTCAACACCACATCTGCATTTTTTATTACGTCTGTCACAGCTAGCTGCTGCCTTTTACGCTCTTCCTTTGATAGAGTCCTAAGCTCCTTCTGGATTTCCCTCCTAGTGTTCTTATCTTTTGTTCTTAACAGCTTCCCATTTAATGCCTGGAAAAATGCAATGTGCAAGCTCCTAAGGTTAAGCCATGCAATGGTCAGTGAGACTTCAGTCTTCAGCACATTAACTTCTATAATTAAGTCCTATTAAATAAATCCAAATGTAGAGAGAGGGTGGGGAAATGATTAGGATTATGATAGGTCAAGGGTTTAATCCCTTCCAATGTAACCAAAAGAAAAATCCTACTAAATAAATAAATGCTAACATGTTAGTGTGGTAAAGCATCCTTGTCAACAAAAATTCAATTGTAACTTTTATTTGAAACTCATAAATGCAAGATTTTACAAGTTCAGGCTTCAATTTTACTCTACATAACTACCTTCATTTCCTTCCGAATGTCATTTGCCAAAGCACTATTATCCCCTCGCAAGACCTGACAGCATAGAACAATGTATGGTAAGAAAAATAGTTGAACAAAAACAGGCAAGTTATAATATGATAGAAGGAGATTCTAAAGGGAATGTCCTCATTTTGAGAAAAGAAAGGACTACTTTGATGGCGTCCACCACTCAATGTGATCCAATAATCTGAACAGCTCAGTTTTAGAGTCCCCAAGGTGTATCCATGTAAAAAATCAACCAAATCGAAAATCACTGAGCTATTTGCTTATTATCATTTCAAATGTTTAATCGTCGTCGAAACACTAAGTTTGTCTATTTATTTGATGACAATTAGATGACTAATGGTTTCTTATTTAGTTGATTTTTACAAGGATGATCCTTTATTAGTACTTCAAAAAGAACAGTTTGGATATTTGACCACATTTCTGGGCGATCACCCATGTGATCACTTTTTTTTATATCAAAAAGAAGAATCCTATTTAGAAGTTTTTCCCAATATGACATACACCATAATATATAAAAGGCAATCCATGTACTTGAAGCTAAAATTCCAGAGAATGACAAAAGTGCACATCCATGCTAACACCATCAGCAATAATAGAAGACAGAAAAGAATGGGATCTGAAATAAGAACGACAGTTGAGGTGTATTTACTAATCCAATTAGACACACAAAGATAACTAAATCCCTGATAACTTGTCAGGCATTAGTTCAAGCACACATATATATTCTTTAGAAGAATTATATACACATCTGTACGTGTGTCTACATATATGTCTGTTCATACGCATGTATACCTAATACATATTACATATTCATAGAGGATGCAAAGGCAGACTGTCAATCTTCATATACATAGGAGAAAGAAAACCAATGTTGCAGAATGCAGAGATATAGACCAAAAATCATGCTAATCCGATGAAATAATAATTTTTAAATAAGAAGTAAAATCTACTATCAGAAAAACAAGAATTTAATTCTTTCTCTTCTTACAAAGTTGAAGAATTCACATACCTGTGCATCCAATGCACTGTCCAGTACTTGAGGTAGTAAACGTGCAGGATGCCCCAATCTCACTAACTTTACTCTAATAAACAACACAGTAATAAGTAATGAGTGGCGTTCCTTAACAACATCATGACAACAGAAATAATGAAAAAAAGGAGTGAACAAATAAAAGAAGAAATGAGGGACCAGCGAAAGGATTACAAAAAACTTATATTTAGGATCTCAATATTCCTTTGCTAGAGTTAACATTAAAATTTCAATTAAAAGATGAAGTTCTCAAAAACAAAAGCAGTGCAATACCTGTGGCGTGCAAGTCGCTCAACAATGTTGTCAACAGCAATATTTGAAGCAGCACATGCAAGAATCTTTGATCCACGTTTAACTTCTTGCAAGATAATTTCCACCACAGTCGTAGTTTTGCCTGTTCCAGGAGGCCCGTGCAGCAAAAATACATTTTTTGATGATAGGGCCTTTGAAATGGCATCTTTCTATAGAGCCAAAAAAAAAAGGGAAAAGAGAAGGAACAAAAAATAAATAGAATAAGAAAACATATGCAGTAGGTACTTTAGTTACGAAGAAATGAAACATGGATTAAACTTGGAAATACTATATGCATAAAAAGTGAACTTGGACTTGGATTTTCACCAAAATAATGGGCGCACAGAAATAGAAAACAAAAACAATAGGCATGGTACTATATCAATCAACTAATAATCAGAAGTAACCTCAAGGATGACACAACTTATCAGTTAAAATTTTCTTAGTCTCACCGACCATATCTAAGGTGCAATTATTTAAACAAATTTATCCTTAAGAAGTTTATGTATTTGAAAACATTAATTGATAATATTACAAGTGAAACTGATATAAAAAAGAGGAGGCTGTGGTCCTCAAGACCTCAGATGAAGCAGATTATATGTGATAATAATGAATTTGTCTTGTTGATTAATTATCTACATTTCAATTTGTTTGGCTTTTTCTTCAGTTTACTAATAAAATGATTAATTTCAGAGAACCTGCAGGTGATGATTGTTCTTATTCAAAGGTGGCATTATGTCCACACACATACTCAGAGATTGGCAAATACATGCATGTACATATTGTGTTTGTGTCTGTTGAATGTGTGCTTGTGTGTTTTCATTCTTTCAAGCCACTGAATTAGAGAAATTTCATCAATATAATGTGTCTATGTTAACTCAAGATTACACATGGCGAGTGACACCATTCACAATTCAGAAGAGAATTAAAGGGGAAAACAGTTAGGCTTAAGGACCTGAGAGTGATCAAGGTTTTTGTTAAATGGGGTGAATGTGACATCCTTCTTGGACACTGTTGGTGTCCTCTCTCCAAATAAGACAGGAATTAAATCAGATGCAGGACCCTTCTGCACACCTTTGCTCAATTGTATCAAGGCATCCTTCATCCTACGATACGTAACCTGAAAAATGCAATTAATATTTGCAGCAATTTTTTCCAATGAATATTAATCTAGGAGGGCATAGGAAATAGATGATCGAGTAATCCCTGCATACATGATCAACTATTAAGAACTTCTTAACCAGACTAACTGTAACCTTCAAAAATATGTGATGATTAAAAAAAATTGAAGAAAAAATGACATTCAAAGATTTGAGTTTGAATTTCATACCTCATTTGCCAGTTTCTCTAGGCGTAGAGGACTATTTAGACCATCTTCAGGAACATCATCAAAAGCAACAGTAATTGATGAGTCCTGTTCAAGAAACACCAGCAAACCACCAGCACAAGTAAGCTCAAGAGTATGATCCTCAACAATTAAAATTATCATGACAAAAAATGCATGCCTCCCAACATAGAATTACCTTTAACCGGTAAACTACACCTTGTCCAAGAGCAGGGGACCCCAAGTCAGCCTTATTTGGTTTTAGAACAACCACATCATGGGAACTAAACTGAAAATTAAAAGAAGAGAAGAAAAAATATTAGGACAAACTTAAGATAGTATGGTATAGTTTGGAGCTGGGACCCCTTCAACTGCTTGTTAAAAGTTAAAACAACCATATTAACCTTGAAGTGATTCAAACTGTAGTCCACAGTAAGAAGAACAAACATTGCAAAAATTCAAACCGAGCAAGTAGCCAGAGGGAATTATGGATTCTTTACCTTATGAGGAGGAAGAACGTCTGCTTTGGTAGATTGAAACTCAAGAAGAGTCTTCCCCATAAGTCCTGTCTATTCTCAAAACCAAAGGCAGAATAAGTTAGAAGTACATTACTATTATCCTATGCTGACAAAATGCATTCATTTGTGAAAACATTGTTCATTGGAACATTTCCATCATTTTAGGAAAATGCTTTCCAGAGATTTTATAATTATGTTTTAATGAATGCTTCAACACATTTCTCGTAGAAAAGTAAAGCCCTGTTTGTTTCGACAGAAGAAAGTTCCAGAAACTTTCTGACAGTTAAAGAAAAATCTTTTCCAACCCTCGTGTTGTGTTGAAGCCAAAAGCAAAAGACAATCGAGAAAAACATGTTCTAGAAATTATTTTCCTACAAACTTTTTCTATCGAAACAAACTGAGGGTAAGCTTTTCTTTCTCTCTCTTTTTGGGTTGTGTCGATTGTCCTAGAAGTGGAATGGGGATTGAAAGCAGTAACTGGGAAGCCATAGGAAAGTGGAAATCATATGAAATACGAGTACCTGAGCATCAACACACTTCAAATTGAGAATAGTAGAGCCCTTCTTTTGCGCAGTATCTAAGTTTCTGGACGACCCAGTAGTGATGGAGGCAGATATCTCAGCTTCCTGATTGCCAAAATACGATAGTTCTATAAAACTTCATTTCTCTCCGGCATTTTTACAGTCAAATTGAGTGCAAAGATACAAAGCAGGAAAAGAGCACTATAGGGAGAGAGAACCTTTTCCAAGTCAATAAGAGGGGCCGTGAGAGAGATGAACTGTTGGAGGGTGATACTCTTCCCTCCCTCCATTGCTACTCTTGCTCTTGTTCTCGTTCACTGCTATTGCTGCTGTTTTTGCTGCTGGTCTGCTTCTGTGATTTGATAATTAGAAAGGCTGAGACAGGGATATTGAGTGGTGGTGTGAGTGCCTCTGACGCTGCGTTTTGACTTTTGGTACAAGTTATTTTTCCCTTTTTCTGTTTTCCAAATTTGATCACTTTATCAATTTTTTTTTTCCTCTAATGTAATGTAGTTATGGCTGTTACCTGATTTTATTGACGATATTCCTATTAAATAAATTTGTTGACAAAAATATAACTTCCTTCTCCTTCTCACAATATAAAAATATACACACCAAATGTGTGTCCAATATTCAGTTTCTTATTTGTCTAACTTTTTACAAAAATATCTTTGAAGGAATAACTAAACGTTTTGGATCACTGAAATACAATGTAAGGCGGGCTTTACAAAGGTGCTCCTTAAATAAGATATTTGAGGAATTCCTCAACTAAAGCTTTCTGGTTGGCAAAAAGTTTGTAAAATCACCATCTTTCATTTTTAATACAAGTAAGAAATAATCTTGTCCTCTAACATTCTTTCAGCTAGTAAAATACGGAACTGGAAAAATATGAATCAAATATGTACGTGTTTAATTCGGTAATATTTTGGCAAATTACAACTGATAAGTTCGACCACTATATAATATTTTAATATAATTTATTCAATTTTTTTAATATATATTATTTTTATTCAATAATATGCGAAAATTATGTATATAATACCTAAATTTTGTGTGTATAATTGAAAATTTTGTAAAAAAAAAAGTGTATTAAACATGAAAAATACGTATGTATGTGTACAATATGAGTATTAAACGTGAAAATGCTAAATTCTTTATACGGATAATAGCTCTGGAAAAGTAAAAACTCAAAAGAGGACAATAGATAATTGAATAATAACTTAACAGTAATGGATAATGCTCTAAACTACCCTTATCGATAAATAAAAATTGGGGAAAAATAATTTTTTTTAAAAGAAGACCAGTCTGGCGCCTAGCGCCCATTTCGCCATGTGTCAAAAATGGTATAGCCACGCAGCTATATTATTATTTTTTAAAATAAAAACTGTAGTACAGCCGTGTGACTGTACTTTTTTTTTTTTACCAAAAAAAAAAGAAGACCTACCTAGCGTCGCGCGACTATACTGTTTTTGACACTTGACGAAGCAGGTGCTAGGCTAGGCATGCCTCTTTTTTTTAAAAAGAAAAATTTTCTTCAAAATCGTATAGCCACGCGCCTATACTATTGTTTTTATTATTAAAAGATAGTATAGCTGCACGGCTATACTATTTTTGACACATGGCGAAGCGGGGACTAGTGCCAGGTAGGAGTGGGCATCGGAACCGAAGAACCGAACCGAAAAAAACTGAAAAAAATCATGTTGACCAAAAAGTCATACCCAATTTAAAAAATCGAACCGAATTGTTTCTAACCGGTTCCCGTTTCGGTTCTATACCCCAACAAATTGAACTGAGCCAAACCAAACTGGCCAAATTAAAAAATATTTAACTTTAATATTTATTTATATCCAATGCTATATTTTTAATCTCATAACTAATTTACCCAAGTTCAATTTCAAAACATCTTTCTTTTCTAGCATTAATATTTCTTTTTGTATGAAATTGAATAATTTGTTAATTTTCAAGCCAAAAAAATAATATTTCAATTGAGATTTGTATAAAAAAAATAATTTGAAAAAATAATAATAATAATCCGGTTCAAAATCGAACCAAACTGGAACAGGACCGAAACAGGTTCAACTCGAACTAGATAGCTTTATAAATTTTTTTTGTTAAAACCGGACCAAATCGAACCAATAAATAGTACCGAATTCGGTTCCAATTTGAGGCAAAAACAGGTCCAAATCGAACCGTGCCCACTCCTAGTGCCAGACGTGTGTCCTGTTTTTATGTATTATAAATAGTATAGTCGTGCAACAATACTCGGGGGTTTTTTTTTATAAATAAAAAGCGTATAGACTTGTGGGTATACTACATTTTTTATTATAAAAATAGTATAGCCGCATGTGGCAAAATGGGCGCTAGGCGCCATGTGGGTAGTTTAGAACATTTTCCCAATTTTTGTTTATCAATAAGAGTAGTTTAGAACATTATCCATTACTATTAGGCCATTATCTGAGTCTCTATTGTCCCCTTTTGAGTTTTTACTTTTCTAGAGTTGTTACCCGTATAAAGAATTTAGCATTTTCACGTTTAATACTCGTATTGGACACATATTTTTCATGTTTAATACACTTATTTTTTACAAAATTTTCAATTATACACACACAATTCAGGTATTATACACATAATTTTCACACATTATTAAATAAAAATAATATATATTAAAAAATTGAATAAATTATATTAAAATATTATATAGTGGTCAAACTTATTAGTTGTAATTTGCCAAAATATTGCCGAATAAAACATGCACGTATTTTATTCATATTTTTCCCGTTCCTATTTTACTAACTGAAAGAATGTGAGAGGCTAAGATTATTTCTTGCTTGTTGTAACAAAAATGAAAGATGGTGATTTTGCAAACTCTTTGCCAACCAGAACAACAATTTCAAACAAAGATTTATGGATATAGTTATAAGCGAGGTGATAGTATTTTTCATGTAAAGTGTTGTTTGAAATGTGAAGCAATTACCAAGAACTCCAACTCAGTATGCAATTCTCTACAACAAATAATGTGTGCAGTAACATAATTTAGTAGCACTTGAGAGAACGAGGTAGACCAAAGGCAAATATTCCCACACAAAAAAGAAAAAAGAAAAAATTGAACTCTCAAATTGATTTACTGTGAAATTTCTCTTTTCAATATCTGCTTTGGAGATGCCGAAACTAGCAAATTAATATCTATAAAGTATAAACGAATGCAACTTGAAGGGTCATTTTCTTTTATTTTATTTTTTTTTAGTATAGCCGGCGGCTATACTTCTATTAAATATAATATATATATTATATATATATAAAGCAAAAGGCAGAGAATGACAAAACATTCAAAATATCAGAAAATGCCCTTAGTTAATGCAAACATTAAGAATTGAAATTATTAATTAAATGAGGATAATATGGTAAATTCACACTTTTTTATAATTAAAAAAATTAAAATTAAAAGAAAAATCAGATAATAGATCCTATTTTTATGAAACACAACTACTTATTATTTTTTTAATTCTAAAATAATTTTTAATTTAAAAAAAAAAGCCCTCTCCGCACACTAAAATAAATTTAAATTTTTTTAAACAAGTATACTTAAAGCGTATAGCCGTGCGGCTATGCTAGGTTTATTATTATTAAAATTAGTATAGCCGCCCAGCTATACCTTTTTGACATGTGGCGAAGCGGGCGCTAGGCGCTTAGCGGGTCTTTTTTATTGTTTATATAATAAAAATACTATAGCCGGGCGGCTATACTCGGATTTTTTATATAATAAAAATAGTATAGCCGAACGGCTATACTACGTTTTTTATTATAAAAAAAAGTATACACGTGGCGAAGCGGGCGTTAGGTGCCAGGCGGGTGGTCCTTTTTTTAATTATAAATAGTATAGTCGCGCGGCTATACGTGGGGTTTTTAAAAAAAAAATAGTATAGCCGGTGGCTATACTGTGATAAAATTAATCTTGAGAATGTTTGCTCACGGCTAAATGATTTAGGATGCTTGAACAAGAATTTGTACAAATATTTGTACAACTTCACATCTCCTCACATCCAAGCGCCTTAAGTAAGATGATGTGGATTCTTCTATCTTTAAAATGACATAGAGCACCATTAAGTTTAAATAAGAACAACTTTTTCCTACTGAAAAACAAGTTTTAACAAAGTTTGCACTGGACCAAATAGCTTTTGATAGAGTAGTATTTCTTTTCCTTGTATTGGAAGGATGTCCCAAAATTCAAATTCCCTCCTCTTTCATTGGTTAAAAAGAAAAATCTAGTACTTTTCTTCTCAATGTCGGAAGAAGTCACAAATTTGAATTCTCAATGTTGGAAGAAGTCACAAGTATGAATTCTCTTTTTCCCCGATCCCTCTAGTTTCACGGTAGTGTCGCCCCCTTAGACCCTCAATTGAGGCAAGGGTCTTAAGGAGACTTTCCGTCCCCATGAAGCTAATTCAATTCAGCAATGGCGAAAGTATTCTTAACTCCTTTGTTATTCTCAAAGTATACATGTAAAATTTTTGCCCTGCCAATCAATTGTGCACAAGTTTAATTGAACCTTAAATTTTAAGGTGAGAAACATGACCAACAGAATGATAGAGAGCTCTATCATCACATAATATGGACCAATGGACAATGTACATTACAATCTTGATATTTGATTTGTTTGTTTATATGAGCAATCAACATGATTCTCCACATCGACAAAAACATAGGGTTGAGCCTAAATTTGAACCTTCGAAACTAAAACATGAATCCGTCACTCCAGAAAAAATACAAAGTAAATAACTAGGCAAACTATAACAGCCAACTGGCGACAACGGCATACCATCTTCTACAACACTATCTTCCTCCCTACGTATATAAATCTGTCTTCCCCAAAAGAATATACGAGGCCTATTCAGCTGGAGGTGAGTTGTCCTTCAACCACAATCGTAACTTGTTTCAAGCAGGCACATCCAGCAAACAAAACCTCAGATTCTTCCCACAAAACCAGCCACAACATTGATACAAAAGATATGTCACAAGTTTTATACTACAAGACGGAAAACAGAGGAAAAAGAAATCTCCATCCTTAATCCCTGCCAATGGATGAATGTCTCTGGGCACCAGGTGGTGCAGTTGGCCTTGGGAAGTGATAATCAAACTGCGCACCTGCAATTTGGGGGGCTTCCACATAGGGGCTCTGTGGCACCTAATATTTTTTCAAAAAAGTTACTTAAAAAGAAATAAAAATGCATTCAACAAAACAAATGTGTGAGGGTTTCTACTTCTTGCCCAGACTCCTCAACTCCCTCCGTTGCCAACAAGAATAGAGAAGACCGCAAAGAAATGTTTTGCTCTTTGTTTTTGTCGTGGTTTCACCTGTTTGCAGTGATTTTCCTTTGTATGGCCAGGTTGGAAAGCTACTTGGGAGGTTTGGTTTGGCTTCTTGCTGGCCGTGTTTTGGAATTGTCTTTGTTTTCAAAGTAGTCTGGATTGTTAATTTGTTGTGGTAGTAATAGAATTTTGTTTTGTAAAAATTAAAAAAAAAAAACAAAAATTTGCAATTAATAAATCCATTAGCTTAACCAAGGTATTTAAAGGTCATTTCACTTTTGTTATCATCAAAGAGCTGAATTTGCCAGAATTTAGAGTAGCTTTTACTTTTTGGGAGCACTGACACTGGTTATAATCTTGACGTTAGTCAAATAGTTTTTTTTGTCCCTATTTGCCCATCTGTTCAATGGCATCAAATGAGTCAATACTCTTCTAATTGTTTTCTTTTTACCGGGCAAGTAACACCTTGTTAGGAATCTATTTCTATTAAAAAGAGTAAGTCATAATGCCATTTAATACAAACGAAGGCAAATGGGTAACCTCTATCTTTAAAAAATACTTATAGACCAGTCATGTCCCCAAAACTAGAAAACACCAAATGTTAAAAATTTATGCATTCTGCACGGTAGTGGAATGCCGTTGTATGAAATCCTAGAAAGGATCTATACATTCAGTCCACCAAAAAAATAAGGGAACTACACATAAAATGAGTTTATTAAAAAGAAAAGATACCTGTGATGCAAATACAGCATAAGATGGCTCTTCAGGATTTGAGGCCTTTGGTGTTGTTATAGGAGAACAAGCATCATAGCGCGATTCACTTCCATTCAGTATATGAACTCCACTACTTTGTGCACTTTCACCCTCATTCCCACCAGTTGACTTAGTTCTCTATATAAATGCCATAGCTTCCAAATGTATTAGGCAATCGATGGAGAATCTTTATTAATATAGCTACATAAAATCATGAAAATAGTTAGGTTAAGAACACAATACCTGGAAGATTTTTCCAAGAGTTTTCAAGCCCTTTGCTCGTGCACGGAGTTCCTCTTTCTTGGCATTGTTGTCTTGAAGAACCTAAGATCAAATGAAAACTTACAATCTAAACAAGATTTCCATTCATGTTTCAGACAACTACCAAATAAAATGGTGGGGCAGAAAAACAACCATCTGACAAACACGAGAAAGAGTGGCCTCAATATCAGCCACATTAAGCTTCCACAGGGAATCAATCATCAACTTCTTGTTAGACGACATGTATTCTTCAAGCTCTTCCTCAGTGTAATTTCCTTCTGCACTTAGCTGCTTTTTCATGTCTTCCTGCAGCTGGATCAAAGCAATTGCACCTGAAATAAATAATAGTTCGTTAACCAATACGCACATTAGCTTAGTCAGCAAACTTGTGTGCATTTGTGAGAATTTATACCTTACATATGCCAAAAACAGAGAGAGAAAAAACACAAATATTCCTTATCCTGTCAATATCTGAACACATAAGGATGAACTGTGGGTCGGATCAGCCCCCATACCTCTGGTTAGGCCCATAGGTCAATTAATCATTGGGGCCAACAATTACAGTCACCATGAGAACATAGACTTAGGACATGACTGGCGATATTGAATCCAGAAAGATCTACTAACCTGTTGCTGCTGTTACTTGGGATTTAATGAAATGCCCTTTATTTCTAAACCACTCTGCAATAAATGGGACTCCCAAATATAATGCTTTCTTCCCTAGCTCTTTTGCTGATTGTCTGGCATATATGTAGCCAATTGTATTCAACATATCAACACCGTAAGCTGTAGAAAACAGACCATATCACTGAAAATTATATACAAAAGCTTAGGAAATAATCATAGAAACAGCTCCATCAGATATTAATCACATTAAGCATATCGTAAAATCAGTTCCTACACCTTGAGCAATGAACTACTGCTCAGCAATTTTTTAACCTTTAAAAAGGAATGAACTGTTGGGCATAGTTTGGATGATAGTCCCCATTAAACGTGTCACAGCATAATATTCTATTGAAATTGGATGCAGTTATTTGACTTTACAGGAATACCATCCATGATGAAATCATAAAATGAGTAACTAAATTACAAGCCAACAAAATTTACAATTATAATTTTATTGACTTGTTGTAAGTTAACTACTGGTTCAGTATAAGTCTGAACTAAATATTAAAATGTTTAAAGAAAGAGCAAATCAATGCAGGCCCTACATGGCAAATCATCATTATGAGTGTTTTCAGGATCTCATCTTGTACAGTCCCAAACAATATTACAAGTACCTAGCTTATTCTTCAGTTATTCTTTAATCCAAGAGAATAGATATTAGCCAAATCTAATCAACTTTTAAACAAGGGCAGACCTAAAAGCAGTTGAAAAAGGTAACAATTTTTCTGTTCTCTCACCCAAAAGTACCACATGCAGGGATCAATTACCTGCATTGGAAAGCCTCGCAACTTCAGCTTCAGCATGACTAACAAAGTCCTCTTTGTTTCCTTGCACATATTGGTTGAGTCGATTTTTCAGTGTTTCTGCAAGTTTTTCCTCTCTTTCCCTTTGAACAACCTGTAATAGATGGATATTTTCACACAGAAACCAATATGATATATAACCATTCTTGAAAGACAAAGACTTGGCAGAACTACAAAAATGAAGGTCCTTTTTTGGTGAATGTGGGACTGAAAAGCCCAAACAAATATGCATTTCAGAAAACAAACGAAATGACTAACTTTATAGTACCAATATATTAAATGCATTGCTCCCAAATTTAATTCCTAACCAAGTTGGTCTCATTGCATCACAGAAAATTATAGGTAACTGGGTTAGTGAGGATATAAATAAACAACACAGTACCCGCATTTTCTCTTGCAGCTTTTTGGGATCGAACTGCTCCCCTTCTGAGAACATATCTAGTGAAGCCATTGATGCCATGGCTAGCTGGCCAATATATTCCTCAAAAAGCTCACTACCAAAAAGCATAGCGAAGATTGCTGCAGGATCAATAATTGAGTCGCTGAAAGAAAGGGAACCATTCAAAAAATGTCAGAAACACGCAACTATGTGTTAAGCTAACACACACATACACTGTGACAGATGCAGGCAACCTATAAGGTGCGTGTCAGACACCTTTCAATCTTAGAATTCAGAAATACACAGATTAAGAGCAAGAAACTAACGTTGAGATCCCCGATTTTCCAAAAGCATCGTATGCTTGGCGTTGGCCTGGGTCACTTAAGACTTGGTAAGCTTCTCCCAAAACCTGAATCCAATTAATCAACACAGTTGGTAAGCCTCTACCAGAACAATAAAAGAAACTATCTTTGCGAACAAGTGTTAGCGAACCCAGTTAATCAAGTAACATCAAGAACTTCTAGATTCTAATGTGCAAATCAATGGCAGCAAATACAAAGTCTTGATGTTAGAAATACATTGTAGTTGACATAGTTGATAATTTGATGACCAGTAAATAGTTTTACCTGAAAATTCTGTGCTGCAAGAGGATCATTTGGGTTTTTATCTGGATGAACCTGCCTTGCCTGCAAGCCACACAAAATTTTTAATTAAATTAAAATTTGCAAAGTTGTTAATGCAGAAAGTGTTCATATACAAAATGATTCACAAAAGAGAATATGGATGGATCTACTATGGTTATTGTAGAATCAATTGAGGAACAAGCAACTGAAATAAGCATCAAAATTCTAATCATCCCTAATCAAATTTAGGGCTAACAATTCTCTCTCAGCTTCTGTGAACAATCAAACTAGAAAGACGAAAGAGGCAAGTGAAGATTACCTTCATGTAATAAGCTTTCTTGATCTCGGCCTCGGTAGCCGTTGGGCTCACTCCAAGAACATCGTAATACTCTGTCTCCTTCACCATTTTTTTCCTCCTTCCGATCGGTCAAATCTTTGCTTCGCAGTTCGCAGAGGCAACGAGGGAGGGAGGGAGGAACCAAAATAATAAAAATAAAATACAAAAAATAAAGAGGAAAAAGAAGATAAGAGAAAATATTCACAATAATAAAAAAAGATTCCCTACGGACCTCTCGGGCTCGGGACGCGTTGTTTCTAATTCCATAGTTTAATTAATTAATCTCCCTTTTAGTACCAAAAAATAAAAATAAAAATGAATTAAATTGATTTATACAAAGACTTTGGGCATCGTTGACGTTCGCCTGCTTATTAGTTAAGTTACCCAGTTAGGGGTCATGTTCTACTCGTTTTTTTGTCTTGGTCCAATGGAGACCTACTCGCTTTTGGTGGTGGCCTTGCGAAATTTTTTTTATGGTACTTTCATGTCCATCATGCTATGCGGTATTACTAATTCATTCATCTATTTATTTTTTATCTCTAAAATATCAATTTCGGTATACACACGTTTCATAACACATAGATTAACAACACTACATAATAGTATGACGGTCACACTTTAAAAAATTTCGCGACTTAGAGCCTGAGATAGAACATGATTAATCAATTAAAATGGACTCAGTGTCCTGTTTTATGCTTGATGAAGTTAGAAATGCTGAAACTAATTTTTTTTAAAATTAATGCTGACACAACAGTTCAAATATTGTGATGAACCCTTCTACAAGGGTTGGACTTTATAAAATTGGACTAGGCTGAGCCTAGTCATTGTCCAATCCCAACAACCATACAAGTTTATTAATAATTCAGTTTCATTTTAAGTCTCATTAATCCCATTTGGTGAGCCCAATTCATCTCATTTCATAACCCATGACTCATGAATGAGTCATACCAGGAAGAGTCATATTACTATATTAGGATAATCATATTCATATACATACATACATACATACATATGATCTATCCGCTCCTTTACTATATGATCTATCCGTCTCAAGTCTCCCTTTTGGGAATGGTCAATTCAATATTTATATACCCACTATTCTACAAGGGCCTTTCTTCTTCTTATTTTTTGAGCTACTCCGGTTGCTTCCTAAGGCTCGTTGTGTTTTCTCACATGTTTTCATTTATTTCTATCAAAATAAAGTTTGAAATTATTTGCCACATGAGTTAGTATCTTGATGCAATAGCAATGAAGAGCCCCTGATGTTTTTTTTTGTCGGCATCATCCCCTGTGCTATTCAAGACTTACACATGGAACCCCTAAAGAGTGTGCAAATCCCACTAGGAGATTACCATGAAGATAAACGAAAACCTCCCAGAATACATGAGATTGATCTGCAATCCCATCTAGTCTTTCTGTTATGTATCTTATCTTAGACTCCACCTTATAACAAAAAGCAAGTTGCTTTGGAGATGAAAAAACAAGTTAATTATTGAAAAAAGCAACAACAAAAAGTACACTTGAGATGAGAAAAAGAAAAGGAAAGACAGAAGGCTAGTGGGATTTGTCTCCATTGTCCATCTTAATTCACAGCCTTGCATTTAGGAGTTGCTGGTTCAGCACAGGCTGGATGTATTCACCATAGCCATCAGCCACAACTGAGTCATTGAGAGGGTCCTTACATGCCTCTTCATAGAGCTTTGGATAAACATTCCCGTCATAGCACCCAAGAACTGAGCCAAGGAAGTGGTCACTGTAATTAAATGCATCAACAAGAGCAATTACATTTGGACGCACCTTGGCATACAGAGATCTAAGCTGATCATTGGCAAGTGAAGCTTGCTTGGGTTTTAAGCTACCCGTGGAGAGAAAATCGCCCGAATTTTTATGAATCAGATGCAAAGCATATATGTAGCAGAGGGTCTCCAGCTGTTGTTTCACTCCATTTCCTTCAATGTTCTGCTGCAATTTCTCAATGAACTTGGAAACAACAATTAGTTGGCAATGAGCAATTGCAGCCTCAACTAAATCAGTTGAGAGTTCCGAAAAGCCCTCTGATTGATCTGCAAACTTGGTGAGGTTTTGAGCACAAGCAAAACACATTCTAATAGCCCTTGCTTCAAATGCCTCAAGTATTGTATTGGGTTTTAACCAATCCTCAGCTTTTTGAACATTGCAGCTATATTTGATCAAATAATGTTCCATATGACCCATGTAAGCTGTTGCTCCAGAAAGCTCGTCATTTCGACCAGAGGGCAGTTTGGAAATAGTCTTCATGAGGAACCTTGCAACCTGTAAAAGCAGAACAATGTTGTCTCCTTCATATGTACATGCAGGGACAAAAACAGCATATAACTCGGGGAGGCCACTGCTTGATAGGTAGCCATGCCCACCGCATAGTTTTCGGCATTCTTCGATGCCATCAGCAGCTGCAGAAGTGGTCAAGGACTTCAAGCCAGCAGTGCAGGCATGAGCCTCAGGCAATGTGGAGAAATCATTTGCTTCCAGTTTTTGTGTCAAATCAGTGTATAGCCATTTCAACCACTCACCAATAAATCTGAAAGCATAGGCAGAAGCCAACAAAGGAAAAAGTCTACTTTGCTGAGTCTTGTAATCAATCACCTGTGTCTCAACACCAGTTCCACTGATCTCATGATTCTCTGAACCAAATTGTCGACGAACAGCGCTATATCTAGCAGCTATACATACTGCTCTTGATAAGGCAATGGAAGCATCAACTACAATTGTTTGTCTCACATAAACCATAGCTCCATAAACTAGCTGCCTGGGAACATTGGAGTGTACATATTTACCTTCTCTTGTAACCTGTGACACCCTCATCAGCATTTGATTCCTTGGTATGTGGACATGATCAAATCTTACAAAACCATTGTCCAAGGAATTGAAAGCTCCACTTCCAAATTTCATCCCGATATCACCAACTGTTATGCCTGGAAGAGGCAAGTGATCATCCAAGCTCCGTAGTTGGACAATGAAACCATGCACACCATGGTCTTGCCCATCAGTAATAAGCCTGGCATAGACAACAGCATGTGTTGCAATCTTTCCCAGTCCACCAGGCCACCATTTGCTTGAGGTCAGCGTAGGACTGTGGATTATGAACTCATCAGTCTTAGGATCAAAATTTGCGGTGGTCTCAAGCCCTCGAACATTTGAGCCATGCCCAAGTTCAGTCTGCGCATATGTACCAATAATTTGCATATTAGTTGCCAAAGGCAACCACTTGTTTTGCTGCTCCTCAGTACCTGAGCCTTTAATAGCAGGCACAAACATTCCCCAGTGTACGTAAGCATAAGATAGTTCATCAACATAAAACCTTAACCATGAGGCCTCTTCTTCGGAAAGTCCAAGCTCAGTGATCCTTTTCCAGGCATGAGCTACTTTTTTCAGAGTGTTCTTAAACAACTCCTTCCTACTTAGAACAGCTCTATTCTCCTTTCTAAAGGCCGGATCACCAGCCACAAGGCGAGCAATTCGATTGGAGACTTGAAAGGCGTAGAGAGAACCCGCCCAGACGATCTTCATCTTCTCCACAACAAACTGTGCCTTGCTCCTCTCATGCGCCAAATGATCCGAACCATCCATTTTCACACAAAACCTTGCAAATGAAGAGAGCAAACACTATGGGAAACTCTACTCTCTCTCTCTCTCTCTCTCTCTCTTATCAATGGATTCAAATTGGAACAGAATGCAGTGCATTCATTGACATGAACTTGGAGAGGAGGAAGTAGCCAGGGTAATCACTGTTGGAGAACAGACACTAATGAGAAACTTTTTGCTCCGCAATGGTATCTAGTAGTAGTGGGGGCTTTTGATACGTTAATGAGCTTGGACTTTCTTTTCTAGAAACGACGCACAAAAAAAGGAAAAAGATAATTTGGGGGAGTTGGGACCCCAACAACAACAGTTCGTGTCTGTTTTCATTCTCCCTCCCTTTCTTCTCAATAATTTTGATAATGTTGCTCAAGTTTGCTGATATAAGGTTCAAATTTGAAGTACAAGCATGCAACACATGTTAACTCAAGAACATGCAGCTTGTGGTGCCTAAAATTCGGCAGATATCAATCAGTTTCGCATAATTCGACGGATATGTGCCAGCAATTAATTTTGGCTGCATATCAATCAGTTTTGCATAATTGATTGGCTTAGTGCTACAGTATCCTTGAAACATTGGTCAATTCTCACTCTACTTCCTTAAAGTTAAAGTGACTCACTTTACCTCATTGACCAATATTTTGTATCTCACCTTGTCCCTCACTGTCAAGTCGGTTAAAAACTCCATTAAAATTGATGACGTGATACTAATAGGACTCACTATTTTGCTAAACTAAATGTGTGAAGAAGAAAAAATTAAAAAATGTCTTTCAATAAACTTAATTTAACTATTAAAAATAAAAAAAATACTTTAAAACAATAAAAATCCCCAATTCTCTTCCTCCAACCCTATTATCCTTTCCTTTCCCATTCCTCTCTCTCTCTCTCAGAAGCAAAACCCAACCCCATTTACTTTCGCGGAGCAACTAGGGAGGCTGCCTATGGTGCACTTCGCGGGGGGAGGGGTGGCGAGATGATGCAGCTGGGTTGCGACGGGGTGTTTGTCGGGTCCGGCACGTTCAAGAGCGGTGACCCGGTGAAGCTAGGGAGGGCGATTGTGCAGGCTGTGACCCATTACAGGGACCCAGATGTGCTGGCTGAGGTGAGTTGCAGGTTAGGCGCGAGACCATGGTTGGGTTGAATTTGAAGGACGAGAAGGTGGAGTGGTTTGCTAATCGGTTTGAGTGATGAAACAATCTTTGTTGTTTGGGAGGAGAAGGAAGGCAGTGTTTGGGTGGGTGGGTTTTAGATTTTTAACGTGTAAAACATTAATTAAAGATTATGTTTTTGGGTCGTTCGTTTGTTTGTTTGTTGGGTTTAATGATATTATGACACCTGGACAACAACTATTAAGAGCAACTCCAGCGGTTGCCTTTGCTAGGGTAGGAGGGAGCCCAAATCGCAGGTTGGCAATCCAGCAAGCCTAAGCTGCTTGGGCAGTGGCTGGGTCCCAGCAAATCGGACCAGCCCAAAGGCAAAAACAGCCTGCTCTCTAGCCTGGGTTTGCTGATATCAGCGATGATGTCAGCAACGAAAAAAAATTTAAAAATCTAAAAAAATACTAAAAATTTCAGAATTTTTTTAATAAATACTTAGGGCCCGTCTGGTAACGTTTTCGGAGAGTGTTTTCAGAGAATGAAAACAAGAAAACAAATTTGCATTTTCAGGAAATGAAAATGTGTCTGGTAGATTAATTAGAAAACATCTTTAGAAAACAAAAACAATGAAAACGTGTCTGGTAGTACAATTGTTTTTCAAGTGTAGTTTTGCTAATTTATGTTCTAAAAAATATTTTTTTAAATGTATAATTTGACAAATAAACAATTATATTGTTTTTTTTAAGTTAAACTTTTTTTTTTATTTTTTTTTCTTCTTCCTCCTTTCTCTTTTTATCCTTTTCTTTCTTCCTCTTCTCTCCTTTTCTCTTTTCTTCTCCCTTGCCAGGCCGTCCTCTTTTCTTCTTTTTTCCTTTTCTTTCTTCCTCTTTTCTCCTTTCTCTTTTCTCTTTTCTTCTCCCTTCCCAGGCCGTTCCTTTCTTCCTCTTTTTTTCTTTTTTCCTTTTCTCTCTCTCTCTCTCTCTCTCTCTCTCTCTCTCTCTCTCTCTCTCTCTCTCTCTCTTAATTGGGTGGTGATGGCGATGGTGATGCTTTGATTGGGTATGGGTGGTGGAGGTGCTAGGGTCGATTGCTTTTTTACTAGGTGGCGAGATGTGTATTGGGTTCGATTGGGTGTTTGGTTTTGATTCCATTGGCATGTTGGTGGTGTTGTTGTTGGTGTCGGTTGGGTTTGATAGGTGGTTGTGATGTGGGGATAGAGCAATCAGAGAGAACAAAAAGAAGAGGGGAAGAGAGACTGTAGCCAAGGAGAGGAGTGAGCCAAGCCAGAGAGAAGAGTGGTCAAGAAAGGGGGAGAGAAGAGATGGGTGAGCGAGGAGGAGAAAAGAATGATTAGTCTGATAGGGAGAGAAAATTGAGAGAGAGATCGGGCAGAAGCTGTGTTTTGAGCGTTTGTTTTCTGGGAGAACAAAAACATCTTTTTTCTGTTTTGTGGAAGTAAACGTGAAGTTGTTTTCATTTTATGAAAACGTTTTCAATGTTTTTGATTTTTAATTCACCGAACATGTTTTTCCTCTGTTTTTGTTTTTTAAAAACGAAAACGGGCCTTTAAAACATAAACGAACGGGCCCTTAGTTATATTCTTCACTTCCCACATTAAAACTCTATACAAATTTCTCTTATCATATCTCATGTGAATAGTGGTTGTCATGGCAATAGGAGTCTTTGCAAGGGCTACCACTATTCACGTGAATAATAACAGCCCTTGCCCTTTGCCTGGTAAATGGGTGGAAGTACTCTAATGAAAGGGTGAAACTAATGTTTGGTTAATATTGGCGTTAATGTAATGCGTCAAATAGCTCTAAACACTTTTACGGTCAAGATTGCACCAAATACTACAGCTCTATTCCTACTCACCGCCCAACATTCTGCGATTTTTTTCTTCTTTGGCTCTCAACCTCAGAGCAGCCATGGCCATGGGGTTTTTTGTTCAATCCACTGGGTATTTTAAGTCAAACAAAGTAGGGCAAATATTCAGATATGCTCCGATTCACTCATATTTTTATTCTTCTCCACTATGGAGGTATTTATATAAGTACAAAGATGTGTTAACCCTAAATAAAATAGGAAATATATCTAAATTACAATAGGAAGTAAATATAAATTATAATAGGAAATAAATCTCAATTATAATATGACTAGATAAATGGTAAGTAACTAAAATCCAAACATAGTAAAGAACCAAGATCCTAACTAAGGAAGGACTCGCCAACACTCCCCCTCAAGTTGGGAAAAGATATTTCGCGTTCCCAACTTGACAAGCGAGTCACAGAACACCATACTTGAGAAGAACTAATTGTAGAGAAGGACTTTTAGTCAACCACGAGTGAAACAAGTGACAAACTAAAGCAAAGTTTGCAACAGAAACACAAGAGCAAACCCTAAAAAATAGGGTACATAGCAGAACACAGAAACCCTGTGAGCACGGCAATAGGTAAGACAGAACACAGATACCCTGTGAGCACGACAGTATGTAAGGTAGAACACAGAAACCCTGTGAGCACGGCAGTATGCTAAGCAGAACACAGAACCCTGTGAGCACGGCAGTAGATAAGGCAGAACACAGAAACCCTGTGAGCACGGTAGTAGATAAGGCAGAACACAGAAACCCTGTGAGGAAATAAAGGCATCAACATTGGGCATGGTGATGAATGGTTGGGTGACAACAGCGGCAGTAATAGCAAGGTACGCGGCAGTGACGGTAGCAAGTAGACATTGGCGGCGGGCTAAGATTATAGGCTAAGTGTATAGTGCAACAGAAATAAGTAGTGTTTAGGGTTAAGGTAAAGACGGATCAGAACACGGTAACATCAACGGTGACAGTAGCGGCAACGGCAACAATAAATTCTTCCATATAAACTTTAGCTAATACATGTAGACACAACTTCTCTTCACCCCCCCTTGAAGAATATGTTTCCCACATCGGAAACTTGACTAAATAAAATACAAAATATAATGAATGGTTCTACTACTAATAATACCGAGGCCTTTTGTGATAAAATCCCACACCTATGGACTTTATAGGTGGTTAAGTTGGGGACAATATTGGTATTGTTAGTAGTGGACCACTGGCCCGTCTCTTTGAAATTTGACTTGGTATCAGAGCAGGTTGATTGACTGGGCCTGAATTGGGCCTCTACCCTTACCCAATATGTGGTGTTCACATGTTGGGCTTAAATGTTTACCCCTACCCTTTACCCAATACGTGGTGCTCACGTGTTGGGCTTGAATGATTGATTTCAATGTAGACTTGGCTCCACGTGTGGTCCACTATGTGGTGGTCCCACGTAAGGGGGCGTGTTGAAGAATATGAGTCCCACATCGGAAACTTGACTAAATAAAATACAAAATATAATGAATGGTTCTACTACTAATAATACCGAGGCCTTTTGTGATAAAATCTCACACCTATGGACTTTATAGGTGGTTAAGTTTGGGATAATATCGGTATTGTTAGTAGTGGCTCACTGACCCGTCTCTCTGAAATTTGACTTTTTATTAACTCCCATAATTTTTAATATCTTTATTTAGGTGTCGTAATATCATAGGTACTTACTACCACTAGACAATGTGCTCGAGTTAAATGATATCCTAGTACTGGGATAAGGAAATATCATAGGTGCCTGCCACCACAACTTTTTATCTCCGAACTTGAATTGTCAAATGATATGTCCACCTCATATCATTGTCTACCTTTCTCTTTCATATCAGTGTGAGAATTCCACGACCACAAGGTTGGAAAAGAACTAGACCATAACTTTAAACTTAAATCAAGGTTTCTGAATGGTCATTTTAACGATTGTACAAGATGTTCAAATAGACATGTAAACCAATAGTAATTATGCAAAATGTAATTCATCGAAAACCAAAGGCAATTCACAAAGAGTTTTATTTTTTTATTTTTTATTTAATGCAAGCGATAGTCTAAAATACAAATAAGTTTTTCTGGTAGTTTAAATTATAACTTGTTCTAAATTAAATAAAAATAAATAAATCCATTAGAGTTGGTTGATATTAATTAAGTTAGGTGCACATATCTGTAAACATTCCAAGCCTTGAAGTTGAAAACCTCATCACAAAAAATAAAAATAAAAACAAAAACAAAACACTCCACTTTAATTCGTATAGTACTTCCTATAGGAAACATCAACTCTTTATGCTGTCATATGTACTATGCCAAGGAAAAGAGGCAGCGCATGAAAGAGACCTTGATAAAGCTAGAAGTAATTGGATTGGTACACTGATCATATTACAAAATATCAACAGACCCGTAAAAAAAAAAAAAAAAATCAACATAGTTTAGCATAAATGATTGACCAAATACAGACAAGGTAATAGGTTAAATGAATTTTTGTAGAAATGTTGTGGGTGCAAATATTTTGGCAACTAATCATGAGGCGCTACGTGTGTGGAAGCAAATATCTTGGCGCTCCAATAGTAAGGCGCTATGTGGACAAGAAGAATATCTCCTAGGTCAATAATCGGGCCCATTTATTTGGGGGATTATTTAGGCCAAATTGGGATAATTATCATCAATTAGGGATTTGATCCTAATTGGAATTCCTAATTGACTCAATCTCTCAATTTAAGTGAAAGAATATTTTCCTTCCAAATAGGAAAATATTCTTTGCAAAACCCTAGGACACAAGGAGCCTATAAATACATGACTACACCAAACATTCAAGGTAATTCTAAAACCCTAGCCAAAACTCTCTTTCTCTCACACCACTCTTGGCTCTCTCTCCCTCACGGCTCCGGCCACCCGCACACACGGCTCTCCCCATGAGAGAAGACCTCCATCTACTTTAGCTATTGTCATATCTTTATCAAGATTCAATTAACATCCCTCGGGTGTGGTCTATTTACTCATGTTTATTTCATAGGTATCGAGGAAGAGAGAGAAGAAGCCGCACTGGAACCAATTTAAGCTCAAAATATAAAAAATTTGTCGGAATTTGTAAAAATAAAATAAAATCATATCCGATCCAAAACCCAAAAACCAGAAACCGCACTGGAACATATTTAAACTGGATCGACTAGTTTCAAAAAAAACTTCACCAAAATCTGACTGAACCACACCAGTTAAATAGTACCGATTTCGATTCCAGTGTGAGGTGAAAACCAAACCTGACCACACCGCACCCACCCTTAATAGGAATATTTCTTAGGTCAACAATTGTGCTCCATTTAATTGGCCAATTGTTTAGACTTAAAATATGAATAATACCATAAGAAGTTAGGGATTTGGTTTTCATTAAATATTTAATTGATCTAATCTTTCCATTTAAGGGAGAGAATAATTCCCATATGGAAGGAGAGAGAGAGCCAAGAGTGGCGTGAGGGAGAGAGACCTCCACTCGGTTCTCTCGCACCGTATAGAAAACTCCAACCTTCTCTATTATTTTCGTATCTTTCTCAAGAACATCTAACTGACCTAGGCATTGGGTGTGGTCTATTTACTCCAGTCTATTTCGCTCCATGGTAGATAGAGGAGGGTAGGTGGACTTGGTTTGGGTGGGCTGAGTGAATTTGTGTGTGGAGGGTAGGTGTTTCATGGTAGATAGAGGAGGAAGAGGTTGTGAAGAGGAAAGGGGGAATGGATTTCAAGGTGGATGGGGGTTGGTTGGAGCTGCCAATGGTGCATAGGGGGATAGGGGAAGGTGAGATTTTTTTTTCAATTTTGTTTAAAAGATAAAATAAAAAATTATAATGATTTTTCCATTTTTAAAATACCCTAGAAAATGGAAATACTAAAATACCCTTTAAAATGGATGGAAAATTGGATGGTGTTAAAGTTAGATGACAAATCATGGATTTTGAAAAATTAAAGTGACATTTTTCTTAGGGCACGTTTACATATCAGTAAATGGGTATGGGAGGAAAAAGAATGATTTTCATTCCTGACTTCCCCTGTGTTTACTTGCAATCAGGAATGAAAAAATAAGTGAACCCCACCTCAAAATCCATAATCAGATCCCCTCATAACTAGGTATCATATCAACTAGGGGGAGTAGTCGATACGATTCACATTCATGTTTTCTCTTAGTAACTTCCAAAAATACCATTACCACTTTACCATAATTCCAAAACACCCCAAACCCTAAAAAAAAATAAAAACTCACGCCAAGAAGTTCCAAGACGCTCCAACCCTTAAAAAAATAAAAAAACTCATTTCCAAGAAGTTCCATGTATTTAATGTATGAAGATTATGCGGGTTATTATTATTTGATTGTTTACTAGTTACGTAAGTGAAAGATACATATATTTATTGGAGTTTATTTTTTTGTTTGAAATTGGCTCTAGACAAAAGTGTTATTAACATTATCATTGAACTGGGCTCTTGCTGTTCATCTTGTTCAGCATATTGATTCCTCATGTTTGCATCACTTTACTGGTTTGCTGCAGGATTAGTTTGGTCTCCTTAGCCAATTTGAGAATTGTAAATGTGTTGTGGTGAAAATGTGCAGGACATTTTAGTAATCAAATTAATTTGGATTTTGATTCATGAAAATTAGTAAACAATAACAATAGAATCAACCTCATTCCTTTGCTAATTCCATATGTTTAGTAAATAGCTTAATGGGAATGATTCTTCCCATACCGATTCAGTAGTTCTTTGATTCCTTACTTTCTCCATTACTGATACGTAAACATCCTCTTTAAGTTTTCTTTAAGATGACAAATTGAGGTATAAGTTTAGGTAACATTTCTACAAAAACCTATCATAAATTGGTACTCAAAATCAAACACTTTTCCCTCATGTTTGTGCTAGCTGGTTCGAGTTATTTCACACTTTAACACGATCTCTCCATAGTATAGTGTTAGGACTCAAGATCCCACATTTTAAAAAATAGCATATCATATAGTGATTTAAGAGCTCATGGGCACCTTTTCTTTATAAGCCGGTTTTTAGGGAGCAAATTTTACCTATGGGTTCTTAACATAGAAGTGGTTGCATTTAACGTAATCTCTTGGCCTATGTAATAGGTATTGCATTTAACATGATTTTCTCATGGTTGTGCTGGTTCTAGTTATTTCACACTTTAACAACGTACAAATATATATATATATATATATATACATATATTTGTTTTCTTTAGTGAAAACTATAGATTGTATGAGCAAAAATCGATTGCTTTCTTTGTTTTCTTAATGCAGGTACGGCCAAATTTGCAATCTCAAAGAAAAGGGGAAAAGGGAAAAAGGGAAAAAGGGAGGGAAATATGAGACAACGATGAGAGGCTTCATTGATACCTTCCATCACATCACAAATTCATGACTATAATCATGCACATAATTCCACTACCGTCCGTATCCGATAGTTGTTAGTGGAGCTTTATTATAATTTATAAGCAAATTGAACAAAAGTTACAACAAGTTTGAACCAAGTCCTCCACTATGGCCTTAAACAAAAGGCAAATATGAATCATCACATCACAAATTCATACTAGAATCATGCACATAATTCCACTACCGTCCGTGTCCGACAGTTGTTAGTGGAGCTTTATTATAATTTATAAGCAAATTGAACAGAAGTTACAAGAAGTTTGAACCAAGTCCTCCACTACGGCCTTAAACAAAAGGCAAATATGAATCTCACATGTATATTGAATCTCACATGTAAATATTAGTATGTAATATCTATATATATATATATAAAGTAAAAATCAGAGAACGGTGAAATATTCAAAATACCAGAAAATGTCCTTAGTAAATTGAATGCGGATAATATGGTAAATTCACATTTTTCATATTAAAAAATTAAAATTAAAAATAAAATCAGATAATAGGTCCTACTTTTATAGAACATAACTACCCATGTTATTTTTTCTTAATTCTAAAAATAAAATAAACAAAAAAAAAGAAAATCAATTGGCACATGTGTAGTAACTAAGAAAATAGAAAGAATATCTATCTTCGTCTCTGCGTAATTGGACCAGACGTTTATGACAGTCCTTCGTGTGTGCTGCGGATGACTTCCAACCGAGATGAATATGAGCCCCACAGTAGGGCCCACATGCATCACAGACAGTATCTGCCTAGTACTTCAGTTACAAGTCACCATTCACAGTAAACAAAATATAAAAATGATAAATTAAGGTCATTCCATTTGGACAAAAGACCTATACCCAAATTTCATAGATTTGGGTCCAAAATTGGCGAGAAGAGGAGTAGAAGTGAGAACACCTGGCCGGCTGGCTTTTAAGTCCTATCTAACTGGATGCTGCCATGTGGTGAGGTTCTCGTTTGAATGACAACTTGCCATGCTTGCTTCCTGTAACCTACTGAGCCCTTAAGGTGTTCAAATTAGTTTAGCAGTAAGCACGTTTCCTCAGTTGCCTTTAAACAAACATTCTCGAGGTAACCCGAACTCCTTTTTAACATGAACATTTTGCCTCCAGGGGTCGTTATGCAACTTGTAATGCAAAACCTGATTAAGGTGAGTGGACGTGGTCAGTGAGTTCATATTCTAAGGAGACACACATAACCATATGTACAGGAGCAGAGTTAGACTGGTGCTTGACTCCAATCTTGAAAATTTTAAGTACTGATTTCATAACTTAAGTAGTTGTGTAAATTTTTATACATGACTAAAGAAAAATCAGATATCCTCTAATGCATGTGTGTGTATATGGCATACGTACCCAAAGCTTCAATTTTCCTTGAAAAGATTTTATTTCTTGTTTAGTCATTCCCTAGGTTTACACAGGCAATCACAACCTAATCCCATCAACCTCCTACATGCCCTAAGATTAATTACAACATTTTTTTTTCCCTCATAATGTAAATGTATTTTTCAACCAAACAAACAATTACCACTTCATGGTTGACCTATACATTTAACTTTCAAGATTTGCTGGTATTATAGTTACAGTTTAGAGCAAAACTCTAGTTTAATGAAATTCAAATGGTCAAATTAACTAACATCTTTCAACATAGAGTAGGAAGATACTCACCTGTACAAATGTTGCAACAACATCATCTTCAATCAATTGTGAGAACTGAGCTGCCCAATCTTCCATATGGCCAAAATCAGTTTTTTGCCTCTCAGCTTCAAGCATAATAGAATCACGATACAAAAACCTCTGCCAAATTTTCTGCACATTTGCTAGCCTGAACTTTATTTCTGTCTCATTAAATGCCTACAGGATTTAAAAATCCAATAATCAGTCAGCTTAATGCTGCCAAAGTTGCAATCAGAAGCTTCATTGTATCAATCAAAACTTAAAACATAAAAAGTAAAAAAGATTTACCCGAAGAACATTTATCAAATCTGGAATTTCGTCTTCACGTATCCGAACAGCAAAACTATCATAGTTGAGCACATTTTCATATGGCAGGAAAATTCCATCCTAAATATGAGGAAACAAAATAGAAGAAAGATGAATATAGGTTATCATGGTTTGGAAGCATGCAATCTCATAGTATGACACGATGCAAACAGTCACTAACTTACAAGCATCTTGAAGTAAGTGATAAGCTAACCAAATGTTCCAAGGCTCTAATAAAACAGCAAACAGCAATAAACAAATGTAGACAACTAACTACCTGAATGACAACAGGAATGCACCCTTGTAAAATACTGTCTTCCATACGACCACTCCAACCATCTCCAGGAAATACCCCGCAGAAGATAGAACTGGCTAAATCCCCGTGATAGTTTTCAGACCTTAGTGGGGTAACAATCACATCTTCTGCATGTTGTTTTCCAAGTTTCCCTTCCTTGTTAGGGCTTGAACCAAATTCTTCTGCCAGCTTCTGTCTGATGCCCATGCTATAGCTACATAAATACCCCAATTTTTTTTTATCAGATCATCTGTAAGTTGTGCAATATACTATCAGTAGTGACTCAGGAAATTGAACATTTCCCAACTCCATAGACAACTACTTTCCAGAAAAGCTCATAAATCTTCTCCAAATGTAGCACATAGAAATGGGAAGGAATGGAAAAAACTGTTGGTAAGGTTCAGTCTTTACGGGTTGTCCGCAAAAGAATTTGAATTGACCCACCCTATGACAATATTTCTAAAAAGCTCTTGTTTAACTTACGAAGCTTCTGGTCTTCCATTTGGGTAAGCTGGTCCCAGATTTCCATTGAAGTAGAACAGTGTTTTCCGTGTGTCATGGGATCTGAAAATAAGGTATTGAATCTTTCCATGGATTAATGGTCATGGTTGACTAGAGCAATAAAAGAATTGAAAAGGAGATGAATAAGAAGAAGAAAGAAACCAAGGAAACGAGAGTATGATTTCCATCAGATGTGTACCTAGCCCAAAGTTTTGAGCTCAAGGAGTTGACATCAGGACTTTTCCAGGAAGGAAGTACAAGATCTTTATCAGGGTCAAAGCAGGGATGGTTACCCCTTTTATCAGAAGGAATGGTATCCCAGTTGTCAGCCCAATAGGCTGTTGTTGAATGCTTATGTTTTGAGTTTGTGTTTCCCCAGTGAACCAACATCATGCTATTCCATATCTCCTTGGGAGCATAGCAAGCACCTTCATCCCATGAAAAAAACTGCCTTCAGATACAGAGGTGACAACATTAGCATGCACACTTAATAAAATGCTTTAACTAGGAAAAGACAAACACTCTTTCACTCCACACTGGCCTTATGTAATTTTCTCATTTACATCATACCCAAATATGGTCTCTTCCAGATGAGCGGTTCCAGAAGGGATACTGTTCAACAATGTGATCATAAGCCTTCCTATAATATTCCAGAGTGAGAGAGCTCCTCAAGCCTTTGTGCTCCTAAAAGTTTAATAATAAGCACATCAGTAAGCAAAATCCAAACCAGAGAACATTGACTTGGCAAACCCAGATGTGAAATTGCAATTTCATACGCATTTTAACAATTACATAAAGCATACCTGCATACTCAAATGAGGAGCATCATCAGCACGAGTTATAATGCATGAATCAAGAACAGGAACGAAGAAGAAATCTGCTTCTTCACCATTTAATGTACGATACGGACTAGCCAAGATACTTTCATAAAGTGCAACCTGCAAACAAGCAACAAGACAGATGAATATTCCTAAGAATCTTCGATTTTACTCCAGTTTCAGTTCAAGTAAAATACCTGGGCACCATACAGTTGATCTGTCCACAGTGTTGAATTTTTGCCATCATAGATTCGGTTTACACACTCTAACCTATAGTGACGCCCCTACAACAAGAAATTGAGAAGAAAAAAAATAAGAAACTTGCTTTTGGCATAAATTAAGTAACTGTAAGTCAAGCTAATCCTGACCTCAAGAAGTAGGCTGTTGAAATCTGGAGGCAAATCATAAACATATATAAGGGGCCTTTTCTTTTTCACAACAGCATTGAGGTTGACAACTTTCCCTGGGAGATGTGAACTATCAGGAACATCAACCTGAGCAGGCCGAAGCCATTGAGGCCACTCTCTAACTGATGATGCAACAGAGGGAATGCTGCAATCTATTCCATACCAGCCATTGTCACACTGGAAAGTGCACTCAGTTAAGGCAGGAGATATTGACAAAAGAGGAAACAGAAAAGAAAAAAAAAACCCATGGGGTATTCTTATGACATAGTATGATAGTATAATCTATTGATGAACTATAAGGAACTTGCAAGGAAACAGAGCAAGATTGGGAAATTATTGCCACCAAAATACTTCCAACTGGTTTCTAGTTTTAGTGCCTGAGTAACTTACATCACACAACTTAGACCGATATTTATCACCGAACATGGTTAATTGTGGATTTGCATGCAAAAGTTAAATTTCGAGTATTTCTCCTCTTCTGGAGCATTTGACACCTAGGATTATCTTTTAGTTCTGTCTTAATTGATTAGAAAAAAAATGCATGTTAAGGCTTACTTGTATTTATTTATGCATATTACTACTTTTAATGATTCACCAAAAACAAAGGAACAAAATATCCACTGAGTTGACAAAGAAAAGTTGATAAGCAAACTATAGAGACTAGGGTAGATGCTCATACAACTTTCAACATGTTGTGAGCAAAAAAGTCCTGCTTGAAGGAAAAATAACTCTCCAAGGATACTCAGAGGAGGATGTTTGACAAATAAAACAGTATTTTTCTACCAAGTCAATCTTTGATAGTAGGACAGCTTACTGAAATATAGTATCCTCTTATTAGAGGCATGTGACTAGAACAATCATAAGACCATAAAAGCATATGACTTATGAAGTTGATAATGACTGACACTTATGATCTAGCTTAAAGGGTTTTACACTAAAGAATGAATGAATGTGTTAAAGGGAATAGCCCTGTGCACAATTTTTAACCTTGAGATTGTGTGAAATTATCAGCCAAACCCATTTCTTCTTAATCCCCAATTAAATTTGATATATCCGAAGCGGAAATGTTAGCCCATGTTATTCCTAGTACTTGTTTATATATGCGTTCACATCAGTCCTAAGTGTCTCCAAAGATTAATTAGCTTTTAATATGTTCAACATCATTCCAGGAAAAAACTTGCTGAGTTCTATTTATTAGCATGATTAACTTCTCATTTGTTCAAACAAACAACATTGAGCATCCAGGCAAAAGCAACCAATTGTTACCTGACAAAATCCACCACGGCAATGCCCATGCCCCGAGCATTGATTAATACAAGTGCATAGCACAGGCACTTCACAGAACCGCCCCCAGAAACAATCATATTTGCAATCACATTCCACTTTGAATTGCACCTTGTGAGCATACACTTCAGCAGGATCCACATTACACCATCCTGGTTTGCTACCATTTGTTGTGAAAACATTATCCAGGTCAGCTTTCGCCCAATCAGTCAGTTTAGGTGCACCAGGTTCAGAGGGTAACCTGAAACAAATTGTGCAGGGATTTGTGGCATGTAAAATATTTCCTGACTTATTTATACTGATGGAAGCCTAGTTAGGACCTGATAAACTTACTGCACTTGAAAGCCACATGCCTCTGCCACAGGTCGATTTGGATATTTTGTGCCTTCCCCACAGAAGCAAAATGCTCTTGTTGTGTCACAATGCGCAGAGCAAATGGAGACAACCCATCTCCCATATGGTTGGTCTGGTGATCCTGGGTAGTTGCATTTCAGCTGCAGTCTCTCAGAGCATCCGTCCCCTGCACAATTAGAACATATTATATTGATAGAATATGACTCATATACAATAGCAAAATATTTCTGTTTTTTCCGCAATATCAGAACAGTGTGTTCATTTAGAAACAAGGGGGGAGATTAGGGAGCTACAAGAATGTAAGAACTCTATGGAAGTGATGAAATGACAAAGTTTCCATTAGTAGTGATGCAGTAAGGGACAACAATTAGAGCCAAACAAAAGTAACAGTGACCACACAACCATTGACCAACAATGATGATAGATTAAATCACGACTGAAATACACCAAAATTTGGCTCTAGTGGAGATCTGTGTGAGTATTCTTCATAGGATCTCTTTAACAGATTGACCTCTGCATGCCACACATGCCTCAATTTAAATTTTTATTTTATTTTCTTACCTAGTTCAATGAGTGTTTTTATATCAAAGAACCATGAATGTCAAAAATTAAAACTCTGCCATTTCACTAAGCAATATTTAACCAAATATTTGTCTTTAAGATCTAGTATTTCTTTAATCTAGATCCGTGCTTCATAAACTCTCAGCATAAAGGTTTAATTAAAGAGATAATGCCGTATGATTACATCTTAGTCTGGTTGTGTGGTTCTTATATTTGAATAATAAGAAGCTTGAAACACTGACAAGTAACGAAAAATTAGTCTGCTATTCACAAAAGTTCATAACAGAATTCTAGAGCAATATATCTTCTCATATATTCTTCAATCTGTATAAACATCATATCATGGAATAGAAAGCTTACTGTCAACGGAATCATAATTCTTATTCAAGAGATGATGAAATTGAACATCAAGCCGACTTCTGTTTCCAACTACTTATTCACAATTTTCTATTCAATTAAATTAAATGAGAGAAAATAGAAATTATACTGACCACTGTATCCATGAAAGCACCGACATTGTCCCAATTCACGATTACAGATGCCTTGACCACTGCAGTCATTTTTGCAGCCACTGCCACCTATTACCTGCCAATAACAATTAGTTATATACGGATAAATACTCTTCCAATAAAGTTGATACTAACCTCAAGGCTCAAGCCTTTAATTTCTGAGGGGACTGTAATTAACAAAGGAAAATCCATTTGCATGTTGATCAATTTACACATATAGTTTCCTTCAATGACTTGTGCAACACACCCCAACCCCCCTCTTTCCCCTCTCCATTTACAAACATGTATATAATGCTGGTGTTGATCCCTATGTTTCTAGTTATATTTTAGTTCTTGTGAACATGATTCAACTCCCTTGGCATTTCTCACTGAAATCTTCACTCATGTAGAATGAAATGTTATGTATTCTTATTACCTCAATGATGTTGACTTCATCAGAAATTGGATCACAACCAGAAAGCCACCGGCCAATCTCAGCCTTCCATGGTGCACCATGGAAAACAACTGCCTTGTGCAAGTCAGATGGAAACTGTCGATCTAGGTCAATAGGTGGTTTAAAATTTCCTTTAACATTATCAATAACTGCTTCAGCTGATCCATTAATTGGGACACAAGAGTTCTGAGCTTGACTGAAGTAATTGAAAGAAGGAACCAACGGAAACCAGAACAGATGAACTATCGAACCCAATATTATCGAGGCCAATGCCACAATAGAAGCAATCGTTGCTATCTGAGACCATGAACATTTCCACTTCTGAATAGAAAGCATTATCTCAGAAGACTCTACTGAGACAAACCCACAACTATGTCTCCATCTTCTTGACCGCCAACCCCTTCACAAGCACCCTAAATGAACTAACAGAAACTCATCCCTATGACAAACACAAATACATAAAAGAAACAGTATCAAACACCATTCTTTCAAATTCTATCATCACTATTTGGCCAAAAAAATCTTGAGAACTGAACCCTTTAAATCAATGGCGTCAACCAAATTTTAACAAGAAATTCTAGGCAGATGGCATTGAACAAGGAACTTCAAAGAAAGCAGCAATAAACCATTCCAAACTCCTCCACAAAAATAACAAACCCACCAAAAGTTTGTAAACAAATAATTCAGAGAAAATTTTGAGGTTCAAATGGGCTGTTGTAAATCTCAATAGCACCAAAATCATATTAGCTCAAAATTAAATTAACCAACCTTTTTGTCTGTTTCCACAAAATAATATACCTCAGTTAATACAAGAAACTATAAAAGTGGATGCAAGTGAATACGAGTGAGTTGTAGCAATCATAGAGCATTGACTGACCTCTTCTCAGATCCAGAATGGCAAATGTTGCAGAAACAGAACCTGAACCATGGAGCATGAAACAGAGGATTAGAAGGCAAAACAAAAAGATAGAACTCAGGAGAATAATTCAATGGAGGGTTGAGATTTAAAAGAGAGAGAGAGAGAGAGAGAGAGAGAGAGAGAGAACAGACCCAATTGAATTCTGAGATTCCAGCGAAACCCAGAATATAAAAATTGAAGCAATAATTTTTGAGATTCGGACATAATTATATATATGATGTAGAGAGAGAGAGATAGGGGGGGGGGGGGGGTCTGATTTGGACATAATACAAAAGCCGCCAAGGTTCTGCCTGCAAAGTTTGTACCCAATACAAGTTACAACAGAATGAGTTGGCACAATTCAGTTAAATTGACTGTGATTGCCCTTTTCATTTTCATTTCGTAAGTGAAACCGGTGGGTTCAAAATGGACATTTCTGTCAATGTACTCGTTTGTGTCTGTCTTTTATCTTTTGTTTAGTAACAACGTACAATCTTTAGAAAAGGGCACCGACCAAAATAAAAAGCTTTATAAAAGGGAAAAGGCCAAAACGGGCAAGGGTGTGGACTGGAATTTTATTTTATTTTTAGATCAAAAGGGAATTCATTAATCAATCATCAAGAATAATATGTCCGGCATGGAGAAGAGTGGCCTCAATAAAATCTCCCTAAAGAAAAATTTAATGGGATAAAACTTCAGGGGAGGAAAAAGTGTACCACACACGCCAAATTACAACTGAAATTTAAATAAGAACATTGGACTCAAACCAATCGCCATAAACAGCATCCATGAGCCACAAGGGACCCACAAAAGAGGGGGGTTTCTCACACTCACACAACCAGATGCTATGCGAGTTCAAATTTGAAACCTCTAATATGCAGATCAAGGCCCTTTCCACTCAACTAGATCCAATTGGCAATGAGTGTATTCTTTGGTGACAGTGGCACCAAGAAAATTGGCCCCAAAATTTAACGTGATCGTATTATGAATTTATTAATCTAAATTAGGTCGACTTCTTAACAAATCTTATTTAAAACCCTCTCTTTAAACTTTTCAAGTTTGGCAATGGCTATTTGCTCTAGTGACACCCTTTTAAAATCTTCATTGCATAGATAGGGATTGACATTTCATGGAAAGAGCATTTATATCATCACATACGCATGCAACCAAAACTCATATGAAGGTAATTGATTGTTGATGAGACTTCAATGTATATCAATAATTTCCAAACCAACAAAGTTTGAAGCCATAACCTAGACGAGTCCTTGGAATTTGATGACCACCATTCTGGCATGTTAACTTCAAAGTAATAGGAACAAGAGGAAAGTGAACAAAATAAACCAAGAATAGGAACCAAATCAATTAAGAATAAACCCTTTCTAATTATTCTAATTCCTGATTTTTCGAATATTTAATTGAGAATTTTAAGATGAAATTAGTGTATTAAATGATTCTTTATATGTAAGTAAACACACGAAAGTCAAAACTAAAAATTATTATCTTTTTCTTATTTCCATCACTTAAATAACTTTTGAAATTTACACACACAAATAAAAAAAATAAAAAATATTAGGACATCGAAATCAGTGGGAAACGGATTTGATATTCTAGTTCACATGTGACTTTCAAACTCTTTAGGTGTGTAGGTCATTGCCTCCAAACTGGGAATATATAAATTTTCATGGTTTTGTCTCTATTGACAATTGAGCCAATCAGATCTGAAGCAGAAGAAGTACATATTTTATTTTTTGGGTGACAAAGTCCATGTTCATCTGCAACAACATGCAAACCCTTCCTAATCCACTCTATTTATTAATTCGGCTCAAAAAGATATATAATTCCGGTAGGTAGATTTGGAATCGACTTGTAGCGTTGACATCGATCACATTTTTTGACATATTCCGTTACATTGTTTATTGCAAGTCAATGACTACCTCCAGAGTTTCTGTTCATTTTTATTCTTGAGAGTACAAGCCTCGTGTCAGAGCTAGTGTTTATATACTGGGGGCAATACTTGAAAAAGATATATTTTCAAATGAATTTATGAAAACGGGCCACAACATCTTATCATAATGGACTCCGCCACTGTGGATCCAAGATATTTGACTTGGTTCGGATCCTTTACACCTAAACCCTTAAGCATGCACCAAATCATTGTTCGAGCCAAGCTAAAGTATATTGGTACTCGACCTGGCTCGGACCATCCATATGTACAAGTTATTTGTTTGCCATGCTTACACTTTGATCGCGAGAATTTCCTCGTTCCGTGGCTGGAGACCTGTCACTTGTGTCCATTGTTTTGGTTCTTTACACTGTCACTTGTGCCCATTGTGTTCGCATCCAATGCCTCACAAGTCATAATAACGTACACTGTTTTTTTGCGGTATATATATTTTGGGTTTTATATAAGCGATATCTTTTTAGTACAAGCAATAGTTTAAGGGTGTTGCTATACAAATACTAAAATTAACTGAGTACACTAAAATATTAGTATACCATAATATTTAAATTAAAATATAAAATTAACTAAGTATACCCTATTTAATTACCAAAAATTATTAAACAAATCTTAAAATTAATTGAGTACATCCTAAAATCTCAATACACCATAATATTTAATTCAAAATATAAAATTAACTAAGGATATCTTATTTAACTACCAAAAATACCCCAAATACATCCTAATACACTATCACACAACACTAAATCCATTCAAGACTTTTCCCATCAGAATCTTCACTCAAAGGACACACACAACTTTTGAAGATCCAAACCATCCATCAACCCAATACCACGTACCCCTGCTCAGTGGCGGAGCCACAATGGGGTCATTGGGGTCGCACGACCTCTTGGAAGCCATGGAAATAGGCTTAGAGGTCCATTGGAGCTGCTATTGCGATCTCTTGGAGTTGCACACCAAGTGGTCGACAAAATGTCTGAAAGAACGATGGGTTGCAGGCTTAAGAAGGCTAGCGCGAGCCAATTTTTTTTTAAAACAACCTGGCCAAAACGACGTAGTTTTGGGCCAGGTTTGAAAAAATAAAAAAAAAAGACGAGCGTATCCTCTCCAGCCACTACTTCTCCACAACACAACTTGACTGAATCTGTCCTTAAGCCAAAGTTCAAATGTATTTTACATATTCTTGGCCACACAGACGACTTTGCTCTTCAGCCTATGAGACACTATAATTGAAGTCAAAGCAAAATGGCAAATTGCTATCTATTGGCCTCTGGACCATCACAAAGCATTCTTGCCCCCCACTAATAACAAAGTTTACATTTTTAATATCCATCTGAAGCTGCAACTTCTGCCACTCTTGCGCCTCAGCCTGTGCATGCCATTCTAATTTTGTTTAAAAAAATTAAAACTTAGGCAGCAATTTAATTAAGGAATTTAGGGTAACTACATAATCTCCTCTCTCCTCTCTCCTCTCTCCTCCCTCCCTTTTCTATGTGATCTTGAATAAAATGATGTCTCAAGTTTATGTGTTTAGTGCGTAAGTGAAGTATGAGATTCTTAGAGATGTTTATCGCACTAATTTCCAATAACAATGTGAGTTTTTATTTTCATTTTTTTGCATATGTAGAATATATATGTTGATTTTATCCTAAATTTTTTTTTTGGACTTTTACACTAAGACCCCTTGTGTTTCGATTCCTGGCTCCCCCAATGCCCCTGCTTAGCTCTCTCTCTCTCTCTCTCTCTCTCTCTCTCTCTCTCTTCAAAATTAGAGTTTTTTTTTTTCAGTACATAATTTTGCACTAAATTACATTACAACCACTTTGATAGTCGAATTCTCCCACCTAGTTTCTGAAACCCAAAGCTTTGGGATTGGGTTTGGTGGGAAAGTCTCTGACTTGGGTTAGATCACAAACCTTACTGTGGAAAATTCCCCGGTTTTTGCTGGTTTTTTTAATAAAGGTTTTATAGGTTTTCTTTGTGCCCATTTGATTTGTTGACCTTTAGACTGAGAATTTAATCAGAAGGCGCTGAGATTGTAACATATCAAATTTTATGTAGATATGATGAGAGGATTTGAACGCAAAGACTTCAAGGGTGATGTGTACTTATTAAAATTACATTTGTTTCACAATTTAATATATTATTTTTGGTTATTTTATATAAGGGCAAATTAATAATTCAATAAATATTGGGTTCGTTTAACAGCACCTAGTTTAAATTACAAGGAGAGGGGATTCTCACACACACACCATTGTGCCATTGGAGTTCGAACTTGAAACCACTATTCTGTAAGTCAATACCTGTTTCTACTAGATTAGATTTCGTTAACTATACAAACGATATTAAGGGAGGGGAATATGATATACAAGCACCTCATAAACTCTTCTTTTTTTTTCTTGGCTGGAAAAAATAATTGTGTAACCTTCATGTCCTGTTATCATAGCGATAATAAAAATTTTAAAAAATCATATGTATGCACTCCAAATGCAATTTCAATTTACATCTTGAATTAGATGATAACTATAGTGTAATGATTGGTTAGACTTGGCCTTCTCTAGCTTCCTCTGTTTTCCCCTGTTCCATTGCTTAGGCTTCCCTTCTGTTTTACTCTGTTCCATTTCTTAGACCTTCCCTTCTCTAACAATCAGAGGGATCCTCTCTCTAACCCTCTCCCTCTCCTTCAAACCAACTCTCTCTGATGATCCACCTTTTCTCGAACCCCGTCTTGCCAATTTCTTCAATTCCGCACAAAATTCCGTGATTTGATTCAACATTGCACGCCCGCCAAGTAAATTACTGGCGGAGAAAGTACTCTTTAGCTGCGGTTTCCTACCAGAATTGGATGAACCATGAGATGATTCATCCACTGCTTTCTTCTTCACATTGCTTGGATTCATTGGAGCCTTCGTTGTTTTGGTTTTCGAAGGTGGAACCGGAGGTGGGAAATTGGGATTCTTGTTCTCACTCTCTTCATACACATTGCATAAAGAATTCGAATTTTCGGTCTTCATCTCGGGAAACTCTGCTGCAGCTAAAGGTGGTTTGATTTCTACCCCTTTTACCTTCACATCTCTGATAAGAAAGATGCAGATATTGACAAGAATTTGCTCATCAAGCTCATTTCTTTTCCAAAACTTTCTTTGAAACCAAACAGACATAAAGGATTTTGTAATTCTACCTTCGATTCCTTTCCCTAAAAGGAAGGATTTCAGAAATGGATAAAGATCTTAAAAGCTTCACCTGGAACCAGAAAAAAAAGGGATCATTCAGCAATCTTTGCAGAGTTGATTATTATAATAAAAACAATTTAAAAAATTTATCTGTTGTGATATCAGAAAAACAATTACCACCTTTAGATTACGTGCTGATTTGAGAAAATCCTCAGTCGCCTTCGGATGGTTGCAATCTGCAAGTCACAAAGTGAATGTAAACAAAGCAGAGTTTTGACCCCAAAAAAATGAATATTCTGTAAACAGATAAAATGGAGTAAAGAAAAAGTGGGTCCTACCAGGACTGCAGAACCAGGCTTCATCGCCAATGAGCTCATCTGGGCTGGAGAGGTCGACCCACTTAGGCGCTTCGAAGTTCTCGTACGTCTCATCTTCGACGAACACAGATTCTATGCTGCCCCAATCAATGTTTTCTGGGTCCATAAGGAACCTGCGAAAAAATTATGAATAAATAAACAGAGTTAGAAATTGGATTATGTAAAGCAAGAATTGAATTGGGTTTGTGAGGAGAATGAAAAATCTGAGAAAATTGAGGCAGATTTGCTCGGATTCTGAGAAATTCCGCTGAGATTTTGAATGGAATATTGAAATTTTGACAGAATGAGACAGAGGCTGGATTTGCAGCGGTGGGGGTTTAAGAAGGAGCTACAGGGATTTGTAACGCCTGAAAACAGTCCGTAGGAATTTTAAAATTTCGACCGTTGGGAGCTACGACTTCTGGACTTCTTTTCCATCCTTTTTCCTTTAATTATTAATTTATTATTTCCTCACGGACCTTTGCTTCAATTGATCCACAAGCAGCCTCCTCAATTGTGGGATGGGTTGGCCTGGCCCATTGAAATCAGTCGTGCGGCAGTCGAAACGACGTAGTTTTTAGACATAGGTACAAGATACAAAAAGATCAGCACATGATCTGAATCCTAAGTAGGTTACACACCAAAATCCTCATAGCCAAATAGAATTTTAAAATATGAGGCCTATATTCTAATCTTGTTGTCGGTAAAAAAAAAAAAAAAAGGTTCAAATTGTCCAAATTAAGTTATTTAGACATAGTTTTTCGATTTTTAGTCTAATTTTAAACCGAACCAAATTGAATCACAATTTACAATTTGATTATCGGTTTGGTCTATTTGATAACCGTCTCAACCGATCCAAACTGTTTATAATAATGTTCTTTATTTTTTTTCATTCATGACATTTTCTTGTTAGTTATCATTGCATTTTGATATCAACTATCCACCCTTCCCCTAAAATTTCTCCATCTTTTTTGGTGTGAAGTTTTTTCATCGACTAGTGTTTAGTTTATGAATTGACTTTGTTCTTGATTTATGTTTTTTTAGGACATTTTCTATTAGTAAGAGCGATAATTACTAAACTTACACACACTACACATATGTTAGGACTCGAACTCAGGATCATGCTTAAGGGAATAAATACTCCAAACTAGGTTCTTGATTAATTTTATAGAATAGATAATATATGCATAGTTTCTTATGAACTAGATAGAGAGCTAAAAAATTATGTAAAACCACATTGCCAAAAACTTTGTCTTAGGAACTAAATTATACAAAACCAACAAAAACCATAATATAGATCGCTGAATTTCAAAAAAACCAACAAAAAAAAGAAAAAGGGTTCCAATTTATGTGAATTAATAATATATTAATGGGCCTCCTCATGTTCATGTTCATCTTCATGTTGGTGCTGAGGAGCATCCCCCTCGTCATTATGTTCTTCTTCATGTTTGTGCCGCGGATCACCCTCCTCCTCCTTGTCATGTTCTTCTTCGTTGTGGTGCTCAGAGCAGTTTTGAAGAGGCTGATCGGGTTGAAAGGAAATCGGGGCGGCAAAGCGCTTGTTCCCGAAGGCGACGACCCGTTTATCATTCGGGCTAGGCTTGGTGAATTTTAGCTTCAGCTCCTGGCTAGCGTCGTCGTGGACAATGTTTCTGCAGTCGTCAAGGTTGCTCTCGAAAGCAATGATTTCACAGTAGCTGTTCACATTTACTTTCTTGGTCACTTCGAATTCGTACATTCCTTCAGAATTAGTCCTCTTCCATGCCCTGTATGTTGGTGCTCCGCCCTTCTTGTCGCTGCATTCCAGCTGTACCTCTGCGCCTGAAATGCATATGTGTGTGTACGTACGTACGTGCATGAGATTTATCGTCCCAAAGCCCGTTTGATTTGCGGAATGCAAGTCTCATGCTCATTTCAAATGGATGAGAATGAAAAAAAAACTTAGTCCAAGTACTGCACCCCAGCAAAAGAAAAAAGAAAAATAATATATATATATTGCATAGCCTGCCCCTTTAAAAATTTATGAATCTGCCCTTGCTTATGGACAAACACTCTATACATGTCTCCTATTTGGATATAATATCTATGTAATGCTTTCAGGAATGTATGCTTATGAAACATGAGAATGCAATTTGATGCACATTCTCTTCGATCTTCAATTTGGGAACCAACGAGGCTCTAATAAGTGATTCACTAACAAAATGTTAATAAATTATCATAAATTAACATGCATGCATTATCCTCACCTTCGATCACCTTACTAGACGTGGTAGGAAAACCGACATGGCAGTTGTCACAGTAAACCAGGCCAATAACATAGATTGAATCTGGGTTTTCACAGCAAGCAAAACCGAGGAGGGCCGAGAAGCAAAGGGCAGAAACAAGGGCAATGGTACTAGAATACTTTTCCATTGCTGATTAATTTTCTGCTCATTGAGTTTCTTTCTTTGTTGCAGATCAATTCAGAGGAGAGAGGGCACTCTTTTATAAGGGAATATTAGAGGACGTACATTATGGGCTTGTGGTTAATACAATTATTTTGACCCGCTCTTCTGGTCTTGTATTTGCAAATTAAAAGTGTTATTAAAAAAAATTAGAATTAATTAATTATGCCTTTTGCAACGCAAATGCTTTGGTTGCGTTTGTTTTTGCCGGGAAATCATATGGAAAACCTAAATTTTGTGAATTCATTTTGTTTTTCTATCTTCAAATATTCAACATGGTTTCTAAATTAGATAAGCTTTGGCCAATAATAATGTCTGCCATTTACGACTGCCCAAATGATATGTTAGTTAGGATTGACGGAGGAGTTGATGAATACTTTTGGTTTGAGGAAAAACTGAGACATCTTTAGTACCCGTTTGAGGAACCACTAGCTTTTATTTTCCCAATTGGTAACATGATGACGTATTGAAAAAACCTCCATGAAGAACTATGTCTACAAATGTTGTCAATGGCAACTTTGGTTGTAGAGGGATTATTAAAGTTAGAGTTGGAAAGGCACAAATACTTAAAATTTTGACTAAGGAAGGAAAATTATTATTTTAAAAATGGTTGAGAAAAATCAAAGTGAAAAAAAAAAAATAATGGGGATTTTTTTTTTTTTGGGTCAAAAGCTAGGGGTTCAGTAAAAGTGAAAAATAAGTTTTAGGGTGTCTCTTAACAAAAATATTTAATAAAAAATTTGCATACTTGAAAGTGACAATGTTTTGGCCAAAAAAAAAAGTGAGACTGTTTTTTTAATATATAATACCAAACACTTAAATAAAAAAATTATTTCAACATCATATCCTTTTTAGTCATTATACACAGCTCACAGCTGTTTTACACAAACATTTACCAAACACTCTTAAATTGATTTTTGTATCAAAATCACTTTTAATATAAAGTTTACCAAACGCCAAACTACTTTAATTGACATCTGATTTCTTTTACAATAAATCTGAAAGTAATTATTTTCATAACACAACAATCCCAAACTCTCCCTAAGTTTCTTTACAATAGCCGACTAAGTGTTGCATCGATTCAGCTGCACCAAAATAGATTCAGCTGCATCCTCAACTTGTGATACTCGCAAGTGCACGAGCCGTTGGTAGTTTAGCATATGTAAGTGCGAGGTCGATCACACGAGGATTGATGATAGATTGATTTAATTCAATTCCCTGTACAAAACAGAAATGAAAAAAAGAAAGAAAATAAATCAAACAAGGAAGAAAGAAAAGAAATTAACTCAAGCGAATAAGTTCCCAAGTTCAATTTAGATTAACGGATTGATTCTAGCTAAAGTATGATTAAGCCATGGTGTTTGGTCCTAACCTTGTGTTCCTAATTCCCTAACTTGATCATTTGTTGTCTAACCTAAATTAAGTATTAGGAACCCATTAAGCATAGAAGAACATTTTAAACAACCAAGCATGTATCTAATCCCTGTTGTCGAATGTCCATACATACTCTTCCTATTCATAGTTCAATTCGAATTAAAGCATGATGTCTACTCTTAATTCAAACCAAGATAGCTAACATGCAAGTCTTAATGGTGATCAATCATTCAAACTAGCATATTAACTTATAAGCATAATGAATAAGAACAAAAACCATAATTGAAACTTGGAAACTACTCAAACTTGAATTGTTAAATAAAAGAATTTACATTACAATGGAAAGTTAAGAAGAACTCAGAAACATTTAGCAAAATGATTTTATTACAACAATTGAGAACTAGAAAGGAAAACTAAGAGAATTTGAGGGAGAGAAGGGAGGGGAGCTCTAGAGAAATGTTTGAGAGCTCCCCCTCTTGGGGTGTGTTTACAAGCTTGGAGAACTCACTATTTATAGGCTTAGGGGAGTTGAAATTCTGAATTAAATATGGTCTATGTCAATAGCACTTGTAATTAAAAACTCATCCTTTTGGCTAGTGCACTTCACCAACAACTCCCACTAGATAGTGCACTTCATCATACATATGTCATGCATGACAATGCATTGCACTCTTCTTTTGGGTTCGTTTTGGGCTTGTTAATACATTCATAAAATTCTGGAAAAATATGGATCTTCAAGCCCTTTGTCTTATCTTTCCAAGCATATGCAGCCCAACTCAAGGAAAAATTGGGAAGACCTTCAAATGTCATTTGTGGTCCAGTAACGCAGATGCTGCCGAATTTTGACCTTGAGCTACTAGATCATGTATAACTTCCTCTAGAAGACTCAGAATCATGAACCGTAAAATGGTACGGAAACTAGACTTCCGTATCTTTCCAATTATGTATGGCTCATTATCTGGTTCTTCTTGAGCAAGTACAGGTTAATCTGTGAAATTGAATGATCTGCAGACACCATTTTGGGCTAATTTGTCTCCAAAATGCATTTAATGAGTCTCAAGCTTATTACACTGAAACAAACACAAAACTTATTAAAAGCACAAGTTTAACTAAAAAACATAACCAAATCATAAGTTAGAAGGGTACAAAAAGATATGTAATTATGCACCGATCACTAAGAGAAAGAGAAAGCTTCACGGATCCTCGATGTTCTATGATTTTTGACGCATCAATGCTGATATGGTCTTCCTTTGGTAGATCTATTGGCTACCACGAATCTGAGTTGGCTTTGGATGTGCCACATTTTGCGAGGTTGCTCTTTGAGGTGTTCTACTTAGCCATGGTAAATCTACTATTGATTGGTGCGTTGGGGCCATGGAGTGACTAGGTGGCACTCTCTATGTCATGTCCCACATGAAGATTAGCAATGATTGTTCTTCCTTTTGTTGGCCTTGTTTTAGATTTTTAGTCAATAAGTCTAGAAACTCTTTGAGTTTTTTGTTTTTCTCTCTCATAATTTCATAAACTTAGTTGAGTTTGCTAGGTGTTTTCACCTAGCTTAAGTCAAGTCATAAGCTTTTAAGGATAGAAGACATCAAAATAACTGCTTGTAAATAGGGCGTTAAAATGATCGATTGTACGATGAAGTCTAAGAGTATCAACAATGGGCTCCCTAAATCACATCCTTAGACAAATTTTAAGGAGGATTTGAAAAAATAGAACTCCAACCATGCCCCTATCTACCTCCTAAAATAGGGAGACCTTTAAGAGCTCCCAAATACGAGGATAGAGAAAAGACTTATATGACATGTTTACTAATCTGTAATTGGATTAGAAGGAATTGAATTGAATTGAGGAGGCGTTGGATTGAGGAGAATTAGATTCTAGATTCCTACTAAAGTTGTTTACTAAACCATACGGATTTAGGGGCAGAGCACTGATTGGATACTTGAATGAGCAGAGCACTGCTTGTATACTTGAATGAGCAGAGCACTGGTTGGATATGCCAAGCTACCAACCCATTATATTTGTAATTCATTTAAGTTTTTCATCTTTAGAAGATTTCTGAGTTTTGATTTTCAGTTTTTTCGTCTTTTAAGTTTTTTCAGTTTTTCTCTTTCAACAAAAAAATAATGGTTGCATAGAAAGTATTTAATTTGTGTTCATTGTACAATATTCTTAATAGAGTCATGCCTAAGAGGGAAGAAAGAAATATTTAACCACAGCCATTCTTCCTTAAGATGCACAATCGAAAGAACTTTTGGTGTTTGGAAAAATCGTTGGAGAATGATAAGACAAATGCATAACTTTCCTATGGAAAAACAAATACAAATAGTTGTTGCTTCAATGGCTCTTCACAACTTTATAAGATGTCATTCAATGACAGATCAAGAATTCCAACCGTATGATGATGATGAGCTAATTCCCTCTGGCGGGGCAGGAGTTACGATAGGGGAAGAGATGGTTGAAGAACAAAATATAACCCATGGGCATGAGATGGCTGACGAACGCGAGAGAATTGCAAATCTTCTTATGTCTAGTTAATTCCTTTTTTATTTTTAAAAAATGATTAAAAAATTATACTTGGTGAAGTTCATACTTTAAGTCGTGCTTTTATTTTGGGATCATTTGATTTTTTATTTCCCATGTTTATTATAATATTTTGGGATTCTTTAAATTTTTTTAAAGTACTTTTAAAAATGCGTTTACTGTGTCAACCAAACACTTAACAAAATATCAAAAGTGTTTTTATGTAGTGTAAAAGCACTTTTAAATGTGACATCCAAATGACAAACTGCTTCTTGATGAAAACATTTTAATTTCAACCTATATAGTATGATAATATTTGTAATGACGAGTTTCATTTTAAAGAAGGGACCAGTTCAAGAATTGATTATTTCACCCCCAAAAAAAAAAAAATACTTAACTAAAGGAGACTTGGAGAAATGAATTAACCAGCCCTCCTAAATAAAAAAGAAGATTATCACACACCAACGTTATAACTCGTTAATCTGGAGTCGCATCTTAATCATTTGCAAATATTATTAATAAAATCTGATCATCCATGGCAATTATTCCGAATCTTTGTGTTCATCGAACGTTAGGGAACCAAATCCTTGATCAATCAAATAACATACCCAACCCACTCCAACATGAATGCATATGGCATGCATGCAGGACAACATAAATTTGACAAATTGTTAACTGTGAATTAATCAGTATATCCACAACGAAAAAAAAAACTCCATAAAATATAAATGTTCGGATAAATTATATTTTTTTAAGAAGAGACACGGGTAATAATGTACAGTATGAAATTGATAAATCCAGTGTCAACCATACGGGTTAAAGCATAGGTTGGTCACGGAGGTATATCCGGGAAGGAGTAAGCTTTCCTTGGCGCACAAAAGATTCAAGAACAATGTAGGGATCTTTTTGGAGAGGAGGGCTCTGCTCCTCGAAAAATTGTTCCCAGAAGACTCCAAGGAGTTATTCTTTAGGTGCAGCAGCCGGAACAACCAAAGCGCATTCGTCCAACTTGGAGTTAATAGTCTCGTCCTTTGTATGGCATCTCCTGTAAAGACAAATCAAATACAGAATACATGAACAACTAAAAAATCATTCTACAAGAGTTTTGACCCAGAAAAGTAACAGTAATCTTATCACAGAATATGCCTCCAGTGGACATAAAGACGAGTTATAGGAATAGCACATAACTATATTTTTTTTAATATAAACATTACAAAAGAAAAATTCTGGATGAATTAAACTACATTACATCAGAACATAAAAATTGCTTACAGGTTGGTAGCTTGGCATGTATAGGACTTGCCTAGGGTGGCCAAGAAGCATCTGTTGCCCATACTGCAATTAAATGAAGAAATGTAATTAATGTCAGACATTCAAATTGTGCTATTAAGATAATGTACAAAAAATTTCACATGACCTCGAAAGCAAAGTCAAAAAAGAATTGCACCTGAGGCCCATTTGGATGAAAATATGCTTGGGGTGCTTGCATTTGCTGTTGACTAAACATAACAGGCTGGTGTGTGAAAGAGGGTCCAACCTGCAAATTTCATGGACATGTAAATAACAAGCTGAAAGAAAATTTATCTATACAAAAAGAAAAAGAAAATGGAAGGCGATTCAAAATATCAAAATCAATAATGTATGCATGATACAAATTTATTATAAATTTTTTTTTTTTGGTGGGGGGTTTGTTGGCGGGAGGGTAAGGAAAACATTTCTCTTTCTTATGGAACTATGTCTAGGGAGAGGGCCTGGAAGTGAATTTTGGATTATTTAGCATAAAACTCCATACAGAACAGCATCTAATACACAAAAGAAACAGACAAACAAGAGGGGAAGAAAAGGATAAATGAATATGATTAGGTACTTACTCCAATGCCAACAGGCATGCCCGGCATATGTGGTACAGCGGGAGCGTTTGATGGATAATAGAAGGAACCATCAGACACCGGGGATGGAGGCCTAACAGGCGCTTGAGATGGAACAAAACTCTTTGCATTTGGATTGAGTTTGAATTCCTGATAACAATATTTAAATTATAAATTAAAAAAAAAGACTTGTTGCATCAGCTAGTTGCTAGCATATGAATATAGAGATCAAATAGAACTGGGTACATAGCAAGAGATCATATGTATAATATTAATAACAATAGTGGTAACGATAGCTGTTGGCACTTTAGGCATATAATTAATAGAAAAGAGTACATTTAAGTCTGACTTTGTGGTCGTGAAAAACATAAAGGTCTATCAATAATACCTTAGCATGGGGATTCAATGTTGACTTTTCCGAAGACAATGAACCCAATGATGAGCTTGGTGACAAACCAGGGCCTCCAGAAGTAGGTGCAGCAGTTGCACGTTCTGAATTGGAAGATGCAGAACTACCAGGCCGTCCATGAGAATTTACAGTGTGTGTTTGAACATGTGCTTTTCCAGTAACTGGACCCTCTAACATCTCACTAGAACTCTTCTCATGACCTTTGGATGAAGCCGGAGCTGGAGCATAAGAGGTTGCATTTGGGGATAATACCCCTTTATCAAACGCATCTTTCTTCTCATTCAGCAGTGGCTGCGAATCTACATCCCATAAACAACAAATTAACTTCATGACCAGAGTAATGAAAAAATATTAGAAGACAATGGCACTGAAGCAAGCTTCCCATGCTTTGGGTGAAGAGAGAAAAAAACCACAAGATAGAACAAAGTTGAGCTTCAGAAAACTGCATCTAAACTTAACCACCTACTTAAGTGTCTGAGGAAGAAAGAGATTCAAACTCCAGGAGAAAAATAGCAGGAAGAAAAAGAAATGGCACTCACCATCAGGTTTTGACTTTTGATTGTCCTCAGCTAGCTGCATTGACAAGAACATAAAACAGAAAAACTAATTTCAGAGGCCAGTGAACCACAGAAAAAATCATACAAGGGGCCACAAAGATTTTACAAATCATTGATACGGAACCATCACTCACCATCCGCTTTTCTACAGACTCAGTAGCACTATCTCTCTCTCCATGTTCACTGAATAATATAGCACACTGTTTAATCAGCAAAAAAATGTTTGTGTAATGACATGAAAACTTATCTTACTTGCAAGGATACAAGAAATTATTTAGAAAGAAAAAAAAAAAAAAAAAAAAGAAACCTGCTTTCACCAGCTGTACTGGGGAAACTTTTGAATGGTGGTTCTGATGCCAGCTGTCTAGCATGGTCATAAGTTCCAGAGCGACATAAATCTGGGGCAACATTCGACTCAGTACATTGTGTGTAATCCTGCGAAGCAACATAAGAGAGATACATATACCATTAGCATTTAATCAGGACTTGTCAAAGGAAGTCATAAAATTCACATAGAAGCACAAAACAGAGAATTGGTTGCAAAAGCCCCCGTATTATATATTTGACTTTGGACCATACCAATTACGTCAACACCATCAAAGCAATGATGATGGCAATATAACCAGGGAGAGCTTTCCCATATTTGTCGTATTAGATTCTCAGCACTTCAATTACTCACAAATGGAACAATTACGGAGAAGTGTTTCAACAAATAACTTTATTCAACCAGAATATAGGATAACCAAAGAACTCAATAACCTCTGGAAAAATATCCATTTATGAGCGGTAAAGGGTGAGCATATATCTACACACTCATCACATAAGTAATGAAACACTAGGACAAGTAGATCCCCCACTTCAGTAACAAACCACTTTATTAATAGCATATACCTAAAATTCCTACTAGACAAAACAAACCAACTCAAAAAAATAATCACTAAATAGATTAAAAACTAATCCCACCATACTTGGCTAACTACACCAACTAAAATATACAGAAGGGTTATTAACAAAGGAAATACCACAGATGAAGAGCTTGATGGCACTTGAGCTCCATTGTTGATTTTTCCACCAGTCCATTCAAGGGAACCCTTCCTTGAAGAACCAGAAGAATCTCCAAAGGTATCAGTATTACGTGCATCCAACAAAATATCCTCATCCTCATCATATCCGCTATCATCAACCTCACCCCGGTAAACAGAGGAGAATCTTGTCTCCTCATCAATATCAAAATTTTCATGGAGCTGAATGCCTCTTTCCTGTAAAAACAAACCAACATGCAAACTATAAGGGACATGGAGAACAAAGTACAAAAGCATAAAATATATCAACCAAGCCTCACCTCTGCTGAATGTAGATCATGTGTCTCCTCACCCTCAATTTCTCTTGCTATTCTTAAAGCCTCCCTTTCCAATTCTCTCATTTGTGGACCTTTCTCAAGTTTCGTTGTATAAAGATCCTCATCAAATGTGCTCTTTACCCCAAATAATGTTTCATTTGTTTCAAATTGATCCCAGTTCCTGAAAAGAAAATAATATATGGAAAATATTGAGAAATCGGAACATTTATCTACCAAAAAAATATGTAGAAATTCTCTAAAAGTAAAGCACAGGTCAATTAAATTCAAGATACAATATGCAACCATTGGAAATTGGCTTGAAAATCCTCTAGTGCCATCTTACTCTAACGCCATTATATTCCCTACATTCATGTCTAACTTGCATCAGCTGAGGCAAAATTTCGATACCATTAATCCGTCTACTAAAACCATATCATTAACTCTAACTAGTAAATTGATTGGAATATCTACTTTGTTCACCTTTCTCTGTCTACATCATCCACTTTTCTCAGTAAACTGAATCATACAACGAATTCTGGTAACATACAAAACAAACACAGGGCATTCCCCTTTTAAGGACCCACACTACCAAGAAATTGCAGCACCATGCGGGCAGACAAAAACATAATTATCTTCGTATATGTATAATGAAATGCCAAGATTGCAAATAATGCTAGCCATCACAAACTGAGAATGGTTCCACCACAGCACTTTTAATCACTCAACAATTGCGCCCCCCTTCAGAATAAGTTAATAACATTTTAGGCTTCTCTCACTAGTAATAACTCCAAAGAAATGACAATTCAAAGACCATGCTATGACTCAAACTAGACAAGAATAAGCCAGATAGGAATATTTAATAACAGCTTTAAATAGTTAAACCAGTTTAATGGGAAATATGTAATAATCATGCTTAAAGAAACAAAAGTCAGGTTTCCAGCAGAAACAATAGTGTCCTGAAGGCACCTATTCATGTAGAGCAGTTATTTGAACAGTAGAACAATTACCAAGAGATTTGGGGAAAGAAAGTTACTATAACAACCTATTCCAATGTCCATCAAATGTATTTTCCAGTTCAGGACATCGTGGATCATCTTCATCAGGGACCCATGGTTCCAGCTCTCTCTCCATCTCACCACGGCGGGATTGTGATATGAAGGAATCTATCATAATTTCCTGATGTTTTTCAGGCTGAACCTCATTTAACAATCCATCCCTACTTATTGAGACATCCTGTCATCATTCATTTAAAAATGCAATTAGATCACAAGTGACAAGAGAAACAAAGTATAGAAATTGCTGCTTAGTCTACAACATCAAACTCTTTATAACTGCCTCATCCACATCTTTGTAGTTGTTATTAATTTTAATAGGCTTCTTAGCAGAGGGAGAGTATCAAAACAAGAAGAAAAAGAGAACCACCCCTTCCCCCTAAAAAAAAGGCAATCGCTTGAAATTAATTTCACCCAGCAGAACGGAATGGCGATAATGTGAATGCTACTAATAATAATTTTACTTGGCTCAGAAAATTGCATAGGAAATGGAACATACCTTTGCGATAACTTGCACAAGGTCTTTGGCAGGTATTATAAAAGTCTTTGAAGGAGGCTTGCTAACTGATTCTACCACAGACTTCTGTCCACGTAAGGAACCATCCTTTATCATGCGTGCCATTTTCAAGATGATTCCTGAAAGTGACAACCAATAGAATGTTGATAAGCACATAAAAAAACTGCATGGAGCAATAATGTGAGGAAAAAACAAAGCAATTTGCAAAAAAGTGCTCTTATAAAAAAAAAAAACATATATAACACTAATGAATGAATCCATGACCTCTCACCAAACCAAAATATATGCTAGTGTTAAATGTATTCTCTTTAAGCGCACCAAAATTGACACAAACAAAAAAGCCATTTTAAAGATAATTCCTGAAAGTGGCAACAAGTGCATGTTCATTAATGCACTTAATTGCATATAAAGAAAATAGCAATTTACAACACTAGTGACAAATTCCTGATCTCTAAAAAGTTCGAAACATATGCTAATGTAGCACCACAATTAATACAAGCACACGAGAACCCAACAAAAAATACAAAAACCATACAAAAAGCACAAATCAACAGAACATACCAAAGTCTTTTTCAGCGTTTGTTGCATGAAAGATTCCAGAATATATGGATCCATTTTTCACCTGGACTTCCACATGGTGCCCAATAAGACACGTGGTTAAATACACTAATCGATCACGTGAAGGACTCTCATAGTTGCCAGATTTGGTGCCTGTTTGAACAGGTATATAGTTAGAGGTCAGGTTAATGTTATATCCAGAAAATTTTATATCTACGAAGTTCACCAGTATTTGTTGATCTGCTGTGGTTTGCTTTTCCAGACTGTGACTTATTCTCCACCCTAGCTCCCCCTTCTCTTTCACCTCTTCGACGGCCAAAACCGTTAGCAGAAGATTTAGGATTGACAGTTGGTTGCGTAATCATCCTCAGTAGCAACCTCTGACCTATTAAAAGAACTCGAAAGCTGTTTAATTGATACTATTATAGTAAAGCAAATAAGTAAAGATGGTGATACAAGAAGGAAAATAGATAATGAAACATAGGAAGTTTGAGCCAGGAATCAGGATTCTATAAGTTCTAATGCTACAAAAAAAAAATAAAAAAAATCTACATGGCTTCAAATAACATGAATGGTGAAGACAACACAAACTTCAGAGAAATTCTATCACAGTGCAGCAATAGAAAAAAAAAAACATGTGCATTGATTTTCCTCGCAAAAGAAAAACAAAATCCATGTAATTACTCAAGGCACATGAAGACAAACAGACAATTACAGATATATGTGCATGTTCACCGTACAAAGAATCACGAGCATTATATAAAATCAACTCAATCATCAACAACCAAATAAACCAATGTACACAGAAATTTTCTTTAAACTGATGCAAGCCAAGGGTGCAGTATTAAATTAAACAAAGTTGCATTATCGATTAGCCCAGAACATTATTAACTTCAGCATGCTTTTTCAATAAAAATCTCTATCCCCAAACTACTTAAACAATCTCTCAATTCACAGGCAAAACCATGTTCAACCAACCCCAACATTAGAGTAACACTAAACAAGATAAACTTATAAAGCAAACAATAAAAAAGTAACTGAAAATATTGACAAAATGAAGCCTTTTTTACAATTAAGTTTTACTTGAAGGCATGAAAGTATAAACGAGATGAACATTAGATTTATTAAGTACGGTTTGGAGGGGGTAATAAGGGAAAGGGGGCAATGACATTGCCCAGAATGCAAATAGAAGTAGCAGTCTTTTATGGTTTTCAAGTTTTGGCACAACAAAAGAAAGTGATTTTGATGCTTCATATCAATAATCTTGATTCATTAGCTTCGATATGTCTAAGCATTGAGAATAATATGGTAGGCAATATCATTGAAAAGAAAAAACCCACAATTTGCTTTAACTAACCAGTTAGGACTTCGCTTAAATTAGGGTTCCTTTCATGTTTCAAAACGCCAAAGATGATATGAGAGCCCAAATCACGAGAGAGAGAGAGAGAGAGAGAGAGAGAAAGGGAGGTAGCAGGAGGGAGTGGGAAAGAGAGTGCGATGGTCTCGGTGTATGATGAAATAGAAAAACTCAGACTGCTGTAGGTGTGAAGAGTTAGAACAGGGGAACGCTATAGCATATTGTACCCATAGCATCAGACTCAAATTAGGGATCTACGCATATATCAGCTTCTCACCAAATTAGAATCCTCAAAACTTAACAGAAACAGAGTTTCCATACATGCAGGTTACACAATTCCAGAAAGCATGCACAGTTTCCTATAAAATTACGAGCACCAATATTGTATGCAGATTACAAAAATCCAGAAATCCAACAAACCCCTTCAATCCAGAAACCCCGAAACCCCAAAGAACCGAGATAACCTAGGCAGATCTATGATCTATGAAACAAAAATGGCAGGAAACAGAAAACAATTAAAAATAAGGAAAATAAATAAATAAAACGAAAACAGAAGCACATATACACTCACCAACGGACGTCGCCGGACTCTGACCCACGCACGAGGGCTAACAGAATCGTGAACACACGACGACGATCCAACTCGCAACCACCGCCGATAAGCGTCGCCTGCAGATCTCTGAAATCGCCCAAGCAAAAGTCAGATAGAGACCCAAAACAAAACCGAAGGCCGAAAACGGGTCGACGAGTTTACCGGAGAACGGGGTCGGCGGCAGCGGCGTGCGAAGATTCACCGGAAGGCTTGTAGCTTTGCCGCGTGGGTTCGACTGAGAAGAGGAAAAAAAGAGCCAGAGATGAAAGAGTGAGGCGGCGCGCGACAATGGTAATTACATCGAGTGGGTTCGTATGATTACATGAGGTGGGAACACGGTAGCTTAGAACGACCCCAACTACTAAGCTGCCACGTGTTAATTTTTTGGTTTAATGAACCAATGGATTCTGATATGTGAAACTGACCGGAAACTGGGTTTGTCCGGTTATGTTTGATTCAGTGACCAGTTTTCCAAAAGAGTGATGCAATTTCTACACATGTACTATTTCTCTACTGGTCATATAAATTTGAAAAAACACAATACTATCTTTTCACTAATTATTATTCCTAAATGGTGCAAACGTCAAAACTTGCGTAGACACTTAGTAGCCGTATTTGATGGGCCTCCACGGGTACACTGGCTAGACTTCTTTTATAGTACGATAATGCATTGGACCTAAAATATTCATGAATCTTCGTTGAGATTTTTTGAGCCTCAACATTAGCCTTTTGTTTATTGACGCTATGAAGTGACAGTGAAATGGGCCAAATACAATTAAGCCCAAAAATTCAACCTCAGCCCTTAAATATGTCTTAAATTGGAAGTTGGAACCATCCGTGTACCGTGTTAGAAAAGAAAAAAAGTTTGCCACCTCATATTAAAACAAGAATTTATGTGATCGATGAATCAGATGGCAGATAACAACTTTAAATGCCACACTATTTAGTAACAAGACATCTATATTTGATAAGAAATCACATATTTGACTATTTGGGATAGAATTCATAAGATGTGGGCCATGGACCCAACAACCCCCCATCAACCCCATCAAACCCCATCAACAATGAGATTCAAGCCAACCATACTATGCCGACTCTAGTTGGTTATCAGCCCAAGGAAGCAGAAGGTCAAGAAATAAATAAAGAGTTTTATTGCAAAACCAGAAAAGAAAAAAAAGCCCATTTCTCACACATTGCCGTCCTTCGCATTCCCTTGTTATATTATATTATATGAGAAACGGCATTTAAAGCGCGCAACATTACTCTCACGCATTTTCACAAACACGTTTCACTCACAGTGCCTGAGTTCCGGATACTTGCCCTCATAGGCCTCGCTCGTTACATCTCTAATTTAAATTCAACGCCAAATAAGAATTTTCATTCCTTTTGAGCACTTGGGAATTTGAAATTTTGAAATCTGTGTGCGTTTGTGAAATTCGTTCTATCCTCTTTGTGGGTTTTGGGCCATGCCGATTGTTGCTGCAGCTGTCGTCGTCCCACTGGGCCTGCTCTTCTTCATCTCAGGCCTCGTTGTCAATCTCATTCAGGTAACCACCTCCTCGCTTTTCTCTTAATGGTTCTGGATTTTATTTTCGTAATTGCGTAGATTTGGTTTTTGGTTCACTCATTTTTCAGTTTCTTTTTGTTATTGATTTCTTCATTTTTGGGCTGTATTTTCCGAGGGTTTTGCTTCTTTCCTTTCCGGGGTTTCAGTATAAGTTGCTTATAGTGATTGATTTTAGCCTTATGGTTTTGTTCTTTCTCAAGTGGGTTCTTTGGGCAGCGTACGTCTCTCAGCGTGCATGTGAATCTCGGCTTTGTTTCTACTTTCTAGTCTGGCCTGTATAATTCCAATGATTCGGAGATCAATTGGGAATGAAACGAAACTCTAGAACTTCGTTTTTGAATCTCTCATGCTGTTGAGCCCATTGAGCTTAATTCTATCATTCAAAACTGAGTTAAAATTTGAGATTGAGTTCACTTTTGTTCTTTTTTTCGGTTCAATTATCATATCGATTGTATCATTTTCTTTTCTTTTGAGGTTTGAATCTGTTTAGCATACTTGGTCAATTGTTTCAGGCGATTTGCTTCATTCTTATTCGGCCTGTGTCTAAGAATTTATACAGAAGGATAAACAGAGTGGTGGCAGAATTATTGTGGCTGGAGCTGGTGTGGCTCATTGATTGGTGGGCAGGTGTTAAGGTATTAGCTAGCCCCCCATATCGTGTGATTTTAGTGGTTTTGATTGATTTAACTTCCTTAAAGTGCAAATAAGTTCATAAATGTTGAGCATTTTTTAAGTGCTTTCCCACTTATTCTGCTCGCTTGTAACTATGTATTTTTCAAAAAAATCATTGCCCATACAAATTGTACGAACCAATTATTAAGGTTATTGCTGGCTTTTGAAAGATTCAAAGCAGCAATTGCTACCATAAGAAAGACTAGAAGATGTAATGCTGAAGGAGGAAATCAAAGCATGTGGATCAAATATTCTTCTCATAAGCTTGTATAAATCCCTAAAATGCTATCAATTCCTAAACTAGGAAGGTTTTGGTTGCACATTTTTCTTTTGGGGGTTGGAGAGAGGCGATTGGTTACAAATTTACTTGTGTTTTATCAGACCAAGGGCACCAGTGTACTGTCTCTTTTATCCATTTCAAAGTGGTGAGAGAGAGTAACTTATCAAGAAAAAAAGAATAGTGAGAGATTAAGATATCCTAATGTGTCTTGTGGGGTATCACACTAATATGGACAGTGCATTACTGGGTCGTTATATTTCCAGTACAGTTGAAAACCTTTAGTATAGGAACATGGAAAGGCGAATAGCATACACATCCTATTTATTTACCTATTTATATAGAACCTCTAGAAAAGTTTTATATATGAAGACCCACTTAACTCGAGGTTGAACCATAATTTATTTTTTTCCATGTCCACTTAACTGAATCTTGATTTAGTTAACCCCCTTTGTTTTTTTTTCTTTCTGCAGATTCAAGTATACACAGACCATGAAACCTTTAATTCAATGGGTAAGGCTTAAACTTTTTCTCTTGTTTGATGTTTTTGTGCCTAGGACTAAGTATGTATTGTCCTTTTCAAAATTATGCAGGAGAGTTCATTTATCTGCTCATGTTTCTTATTTTCTAGGTAAAGAACATGCACTTGTCATATCCAATCATAGAAGTGATATTGATTGGCTTGTTGGATGGGTTCTGGCTCAGGTACACTGTTTATTTATCATAATTCAGTCACATGCATGGTGCACAAATATATATATATATATATATCAGAAACGTGTTTATATTCATACATATAATAAATTATCAAAAAGTACTTTTTTATCTGTTAGTTTGTTTTCATGATATGCTTACATTATATTTGCAGAGGCACACAAAAGTTATATTTGAGGTTTATTCACATGTGCTTGTAAAAGTTGTTCACAATATAGACTAGTGCTGTGTTATATTTTTTTTTTATGCTGCTGATTTAGAACTAAATGTACTTATGCAGCGGTCAGGTTGCCTTGGAAGCTCCTTAGCTGTAATGAAGAAATCATCAAAATTCCTTCCGGTATGTTCCACCTTAAGATGTCCTGTCAGCATGTGGAGATGAAGCTTTTAAGTCAGAAATTGTTAAGTTCACACACCCACACATATATGCATTGTTTGTGTCTACATGGAGAAGGGATATTTTCTATATCATGCTGATTCTTGCTTGAACGTGTGGTCTAGATTCATAGTGTGATAACATAAGCATCTTAGGTTGCCACATTGTCTTGACAAGAAGACATTGCATACATAGACACTCTTTCCATAGAGGAATGCAAACAAATGGGATCCCTTGTGGGGCCTACTGTTAATTGTAGTTCAATATCTGAGCCATCTATTTTTTTAAGACTTCATTCAAGAGTCATCCTTGTGAAAAAATAACGTAATAAAAAATCATTAAAACGTCGAATTGTGATAAAATAAATAGACTAAAACAGTGTTTCTTGTAAACCCTAAATGATCGTAATGATAATCAGATGGTTAGGTGGTTTTCGATTGGGCCAATTTTTACAAGGATGGTTCTTGAATGGAGAGAAAACAAATGGTTCAGATCATTAAACTACAATGCAGAGTTGGCCCCACAAGGGGTCCTTTTGTCTTTTTTGTTTTTTGTAATCTTTTCTTAAATGGGAGTAGTTTATAACCTTAACAACTTAGATAAGATTTTAAAATTTGAAGTTTGTGAGTCTGTTATGATCCTGAGGTATTAATAGTTAGAAGTTTAGATGTCATTGAATACTTAATTTCAGACCATGTTGCAATTTTATTATAGACTTTATTAAAAATTAATTTGATACATTTTCATGAAATAGTTGCGGGTTTGGGGTTTTGCTGCAGATGTTGTATTGTGGCCCCACTTTTGTCATCCAGTCTACATTTCATTTAACATAAGCATTCTCATTTGCCTTATTTTTGGGTGTTCCTTATTTCTTGTCAGTAAATGGCATGCCTTCTACATGCAGGTCATAGGGTGGTCAATGTGGTTTTCTGAGTATCTTTTCTTGGAAAGAAGCTGGGCCAAAGATGAAGGCACATTAAAGGTATTGGTGTATGGTTGTTTATCTACATATTTTATATACATATGATATACACAGGCACATGTAAGTTGTTCTTTACACTAGAGAGTTTTGCTTTCTCATGAAACTCTTAAGGAGTCTCTCCTTTATACTCTTGTTCAATTTGATAAGCAATCTGGACATAGATATTGTAAATATCTTCATTTCATTGAAGTCAGGTTTTGTAACCAAGCTAAAGAATCAGACGGTATATCTTCAAAATAGACTTCCTAGCACCAATTCTGAGAATTGTATGTGAACTCATTGCTTGTAATTAGTTGATAAGAAGTAGTGTGTTGTAGATGAACTTCATAGTCATTTTGTTATCTCCTAAATTTTAATGACTGCATAATTAGTTTGATAGTTCTTTTTTCCTCCAAACTCTCTACAGAAAAGAGGATTCACTCATCTGCCAAGAGAGGCCACCTAAAAAGCTAAGCCATGTGGCTAATTGAGAAATGCTTCAGGGATTTTGTCCCCATATAATTCACTAACTTCCAATTTCTCACACTTCTCTTCCACAAAGAGTCTAGGTTCTTCTTGCTTAGGGACTGTATGTAACAAATTGATGTTTCCATTTTTCCTACCACTATAACTATTTTTCAATGAACTGATTTCTTTTTTCAATCAACTCACTGAGTGCCAGACAAATCCTTAAATCTAGATGAAAGTTCTGCATTTATAACCGTTTTACTTGAAGAAATGGGAAACTTTGGAGAACATAGAGAATGTTTTGGCTCGGCTACCATGTTGATGTAGGACAAAAGAAGGTGAGTTGTTGCCTATGACTATTGTGGTCATAGGTGGTAGAAAACTGGCAATTAGAAGAGGTTTAGATAAAAGAAAGATTCATAGTTTCTGTAACCGTAAAGTCCAATGGGAAATAATAGGAAGGATAAATGAGTATGGTTGTTAGAAAGTAAAGGACTAATGAAAGAATAGAAAGTAAAAGAGATACCAAATCACCAGGTCTTTCAACAATACTTAATTATGGTTCTTCCCAAATGTGATTGCTTTATAAGAGACACCCTTTTGATGATAGGAGGAAGAAACTTATACGACGTTGAGTCTTTCCAAGACCCAAATATATTGACTGAGACTCTACTTAACATTTATCCATAAGTTGACTCTTTGACTTAATTTTTTATTATTGTTTTTTATTTACTGAATTTTCACTACTATCACATTTCCTTGAAACCAAACAGGAGCCATTGTTAGACTTGGGTAAAAGGGGATTAGGATTAGCCTTGCACTTTGAATGGGGACATTTCTTTTCTAACCTAGCTGTGCATATGCAATATGTTAAAATGTATACTTTTGGAGTAACCTTGCTGATCTCATTTGCTTCTTGTGGTAATAAATCTGCAGTCAGGTGTTCAACGGCTGAAGGACTTCCCTCAGCCCTTTTGGTTGGCTCTCTTTGTAGAAGGCACTCGTTTTACACAGGCAAAGCTTTTAGCAGCTCAAGAATATGCAGCCGCAACAGGGCTTCCTGTCCCTAGAAATGTTTTGATTCCCCGTACTAAGGTAAAATTCTCATTGCATTTTCTCATACTACTTTAAGAAAACAAATAATTTTCTTGGAATGCCTTCTCCATCTCCTGGCTGGCTACGGAATTCCCATCAGCATAAGAAAGTATAATGTTCTGGAATCCTCCTTTACAACAGGCCATTATTCCCTATTACACGTGGTTTTGGCTTATCTGGTAAAACTCTTGTTTCTTTCAGGGTTTTGTCACTGCAGTCAGTCAGATGCGCTCATTTGCTCCAGCCATTTATGATGTAACAGTGGCTATTCCTAAAAGTTCACCTGCACCGACAATGCTAAGACTCTTTGAGGGGCGACCTTCTGTGGTAAGCCTGCCTTACTTGAGATTTAAAAAAAGGCTGTGTAAGTTGTTTAATTGTAGAACTGACACAGAATGTTAAATGCACATTTTTGTTTAATTGAGTACACGCATGCGGCTTTTTTACGTAAGGCATTCTAAGAAACATCTGTCCAGATAGTTGTGGTGTGATGTGCAATGTGAGTAGTGAAACTGTGATCATTTTTGCATTATCAATTCTCTTATACCTTGTGGTTTTGAATCACTAGTTGGCATATTTCTTCATTGAGCATGTTCTTCAAATGTTCTGAGAGGAAAAAGGGCAAAGGGCAATGATTTTGTTTTATGTTTTTTTGAACTTTGTGGGTCCTTTGGTATCTGTGAGGAGTTTTCAATGGCTCGTGCTTCTCACTTGGGTAGTAACAAGTGCTTCGTGTCATCTCTGGATGTCAACTACATAATTTGAAGCTTTTCTACTTACTGTGATAATGCTAGATTTGCATTGTACATTCATTTGACCTTCAGAGGGTCTTGAAATTGTGCTGAATGTTTTTTATGATTACAAAATTTGAAATTGTTTATGTTAGTGATTACTGATTGAATCCTATGGATTGGCAGCAGCCTTGTGCACTGAGCTGCCCTTTTTATATCTGGGTTTTTGGCTTATACAAACTTGCCTGCCCTGGTTGTTACTCTGTTGCAGGTGCATGTGCACATCAAGCGGCATGTAATGAAGGATTTGCCTGAAACTGATGAGGCTGTTGCACAATGGTGTAAAGATATATTTGTAGCCAAGGTGACTATTATATAATGTGTTGCATGGTTGTGTTCCTGGCATTTCCAGTATCATATATGAAATACATGCACTTGGAAAATGAAGGGAAAAGATTAAGATGTATTTTGCACATATATTCTTGAATCAAATTGAACTGACTAATCGGGTTTTGCTTCCAATAATTCATGTATCAATGTCCTAATTTTGATGGTCTTCTTGTTTGCTTTTCATATACTAGGATGCATTGTTGGACAAACACACAGTAGAGCAAACTTTCGGCGATCAACAATTGAAAGTTACTGGTCGGCCGCTGAAGTCTCTTTTGGTGGGATACGTGCTCTTAAAAATTAGCCATCTTGCCACTCAGTTTTTTATTTATTACCGTGTTACCTTTTCTCTATATTCAGGTAACTGGGGGTGTCTTGTAAGTACTGCTAATTAACTCATGCTTAGTGCAGGTTGTTACAGCTTGGGCTTGTTTACTTATTTTGGGGGCTCTAAAGTTCCTCTACTGGTCGTCGCTTCTATCCTCGTGGAAGGGTATTGCATTTTCAGCATTGGGTTTGGGCGTTGTTACTGTTCTTATGCAGATCTTGATTCGATTTTCGCAGTCAGAGCGTTCAACACCTGCCCCAGTGGCTCCTGCAAATAACAATAACAAAGGGGAGTCTTCAGGCAAACCAGAAAAACAGCAATAGAGTACAGCTTCATTCCCAAGCCTTTTGTAGCTGGGCAACTTGTGATTCGTGTTGCTTGCGTGTTCATCACCCCTCCCTTACCATAGTGTAGTCGAGCTTTAAAGTTCTTTCTCTGTGGTGCCCCTTTGATTCTGTAAAACGCATATTTTGTGTGCATATCAATTCATTAACTGCTGGTTGATTAGGGTAATTTCTGTATAGACTTTAAAGAATGGCTGTAGCAGCACTGCTAGGTCTAGGATGCCCCTCAGAAATTACACTTCCTTTGACCTTGTTTGTTAGTGAACATGGTGAGGCTTTGGACATGACCCTTTCGCTTTTATCATTTCTGTTTGGTGTAATTTATGTGTACGGGAGCAATTTGGTTAAGCATGACATTTTCCAGAACATAATTGTCTCTAAAATGTCCACCCTCCGTAGACTTAGCAAAATTGTTGTTTTAATTTTTAAAAAAGATAAAATTACTACAAGGCTTCTTGGCCCTTAAACATGCTATACAACTAAAATCTGAAACAGGACACTGCAGGCTCAACTAAATTAGGGGACATTTAAACTAAATGCATTCATTTCAAACTTTGCACTTTTCTTGATTAATTTAATTTGAAAAATAAATCAAAACAATAGAAACTGAAAAGGCAGCGCTGTTGCTGGGAAACTTTGCCGGCAACCTTCTCTGCTTGGTTTGCAACCCTTGGCAGCCTTGGTTGATAGCTGCTGTGAACTGGTGAGAAAAATTGGTCATTGTACCCTCACGCATGTGTGTAGAGAGAAGAACGGAGTTGCCAACTGTCTTGGATCTGGGCTTATTCATTCTTGACACGGCTCCTAGTTGGGTCAGTTCTTCTTTAGGTGATGATGCTTTATGTATTCCTAAGGCTAGATTGGTCTGTTTGGACAGGGTGAATAGTTTCTTTAAACATCCCCCCCCCCCCCAACTTTACCCAAGACAAAAAAAAAAAACACTGGGGACATATTGAGCATTACCCCTCAAAATGCTAGTACATGTAGATAAAAACATACTTAAATAGTTAAATATCTAATCAAAATCCAAAAAGTGTCGTCAAATGTAAATAAAAAAATTAGGCCTTTATCACATCTTCAATCAACATGTTAACAACTAATCAATTTATCAAAATCCCTAATTGATAATTCATACATGCAAGAACACCAAAGTCAATTTGAAATCCTAGTTTCCCATAGAAAGAGAGAGAGGAAAAGTAGTCTAGTGGGGTTAGTTAATAAGATTTTATTTGGGTTGCCTAGGCTAGGGTATTAATTTAGTCCAAAAACAAAAAAACAATAAAAAGTTCCTTGAGCCATAGCCTAAGTTAGCTTGTTCATGGGACCGTCCTTGGTTATGAATATAGTCTAAAATATCGATAATATCGACGAAATATAGAGGATATTATCTTTTTTTTGGGTCACGGATATTTCGGAACATATCCATACACATATCATATAAATATCGATAATATCAACGATATTATAGAGGATATTATCGTCTTTTCAGGTCGCGGATATTTCGAAACATATCCATACACATATCGTATAAATATCGATAATATCAACGATATAATATCGGAAAATATCGATATCGATAATTTCCCTCACACTTTAGCAATATTTTCTCAAAATATCACTATAACATTGAAAATATCAAAACTATCGATGTAATGGAAAAAAGAAAAAAAAACACAAAGCACACATGCCAAGGGGATTCAAACCCCTGCCATTTCACTCCTCTAATGCCTTAACCACCATGTTACTTATGTTTTTGTGATAATACGCAAAGGGAAACTCTATGTGGCACTAAGTCAATCATGTATGCAATGTATAAAGTGTAAAATATTATTGTAATAAACTAGTAGATAATTGACTAAATAAACATCCTACAAAGTTTCAATAAAAATTTCCAAGTTTTTCTTTCAATTTCAGTAATTTTTATCGATATCGATAATATCCCGATATTTCCATAGAAATTTCCATATTTTTGGAATACCGATATTTCCTATACCATCGACATTTTAGACCTTGGTTATGAAGGAGGAGTGGTGTTCAAGAGTTTTTGTTTTTTTTTTTTGGGTCAAAGTGTACAATAGTGTCGAATGAATAAATTATTTTTTGAGTAATGATCTTCATGATGTTTTTAATTATTTGGGTTGTTGTTTGCTTCATTGGTAATTAATAGAAAAATGGAAAGTTTGTTGGGTTAAGTAATAGAATAATTAAGGATAAATTATGAAAAATCTTATTAAAGCATTGTTTCTCTTTCATAATAATGTCATTATCTATGTATATAAAGCAAAAGGCAGAGAATGATGAAACATTCAAAATACCAGAAAATGTCTTTAGTTAATTCAAACATTAAGAATTGAAATTATTAATTAAATGAGGATAATATAGCAAATTCACATTTTTTCATATTAAAAAATTAAAATTAAAAACAAAATCAAATAATAAGTCCTCCGTTTATGGAACATAACTACGAGTTTTTATAAAAAATAGCCAAAATTTAACCCCCAAATTCATAAATGTCAGTTTTTTAAAATACTTTCAAATATAGCCAAAAACTCACTTAAATTGACCCAAATGCCCTCTAAATTATAACTCAATTACACCAAAGATAAAACCCAAAATAGCAGGAGCACAAAAACAAGATTGGCTTCGTCAACCTAATCATGCCTATGAATCCTATTACAAAAATGACAATGAAATTACCAAAAAGAAGAAGAAAAGTAACAGCCGATGTTTTCATAAATCCAAGCAATAAAAATCATCTCTGCGACTATGGCTTGATTCGTGGGTTTGGGAGTTTTTTACAATAAAAAAAGTTAAAGTCAGTTTCTTGACATAATAATTTTTAATTGAGAAAAAAAAGTTACTTTCTTGCAAAATTCGTATCATAAATACTGCTAGTCTGCATATGATATGGGGGTTAAACTTTCTTGCAAACCATCATATGTGCTGCTGCCTTCCCTCGGCACAAGAGGTGTAGAAAAATTGCAAGGCCCTCGCTGTTCATAGACTATCTTCCCACAACACAAACTTGCCTATATTAACTTTGCTCTCCATTAAGGGTGATTGGCGAGGGGCAGTGTCCTTGTGTTTAAGGGTAGGCTGGTTGGAGAGTGAGGCTTGTGCTCAGTAGCTTACGGCTTGGAAGAGCATGCTTTTTGGTTAGGTTTTATTTTAGAGGGCATTTGGGTCAATTTAAGTGAGTTTTTAGCTATATTTGAAAGTTTTTAAAAAAACTGACATTTATGAATTTGAGAGTTAAATTTTGGCTATTTTTGATAAAAACTCCATAACTACCTATGTTATATTTTCTTAATTTTTAAAATAAAAAAAGAAAAGAAAAAAGAAAACCAATTGGCACATGCACGAGCTATTATAAATAAAAAACAAAGAGTTAATTATAATTAAATCCATGAACATGTGTCACTGTTTTTGAAGGATAATAAAGGTACACTTTGGATTAAAATAGTGAGAAAAATGCTCCTATAGTCTTAATTAATACAACAAGATTTGTTTAAATAATCTCAAATCAATTTGAGTACACCCCTTAATTTACCGGAAGTAATTTATAGGGTAAATTGACAACTGCAACACGCACGCAAGTAAGTATACTTGCGGCGAGTTGAAAACCGCAAAACCCTCGCTTAAACCCTCACACCTTTTTCCCTCTCTGAAATCAAACTTCACCTTCTTCCTCTGCCGCCGAGATTCCTTCCAATATTTCTCTTTCTCTATCGTCGCCATGGCTGCCTCAGAGGTCTCGCCTTCTCTCTATCTATTTGTATATTATATGTATATACGGATTGTATTTGTGTTTTACTTTCAGTGGGTCGTGGTCGTATTATTGTGTTGAGTCGAATGGGGAAGCTCAATGAATTTGTGAATTATTACAAATTCGGAGCTTTTATTGCAGGTTCCGACGACGTCCGTGGATGCGATTAGGTTTGGCTTCTTCACCGACGAAGAGGTTCGGAAGCACAGCTTTGTGAAGGTTACCAGCCCAATTCTGTTCGATGACTCAACACACACGCCCGTGAATGGTGGCCTTTACGACAAGGCGATGGGCCCACTCGGGGATGAACGCGGCCAACTGTAATGCCACTTTTCATGCCCATTCTTTGCATTCTAAGCTCTCTGCACATTCGTTTCAATGGTTTCATGGATTTAATTTATACTGTGAAAACATATTATTTGTTTTGTTTTATTATTTATTATTTTAGGGGTTAGTGATTTACAGAGGTATGCTTATGTTTGACTAAATAGAGGCAAAACCGAACCACTTTATTTTGGAATGAGTATTCTACTCTCAGAGATGTGTGGAAACTGTAATTTGGGACCAAGCCAATAATGATGATTTATTTGCTTAGTATTGTCCACTGTTTTCTTCTTGCGTTGCCATGAATGGTCTCGGAGAATCAATAATATGGCATAGAATGAAGTTCTACAAAATCTTGTATGCCAGAACGTTAAACAAAATCTTGATACATTGTTAACTTATGACCTGTTAGAGAATACTAAGTTTTTTCACGAGAATGAGGTGTCTTTTTGGAATCTGTATTATTATCATATTTCTTATTCTTATTTTCTTAAATTCCATTTTTTGTAATACTTTATAAGTGATTGATTTTGGTCAGTGCAGCTATCTAGTTCGAATCCTGATGTTTTGACTTATTATTGATTGACTTAGTTGTTTATTTTTTTATGCAGTTGCCAAACGTGTGGTCAGACAGCATATACGTGCTCGGGTCATTGTGGTCATATTGACCTTGTTTTGCCAGCTTATAATCCCTTGCTGTTCAACATTCTCCACAAACTTCTACAAAGAACCTGTTTCTTCTGCTACCATTTCCGGACAAGCCGACAACATGTAATTGAACTTTGGTGAAATGAAATTAGCGTCTTCCATAGGCCTTTGCGGTGTTCCCTTAATTTTATTGCTTTCAGAAGTTTTTTTCTTGATCACCTTATATCCTCTCTAACTTCTTTCCCCTTCTCTGTTGTGCTTCTTTCTTGTTTGAATAAGGTTGAGAAACATGTTTCCCAATTGAAACTCATAATGAAAGGTGATGTTCTTGGGGCTAAAAGGCTAGAGTCTGACTCACCTAGTGAATACTCAGACTGCAACGGGAGTGGTAATCACATAGACAATGATTCGAAGCAGCAAGGATGGACTTCTCTTCAGTTTACAGAGATCATGTCTATTTTGGATAAGGCTTTGCCGACACATGGGAAAGAGTGCAAGAATTGCAAGGCTAAAAATCCCAAAATCAGTAAACCTACTTTTGGATGGTTCCAAATGGTATGGTCTTCCATACTCAGTAAATGGAACTATTAGAGAAATTATTAGTATCTGCTTTCATAGTTATTAAAAAGATATGCTTCCTTATTTTCTATTGACTTTTAAACTTATGGTTAAGAAGTGGTATATAAAATATTACTTCTGTAATTATTAGTATGTCTTGGCATTCATTTTCTTTGATGGTAAAAGTGAATGGCAGTGGAACTCCAATATTTTGATGAATGTGTCAGCATAAGATTGTGCCAACTTACTTACATATGTCAATGTTTATATGAGAGACTAACCTAATTTTTCCGTAAGGTTTTAGTAGGCATTTTGCTGTCCTTGGACATTGGTAGACACTTCTATCTCTTGTGCCTGTGGCTTCCTTTGTTTTTGTTGTTCATTAATAAAATTTTCTTCCTTCATGTTTGAAAGAAAAGTTGAGGAAGACTTCTCTAATAACTTTGTTGCATAGATAGAACATTGTTTCTGCTACTTGTCCAATAACTATTTCAAGGGATAATAACAGGAAGATTGGATGCCTTTTAATTGTCTACTGCATGTTTTTTAGGGTTCAGTTTTTGTTTTATAGAGTCAATTTTATTTCATAAATACCATAAGGGTTTACTTCCCTCACATTACATGTGCTTGATCATTCTTTTAGATAGAGTTGGAGAATAACAATTGATTGGAAGAAAGATCAGAGAGGGAAGACACAACTGTATAACCAAATATCGGGAATGAATCAGAGAATAAGAGGTCACTACGTATTAATAATTCTAAGGGTACCAACTCGTGTCCCAAATGTTTAAATCCCAACTGATGTTGCAGCATTTCATTTACTTATATTTGGGCACACTGTGAACCCTCATTTATTTACAACCAGTAAGCAGCTACCATGCTATGTGCCACATCAGTTGTATTAAAAAGTTGAGATAATAGCTGGTGCCCGTAGTACTATTCCTAACATATAGTGAATTTGGTGATGACTGATGAGGGGAGGAGATAACACTCAATTAATTGTGATCTTGTGTGAAAAACCAAAACATAGAGCGCAGCTAGCCATTGGAATTTATAATTAAAGCCTTTTTAAGTAAGTAGTTGTGGAGATAACTCCTTGAACATGAATTTTCTTCTTTCTTTTCTGAAAAGAAAGAAACCTTTATTGACTCAGAACTCAACTCTTACTGACAGTGGCCAAGGAGTCAACTTCTATAGTATGTTTCAGATTTAACTCCCTCGGGCAAGATTTTTGGTGGGTTCCATCATCGAGGGTAAGTAAGGAGTGCAACAGAATGTTGGGGGAATATACAAGGTTCTTTCGATATCCTTCGAAATATATCTTTGAGGGTTATTATTCTTCATTTATTCTGTTGTCTAAGTTTTGGAAGAAGTTTGGTATGGAGAACCATATTTCTATGCTTTGTTTCTTCGTTTTAGTGATTGCTATAATATCTTCCATGGCTCCTTTGTCCCCTAGAATTTGAATGATAGGGAATTTCCAGATCCCATTTAGTTTCCGCTGTCTATAGGACGGAATTGGGTTATAGGATAGTTGGATTAATAATATATCTGTGATTCTAGTTAGGCCCAGCAAACATCTATTCATGATTCAGTTACAGGCCCTTTAAGATGATTTGGAAGGTTTCTTTCCAAAAAGGTGATTTGGAAGGTTGGTGTACCTCCTAAACTGTTGTTATTTCGTTAGTTTGGCAACCGATGAGAAAACTAATACTTGTGAGATACTCCAAGCCAGAAATCTCGTACCTGTCTCTCTCCTCATCCATGTTTCCTTCTGATGCCTAGCGTGTAGATAAATTTGTATTAATTTATTGTTTTGGCATTGCCTTTTCAATGTTTTCAATTCTGGTTAGGTTTCTGTTGGGTCTATAATTGTTTGGACTAGTGCGTCTTTGGCCTGAAAATTGCTATTCTTGTTGGTTGAGGATTTTTGGTCATTTCCGTGTTGGTGCTAATAAGGAGAGTAATTTTATAAAGATCAACCGTTTTAATATAGTTCTTAAGGTTGCTTGGATGAAGAGAAATAATAGGCTTTGAAGATAAGGTGGACTAGGAAGGAAGTGGATTTTCTAAGGAAAATAGTAGATTTTTTGTGGCACCTTTATGGGTTCAATGCCAGAGTCATCTTGGGGGGAGTTATGAACTTATTGTAATACGTTTCTTATAATTTTCTAGCTTTTGTGATTAATTAGAGATGGACTGTCATTTCTGTATCTTATTTTTCTTTTTCAATAGAAATTTGTGTTTCCTATAAAAAAAGGTCACTGGTTTATTCTTCTGATTTGAAAAAAGGGAAAAAGCAAAAAAGTTTGTGCTTTCACACAGATATTGAGTACTTGTTAGTTTTACTTTTCTATATATAGATGTAAGAAGATATCTGCCCATCTATATTTCTTTTTTGTCTTTAAAAACATGGACAAGTCTATAACCTTTATTATAATATTAAGGGTCCTCAGCCTTTTAAGTATTGGATTTGTAACTAATATTTCACCTTTGTGGGTTGGTGGTTGTAGAGTGGCAATGACCATGCGAGAGAAAATGTCCTCAGAGGGTGCAACCTGGAGGGACCCTTGACTGGTCAAGATGAAGAGGCATCTATGCTTGAGGATGAGAATTTTAACAATGTTGCTACAAGAATGCAAAAAGGACAAGGGAGCAAAGTGCTCAGTGAGTTCTTTAAGCAGAAAAATTCCTTGTCGGGAGATCTATTTCCAACAGAGGTATGTTCCTTGCCATTGTTAGCATGAAACTTTGATACATGGATGAGATTAATGCTTGTAATTGTTGACATTGACTTGGGTCTATGCTATGCAGACCTTCAAAATAAAACTTATCCTTATTTTGAAGTGCTTTATAATTTTATCATTTCTTGCAGGTTAAAGAAATTATTAGGCTTCTGTGGGAAAATGAATCTCAACTCTGCTCTTTTATTAGTGATATCCAGTGCCAAGAAACTGGAACAAATGGAGGTCACTCTATGTTTTTCTTGGAGACTGTTCTTGTACCACCAATCAAATTCCGTCCTCCATCCAAGGGTGGTGATTCTGTATGTATATCTTACTTCAGGGACCCACTTTTGTGCTCTCTCCTCTCTCTCTCTCTATCTCTCTCTCTCTCTCTCTCTATATATATATATATGTGCATAGACACTTATCTATATGTTTATTTATCCATCACATTAATATACTCCCTCATAGATGGATTCCAGTTACTGGGGGAGAGATCATTGGATCGTTTGGATTCCCTATATTGCACTGTAGGCCCTTGTGATTGTAACTTGTAAGGTCCTTTGGTAACTGGATAGTTCAGTTGATGGATAGAATAATAATACCTTTCTCTGTCTATTTATCCATCTATAAAAGAGATAGTTTTGTGGTTCTCTATTGATAGCACTCTTTAAGCTCAAAGCTTGTTTGTTCTTTTGACCAACCTTGCTAAAATAGACCTTATATTTTTTTTCGATGGTTTGTTGTTTTCTGTACCACATATTGTATTATCATTGTGCCATTTTTTTTTATGGAACCCACTCTCAGTTATTTTTCTTCATCTGGAAAGGCTTCTTCTTTTCCGTTTTGAAGTATATAAGAATTATGAATTCTTTTTAGCAAAAACTTGCTACAAGAGAACCACCCAAAGCCTTTACTAAATTTTTAGAAAAGGTTCTTTTATGGAATTGCATCTTGTTTGAGTTGTTCTAGATTTTTTGTTAATTTTTGTTTTACTTGAAGAGGTTATGGGGTAATGTCCTATGTCCCACCACCTTCTCTGAATTCTATTTGTTTGGTCATGCTTTTACATTTTCTATGTTCTTGATGTATATGATGTTACTCTTTCTTGTTTGATGCTTCTTTTAGGTGATGGAGCATCCTCAAACCGTCTTATTAAGTAAGGTGCTGGAGGCAAATGTTTCTTTGAGCCAAACTCTTACCAACTTAGAGCACTCAAGGACAATTCGACGGTGGAGGGATCTTCAAGAGAGTATAAATGTGATGTTCAACAGCAAAACTGCTGCTGGTGAGTGAATGTATATTTTGGATTCTCTCTGTTAAGACATAAAATTTGTGCTGTGTTCAAATATTTGGTTCTATAGTTCCTTTTTTTCCCTTTACATCTTTGCTTTCTGCTTGTTCCTTTTACCTTTTTATGTATAAAAAATCATTAAGAAAAGCACCCAGAATATTTTATTATTATTATTTTGAAATTCTTTGTATTCTTCTAATTATTCTTTGTAATACAATCAGTAAATTTCGTGTGCAGCATGCAGTAGAAGTGTTGAAAGAGAATCATAGATAGAAATTGGAGAACAATAGTGATGCATATAAAAAAAAGAGATTGATAAGCCTGAAAAGTTCAAACAATCAATTTGAAGCATATAAATGAAACTCAGATAGGTTTGGACATCAGCTCCCAAAACCTTACTATTTCCCATACCCACTCGAAAGCGACACCACACAACAAAAGAAAAAACCCTTTAGAAAAATCCATGGGCTTCGACTTGAGTCTCTAGCTGCAATCTTGGGATCCCTGCCCTTTTCATGCAGTATGAAATCTCCACTGCCACTTTCCAAGCAAAGTTTTGTTCCTCTTCACTAATACTCACCCTTACGCCTGCTTTTTCCTTAACTTGAGTCACCACATCCCATCTTATTAAGTAATCCCACCAAAAATGTTTCTCATTAACCTCTCCAATCACTGTGCCACACCTCAAGGAATTTGAAAAAGTGATAGATATCAGATTGGGAAACTGCTCAACACCGATTTGATTAATTTCAGCCTCCCCCCTCCCCCCCCGTTGACCAATAAGTTTTACTCCAGCCCTCTAATCCTTTTTCCACTTTTTCCTCCACAAGGTTCCAAAAAGTGACTGCTCTCATGTTTACTAACTTGGAATCAGAGTGATTGTTGATGACCCATGATTACCAGCAATGACATTACCACACCCTCATCATGGATTCCCACTCCTGAAAAATCAGGAGTGTGATTGCTGATTTTATGTGGGCCCCACCCTTGTTTTGATTCCCAAAGTGTTATTAAACACTTGAATGACCTTGACTGGGAGTCCTATTTTTTTATGTTCTGAATGGCTTGCTCTTAATAAATGCAAGGTTTTACTGTGTTGGATTTTATTTATTTCCACGACCACTCTCTTTGATGTTAGTATTCCATGGGTCTTAGATGGACTGTGTCCCTGTGTACGGTAATTGGTGCATTTATGTAGTGATCGCTATTTATTTGCAGGTTCTTACATATAATTATATCTTTGGTATGCTGGATTAGTTACTGCATGATCTTTGTCAATTATTCACCTGTCTGTAGAAGTTAAGCAATGACCCTTCTGTACTTAATTCTAGGTCAAGGTCAAAGAGATGCGGCTCCCGGAATATGTCAGTTGCTTGAGAAGAAGGAAGGCCTGTTCCGGCAGAAAATGATGGGCAAAAGGGTAAATTTTGCATGCCGGTCTGTCATATCTCCGGATCCCTACTTAGCTGTTAATGAGATTGGGATTCCTCCATACTTTGCAACGAGATTAACATATCCTGAGGTAAGGGTTACTATTGGGCTCTATGGCTTCAATGGAGTGTCAATGTTGTTTTTTATTTTTAATGTCGATCTTCCTACAGAGAGTTACTCCGTGGAATGTTGACAAGTTGAGGAATGCTATTGTCAACGGTTCTGAAATCCATCCTGGAGCTACACAATATGTTGATAAATCTGGTCCCAAGATTTTGAGGCAAAACAGGAGAGAACGCATTTCAATATCAAGAAAATTACCTTCTTCAAAAGGGGCTGTTATGCAACATGGGAAGGGCTCTGATAATGACATTGAAAGTAAAATAGTGCATCGTCACTTGCGAGATGGGGACATTGTGCTTGTCAATCGACAGGTATTGATTAATTGACTTTATATGTATAATTCTCTACCCATATTTTGTGTTGAGGAGGTTTTAAGTTGTTTGCTATCCAAGCTGATTGTCAACATTATGGTATGAAGCAGTTAGTACTGTGTTTGCCATACTAGTGGTAAATGGCTTGTGCTGCTTGTCTTCTGTTTACTTGTAAAGAAAAGAAGTTTGGTATTTGTTATTTGTTGATTTGTCTACGTAAGGTGTAGATGCCTAAGTGTTGACCCAAAATAATGATTACATAATAGTTGAATGTTAGATCATATTTATGAAGTGGTTGCATATGGGACTTTGTATGTGAATATTTAGATGACTGATCCAGTGCTTAAATGAATGCACAGGCTGTGCAACTCCACTTCTTGTTGCTTATGTTTTAACCTCGAAATGCTTCACTAAAGCTAAATGCACAGGCTGACAAACTTGAGATTTGTGTTGGCATTAGCATAAAAATTAGGTTTTTATAATAGATTTTCAAAAGATTTACTTTGGCATTGCACTAAGAAATGAAAATTGTTTTATTGATTCAAATTTTTGTTATGTATTAATATACTAATCTCAATAATATGATGTGGTAAAGTGGCTTCATTTGTACTTCAAATAATTTGTTAGGTTAATTTTTCTTTTCGTATAATTTGATTAACAATTAGTTTTTTGGTTGAGTGTTTAGCTCATTTTTTTTTCATTTTGCAGCCTACACTTCACAAACCCAGTATAATGGCACATGTAGTCCGTGTATTGAAGGGGGAGAAAACAATTCGCATGCACTATGCTAATTGCAGGTTGATTTATCACACACATATGCCCATATATAAATCTTAATATTTGTTTACATATTCACTACATGAACTATGATTCTTGAAATTTGTCTTTGGCTTGCACATGGTAATTTGTGATTTAATGTTGTGATTTCAGTACTTACAATGCTGATTTTGATGGTGATGAGATGAATGTTCATTTTCCACAAGATGAAATTTCCCGTTCGGAAGCTTACAATATCGTAAATGCAAATAATCAGTACGTAAAGCCGACCAGTGGAGATCCCATTAGAGCCTTGATTCAGGTATCTAATAATTATAATAGTATATGCCACTTGAAGATAATATTTAAGTTTTTTACGTGAAATATTTTGATCAACAATACCAATGCTTCTCTAAATAATTATTGCTGTTTTTTTTTTTTTTTTGAAAATTTCAGGATCATGTTATAAGTGCTGTCCTCCTTACAAAGAAGGATACATTTTTACGTTGGGATCAATTTAATCAGCTTCTTTACAGTTCTTGTGTTTCAGCCCGTGTGTCAGATGCTTTCTCTGGCAAACCAGATAAAAAAGTTTTCATGTTTAACTCTGAAGGCACAATGCAGCCCCTTCTTCCTGCAATTTGGAAACCAGAGCCCCTTTGGACAGGAAAGCAGGTTATTGTAAATTAACTCTGCTATTTTATATTTATAATCCAAACTAGGGGTCAAAATGTGTTTTCCGTTGAAAATCTGGATGACTTTCTCCTTGTTTGAAAGCATAACTATTTGTGATGTTCCTGGACGCTTACTACATTTATCTGTCTTTGCTTTGTTCTTTTTATTGATTGCTAATTTAACAATTGTGATTTTGCTGGACTTTTAAATTTAAAATGAAATTGTCTCCTTTGTGTAGGTCATCACTGCCTTGCTAAATCATATTACTAGAGGTTCTCCGCCAGTTACTGTTGAAAGAGATGCAAAAATCCCACGTGGTTTTTTTAATTGTAAAAATGTTGAAGGAGAAGATAAATCTGGTAAAGATGGACAACCAAAAAAGAGGAAACCAAGCAAAGAACAAGCAACTGATAAAGATAGCTCAAAGGAAAAAGAGGAGCCTGATGAGAACCATTTATTAATATATAGAAACAACTTAGTGCGCGGTGTGATTGACAAGGCTCAGTTTGGTGATTATGGTTTGGTCCATACAGTTCAGGAGTTCTATGGCTCAGATACTGCAGGAAAATTGCTTTCTGTATTGAGTCATTTATTTACCGTGTATTTGCAGGTTAGTTGGGTTCAGAATTTATTTTCACTGTTAATTATTTAATTCTATTTCTTGTTTGCCATAATTTTTTTAGCAACTTTGTAAACTTGCATGAAATTGTGCTATGGTTCAGATGCATGGGTTCACTTGTGGGATTGATGATCTTTTGCTATTGGAAAGCAAAGACGCAAAAATGAAGGATCAACTAGAAAGTTGTGAAGATGTGGGTGAAAATGTTTACCGTGATTTTATCGAGGTCAAAGATGTTAAGAGAAAAGGTATGCCATTTTCCCGAAAAGCTACTTAGTGAACATTTTTATGTCAACACACATGTTGGTTGATGATTGTGAGGTCACTGCATGAATGAGGTGGAAGCAATGTTTAGAGTGTGAACCCACAGCCCAAAAACGTCAGTTGACGTTTCAGTGTTTTCTATATCCTGTTAGGGGGTGGAAGGTCTATATACTTGTTATCGGTGGAAATCTGTGGTGAAAAGTCTAATTTCCACAAGATGGGGACGAGTTGATATACGAGTGTTAGCAATGATGGAAATACATGATGTTTGTCGACATGGTGGCTGGCTTTGAAATTTTTTTGGGTTGTATATAGGCACTTGCGGGGCAGTGTTTTTATAGGACAATTCTGTAACTGTTTGGACCAAGGTCCAACGGTTATTTGCATAGAAGATTGCAGCATGTAAGTAGGACATTTTCTATTAACTATTGTATTTTCATCCTGCTGCTAAAACGTGACATGGGGGCTGTAAGGTGCACCCTCTCTCTCTATACATACATAAATATCAAGTAAAATCTCAATAAAACATGGGATATTGGAGTATTAACTCAAAAAGAAAATTAGCATGCCATTGGATGTCTCAGATAGAGCCTGCTAGGGTGAGAATTTCAATCTTACAAAAAAATTGGTTCAAATGGAGATGTATAATTTCTTACCTGTCTTTCTTTCCAAAGTTGTTACACTCATTTTGTTCCCTTCATTTCTTGATTCATTTGTCTTAATGCATGTTTGATGTCTTGATCAAATTTGCAGATCCCGTGGAACTGCAATTAAACATCGAAAATTTTATTAGGAGTAATGGAGAATCTGCCTTGGCATCCTTGGATAGGAGAATGATTAGTCAGCTTAATAACAAGACCTCCAACTCTGATGTGTTCAAACAATTATTGTTGAGGGGGTTATCAAAACCATCTGTTAAAAATTGTATATATCTTATGACAACATCTGGGGCTAAAGGTAGTGTGGTAAGTTTCTGGAGTTTGCTTCTTACTTATTCATGCTCAGAATTATGTGCAACATGATAGTGCACTATCAGATTACTAAGAGTAGTTATGCTTTTGACATTACTTCAACCAGATTTGTTTCTTATCACTGATACATTTGTATTTTAGCAGAAATTTTGTAATACGTTCATTGGGTATACATACCTTAATATTTTATCAAGTTATAAAGTGTAGTGTGAAATTGCATGTGATGTGTTCCATGTCAAAGCTTACAAGTCGCAATAATAAATAAAGATTTCCTTTGTGAAATAAAGGCAATTCTTTATAGCTTCTACATGTACGGATTACCTGCATGTGTTATTTTCATCTTCCCTTTTTATGCTAGATCATGATCATGCTTATTAAGATATGTTTGTTCTTATTATTGTTGTTGCTATTTATATTATCAGTTTTACAGTTTATTTTATATTCGATACTCAACATCTTGTGCAAGGCACATGTTAGTATGCAAGTTATTGTATGACAGCTATGCTTAAAATTTATATTGATAGATTTTTGTAAAGTTTGACCCTTGGATACATATGGATTCTTGATGGATATGCAAGGGATACCTAAGGTGTTATTTGTGTTGTTTTTTTCAGAAAAAGAGGGGGGTTTCTGCTCTGGTTGAATTTAAAGATTTTTTTAAATTATGAACTTTATTTTTGTTTAAAGATATTTGGACAGAGAAACAAAACATGAATAAGGGAAGAAGGAAAAGCAAAAAATACATATATCATTAGATTGTTTTGTATCCTTACCATACCAATACCCTATTATTTGGGGATTCGTTTAATTTCCCTTTGCATTGTATCAAGTAAACCATTCCAGTGCAACAGTATGATAGTTCTGATTTAATTTGAAAGTCTACATGTTACCATCTGTAAGCTACAAATTATTTGTTGTCAAATTTTGTTATAAAGTATTACTCAAGAAACTTCATAAATAGATATTTATATATATATATATATATTTAATGTTGTTTAACGTTTTGATTAGGCTAATCTCCAACAAATAACTTCATATTTGGGTCAGCAAGAGCTAGAAGGCAAACGGGTCCCTCAAATGATTTCTGGAAAGACCTTACCGTGCTTTCCCCCATGGGATTGGTCATCTCGAGCAGGAGGCTTTATCATTGATCGTTTTCTTACTGGTCTTCATCCTCAGGAGTACTATTTCCATTGCATGGCTGGCCGTGAAGGGTAATTTAAACTGCTTTCTCCACCCTGTCTAAGTTGTCTTTGGTGGAAATCATCAGCCTTTATGTTTTTCCGTAAGCAATATTTTGTCATGCAAGAATATAAGATATGCTTTTTTTCTTTTCTAGTTTCTTTTTTGTTTGTTTTTCTTTATGGAAGTTGCCAGCTTTATGTGTCGGGCTGTCGTGCAGCTGTATTGCTTGAAATATCATAGTGCTGGTGGATAAGAAGGTTTGAACTGTGGTTTTTTATCATAGTCTTGGTTGAATGTTTTGAGTTTCTAGATCTCAAGCAAGCAACGGAGCCTCCTAGTTTAATTGAGTTATGACTCAGTAACTGAGACTTGCTTTTCCCTTGGGGAAGTGAAACGAAAGATCAAGGTTGGAAAAATAAAAACACTCATCACATAATATTAAAAAGAGAATTATTTGATTTCACGTTTATTGGACCATGTTTTTCATATGTAACGAGATTCTGTAAACCCCTTCCACCAACTTAATTAACAAGTCACAATAAACATTTAGGGGGTGTAGAGAGCATTTTGGGAGGTGTCAATAGAATTCACCATGCAAGTAATATGTAACCAAGGGATCACTCTTGTTCTTTGCATACTGGGATGGCACTCCATTTGCTTTGAAATACAGATAAAGGATTTACATAGATATAAAATTAAAAATTAAAAAAAAAAAACCTCTTGTTCCTCTTCCTCAGTCCCCACCCTAACAGATGTTTGGGGAGGAAAGAAATCCCTATAGTCCATAAGTTCTAACCATCAACCAACTGCTGTGTCTGCTCTAATTTTATAATGTAGTGTTGGTGCTATGGTTTTACAGTAATTTCTGAGAGGTACATTGGATTGCAGTATTGCTGGATAGATTATATTAGTGTGCCACAACGCCTTTAAGAATTATTTCTTGTACTTCATCTTTTCAATCTTCATAGTAGAAAGGGACAATTAATAGCTGAGCATGACTAAATCTTCCTCCGTTCTACAATATAATGTTTTTGAGATAGATTTAGAGTTTGGATGTAACATTTCAACCAATTTTTGCTTGCTGTTAGTTTTCATTCTATAATTTGTTGTTTTAATTATATATTGTTCTTGTGTGGCGATGTGCATGCTTGATTATGTTGTAGTTCCGTAATAGATGGAGCCCTGGAAAGAGTTAAATCCTTTGAATAAATAAGCTTGTTGCTTATGAGTAGGCCCAAGTCTGTACAAGTTCGTCTTGCATTTGGGTTACCTAGATCATATTTTTGAAATTTTTTCCTTAAATTTGTCGAGTGTAAGTGTCTTCAGAAAGGCTGTAGTGGTTTTTTTATAGCATACTGATCGTCTTATCTATTCTTTAACCCAAAGATCAATAAATAAAAAAACATTCCCTCCTCCCCAAGAAAATTATATAGCTCGGAATTTGGGACCCTGTATTTATTAGTGTGTCAAAAAGTGTCCCTTTTTCCGTTTTGGCACTGGTCTCATTCTGAAAGACACCCCTAGTGAAGGGCGTGCTATAGCCTGTAAACATAGGTAGCGTGTGCTGCTTGTGTGTCGGTTTGTATGCGTTTTGATTCTTCATTTTCAAACATTTCCTTCAGCCACTTGCTCCACCTGTGATTTTTATTTTTTCTTTTCATTTAAAATTATTTAGAGAATCTCAGTAGTTTATCCCTTTTAGGAATAGCCTTTCAGATTAAAATTTTCAAACATATTTGTCACGACAGAAAATCACTATTATGCTTACATGGAGTGTTTTTGCGCACTTGTGTGCCATCATGTTGTTATTGTAGGATGATAAAAAATATTTTCTTTTGTTTACCTGGTCAAACAAATAAAGCCAATGGTATATTGTATCCTTAGTTACCATTTCACTGATTTTTTCTTTGTTTAACTACTATCTTCATACTGCTAGGTTGGTTGATACAGCTGTCAAAACATCTCGTAGTGGATACTTGCAAAGATGCATAATAAAAAATCTTGAGTGCCTAAAAGTTTCTTATGACAATACCGTCCGTGATGCTGATGGTTCCATTATTCAATTTTGTTATGGAGAAGATGGCATTGATGTCCATATGACGAGCTTTATTCAAAAGTTTGAATCCTTGATAGCTGTAAGGACTTCTTTATGGTTTTCTGAATATGAATTCCTTGCAAAACCATTTTTCAATAATTTATTTACTTCCTAATGTTTATTCTTCTCAGAATAAAGAAATGTTTCACAAGAAAGGCCGTCGTCAAATGGATAAATTAAATCCTTATATTAAAGACTTGCCTTTGGCTCTCAAAGAAAAAGCAGAGAAGTTTGTGCATAATTTGGCCTTGAAAGAGAAAGATCATAACTTCCAAGAGGATTTCTTGAAGTTAATGGAGCACAAATACCTCTGTAGTCTTGCTCAACCTGGAGAACCAGTTGGTGTTCTTGCCGGTCAGTCTGTAGGAGAACCGTCAACACAGATGACGTGAGTTTTCATTCTACTTTTCTCATATTGTTTTAAATGTTCATTTTCTTGCTATTTATGTCTGCCCTTGGTTACATCTCAAGATGCAAGGGTTAGGTTGGGAACAACATAGGTTTTCAGATTGAATTTTTGAAAAAAAAAGGGTTTAGGGGGAAACAGGGACATAATTAAGTTTTCAGAGGATGCATGTTTGGGAGAGTTGTCTGGAAAATGTGTGTTCTAGACTCTATAATTTCTCTAGGTTTCACAACATGGCTAATAGGCTTGTTGACTCTACTGTCTTACTGTTGAACTATAACTTTGGGCTTAGAAGGAACTTGTGTGAAGCTGAGATGATGGCTATTGTCTTCACTACTTTTTTTCTTTCAGAAATTGCTTGGTTCCACTCGTCCAGGGCTAAAGTCAGGAAAACGACAAGTAGAATCCTCAGGAAATTTCTCCAGTAAATCTAAATGTTTTTTTTTTAAGCAACACTGTTGCAGTGTAGGCTTTTTCAACCATAAGGATCGATTTGGATTGTAAGAGTTCCCTCCAAGGTGAACATCTTTACTTGGCAAGTGTCTCATGGCATGGTCCATACTTGTGATATGGTTCACGGAAATAGATCAAACAGTTGCCTTTTCTGCCAGCGGTGCATATTGTAAAATAAGGATTTAAAATCTGTGGATCATGTTTTCACATTTTGTGATTTTGTGTCCATGGTTGAAGTTGTTTAGTTAGCCAGAAGTAGCTTGGTAATTTCTTGGACTTTTGTTCTCTTCTTTATGAGGAGGGATGAAGGTCAAAGTTATGTGGAGTTGCATGGTTTGGCGGTGCTCTAGGTGGTTTGGCTGGAGAGAAATTAGATGGACTTTTGAAGACTGGCAATGAGACTTAGGAGTTTTGGTCCGTACTTTGGGCATCTGTTTCTGCATAATATAGGAGTTTATCTTTCACAGACATGATGACCAAAAAAACTCTTTCAGATTTTTGGTTAAAATGGAAAACCGCTATGTTTTAGGTGTTGTGTTGTGGTTGAATCTGTTTTAGCATGGCCAATTAGTAGAAATCCCCAAAACTTGTAAGTTTTAGTTAAGAACTTGGAAAAACGTTTACTTATTTTTAGCCAATGCATAAAACAAAATTATTCATTTTTCCTGCTGCTTTTATGGAACATTTATTATTTTTTAAAATTTGTTATTTGTTTTCTGAATAAATGGTTTCGTAGGGTTGGATTGTTGATCAGGTAGGATTTAAATTTTTAGGGTGAGGTTGATTACTTTAGAATGTAGAATCGTCATTTTGGAGCTTAGGGTTTAGTGCTCAGCTGCCAAAACTGAAACAGAAAGCAAATTCAGTGAGTGACATAAATGTAATACCTACATAGTTACTTTTGGATTTTATTCTAGCATGGCCCGGTATTGTGGGCTATGGATTTAGGATTTAAGGCTTTAGCTAAATTCTAGAATCTAAGCCCTCCCCAAACCCTGAACAGAATCTAAAATTAATTTAATTAAGGCTGTGGATTGTGATTAGCAGTGAAGTGTATTACTTTTTATTTCAGCGATTTACTGTTTAAAGTGTAACTCTTAGTAAGTTACGATGAGTTTATCAGGATTTAGAATGGGTCCTAAAAGACGTGGGCAAATTGATTTAGTCTCCTTTAAGACATGGACAAATAAAATAATTGGAAGATTAGAAGAGTCTAATTTTTTTGCTAAAGGGAGCTGCTCTTTGGAGTCTATTGCTAAAAACCCTTTTAGCATTAGCTAGCTTTTTTCTTTGTCCTTCGCAGGTCGCTTTGAACTGGCCATCAGTTCCACTTTCTTTCTAATAGTATATTTTTCTGCTTTATAAGATTTCTCTCTTTTTCAAACAGAAAAAAAGATGTAAAAATTTATCTCTTCTCGCTTTTTTTGGTACAACCAATTGCATTTGGTATGTGCTTTGTTTTTGTATTTAGGCGAGCATTATTTTTGGTTATATTAATATGTATCCTGCCATATGGTCATTGCTATCTTTTTCAGACTGAATACTTTCCATCTTGCGGGACGAGGTGAAATGAATGTGACCCTTGGAATCCCACGCCTCCAAGAGATCTTGATGACTGCTGCAAATGATATTAAGACGCCGGTTATGACATGCCCATTGCAAAAGGGGAGATCGAAGTGAGTCTTTAATTGGTTGTTGTGATATACTTTTGCTCTTTCTTTTTGGGTGGGTATGTTAGTAGACAACTGAACATACTGTACATTTAATATTTTGTTATAAGTCTTTAAGTAATCCTTGCAACAGTACGGATTTATTGTTTCAAAATTTCAAAAGAATGCTCTGAGCTATTGAATAATCTTATTTTCACATAAGGCTCTGGTTCATAGTTAAAGTGAGGGTAGGGTTGATGTCCAATTGCTTTTTTGTAAATTCGCTCTCAATGACAGAGCTTATGTATTTCATAGTTTTAAATATTGCTAAACCCTGCTGACCATGTGTTATCTGATGTTTGTCCTCTAGTGTTTTGTTACTTGGACATTTTATGGAATGTAGGGCCACCGTGTTTTATGTTTATAGACTTAGAAATACTCTATTTGTTATATGCAGGGAGGAAGCTCAGGAGCTAGCTGATAAGTTGAAGAAGATCACTGTGGCAGACATAATCGAGAGTATGAAAGTAACCTTTGTGCCATTTTTCATTCAGGATGGTCAAACTTGCCGTATTTATAAGCTTGAGATGACACTCCACATACCTGAACATCTTCGAACCATCATTGAATATTCATCAGAAGATTGGGAGGAAATCCTAGAGATTGTGTTTGTTAGGGAGTTGGAAGACGCCATACAAAATCATATTCTTTTGCTTTCTAAAATTAGTGGTATTAAAAATTTCACGCCTGATTCACAACCAAAGGCATCAAATGAGACAGATGAAAATCTTTCTGAAAAAAGATCTCAACGTGAGGAAGAAGATGATGACAATGGTGGTGCAGATGATGGTGAACATGGTGAAGGGGTCGAGGATTTTGGTCTGGATGCCCATAAGCGAAAGCTACAAGCTACAGATGAGATGGATTATGAAGATGGCTGTGACGATGAAGTGAGAGAAGCAGACTTGTCAGATGGAGATGAAAGTGAAATTGATGAGGAGGAAAATGAAGTTGAAATTGGTAAGGATGGTGAAATTGGGGTTATCGATGCTAGTGATGAAATGCCCGGAAGTCCTTTAGAAGAAGCTGGGGACCTAGCTAAGCCCAAGTCAAAGGAGAAAAAGACCAAATCAGGATCCCAAATTAGAAAGAAAAGGAAGGTCCGAGCAGAGATGGTAAAAAAGGAGACTGACAGGGCAATTTTTGTGTCAGCAAAGGGGTTCCACTTCGAGGTCCATTTTAGATTTACCGACAATGAGCCTCATATTTTGCTGTCTCAGGTACTTTTAATTTTACTCGTTATCACACATCTGCTCTTATTTATTTCCTTGGCAAGTTAGAGCACGCATTACTCAGCATTTCTCCCTCTGACAAGCTATTATGGGTCATAAGCTTCATAAAAATAAATAATAACTATAGGGAAAATGAAAACAGCACAATAAAAAGCACGCCCAAAACCGCTGTTAACTTATGAGTATAATTAGATTCATGTGGCATTTTATATTTTTGTTACTATAAAGGTGTTCATTATATATTTTATTACTATGCATTCTCTTTCAGCCCTGTGTTGAAAATTGTTTGAATTATGTTATGTAGATTGCTCAGAAGACAGCCCAGAAGGTTTATATTCAGAGATCTGGAAAGGTTGCTGACTGTAAACAAATTACTTGCGATGAAAATCAAGTCCTCTGCTTTGGGAAGGATCCTGAAAATAAACAAAGTTTTTCATCCAAGGAAAAAAAGGAGATGCCAGCTCTGCAAACTACTGGAATTGATTTTGGTACATTTTGGCAACTGCAAGATGTTCTTGATGTCAGGTATATTTATTCCAATAACATACATGCTATGCTGAACACTTACGGAGTAGAAGCCGCCAGGGAAACTATCATCCGAGAAATAAATAATGTTTTCAAGTCTTACGGAATATCTGTCAACATTAGGCATCTTACACTAATAGCTGACTTTATGACTCATGCTGGTGGTTATCGTCCATTGAATCGATTCGGAGGCATCGTAGAGTCGATATCTCCATTTAATAAAATGACTTTTGAGACAGCTTCCAAGTTCATTGTTGAAGCAGCATATCATGGGCAGGTGGATCGCTTGGAAACCCCATCCGCTAGGATCTGTCTTGGATTGCCAGTAAATGTGGGTACTGGATGTTTTGATTTGATGCACAAGATGGAGGTTGAATGCACACAGAGATAGATATATATATATATATATATATATGAGATTTTTACATATTTTGGGCCAGTTGCAGCCCTTTATTTGTATTTCACTTACATGAGTTCTTTTTTCTTTTTTCGTTAAGCATGTAATGTCCAAGGTCTATTTTAATAACGCAGGTCTGATCTTGGTTTTTTTTTTTTTTTTTTTTTTTTTTTTCCAAATTGATTATATTTACTGAGTTGATTTATCAACACCCAATCACACTTTTAGGAAAATGGCCATTAAAACCCTGTGTGAAAGGACTAATACCCAAAACTACAAACAATGATATTTCTTAGACATTTCAATAACTAACTAAAAATGTATAGTTGAATTCTATAGAAAAATGGTAGGAAAAAGACGCTTCTAAGTACACCATCCTAACTTCCTAATCTTTTCTGGTGGGTTATGCATGTCGTTAACGTAATGGTCTTTGATTTCACATGTTTGAGCCTAGGGATGGCAATCGGCCGGTAGGGGTTAGGTATAGCAATACCATCTCTATTCCTGTTTCCGCCCCCTTTCCCGGTATGAAATTTTGGGGAACCCCATTTCCATTCGCATTAGGGCATTATATCTCAAACCCGGCCCAAATCCCCGATTATATGTTTAAAAATATATAAAACTATCCATATTACACTTCAATTTCACATTAAATTCACTATTATACCAAATATAGGAGCCCAATTTATATATATATATATATATATATATATATATAAACCCTATATGAAATGAACTTTAGAAACACACCCAAAGTCCATTTACAACATAACAAAAAGACTTTTAACTTCTTTTAAATTACAAAATTGTCATTAATTTCTTAAAACAAACCCAACCCCAAAATCTCATAAAAAAGCCCAAAAAACTCAATAGGGTATTAAAGTAATTTAATAATCAAAATTAAATTCAATAGGGCCAACTGTCATTTTTTGGGTTTGTTTATAGAAATTAAATGGTGTAAGGTTTATCTATATTATTAGTTCTAAGAATGGGTATATAACTAAATATCTCTAAAATGTAATGGAACTAATACAACATATTGTTTTCATCGACAATTCATCATCAAGATGAATGTCCTCACTCAATGGAAAACAAAAAAAACTTGCGCAAGAAAAGGATATGTGGCTGTACATACAGTTGTTATATTACAGCGGCAATGCTACTTTAATAGACTAATCTAACTTAACTTAATATTTTGTCCAAAAAAAAAAACTTAACTTAATATTATTTAATTAGTTATTTATACATTAGTACTTTGTAATTGTTATATTATATTATTTTATATACATTTATTAATTAAAAATAAATACATCATTTATCGGGTCGGGTTCGGGGATGGGGATAACAATATCATCCCGGCTTGTCTCCGATCGGGCATTTTTAAATTGGGGATCCCCGTACTCACCCCCGTTTCCCACCCCCCTGAAATCTCCTCTCATTAGGGTCGAGGACCCAACATGAATTTTTAGCATCCCTATTTCTGCCATTGCTTCCACACAAAGTAAGAAATGGTCTTTTTCATAAATGGTTGGGAATAAACATTCTCATCATCTTTGGTAAAATCAAGTCCACCACGGAGACATTCATAAACTGCTCAATTGTGTTTTTTAGTGTGTAACCCCAATTTAGGGTTAATAGTACATCCCAATAGGGGTGGCCAAACTTGTTCAATTTATCTCTCAACTTGGATCTCATGAGGCGGAGCTTGGAAAGTTTTAACATAAGCAGGAGAGATTCACAAATCCTCCGAGCATAGAGTGGGTAGGGCCATGAACCCTAACCAACTAGGGGTAGAATTGTAATTATATAAAGGAAATTATCAATGCAAGATTATAGGTATTAGCTAAATAATTGCCTTCATGTACGAAATATGGGTGGGCATTCAAACTAGAAAACCGGAAAACCGAGTCGAATTGGGCCAAAAAAAGAAGGAAAAAACCGAGTTAACCAAAAATTGGATCGAGATGACCAAAAACTGAACCATTGATCGGTGCATAATTACATATCTTTTTATACCCTTCTAACTTATGATTTGGTTATATTTTTGAGTTAAACTTGTGCTTTTAATAAAGTTTGTGTATGTTTTAGTGTAATAAGGTTGAGACTCATTACATGCATTTTGAAGACAAATTAGCTCAAAACAGTGTCTGCAGATCATTCAATTTCACGGATTAACCTGTATTTACTCAAGAAGAACCAGATAATGAGCCATACATCATTGGAAAGATACGGAAGTCTAGTTTCCGTAGCATTTTACGGTTCATGATTCTGAGTCTTCTGGAGGAAGTTATACATGATTTAGTAGATCAAGGTCAAAATTCGGCAGCATCTGCATTACTGGGCCACAAATGACATTTGAAGGTCTTCCCAATTTTTCCTTGAGTTGCGCTGCATATGTTTGGAAAGATAAGACAAAGGGCTTGAAGATCCATATTTTTCCAGAATTTTATGAATGTATTAACAAGCCCAAAACGAACTCAACAGAAGAGTGCAATGCATTGTCATGCATGATGAAATGCACTATCCAGTAGGAGTTGTTGGTGAAGTGCACTATCTAATGGGATTTATTAGTGAAGAGCATTAACCAAAAAGATGAGTTTCTAATTACAAGTGCTATATAGTGGGAGTTGTTGGTGAAGTACACTAGCCAAAAGGATGAGTTTTTAATTACAAGTGCTATTGGCATAGACCATATTTAATTTAGAATTTCAACTCCCCTAAGCCTATAAATAGTGAGTTCTCCAAGCTTGTAAACACACCCCAAGGGGGGGAGCTCTCAAACATTTCTCTAGAGCTCCCCTCCCTTCTCTCCCTCAAATATCTTAGTTTTCCTTTTGCTTCTTAGTTGTAATTTATTTTTTTGTAATGTAAATTCTTTTCTTTAGAATTCAAGCTTGAGTGGTTTCCAAGTTTCAATTATGATTTTTGTTATTATTCATTATGCTTATAAGTTAATATGCTAGTTTGAATGATTGATCACCATTAAGGCTTGCATGTTAGCTATCTTGGTTTGAATTAAGAGTAGACATCATGCTTTAATTCGAATTGAACTATGAATAGGAAGAGTATGTATGGACATTCGACAACAGGGATTAGATACATGCTTGGTTGTTTAAAATGTTCTTCTATGCTTAATGGGTTCCTAATGCTTAATTTAGGTTAGACAACACATGATCAAATTAGGGAATTAGGAACACAAGGTTAGGACCAGACACCATGGCTTAATCATACTTTAATTAGAATCAATCCGTTAATCTAAATTGAACTTGGGAACTTATTCGCTTGAGTTAATTTCTTTTCCTTCTTTCTTGTTTGATTTATTTTCTTTCTTTTTTTCATTTATGTTTTGTACAGGGAATTGAATTAAATCAATCTATCATCAATCCTCGTGGGATCGACCTCGCACTTACATATGCTAAACTACCAACGGCTCGTGCACTTGCGAGTATCACAAGTTGAGGATGCATCTGAATCTATTTTGGTGCAGCTGAATCTACGCAGCAACCATACCAGTTTGGTTCAGTTCCAATTCTTATAGTGAAAAAATTAGACCAGCCAAACGGGAGCGGTTGTGTTTTTTTTTTTTTAAATTTACAAAATTATTTAAATCAAATGTTACTTTTTTTAATCTCATAACTATTATTTCCCCAAGCCCAACTTCAAAACATCTCTCTTTTCTAGGCCCAATATCTCTTTTTATGAAATTGGATAATTTGTTAATTTTCAAGCCCAAAACATAAAATTTTAGTTGGAATTTGTATATAATAATAATAATAATAATAATAATAATCCGGTTTAAAATTGGAAATATAGAAAATTGAACCAGACCAACCGGTTTTAATTTCTTTTCATTAAAACTAGACTAAACCGAACTGGTTAAATAGTACCATTTCCGATTTTAATCTGAGATAAAAATTGGACCGTGCCCACCGGGTACAAAGGGTGCCATGGTGCTTGTGGTTTTAGACTGGTATCAGAAATGCTACATTGTGTCTGCGCTCACACACATATATATTCTTGTCGAAATTACATTCTTATTCAATTAAAGCCAAAACCCCCATAAACTCACCTTAATTTAAAGGGAAAAACCTTTTTTTTTCACCTCAAAGAAAAGGGTGGTAAATGATGAAGCACCAAATACAGAGATAAAATGGGAATTGGGAAGAAACCCAAAAAAGTCTACTGTATCTTTTTTCCCCCACCACTTAGTACAAGCAGAATGAAAGCCAAGAAAGCCAAGTTTTGGATTATACAGCTGTACTGTTATTACAAACCATTCAATGAGATTACAATAAGAAACATTGCTTACAAGTTACAATAAAAATAAACAGTGTAGGCATAGCTGATCTCACTTGTTCAGTATGGCTGCTATTAGAGGGCACGATATAATTTGTGGATTTAACAAAGTGTCGAGGAATTATGAAGAAAGTAGTATACTTTTTTATTTTGGTTAAAAGTAATACACATAATGCACATTAGGTGGAAAATATCTCTATGGGGAACCTGAAATAAGATATGTAGCACCCCCATATTTTTATACAATTCCATTATAAACAATAATGTAATTGCGTGCGCGCGCGCACACGCACACACATACACACATGAGGCAGACATGCATGTAGATGAGCCAAGAACGATTCTGGTTCAGGATGAAGAAGGTTCAGCTCCATCATGAAGTGCACAACAAATGGTGGCTTTGTGATGCCCCTGATACACCCTGATATCTTCACCAGTGGACATGGACCAAAGTCTTGCTGTTGTATCTGAGGAAGCTGCATGGATAATTGATAAATTGTTCAATAGAAAAATTAGAGAGAAGAAAACTAAGAATCTGAATGTTAATTTATCGCACAAGTTTGACTACTGCATTAGTTTACGAACTTGACAGAAAAAGGATAGGGTGCTGCCATATCCCAATTTACAAAATGACATTTTATAGATTAAGGTTTAGAACTCCTAGTGAAAATCCTCAATTGTGAAGTGTCCATCGTTATCTACAAGCTGCTTCAGAAGACATGGGTTCATTTAAAATCGTCAGTTGTTGAGAACTATTACCTGTTATAAGATAGGCACCATCTACTGAGAAAACACAGTCCCATACCCACCGCTGATGTCCTACAAAGTAAAGAAACAGTAAAGATTAATTTATCATATAGCTTGGTTTTAAGAAACAATCAGGTGTATTGAGTAATTTGTAAACTAAAATGAGCACCTTTAATGGTATAGCAGATAATTACCTACTAGAGTTTTCTCTAATGTGAAACCATCAACATTCCATATCTTGACAGTGTGGTCAGAAGAGGCGGTCGCCAGATATCTAGAAGTACAAATACAGGTTAAGCCAACAAGTGACAACATCAATATACTGGCTGCTAGCAACAGAAGGCAAAAATAAAATAGTAGATATTGTTTGAACCAAAAAAGAAAGTTATAGTAAAAGGCAAAAGTTTATTGACCTAGAGAGAATACCAGGTAGGAAGAGAAGGCGAAATAAAACAATAGATTTGACCCTAAATGAAAGGTAGAAAGAAACAAAGGTTATCGGCTTTGATGGATCAAACCTGTGGGGTTCACAGAATTCAGGTGAAAGAAGACATTTGAGGATGTATCCCTTGTGTGCTTGCAGCTTATGAAGTGGCTCAAAATTTGTCATAGTCTGGAAGAAAAAGTACTTGGCGTCAAAATGAATGAAGTATGATAAGAAGGTGAAATCAGATAATCGAGTGCATAAAGGTACTACCTGGGTTCCCCGCAACAAGCGCCAAACATAGCATGTACCATGATTATTTGCTGCAACAACCAGGCTCCCATCCCACATCACTGTTAATGACCTTACAGCTGTATCCACCTCTGGAACCTAGATTCACCCCATAGATTGATATTAAATGTACCATTCTGTAAATTACCATCCAAAAGAACCGTTAAATTTACACATCACTGTTAACGACTTCACATTCTTATCCTCAGTAATTGCCATCCAAAAATCCCCTTCCCATCTACCATCTATTCTTGCATATTGAACACCACAGTGTTTTTGTTTTTCAAATTTATTTTCTATTTAAGATAGGCTTTTATTGTTAAACACAGCGCAACATATGCGCACGAGTCTAGTAAAGACTTTGCCCACTTAGATCTTCATTTCACCTAAAAAAATACCAAGGCTTTTAAAAAAGATTACTGTTTAGACAACATGGTTCCTAATGAGACCTTTGAAATTAGCGTTAAGATGAAAACGGGAACGAACCCTCCCCCCCAATCACCACCCTAGATTTGCAATTTTGATCATAGCAGTAATAAAAGGTGTATACGAAGTACATAAATGCAAGACAGCGAAGCATACCAGTTCGCAGCTGCATGAATTTGCTGTCAAATCCCAAACACGAATATTGCCATTTTGGTCCCCAGATATCAGTTCAGTCTGTAAAACCACAAACAGATTAAGATTAGAAAAACAATTGAAACCATTGTGGCATGCAAACTCTTCCTTCTTCTTTCATTTTTCTCAAGGGCATAAAATTGACAATTAAGAGAACAAGAATGAACATGAAACAACAAGTCTGACTTAAAAATTGGACTTGAACAAAAACCCATGGAACCATCATTGCAACAGAAAACAGACGGCCACTGGCTTACTACATCAACTTGAGACCTTTTAGCAAACACTATCTCTATATAAGCAATTTGATGAGCCAAAACTCTGTACATGGTCAATGTACGGTGATTATGGGAAAGTTCACTCTCATAAGATAGTTACCCAGATATGACAATGGGCTGTATGGAAAACTGCATGCATGTTCCAACTTCCTTCCAGTTCAACATCATACTTGAACAGTCTAATGTAAGTAGGAGCTCACATATGCCAGCATGATGCTTTCCTTCTTGTTTTTTCCTCCCTACTCTCTTTTGGGAAAGCCATTTGGCACTCTCTAAGTACAAGACACAAAACCAAAATCGTCTACGAAGATTATCATATCTTTTCAAGAAGAAAAAAAACACATACAATTACATTATCATGAAAGTCAATGTTATCTCTATCCTTCTTAATAACTTAAGCAGTTATGAAGACACTACAACCTAATAACATTTTTACCTAACGTATTTATTCCATAGCAGAAAGGGACGAGACAATAGTTTACCTGATTTGGGTGCAGCACAACAGTGTTAACAGCTGCACGGCTTTCATATTCCCGTTGACAACCTGGAGCTCTGTGATTAACTCAACATATAAGAAAAACAAACTATATACAAAATACGAACAAGACTTAATAAAAGAAAAATAAAAGAAAAATAGACAGCACAACCAGCATGATGAGGACATCTTTGTCAAACCCATTAGGGTTTACGAACGAAAGAGATGGAAGAGGGAATTATTAATTAGTTTCCTAATTTATTTGTTAGTTCCTGGGTTCTCTAAGTTTTCCAGATTTCAGTAGGATTTCTAAGTTTCCTATTTTATTTGGATTAGGATTTCTTTCCTAGAAAAAGTTTAATTTTCCTTTTCACTCTAGGGTTAGATTATTATAAATATCCCTTCTATGTAATTCATTATGGAGTTGATTGTTGAGATATAAAGAAAAGTTTATTTTCCAGAGATTGGAGACTACTTGGTGTGAAGCCAAACCCTTTGAGTGATTCCAGACCCATCCTTGTTCATTCTATTTTCTGTTTTCCATTGTTTTCACTTCCGCTAAACTACCTAAATTCTCATTTCACCCATATCCTATCACAGCATACGTGTGTTTGCAACAATTACCTCAAATCCCAAATTTTTACTGTACCATCCTCAGAACCTGAATACATCCAGTTTCCATCACATTGAAATCCCACTGCCATTACATTATTAGTATGTGAATCATAGCTCATCACCTGCCAAACAATTATACCAAAAGGATGCTCATGAGTTGATGGAAGAAGAACAAATGATCATGAAAGTCCCCATCTAAATTCGACAAAAACTAAAGCAAACCTAAGAGTGAGAAAGACAAACCGGTTGAGGGCTGTTTGAATTAACATCAAATAATCGAATGTGAGGATTGCCGGCTGCAGCCAGGAAGCGTTTATCTGGAGTAATCTCGAGCCTATTAACTTGCTGTGCTCATGAAAAATGGAAAAATCAGATCCAGCACAAATGAATTAAATAAACAATAAGTAACCCACCAGGAAGTTTTCCAATCTTTTCAGAAAACATAATCAAGCAACTATGAACTAAAAGAAACTCAATGACCTCCTAACAAATGAAACCATTCCACTTCACCAATCTCAAATCCTCTCAATGCCAACTAATTGGCTTACCTCAGTTGGATTCTATCATTTGAAAACAAAACCAACATCTCAATAAACTCCAAAATCCAAAATTTACAACGACACACACACAAAGATAATTTCTTTCTTTAAAAATTGAAAAGTGGGAAGTGAGAGACATACTGAATCAGGGTATTGGATGGTACGATAGCAGCGGCCACTTTTGGCCTCCCAAAACCGAATAGTGTGGTCATAGCTAGCCGTTGCTAGGATCACCGATGGTTGCTGGCTCATCTTAATCTCCTCCTAATCAATATTAACACAACTACTTAAAACAGACATAACATAATCAACCACAGCCTAATTGGAATTCTTATACAACTCTGAGATTAAAAAAAAAAAAAAAAAGAAAGAATTGGGTTGAGGTTGAGGATGATTTACCTATTCATAAAATTAAACAGAAAAAGACGTTAAATTTAGGTTGGTAATGGTGGGAAATTGATGGGCAATAGTGTAATTGGGAATTAGGGTTTTGAAGGGGGTTTTGGAGGGGAGAGAGCTCCATGGAAAGCAGAAAGCACAGACCTGAGTGGGCATCTTCTGGGCCTCAGTCAGAGAAATGAAATCATCATGGGCTTTCCCTGTGTTGGGTTTCTTTTGGGACTTAGAGCAAAATCCAACGTGGCACTTTTAGGTTCAGAAAAAATAGCTGAGACTTGCTCCAATTGAAAAGTTAAATCCAACGGGGAATAACATTTCTCTGTTTTGTTGTTATTTTTGGTTGTTTGACTATTTCATTATTTTTTCGATTAAAAAAGAAGAAGACTATTTCATTATTTTATTATTATATTATTATTTAATTAATGTGCCTAGATTATAGTAAACTAATAAATAATAAATAATAAAATAATATTTTAATTTAACATATAGTGTAGAATGTAAAACTTTATTATATGTCAAATTGCCACATAAGTTATCAAATTTCAGATTTTATGTTTGATGGGAGATGCTTACAAATCAAATGGGAACAAGTGTAATGCAGATAACTGAAGAACCCAATAGGCATATAACATGCCAATTGTGGGTGTTTATTGAACTCTTGTGACATGTTTATTTACACGGAATGAGTATTATACTTATTTTGATTTCTAATTTCTGAACACATAGGAATTAGAACAAACTTCTGGTGTTTAATGAATAAAAAATTATGTTGGTTATACATTTGTAATCCACAGTTATTGATCTCATATCCAGTCCTTGTCTCTCTTAATTTTCCGTTTTGAAATTCATGACTTCTCTCATTTCAAGTAAACATGTCATTAACTTGTTTTGTTTTGAGCTTGGTTTACCAACTTGTGGAAAGTAGTTCTAGTTAACGGCAACGGCAATGGCATGAAGGAAAGAAAGGGAGATATGTAACTCATAAGACTCAAATGACTGAAAACCAATAGGTATTTTGCTAGGGTTGGAACTTGTGCAAATGAAACAAACAGATGGTTGCCAACTTGCCAACCATGAACTACTAGGATTCCAATAAGTTCAAATTTCCGTAAAAATGCAATGCGAGGACATTTGACTTTTGAGAGGACATCCATTAAAAGCCTCACAATCACAGTGAGAGGACATTTGGTAAAATCTCCATTCAATGACTATTAATTCAAAATGCAATGCGACACATATACTTTTTTTTTTTTTTTTTTTTTTCTGATTGCTGTAAGATATGCCATGTTACATTGAAGCTTAACCTGTCAATGTGAATCAATGAGGTGTTTGGCAGGGCTCTGGAAGGAAACAAAGCAAAATCAATTGGAGTCCGTATGGAGGGGTCTCAAGTCCCCTAAATAATAATCAACCTCATCATTCATTCACAGCCACACATAACTTTTGTTGTTGGATTGGATTGAAGAGACAGAGAAGAGGGGGGGTGGGGGTCAAATTTTACCCCAATGCTCCAAGTGCCCCTCTCCTTGATCATAATTTGTACAATTTCTGGTGCAGGCCATAATGAGTGGACCTTCAAGTTGTTAACAAAAAAATGAAATGGGCCCATTGATTATAATGATAGCTCAGCCAGTATATAGGCCAGAAAACTGATCAGCCCCTGTGAAAGATGAATCTGTGATGGCTACATAAGCCTGCAGAAGTAGGAGTACCACTAATGAGTTTAGGCTGGAGAAAGAGATGGAGAGAGGGCTGGAATATTGAAGGAAGGTATTTGATGATGTATGATGTCATATCTTTATGTGAATAGTAGGGTTCAATCATTAACTTCAGAACTGCTGTCTTTGTCACGTTGTATAATAAATGTTGATGGATCACAAGATAGCATCCAGTTTTTCCCAATGGAGGAATTAAAGGAGTTACTTCGAACACTCTGGTTGAAAATACTGGATCAACTTTGCTTCTTTCATGTTAAGCAAGTTTCACATGACTGAGCAGGGACTGGAGGTTACTGCTTGCAATGGATTTGGTGAGAGACCTGGTGAGGAACAAAATGCTCAGGGGACAAATGCTACAAAATGCGCATGCGCTAGTAGGTTCCACTGTTGGTGGGATTGGGTCGTGTTGAGGTATTAAAAGATTCAGAGATCTCCAATTCCAACTTGACTCGTTTATCAAACAAATAACATGTATATCAATTCCTCCACTCATATATAATAAGAAAATCATGATAATATTGAGAATATTCTACAAAAAGAAAATTTATGTATATAATTTTAGCCCTACAAAAATGTAAATTAATATAACTAATTGAGTTACATGAATTTGACTTGACATGGAAACTTGAAGCTAGTTAGTTTCGAGCATGTTCATTTTGTGTTGGCGAGTTGATTCAAAACTCATCTATTTATTAATCTTGTTTGACGAGTTAACTTGAATATGATTCGAAGCTTTTAATCATGCACATTAACCCGCATAATTTTGTGTGAGTTTCAAATCGTCTGTAACAGTATTTGTGTCGTTACAATTATGTTTCATGTCAAACCCTAACAAATTAGGCGGGCCAGTGAGCATGGTTTGACGTAGGAGTGAAGCGAATAAAATATGTTTCGGATTGGCTAGGATGGTGAATACTTTAGTTAGGTAAAATTTTGACCCCACTAAACTATTCATAACCTTAACCTCTCCATAAAGAGCCATGCCCACCTCATGCCTGCATGGCTCCCCCACTATTTAGGCCAATAGCTAGCTTGGTAATAAGTCTAGATAGATGGCACTGCCATGGTTGATAGGCAATAGTGGAGGCTTGTAGTTTTAAACAGAACAAATGAACACAAATGAGTTGTTTGGGCTGCAGCAGAATTTGACTGGGCCGGTCTCCGTTGTGAATTTGACTGGCCTGCAGCAGAATTCAACTGAGTTTTATCCCACGGTCACATGCATGTCGCAAACCTTGTCATAATCTTTTTTGAAACTACTATTTTTCTTAAACTTGCAACCCTCAAAACGAATTGATGAGAATTGAATTGAATTAAATTAACATTAACATCTGCAAATAGTCCTCTTTTTTTTTGGTCAAGCTGCAAATAGTCCATCGATCTTTATGTTTATAGGGATTTGCGATTGCAGGACAGAAATGTTTGGAAGTCACAAAATAAGACATAGACATGGAAACTCAAAGTAGACTCATATATGTCTTACAATTACAATGCAACACACACACACACACTCGTGCTGTCTTGGAAACATAAAAGATTTAAAGGATAGCATGGGATCTCTGGTCAAACACACTGCAGACAGGCTCTTTTTGCTAAACGTTAGATTTTGTTCTGTTCATTTTTAAATATAATTTTTTTTATTTATATTTTTGTCTTTCTCAAAACCCTATTCATATGTCATTTTACTTAGCTGCATGGGTTTGAAATTCTCATGTATAGTATTAAACCATGGAAATATATTATTGCAATCCCACATGCACATGGTGTTTCCCCCACCCCCCCACTTCATGTTCTCTATGCATATGCTGAAATTGTGCTCAAATGTTGGTTTTCCTCAAGGACCTCCTGCTTTCTTTCTGAGTTCCAAAGAATTTTAAATTGTCATCAAGGTACCAATAATCTAGGGGCTTTGAAACTTTTCAGTTTGGTAAGGTAGAGAAAGATAATTAATACAAGCTTAAGCTTAGAGAGAGAGAGAGAGAGAGAGAGAGAGGGAGAGAGAGAGAGAGAGAAGAGAGGTGAGAGAAGAAGAGGAGTATAGTTCTTCGAGCTAAAAAAAACTTCTTGTTTTTTGTTTGTTTTCTTTCTCATATATGGTCCACAGAGTACACTGAAAGTCTGAAATAATTTAATGGTGCTGTAGAAAATTAACTATATGAACACTAATGGGTAAGAGCATTCACAATGGGCTCCCTAAACCATCTCCTTAGATAAATTTTAGGGAGGAATGGTAAAAATTCAACTCCAACCATGCTCCCTATCCACCTCCTAAATTAGGGAGTTCTCTAGGAGCTCCTAAATCTGAGGAGAGAGAAAGGACTCCTAGTGGCTCCCTATAATTTAATGTTGCTTTATTTAATGAGTATTTCAAACTTTTATTTAATGCTAACTATTTTTTATTTTATTTTTTAATAAAAATGGACCAATCAAAAAAAAGTTATAGCATTTATGACTCTCCAAATTAGGGAGTATGGTTGGAGTTGAAATTTTTTAGAGAGCTCCTAAAATAGCTTTCTTATATTTAGCCAAATTTTAGCTAAGAAATAGAGAGCATCATTGTGGATGCTCTAATAGCTAGGTATATTATTTAAGATGGTTTTATTTTATTTTATTTGTAGTTTTCGTTAAACAAGATTGGGGAGAAACCAAATTTAGCCCATATAAAAAAGAGACTGCTAGTTTATAATTCTACCACACAAATATATATATATATATATATGTTTCTTCTGGTGAAATATACTTAAAACTGATGTGACAAATTTACAAGCTGTTGTGCATGCATGTGTTGTGAATCAATCATTTGTACAAGTATTGTCATCCTTTTATGCAAATGGAAGTGACTTTGCTTTAAGCAAAAGGAGAACGTCCCAACCAAATAAAGGAAAAGGGGAGAGCGATTTTCTTTGTTTTTATGTTTGGATATGATTGAATTCAATAGGTAGGTTCAAACCCATACCCATTGAGTTAATAATAGGATTTTGGTGAAGTTACGGTTATTTAGTTTACCACGTTATGTGCACCATATCGACATATTATGTACGGTATCTAATACACCTAATAATTTTTTGATTATTAATTAGACAGTTAGAATTTAATTGTTAAGCGCCGGATTCTTAGTCATTGGTTGTAAGAGGTTAGCATTGTCCACTACTAGTTCAAGGCCTTTATAGGTTGCTATTGATTTATAGATCTCTTTTTGTCAAATTTGAAAGTGAGATTTGGGTTATTGCTAAAGAACTCTTAGGTTTAATTTTTCCGAACCGTGACCACATAGGCAAGCTAGTCATGAGATCAATTACTACTTAAGATCATCAAATTTGTGAACTACGTTTAGGACACTTAATTAATTTATTTGTGATCTCCAATTAAACCTCAACCCCCTTTTATTATGTCTATTCCTTTTTGCCTATATACATTATGGCAAAGGTAAATTCCACACCTCTTCTCAACCTAATATCCAGTAAGTGATAAAAAAAAGACCCCACAACATAAAAGCATAAGCATTGACTCTCTCTCTCTCTCTCTCCCCCTCTCCGCATTAAGAGGTGAAGTGGGTGGCAATGCTGGTTAGCTTTGCAGCAAGCCCACAAGATGTAGTCAGTATTTATGTGTTGGATGTACTTTGTTTGTGAGAACTGATCACTGCACGGCAATCAGGCATTTCCTCTTTCTTTCTCACCCATTTCTAATACAAATCACTGTTCTTTTTGGGGGGGTGGGGGTGGTCTGATACAAGTACTGTATATACACAGTGGACAATACAGTCAGGTGGGGCCTCTATAGATAAGCCTGTCGCAAGTCTTTGGTTCTGGTCTGGCTACTCTCTTTAGAATTCACCCTTGATAATGAAATTAAGTTGAATGTAAGATTGGGATCAGTAGTTAACATGTTGATTACTTGTTCAAAAGGATTTACATGTTAAAGATTCCTACACATTTCATATCAACAAAATTGGGAAATTGATCATTTGAGCCTTAATTGACAAATGCTGTGTATATCAAGCTAGTTTACAGATGTAGACAGTATTAGAGCCGCCTCACCTTGTTGGTTAGCTTGATAATCGCTATGGTAGGACGTCATGAAATTAGAGTTTTGATATTATATCAGACAATCACTATATTATGTTTTTTTTTTCTTTTTATTAAAGAAATATAGTAGCAGAAGTTGTAACTTGGATTAGATAACTTGAACTATCTTCCAACATTAGGAATACAAATATCACTGAACTAATAGTTAGTTGGTACACACGCATACCACTGTTTACTTGTGCAAGATTAGGATGATTCAATTTGTCATATGCTATAAAAATTACAAATACTCATCCAATCCAAAAAACTCTCAATTATATATAGGATTCTTATTACAAGAGTTTTATATATGTATTGTCTGCTATTTAAGAAGGAAAGCATTGATAAGCAAAGATGATTTGACTAATCCTAGTTAGATTTACAGTGCGATCAAAGCCTCCCGGGTGAGACACAAACATATGATATATGGGTATCTTATGGGTTGACATGCCACAGAGTATAGTAGAAGATGCCTGCTGTCCTAGCAACATGAATTTTTCTTACCATTTTTTTCATCTCAATTTTTGAGACCTAATTAAGTTTATAAGTTGGGGCTGGTCTTTTTTTTGGACATGTAAAACAAAAGCACAGCTGTTGTGTGGACCAAAGGTAAAATCTAGGCACATTGTTGTACTTCTGAGAGGCTCTGACAATATTAGCTAGAGAGAATTATTGTTAATTATTTGAATTATAGAGAGAGAGAGAGAGAGAGAGAGAGAGAGAGAGAGAGATAGAGAGAGCAGTGATGACCTTCATTTTTAATGAAATAGGGCATATGTGTACAATTATGCGTTCTGCACAGTGTGAAAATTGGGACAAATCCCTTGAGCTCTCAGTTGGCTGAGCCGACCAGTGCTCAAAAACCAATGGAAATGTTGGGGGCTTTCACCCAAACTACTTGCTTCTTGTCCATGATGTATATATAGCATGAAACAAAAATGAGACAACGAGGGACATACATTCTGCACAACTTAGAATTTAGACATCTCACAACTTTGCAAATTGCATTCATATCCGTTCTTATAACCGAAAATTTGGGGTGGGCATCAATCCAGCCGAATCGATGAAATTGACTGAATTAGTTTGGTTTGATTTGGTTTTAACTAAGAAAAGTTAAATGGTTTAAAAACCGAATTGGATTGTATATGGTTTGATTTGGTTTTGATTTTTTTATAAACTAACCTAAACCAAACCAGACCGTTTATGTGTATATTTTTATTTATATTATATTTTACATGTGTAATACTAATTAAAGTAATAACTATATATTAAAATTTGATTTGAGCTACATTAGTTATTGAAATTTGAAGTTTTATGACATGTTGAGTTTTAGGATGGTTTCGTACTCTAGAAAATGATTTAAGTATGGAGCAAGTTGTGAATTTGTTGGTTGTAAATGGGCTAGCAATGTTTAAATTGGTTTATTTGGTTTAGTCTCCTTCATGACTTTTGTCAAAATCGAACCAAACCAAACCGTTATATTATAATTGGTTCGGTTGTGATTTTGAGGTGAAACTGATCCAATTCGGACCGTGGCCACCCCTACTGAAAACAAGATCTTTGAAGCCTCTCACTATTTTTTTTAATCAATGGAGGTTGGGGTTTGGAGGTTTCGAACTTAGGGCATCTTCAATATTGAGAAGAGAAGTTTCACTAGACTGAGATTTAGTTGGTCTTCTCACTATTTTACTCTATATTTGAGAAAAGTATTATGTATATCCTATATAAAGCAAAAGTTCTTTATCTTTATGATTAAATTTTCAATTACCATAATTTAGCAAGGGCTTATAGCTCAAGTAGTTGATAGCATTTACCCATGTACTTGAGGTTTTAAGTTTCATTCTCCGTTCTCCAATATCGCTTGTATAAAAAAAAAAAAAAAAAAAAACCATCCTTTAAGAAAAAAAAATTCAAAACACAATTACTTCATTTTAAGCAGGAAAATACACAAAACCATAATATATTAAAATGCACAAGTCGCATCCTTTAAGGTTGAAGTTGCAGAATTGCATAAGCTCGTCAAACAATCAAACCGAAAAAATCAGACTTTGCTGAATTGGTGCAAGTTTTACGAACACGTTTAAAGACTCATAGGTTATAGTTTTATTGATGAATTTAATGCTTTTAAAGACTCGTAGAGTACCACTGTCACACCTCGGATCGGCTCCGCTGTAGCACGATATTGTCCGCTTTGGGCCCACCTCACAGTTTTGTTTCTGGGAACTCATGAGCAACTTCCAAATGGGTCACCCATCTTGGGATTGCTCTAGTCCAAACTCGCTTAACTTCGGAGTTCCCATGACTTCAAAGCCAGTGAGCTCCCAAAAGGCCTCGTGCTAGATGGAGGTAGGCATGCACATATAAGGCATATCACCCACTCTCTATTGGTCGTGTGGGATGTTGTATCCACCCCCCTTAGGGGCCAGACGTCCTCGTCGGCACACTCGCACCATAAGGCAGAGTGGCTCTGATACCATTTTGTCACACCCCGGATTGGCTCCACCGTAGCTAGATATTGTCTGCTTTGGGCCCCCCATGCCCTAACAGTTTTATTTCTGGGAATTCACGAGCAACTTAATAGTGGGTCACCCATCCTGAGATTATTCTAGCCCAAACTCGCTTAACTTCGGAGTTCCCATGACTCTGAAGCTAGTGAGCTCTTAAAAGGCCTCGTGCTAGATGGAGGTGGGCATGTACATATAAGGCATATCACCCTATCTTCGTTGGTCGTGTGGGATGTTACAACCACTTTTGTAGTTTTATTTATTTTGTTGTTGGCGTGTTTGATTAAAATAATTTATAATTATAAGTTATATTTTATTATGTCATATCACAATTGGAACCCCAAGAAAACAGAGAATTTAAAAGAGAAAAAATAGATAAGAAAAAGGGAAAATCTACCTCTATGAGATATGAAGAAAGCAAATAACCATTCCTTTCCTTCATCGCCAAACTTCTCTCTCTATATCAAAACTTATATATGCAAAAAAAAATTAACACACTCGTGTGTACCTTTGTCTTATCACAGAGTTTTCCTCTCACGATTTGATTGGGAGCAACCATATCTTCCCTCTCATTTCTCTCTTTTTAACGACAGAGGGTGAACTGAACAAAATGAGATAATAATAAATAAAAACTATCTCTGATGGTTTTAGACCATAAACCTTTTCTTCATATTAAATTAGAATACAAAAAAAGGAAGAAACTTGGACAAAGTCCACAGCTATTGCTCTACCGGTGAGTTATCACCGTCGCTGCTTCATCCAACACTTCCACATGGATCACAAAATGTACAATCTACTACACATGGCCTCCACAATGTCATTTAAAACTAGCAAAGTTGTCGATATGTAGATGAGCCTCATTAAGAGACAATCTATGTCGAAGCTTTTTCATCTTTCTCAACTGCATCTCCTATTGCAACACCATCTACACCACTAAAGCTACCGACTCGCGATCTACAAAACGCAAAGGGTAATGTCCCAACCAATTGCCGAAAACTGTCCGACATGACATCAAAATCTTTGCCGTGTATACCAAAGTTTATTGTCAACACTAAGAGTATTGCGTTAAGCTATCGACACTCAATAATAGTCATTTTTCTTTGTTGAGGCAGATAACTATGACAAGAAGCTCATCACATTAAAGAAACCAAAGAAATCAACATAGTGTGATTTATTAATTCAAGGTGAAATTGCTATACTAGACAAGAAACACGACAAACACTAAGTCACAATGCCGTCAATATGGCTAAACTTTCGAAATATCTCTATCTAGCCATCAACTTTGTGATGCAACAATTTCAACACAAACCAAAGACCTCTGATCCTTGTAGGCCAGACAACTGTTTCATTCAACCACGACATATGAGCAACATGTCGAAACATAATCTCACTTTTTCCTAGCATGGTTGAGGACATTCACAATATCTCCTTATGATATATCCACCATTAATGGAATAGGTTGTCCATATCTATTTACTCCAAAAAGTTTCCAAGCCATTTACTTCTTTTGATATTGTAGTGCATTGAACGTGCTTCATGCGCCTGAATATTCCTGAAGCTTCAAGGCCATCATCCTCTTCCTAGAAACTGCCTTTTGGTAGTCTCTTGGAATTAATCTAGTTCCTTGTGTTGGTAGCGAAGATTCATAGCCAATTTGCTTGATATAGAAGGAATCACTTAGGGGGAACCATGGGAGGCTTTCGCCTACCTAAGCAAAGCCATGCTACAAAGGAGTGTAATAATGAGGATTTCTAACACACCACACCAAAATTGTCCTTGGGGAATGAACTTGAGGTAGTTACAACACCCAATCCCTCTTTTGGGATTGGTAGCTTCAGAGACAAATTAATAAATAAAGTCAATTTTACTAAGAGTGTGGGTATTGAGGTCAATTTCCTAGCCTCTGATTATGAAGATTTGAATGATGATGAGGATGTTGTGATCTCTCAAAAAGAGCGTTGTTCGAGTATTCAACTCTCAGATCAAGCCATGAATCGTCTCTGTCAATCATGGAAGAATGCTTTGATCATCAAACTTCTTGGGAGATCTCACGTGTAACTATCTTCAAGCTCAGCTGCAGCAAAAATGAAAACTTAAAGGTAATTGGAAGCTTGTTGATATAGTAAACAATTATTTTGTGGTGAAATTTGACCTAGAGGAGGACTTTAATTTTGTACTGATTGGAGGACCCTAGATTATTGCGGGTCAATACCTGATTATGAAAAAACGAAGGCCTGGGTTTAACCTAGCAACTGCTCAGATTGTAAACATGGCAACTTAGATTCATGTTTCAGGTAACCAACTGGAATGCTTTGATGTTTGGGCCCTTAAAAGAATTGGTAACTTGTTGGGGAAATGTTAGAAATTGATTCTCTAACAACTTATTAATGGGAAAATTTGCTAGACTATGTGTTGAATTGGATTTGACTAAGCCTCTTGAGGCATTTATCCAGTTCAACCAAGTTTGATATAATATTGAATATGAAGGCCCCCTAATATTTGTTATATGTGTGGGAGATATGGGCACAAAAAAGAAAATTGTGAATTGAAAGCTACTGTTGCTGCTGAAAAGGTAGGGAAAATTCCAGATGTTGTACCTTCCAAGGGAGATGATGTTGCTATGGAATAAGTGTTGTTATATTAACTCACAATTGTACAGGCTAATTAGTAGTATAGCGAGACAAGTATGAGGCCGTACCCACGAGGACTGAGAAGTTAAACTTAGTTATATGGCTTAGATTACCGAATTGAAGAAAGTAGAAAGTTAAGTCTACAATAGAATTTAAAGTGAGAGTGATTGTGATTATCAAAACAAATGAAGCAAAATGAAATTGCAAACAAAGGGTGGTTTTGAAGGTTGGAAAACAGATTTGGAGACTAGGGCATTCGATTCACCATAACAATCCAATTCTAGATTATAAGGATTCAAGTGACAAGTCTAATTCAGATTCAAAGATTGATTCTAGCTGAAGTAGGATTAAGCCATGGTCTAGTCCTAACCTTGTATTTCTAATTCCCTAATTAGATCCTTGTTGTCAAATCTAAATTATGCATTAAAAATCCATTAAGCACAGAAGAATGTTTTAAACAACCAAGCATGTATCTATTCCCTGTTGTCGAATGTCCGTACATTCTCTTCCTATTCATAGTTCAGTTAGAATTAAAGCATATGGTGTCTACTCTTAATTCCAAACAAGATACACAAATTTGAATGATAGCTAGGCATCCCAATTAGCATAAAGGCAAGTAGATGAATAAGAACATGAATCATGAATCAAACTTGAAATTTGAAATTTGTAAACCTAGAATATTCATGTTAGGTTACATCGAAACCCTATTTATGGATTTAGCTACTCATAATGGGAAAGAAACTTAAATATAAATGAGAAAATATAATGAATGCAATAAGAGTAGAAAATCCTTTTATGAAGTTCTTATGGTGTCTAATGCTACTCCAAGAGCTTCTCCATGTATAATGCTTCTACAAGAGCTTCCCCAAGTCTAGAAGGATATATGAAGGTTAAGAAGGTGATTTGGGATGAGTTGGGTGAGTGGTGATGGCTGAGAAAGAGGAAATTTGTAGGGAAATGGAAGAGAGGCTTGTTGGGACAGTTTTGGTGATTTGGGGCTGTTTAGAGCTTTGAGTTTATGGCTGGAGTGTTTGGGGTTGTGAGAGTATTTGAGGATGATTTCTAAATGTATTTGGGGAATGATGGGAGCGTGGATGATGGAGTGAATAGATGAATTGTGGGAGTATGAATCCCACAATGTGTTTCTTTTTGGTGTGGAATGGAAGTGGTATTTATAAGGAGAAGGAAGTGAGAAATCTGAATTAAGTATGACTTTCTCCTACAACACCCACTTCACCAACCTTACCTAACACAACAATGCAATACAAATCAGTTTCTTTTCTTATTTGGCTACTGCACTTCACCAAAAAATCCCACAAAAAATCATAGCTCATGCATAGTTCATCATGATCAAGCAACAATCAGCTCATATTTAGGTCAGAATGACCAGCAACTTCATGGGCTCATGAATTGGACTGTTCTTAAGCAAATGACAACTTTGAGCCTTCCACCTTGAAGTTCATAATGTCATATTTCCAACCACATGTTATTTGGGCCAATCCAAAGTCAAATGAAGATGTTAAGGTCGAAACAATTGCTAACTCAGTCTGCACGTTTTCGCACCTTTTCCTATCCAAAGCCACCATTGCTACCTAAAACTCAATGAACTGAATGATAAACACAAAAATGATTAGAAGCACACGTTTAACTCAAAAACATAATGAAATCATAAGCTAGAAGGGTACAAAATGATATACAATTATAAACCGATCAACAAGAGAATATTGATTGTGCTTTTGAAAACTTGAGAGGCCCTTGGATGAATATGCCTGTTAGAAGGAAACCCAAGCATGTGGTTAATACAACTTGGGAAACAAGGGATCTAGAGGTGACAACTTTGGGTCTAGGTTCGATACTTTAAAAAATGTGAGTGAAAGCTCTGCGAATGATGGAGTGTCCTTTCGTGTGAATGTCGGAAAGCACAATTATGGGAAAAAAGTATGGACAAAATCTAAAAATAAAACTCTTAGTCCATGGAAATCTTTAAATGACATTTCTAATAAGCCTTCATCGGAATCTGTTAAAAGGATTGATGGTTCTATATTTATGAGTCAATCTAATAACACTGTGGCTGGGGGTCTGGCTACTGAGGGAAGGTTAGTGAATGGTGAGCAAAGGATTTGGAACCACATTTCTGTGAATGAACAATTGAACAATTGGATTAGTGGTCAAAAGAATTACAAGGAAAATGGTGCCTATGTCTTTAGGAACTAACCAACCAATATCACTCACCTAAAGATGATGCTTGGGGAGAAACATACTACTAAGGAAAGAGTTGTCCCTTTGGCATCTAAAGCCCATGATGGTACGATCCCAAGTAAGCCTGTGAATCCGGCTCTAGGACAAATGAACTCTCTAATTAGAGACTTAGCATACAACACATTCACCAAGCATGTATCTAATCCCTATTGTAGAATGTCCATACATACTCTTCCTATTCATAGTTCAATTTGAATTAAGACATATGGTGTCTACTCTTAATTCCAACCAAGATAGCTAACATACAAGTTTTAATGGTGATCAATCATTCAAACAAACATATTAAGTAATAAGCATAATAAATAAGAACAAACTTAAAATAAGAAATTACATGACAATGAAAAATAAATTACAACTAAGAAAACCATAAAGGAAAATTTAGCAAAAGGGTTTTATTGCAACAATTGAGAACTTAAAAGGAAAACTAAGAGAATTTGAGGGAGAGAAGGAAGGTCGAACAACTCTCTAGAGCACCTCTCCCTTCTCTTCCTCAAATTCTCTAAGTTCTCAAACACACCCCAAGGGGGGGGAGGGGAAGGGAGCTCTCAAACACCTCTCTAGAAATCCTCTCTCTTCTCTTCCTCAAATTCTCTTAGTTCTCAAACATACCCCAAGGGGGAGAGCTCTCAAACACCTCTTTAGAGCTCCTCTCCCTTCTCTTCCTCAAATTCTCTAAGTTATCAAACACACCCTAGAGAGGGGAGCTCTTAAACATCTCTCTATAGCTCCTCTCCCTTCTTTGCCTCAAATTCTCTTAGTTGTTCTCAATTGTTGTAATATAACCCTTTTGCTAAATTTTCCTTTATTTTTTTTCTTAGTTGTAGGTTATTTTTCATTGTCATGTAATTTCTTATTTTAAGTTTTCAAGTTTGATTAGTTTCCAAGTTTCAATTACGATTTTTGTTCTTATTCATTATGCTTATAAGTTAATATGCTTGTTTGAATGATTGATCACCATTAAAAGTTATATGTTAGCTATCTTGGTTGGAATTAAGAGTAGACACCATATGCCTTAATTCGAATTGAACTATGAATAGGAAGAGTATGTATGGACATTCGACAATAGGGATTAGATACATGCTTGGTTGTTTAAAATATTTTTCTATGCTTAAATGGATTTCTAATGCTTAATTTAGGTTCGACAACAATGATCTAATTAGGGAATTAGGAATACAAGGTTAGGACCAGACACCTTGGCTTAATCATACTTTAACTAGAATCAATATGTGAATCTGAATTGAACTTCTTAATTGATTTGCTTGAGTTAGTTCTTTTCTTTCTTTCTTGTTTTCTATTCTTTTGTTTTGTTTTCTATTTTGTGAAGGGAATCAAATTGAATCAATCTATCATCAATCCTTGTGGGATCGACCTAGCACTTACATATGCTATACTACCGAACGGCTCGTGCATTTGTGAGTATCACAAGTTGAGGATGAAGCTGAATCAATTTTGGCGTAGTTGAATCCGACAACAAGAAGGTTTTGAGTGTGTTTGTAAGCTTGGAGAACCTCACTATTTATAGGCCTAAGGGAAGTAAAAACAATTAACTCGTGCATAGGTCATGCATGACAATGCACTGCAGTATGCTTGTTGGCTCGTTTTGGGCTTGTTCCTCCATTCATAAAATTCTGGAGAAATATGGGTCTTGAAGCTATTTGTCTTATCCTTCCAACCATATGTAGCCAGCTCAAGGAAAAATTTGAAAGGCCGTCAAATGTCATTTTTGGCACAGTAACGCAGATGCTGTCGAATTCACCTTAAGCTACCAAAACTTTCATAACCTTTTTTAGAAGACTTGGAATCATGAACCATAAAATGCTCCAGAAACTAAACTCCCACATTTTTCCAATGGTGTATGGCTCATTAGCTGGTTCTTCCGAAGAACGTACAGTCCAATCTGTGAATTTGACTGATTTGCAGAAATAGTTTTGAGCTAACTTGACTCCAAAATGCATTAAATGAGTCATAAAGCTTAATACATTGAAACAAACACAAAAGCGATTAAAAGCACAATTTTAACTTCAAAACATAATGAAATTATAAGCTAGAAGGATACAAAATGATATGTAATTATGCACTGATCAATACCCTCTCATTATAGCAGCTCTCATCTACTATAAACGATATCACATTTCTAATGAATTTATTAGCAAGATATATGTCAGCTCCAATATGTAGACATTGGAACTATATAAAGCATATCTTGCGCTATCTTTGCAGATGTAGTACTTGTGGAAATGCATTGATCTCATGACGATCTATCGAACAAACTGTGATTGCTACATCCTTTAATCATTAAAAAAATTCTCGTGCTCATGAAACCAACAAAGAATGTGTTTGGTTAAGATCTCAAATTTATCAAATTCAAAGCACAACAACAAATGCTCTAATGATTATGTATGAAGACAATGATGCATGTATAACTTAAATCAAAGAATGATTTATCAAGAGTGACACAACCAAACACATATCACCAAAATTATTATACACATGAACTTTAAAAAATTATAGAGATTGAAGTCAAACAAATTTATTCCCAAGATAATATTTTAGTCATTTTCACCAAAGCTCTACCAAAATCTATATTCTAGAAGTTGATGTATGGTATTGGGGGCGTCGAATTTGCAAGCAATCATATTCAAACTTGTTGGGATCATATGAAGATATCAATTTAGGGAAGCATCCAAAAGTATACTACATCAAACATATGCGCACTGTACTATTTTTCTCTTGGACGAGGCTTTTATATCCCATTGGGTTTTTCATTGTAAGGTTTTAATGAGACATATTTCAGTGCGTCCAATGCGATGTCAATAATTTGGACAAAAGTTGTACTAGTCTTTTCCCTTCGCTAAGGTTTTATCTCACCGAGATTTCTTAGCAAAGGTGTTAATGAGGTAACTTATCATTCATGCGTAGACATCCAATGGGGTTTTGTAGTATTAATGATTATGTGGCTATCCACTTGGAGTCAATAGGTATTGGTTCATTTTACTATTAATTAAATTTTTATTATTAATATTTAGAGAGAAGTTATGATGGAGTCTCAATACATTTCACCTTATTATAACTTAAGTAACATTTACATATCATTTCTCTCAAATGCTCTCCACTTCTCTCCCTCTAACCCTAGTCACCGCTCCTATCCTAGGGAGGGGGGGAAGGTCACTGTCTTTTCTCCCTTCTCCTTTCTCTCATCCTCTCCCTCGCTCTTTTCTCTTGCCTTCCTTTGGTTTTTTAGTTGAGCTTGTGGTCATTTATGACCTTTTGAGGGTTTGGTTGTGCTCTCTGCTCTACTTTTTTGTTGCCCTGGATCTCTTTAAATCCCCCTCACCTTGTGATGCCCCTTTATTTTGCAGCTTTATCTTGGTGTTGTTTGGGTTCTTTTTGTAGATCTGTGGGTTGTGTTTTTTTTTTTTTGTAGATTCCTGTGTGGCTGCGGTTCTCCCCTCAACCTGGCTTCTACCATAGTGTTCCTGTTTTCGAGCATCTCGATTGGTTTTGCAATTTTTGTTGTTGTTGTAATAATTACATAAACTCTTTTGTGACTTGGGTGTTTTGTTTGTAGTTGAGTGTTTACTTGTAATTTTACTTGTGAGAGTTTTGTTGTGTCGATTCAGCTGCACCAAAACAGATTCAGCTGCATCCTCAACTTGTGATACTCGCAAGTGCACGAGCCGTTGGTAGTTTAGCATATGTAAGTGCGAGGTCGATCCCACAAGGATTGATGATAGATTGATTTAATTCAATTCCCTGTACAAAACAGAAATGAAAAAAAGAAAGAAAATAAATCAAACAAGAAAGAAAGAAAAGAAATTAACTCAAGCGAATAAGTTCCCAAGTTCAATTTAGATTAACGGATTGATTCTAGCTAAAGTATGATTAAGCCATGGTGTCTGGTCCTAACCTTGTGTTCCTAATTCCCTAACTTGATCATTTGTTGTCTAACCTAAATTAAGCATTAGGAACCCATTAAGTATAGAAGAACATTTTAAACAACCAAGCATGTATCTAATCCCTGTTGTCGAATGTCCATACATACTCTTCCTATTCATAGTTCAATTCGAATTAAAGCATGGTGTCTACTCTTAATTCAAACCAAGATAGCTAACATGCAAGCCTTAATGGTGACCAATCATTCAAACTAGCATATTAACTTATAAGCATAATGAATAAGAACAAAAACCATAATTGAAACTTGGAAACTACTCAAACTTGAATTGCTAAAGAAAAGAATTTACATTACAATGGAAAGTTAAGAAGAACTCAGAAACATTTAGCAAAATGATTTTATTACAACAATTGAGAACTAGAAAGGAAAACTAAGAGAATTTGAGGGAGAAATGGAGGGGAGCTCTAGAGAAATGTTTGAGTGCTCCCCCCTTGGGGTGTGTTTACAAGTTTGGGAAACCTCACTATTTATAGGCCTAAGGAAGTTGAAAATCTAAATTAAATATTGCTTTCCACTCACTTCATCAACTTCACCTAACACACCATTACATTTGAAAACAATTTTTCTTCTTTAAACTTAGTGTTGCAACTCCCACTTCAATTATAAGACTTGAATATGCTTCATCTAACCTTCCCACAAGATAGTGCACTTCACCAACAATTCCCACTAGATAGTGCATTTCATCATGCATATGTCATGCATGACAATGCATTGCACTCTTCTTTTGGGTTTGTTTTGGGCTTGTTAATACATTCATAAAATTCTGGAAAAATATGGATATTCAAGCCCTTTGTCTTATCTTTCCAAGAATATGCAGCCCAACTCAAGGAAAAATCGGAAAGACCTTCAAATGTCATTTATGGCCCAGTAACGTAGATGCTGCCGAATTTTGACATTGATCTACTAAATCATGTATAACTTCCTCTAGAAGACTCCGAATCATGAACCGTAAAATGCTACGGAAACTAGACTTCCGTATCTTTCCAATGATGTATGGCTCATTATCTGGTTCTTCTTGAGCAAGTACAGGTTAATCCGTGAAATTGAATGATCTGCAAACACTGTTTTAAGCTAAATTATCTTCAAAATGTATGTAATGAGTCTCAACCTTATTACACTGAAACATACACAAACTTTATTAAAAGCACAAGTTTAACTCAAAAACATAACCAAATCATAAGTTAGAATGGTATAAAAAGATATGTAATTATGCACCGATCAAGTTTAAAAGTTGTAGTTGTATTGGTAGTTTTGGGCGATGAGTCCATATCTGATTTGTTTAGGCTTGCAGCTTTCATGATGAAATGTGTTTGGATTTATGCCACTACTAGTGGAGATATGCCTTGTGGTGTATTTCTCTATATTTGGAATAACACTGTGTGGTTACTGTGCTTCCACATTTGTGTCACCTTTTTTTTGAGTAGTTTGTGCCCTTATGGATGATGGTCTTGGTGCCTAAGTGATGATGGTCTTGTCTTGTATCCTGGAGGGGAAAATACAAGAGATATACTACTGCAGCGGTTCGTGGGTTTTGCCAAATCGTAGAGGGCTTGAATCTCATTACAAAGAGCTATATATCCGTGCTTTAACCTAATTGTCTATGTGCTTCTTGGGGCATAAAATAATTCTTGTATTTTTTTAATTGTTTTCAGCAATATGTAATGTCTTATTAGTTAAGTTCTTTAATGATGTTAAGTTCTTTAATGATGTAAACTAGGTTAACTTTGAGCATAGCATGCAAGTAACTCTAACCCTACAAAAATGAGCCTAATAGAAAGGAAAAGATACAGTAAAAATTCTTATTTCTTTCTTAATTATTTGATTTCCAACAATTTTATTTTTTGTAAGATAATTTACAACTTTAGTTAGTTGCCAAAAGGATTTATCCTAAATAAGGAAAATAGAGTATAATTTTATAGGCTGAAAATTAGAGTGTATATATATATATATATTAAAACCTTAAAACCTTGAAGCCGAAAAAAAAAACATAAAACGGCCACTAATGCTATTGTCCTAGATTCTACATATACTTTGCAAACACAATAAAATAGAACTAGATTCTTTTTTAATCAAAATTAATTAGGTAGATAGACTTTAATTATTATTATTTTGGGTTGTATGTGTTCTTCACTAGGTGATTCTATTTTCCCCCTTTCCCTTACCTTTACTACTTCTCTCACTGTGTTGTACTACTACTTTAATAACTCGGCTCTCCACCGTCCACTCCCTTCAGTCATCTTGTACTCTCTCTCTCTCTCTCTCTCTCTATAAAAGCAAGGTCACCCAGCAAAACTATTCCCTTCATCTCACACAGTATACTAGTACCCTTTTTAATTAACCATGGCTGACTACCCCTACTCATCAAATTTCTTCCCAGGTCTCTTCAAATTCAACCCTCTTTATCAACATCACCATGAACAGCCTCAAAACCCTCCTCCTCCTCCTCCTCCTCATCCTTATGCCCACAACTTTTTCCTCAACCAGTCTCACTCTTTTTACTGCACCACCCAACAAACTGTTACCTCTAGGCCCCCTTCCCCTCCTCTCAGAGAAGCCCTCCCTCTCCTCAGCCGCTTAAGCCCAACAAACCAACAACAACATCATCTCCTTCATGAAAATCAACAAGATCATCATCAGTATAAAGATCAAGATGAGGAAGAAGAAGACGATGATGATGAGAGTGTGACTGTTGCACTTCACATAGGGTTGCCTAGCCCTAGTGCTGCTGAGATGGCCTCTGTGCTGTCTGCTGCTGCAGTTGCTTCTTCCTCCTCAGAGATTAGTACTCATCATCATGAAAAATTAGATCATGGGGGAGATAATGATTCTGCAGGGTACCCCATGAGCTGCAGGCTCAACAAGGGTCAGTATTGGATCCCCACCCCTTCCCAGATTCTCATTGGTCCTACTCAGTTCTCTTGCCCTGTTTGCTACAAGACCTTCAACAGATACAACAACATGCAGGTAATTGATTTCACCATTTAAAGTTGAACAAAATTAATAAAACCATTGAGGTAAATTTCTTGATTCACCATGAAACCATGGCCTCAGAAGCCATTTTCCCTTTTCTCCTCTCTCTCTCTCTCTCCCAATCTTTTTCTTTTTATCAGCCTTTTCTTCTCTCTTTGTTTTCCTCTAATAATTTAAGGACAACAATCAGTCTCATGATGAGCTCAGCTTTTTGTTCCTTCAATTTGTCTTTGATTTTCTTCCCTTAACTATCATCCTATGCTTGGGTTCATAAATGGAAAATCAGATTGGGGTATCCTTTTTCTTTTTTATTTACTTTTTCCAAATTTTACTTTTTAAAAACATATTCATCATCTTCTACTTTTATTTGCATGGTTTATGGGAATTGGGGTTGAGTAAATCTTTCTGATTCAGCTAAGGCTATGGGCAGTACCGTCCCTTTATGTGATTGAACAACACAGGCAATGTTCCTTATGCCTTTAGTACTTTGAAGTCTGTGCTCAAACATATAATGGCAGAAGCTGAAAAATCTTGCAGTGTTTTTACCAGAGGGGCCAGGTCATAACATTATTCAAGTAACAAATGAGTTTCTGTATGTGGACCTTCAGTCTGCTACAAATCAGTTTTTGGTCATCCAAGCCCCATACTTAGTAATACAAAATACATACCTCTCTCTCTTCTCAATCAACAAATCTTGAAAACTCAATAAGTAATTCATTTTTTTCTTTCTATGATTGCATCTCAACGAGCTCTATCAACTCAGTAAGTAAATTGGTAGATCTCTCTTTTGCAGGCAAAGACTTGTAAACTAAGCACTTTCAAATGCCTTTTAAAGCGTCCCTAAAACATTCAAACAATTCATTGCGAAAAAAATAAGAATTTACTCCAATTGAAAATGCATTTTCAAGGGAGGTCCATATATATATATATATATATCTGAATCTTATAAAAATCATGCAGTTTTAATCCCCAAATATTTGCACCTTTAATCCAGTAATTAGTTAGAAAGTCTCTTTCATGTGTACAATAGAAAAGTTAATGAATCTCAGAATTCATCAACAAAAGATGACTAGCATATTAGAAGCCAAATAACAGGCTTAAATACTGCACGTGCCAGCCGGCATTTTGTAGTTATCTTTTTTCTTTTTTTTTTCATCTTTTTTTTTCTCTCTTTGAATTAACTGATAGTTTGGATGTTTTGGTATTCATTGATCACTGATTTTTGTATTATTATTTTCTTTCTTCCGACTATATATGTTATATATTGTAGATGCATATGTGGGGGCATGGATCTCAGTATAGAAAAGGGCCTGAATCCCTGAGGGGCACTCAACCAACAGGCATGCTTAGGCTTCCTTGCTATTGTTGCACACCAGGTTGCAGGAACAACATCGATCACCCGAGAGCAAAGCCGCTAAAAGACTTCAGAACCCTTCAAACACATTACAAGAGGAAGCATGGAATCAAGCCTTTCATGTGTAGAAAATGTGGCAAGGCATTTGCAGTGAGGGGGGATTGGAGAACCCATGAGAAGAATTGTGGGAAGCTTTGGTATTGCATTTGTGGCTCTGATTTTAAGCACAAGAGGTCTCTTAAAGATCATATCAAGGCCTTTGGGAATGGGCATGCAGCTTATGGCATTGATGGCTTTGAAGAAGAAGATGATCCTGCTTCCGAAGTAGAGCAAGATAATGAGTCCATGCAGTAATTAATTATTTGGAAGAGAATTAAGAAACATTAAGTATTGTTCATTAATATCATTAGCATAAGAACTTAATTAGAGGGGTAATATTTATTGACATAGCCATGGCTTTCTGAGTAAGAAGTATGTAAGCATCATTTTGCTTAGAGGCCACCTTTTTTCTTCTTCTTTTTTTTTTTTTTTTGCTCTTATTATTTAGCTCTTTTCTCAGTTCTGTAAGAGGTTCCAAAACACATCCATGTTGACCAAGTAATTTATGTCAACCCATTGTTCATCCAACTAATGTTAATGGCTTTTAGTTTTTATAATTTTCTGTCCCTTTCGTATTTTTGAGAGAAAATGGTATTTCATTCAACTCAAACCAACATTACATGGTAGAAAAATCTTTAACGAATTGATAACTTACTGATCACTGTGAACCTCAAGATGGGAAACAATATGCCGAGAAGGCCACATTGTACCTTAATGATTATACATTTTCTTTAAGAAGTATATATTCTCATATTTGGATTGCCCTTGCCACTTATAATAAGGAGAAAGAGAGAGAATTTAAGAAGATGGTCAATGAGAAGAGAAGAATCTTTGAAATAAGACGATCTAACTTTTGGAGATAATAATAATATACGCACGGATAATTGAACTTTAGGGGTTTGGGGCTTTTGGCTTTAATAATTCAATTTCCTTTTAGGATCCTCCCGAAGAGTATTCATCAATTCACAAATCTAATAATTCCAAGTGCTTGATTACAAATCAATTTATTTGTTCGTTATATACGTGTGTCTTGAGTCTCACATCAATTTTGTATTCTGTTAATAAATTTTATTGTATAAGTGAATCACGAACATATTTGTTGAAATCTTGATAAGAATGTCATAATTTGAGTGAGTCCTAATGAGAACGTCATGGATTTAAGTGGAAATTGAAATATATGTTTCGTGCTAGTTTTGTTTATGTTAATTAATTAGGAGTATGCTATCTCTTGATTATAATGATTAAAGTAAACTTTATTAGTGACTAATTATAATGTCTTTAGGAATATTGCATCAAGAAGGCGAGTTGGTATCTGAAATGGTGGCAATATTGTAAAGGCAAAGTTAAGAGGAAAGCAAGACAAGGGTTGGGTATATTTTGTTCCAAATGTAGTTGAGATAGGCTTTTCATCTCCTGCAAATAACATGCATCAACTTTTTGTTGGGGCTGCATACGATGCCCCTTTTGCTTTGTTAGTGGAGAGAGAGAGAGAGAGAGAGCTATGTTTGATGGATGGAACATGTACCATTTGATTCACTATTGCTTGGGAAATTCAAAGCAAATGATTAGCTTAGAGAGAGAGAGAGAGGGGATAAATAATATAAACCTAAAAATGTAGAGATATGCATATGTACACACATAACTAACACAAGAGAAGGAAAGTTAAAGAAAAAAAGAGAGAAAAATGATGTAGGTGTCAATCAATAATAATATTGGATTGGAATGGATCTCGTTGTAAGCTTTGTTGAGAGAGAGAGAGAGAAAGAGGATGGGAAAAAGCTAAGGTCAGCTACAGAGGGTGAAAACGCAACAGGGTGGAGCCCAAGTCGTATTGGTTGGTTGGTTGTGCTAGTTTGCAACATATACTGATACCCTGCTACAGTCATACAAAACCCTTTCTTCTGATGGATAAACTGTAGCTTGAAACGACCTCTCAATAACACTTTGACCAACCCTCTCTCTCTCTCTCTCTCTCTCTCTCTCTCTCAAGGGCAGGCAGAGCAACTTTGAAATATTATTTCAGCAAGACTGCAAAACTTGCTAGCCAGCTAGCTGCTAAATACAACATGAAGTCAAGTATGGTGAAGAAGAGAATAATGGTGATAGTAATGTAACATACACGTGTTTAACCAAACGTACGTATATTTAAACTTTTTGGTACATTATTATTCTAATTAACCATAACCTACGTATATTTAAACGTACGTATATATATCTTTATTTGTAGGTGGGCGAAGTGGGGTTTGCTAGCTATATATTATATATTTTGGCAAAAAAAAGAAGAAGAAGCTATATATATATATAATTCCTGTGTAATAATAACTAGTATTATTACTCCTACTACTAAACATATATATATACATATAGTTGAACTACAAGTAGAAAGCATTTATTCACAATCAATATCCTACCCCTTTGTAGGGGAGACCAAAACCCTACCACTATTTGATCCTTTTGGTCCACCCCCTCTCTCTTTTCCATTTACATCACCACAAATTCTCTCTCTCTCTCTCTCTCTCTCTCTCTCTCGTGTAAAAACACACACATGCTTGCTTATCATTCTCTATCTTTTTGGAAATAGAGTGCATGAGTTATACGCTACAACATGGGGAGGTCAGGTCAGAATGAATGAGTGATTAGTTTCTTGAAAGTTCAAAGCATCCATATATATATATAGGGAGAGAAATTTTAGTTGACATCCCTCTCAAATAAGCTTATTTGAATGACGTCCTTCTAAGTTCCACTTTATATTATATTTTAATTATCCAAACCGTCTATAAATTCATCTAAAGATCATTTCTGAAAAAATAACTTAAATCTAAATCCATTTAACTACACCTACAATATATATATATATATATATAGGTGGAGTAAAATTGATAATTCCATTTTTGTGCTTTATATGCCATGCATTGTCACTATGCAAAGATCTTTGCCGTTTCATTAGACGAATGAAATAGAAAGCAGAGGGTTTGTACTGTCTACATATCTATATCTATATCTAAGCAAAAATATATACACACTCACGTTCTTATCAACTGATGAGGCAATTGTTTTTTTACCCATCCTCGAACACTCAATGGCTCAACCATGCACAGCCTTCTCTTCTTAAAATCCCAAGACCGAAGAAACTCCTTTTTCTCTTTCTTCTCTAGTCCCAAAATTCATGTATATTTTTTTGTATTTATATTTAATTCCAAGATACTGTTACCAAGACCTCAAGGAGACCAAGCTTCCCTACACGAGAATATGTATAAATGTTTTGTTTTTCTCAGTATTTTTCTTTTTATTTTCACCTTTGTATTCACATTCCAATACAGAGGGGGACAGCTTTGTCTCCCTTGGCTCGAATATCACCAGCTTTTCCGGGCATATTATAATTTAAGCCACTCATCTTCGCCTTGCCAATTCAATGAATTTTTATAAGTCCTAACTATTGTTTCATTAATTTCAACACATTGTCGGCAGAAGAATATATGTAAAAACAATTTCCTCATCTAAATTAAATTGACAAGAGAATGTGTATAAGATATTTTGTATTAATAAAGTTGTGGGGTACAATCGCTGTTTGTTTCTTCTATAAAATATTATTACCGTGGTTCGATTTTTAAGATTGATTTGTTGATTCAAAGGTGTCAAGCACTCGTCTTAAATTGAACAGTTGAATTTCAATTGGCATGTGTCAGTAGTGATTAATGATTCCACAAGCATGATGCAAAACCTTGGAAGTTTTATAGTCCAAGTTTTGTTTGCCTTGGTCAAAGAGTTTGTTTACTATGCCAAACGTTCCTTCTTTTAAATAAGATCATATCAGTCTATGGAGTTCTTGTTCTTGAATCCCTAAATTTTAAATCCGTTAACTTGTGAGATTAAGCCTTAATTTGTGAATTTAAGACTTTGAGTTGATTTGTCAACATGATTTAGCTCAATGAAAAAGGGTCATGACTTGCACACTAGTGGTCTCAGGAGCACATGTCATCGCTCACTAATGAGAGGATGAGTGGCGTAATTGCCTCGAATTGGCATAAGTCAATTCCTCTGCCATAATTGATAAGAGTGTGGGTCCACTAGAAAATCCACACGCTTATTAGGCCCAACAGGGCCTTCAAACATCTCGGGCCTTGTCAGATCGCAGAACCCAAGCTTGGGCCCAAGAACTGGGTAGGCTTAAGATAAGCCTTACTTTCACATAACACGCCTAAGCAGAGCCAATCTCTGGGCAACACGCCTACAAAACATATTAGCATTGATATCTAAGATCTTCCTAATTATTGCGACAACAATAATCTAGGAGATTATGCCCACAAATTTTGGGCAAATATCTCACATGTCTTAAGCCAAACGACTAATTGACTGGACATGTGAAATAATGGGTCATAACCCAAGTAACGGCAATACAAAGCCACTTACGACAACAAGTCAGCCACCAGTGGGCCATATAAAACCCAATCTCCACTGTGGGATGAGGTAACGTTCATCAGCCTAAGAAACCCTATTTCTTCTAACCTTGGAACTGACTTTGGCACTAGGGATGGACCCAGGATTTCAAAATGAGAATGGCTAAATTTACCTTATGGGTGGATTGTTAGTTTTGAACTAGACTAAACCTTAAAACTTATATACTAACTATAAGAAGAAAAAATATATATTTTTTTTAAATTGACCTTGGACGAAAAAAAATATATATTGTCATGGGCCATAAGCTAGGTCCATTCGTGTTTCACATCGAAGACTCTTTGGCTCACACCACACTGGTGTGTACAAAGACTCACAATACTTCATTCTTCCTTAAATTTCAGGGGCAGTGAAGTCTTTTCCAAAAGTAGACAAAACCATTCTCCACAACCTGCAAATCACAATATGAAAAACATACAAATTTACCTTATTAAAAATACCAAAAGACATTATTTTTGCAAACATGTTAAACTATGATATATATCCTCTTACATGTAAGAAGCAAGTAATATTTTCCTCTTCAATCAAATCTCGTGATAGCCAATTGCCATTCACTCTATTTTCTTGATCCCTAAACACGTATCATGTGTTTTTTGTGTCTTGATAAAATAAAAAAAATTTGCATTCACCAAAAAAATTTTGATGTCTACAAACTGTACATGGGAAAATACACAGGGTAATTATTTATTAGCATTAAGTATAGCTGTATATCTGGCTGAAAAATCAAAAAGGAAGATAAATGAAAGGATCAAAGTACGATATGTTTGATGAGAATACATCTTGAGTTAAAGTGGTGAGAAAAACTATTTTCCTGTTTGATGACTATAACCCTGATGTACCTGCAAGATATGTCTCCATTAAACAAATGCTAACCAACCAATTGAAGGCAGATCTTAGCTGCTTTTGATCCTCAAAGTATACGTACAAGACAACTTTGTTTGAGAGGCCCCAATGACTAAAGGGAAAAAGAGCAAAAGGCAAAAATAATCTTGACCCCATAATGACTTTTAAAAAGAAACAAAAATACTATGAAAATTAAATAAAACACGATGAAACAAAAATCTTCTTTTGGACTATACCTTAGGCTATAGCTTCTCTTTTTCTCATGATCATTATCCATGACATATGCCTGCTTTTTTTAATATCCATTTTCTGGTGCTAAAGTTTTCTTGCTTTAATGTTATAGATTCTCCATGTTGTAGGTATATGATATCATTGTACTGGGAATATAGAGAAAAACTTCATGGAGAAGAAAGAGAGCATACTTCAACATAACACACAAATATTTTGGGAGAGAGAGAAGTCTAGGATTTTTTACTCTGTACTTAAAGGACACAAGGAAAAGTTATGTTTGATGTTCTTGCCTATCAAATCACATAGACGGCTATTATCTCATGTTCTGAGAATGGATATATAAAAACTCATATATTCAAATTCTCAAGCTAGTCCCGGCCCTCATATCGGTTGAAAAAAAGTAAATTCAGGTTTTAGCTACAAAAAAATTTCACTTTTGAAAAAAGCCAAATTTTTTTCGAAAAAGACAGAAAAACCTCTCAACTTTCAAACTAAAGACACGGAAATGTAAAGGATTCCTTAGAAAATCCAAAAATAAATAAGGGCATTTTTGTCCATTTTGGCTCTTTAAAATATTTCTCTCTCCTTTGGCCTTTTAGGTGGCGAGTGCCTGATCGAATTGATCGGGTCATATAAGAACAAGGTTCAAGTCTACCGGTCAATATATAGTAAATTTGGCTCTCTTAGCACAAAGAAAAAAAAAAACTTATCCATTTGGATATTACTTGCACAAAATCCTATTATAATTAGGATACAGAGCTATGAGGCCAAATAACTCCACATCAAGGAAGCACCTATGTATTACTTATTTATTAGAAGGCAAAACCCACACAAACACCCTTCCAAGGAGATACCATATGCTAGCTATATAAACTTGGAAGAAATATACCATTTTCATCAAACAAATTTGAAAGAAAAAAAAAGAAAAGAAACAAGACTTAGGGCCAGTTTGGCATTGCTGTGCTGTGAAAATAATCGCTGTCAGATTTGCTGTGAGAGAAATCAGCTGTGAGAGAAAGCAGTTTGGCGTTTGGTAAAATTTTTGTTAAAAGTGTTGTTGGTATTAATTTTACGCATAATCAGAAAATGATTGCCGCATAATCATTAAACCCAGCGCCTCTTCGAAACTGATTCCTAAATAATCAGAAAATGAAAGCACCTCATTAGCTGATTTCCCTTATAGCTTTCTCTCACAGTAATTTTTAACAATAAGTGATTTTCTCACAGTTTACCAAACGGGTTGAGCTTCTCAAATTTTTTTAAAAATCACTTATTACCCCCAAATAAGCAATGCCAAACTAGCACTTAACATTTTTGTTGGATTAATAGTACAAAAATTAATAGGTCAAATAATAGTATTGATAACTAATTAAAAAAACATATAGCCAATGGGGTCCAACCCAATGAAAAAAGGTCTTGACTTGCAGACCCGTGGTCTCAGGTTCAAATTCATGGCACCTTGACTATCGCTTGTATTTAATATATATATATATATATATATTAGATAAAAGGGCAAGGATTTTGTATATGTATTGTATTTCTTATGTGTGAAGGCTTAAGGAAAAGTGTGAGAAATTACTTTTAGATTGCATGTATCCTTTCTCTATCCAAATGCATATAAAACATTAATATACATTTATACATATATCATATATTATGTACCTTCATTTATATCATCATTATATGTCGAGCGAGAATTTCTTCTGCAGGCAGCCTCTTTATGACCCTCCAACAAATTTTCAGCACCATGCCCATGCTACTCAATTATAGATAGTTCTGAATCCACTTCCTATAATTCCTTCCTGTGTCAGTCTTCTGTTGGGACCTTTTTTTTTACACATATGCAGCTTTTATCTGATCTGCAAATATTCATTCACTCAAATCTTTAATATGGTTAAGAGGTATTTAACAACCACTTCCACTTCCAAACAAATACTTTCCTCAATTTTATTTCACACAATGGTTTTTTTAATCTCATTTGCTACATGTTTAAGCCTTAATTAAGCCACCCTCATGAGACCATCAAAGAGAAAGAAGAAGAAAAAAAATCTCTCTTTTGGGTTTACATGTTTAGGGCAACCTTATATAAAACATAGAAGGGGGGAAAAGTAAAAGGTTGGTTAAAAGGGGTGTTGGAATGAAAGTTCTCCAATTTTGAGATCATACCCTCATTTGAAAGATCTATATATAATATATATACATATATATATATATCCTCTTTGTTACTCTTGTATATATATTGCAATGGCTTAACAAAAATGAGGCTTTTACAAAAGGGTGCAGTTAAGATGATTATAAAAGCACCTACATGTTTTGGTTTCCTTTTCGTCCTTCAGTGGGTTGAACACCTTTCTCTCTTTTGCTTTTGGTAAATGTCCTTTTATCTCCTTCTTTCCCATACCCTTTTCCCTGATTAACTTTGGGAAATCCAATCAAAACCTCACCTTTCTCTACATTAGTAGGAAAGAGGACTAAACAAACAGCTTTACCTTCAATTAGTTTCTTTCCCATTTTTGTATCCCTTGCAGGACATGTTTGGATTCAATATTCTCTAATCCATTTGAATGACATTGTAGGTAGAAGGAGAAATTCAAGCCATCATCGATATGAGTTTGGCTCTGGATTTATATTTTTTGACGACATTATGTGCATCGTCTTGTTACACAGATTTATATTTAATTATCGTTCTAAAAAACTATGCACTAAACCTTATATGTTTGTCCTTCAATTCATATCAAAATATTTGTGAACAATAACATAATAAGGTCCCTTGCTACGCGAAATCTCGTTTTGCAAGAGATGTGAACAACATGTCATGTAAAACAGGGACCATCTAAGTAATTTATCATAAAAATAATATTCAAAATTTGTGTAAAAAGAGCCTTAGACCACTCAATTTAGATGGGCTGTGAACGTATGAGATTCTCTATAAAGGGTTCAGAAATTGACGCATTCTGTTGCCTTATTTGGGCCGTCAAGTTTGGGCACTGGGAGCATTTCTACTATGCAAAATCATGTTACTGGTCAAAATCATTCTCTTCTAAATTTCAGTTATACTGATTGTCATATAGAACACACATGGGTTGTGCGGAAAACACATTAATGAGAGAGAGAGAGAGAGAGAGAGAGAGAGAGAGAGAGAGAGAGAGAGAGAGAGGATGACAAAAATGGGACTATGGCCTGCCCCTTTACGTGGTATATTTAACCTTATAATTGAATTGGCTGGAACGAAAGTGAACCACAAACAAGAGCTAGCATTAGGACCTTACATGTTAAATCCTTCAATGAAACGAGATTTATTATCCAGTGGAAAGTTCTACTCTATGATTTGATTGTAGTTGCGTGATCTGGGAGATGACAGAGATCCATTATTTTGGATCTTTCAGATGCTCTGATTGTAGTTGCGTGATATGGGAGATGACAGAGATCTAAGAACAAAAATTGAAATTCATCGGCATTCTAGAATTCATCAGAAAATGGGAAAAATATCTAAACTCAATAACACTTCTTAAATTCACCAATGGGGTGTTAGTTGGATTGACTCAAGCCTTTGGTGTACTCCCAAGTGATCATGAGTTCAAACCTTATGGTACCGATGTATGTGAATTTCACCAATTCTCCTTCCTAACTTTAATAAAATAAAATAAATTAATAACACTTCTTAAATTCCTTAAATATTACATTTTTAACCCATCCCAACGCACGGATTAGCCCATTTGTGCTCAATAGGGCTTAGCCTGACCAATCTAGGCCCACCTTTGAAATATCATTTGTTAGTTTATAATATTTATCTATATATATATATATATAAAGCAAAAGACAGAGAATGATGAAACATTCAAAATACCAAAAAATGTCTTTGGTTAATACAAACATTAAGAATTGAAATTATTAATTAAATGAGGATAATATGGTAAATTCACACTTTTTCATATTAAAAAAATTAAAATTAAAAGAAAAATCAAATAATGGATCCTGTTTTTATGAAACACAACTACCCATTATATTTTTTAATTCTAAAATAATATAAATTTAAAAAAAAAAAAAAAACCTCTCGCAGGAGCGGAAGCGCGTGTGGAGAGGCTAGTATATAAAAGCAAAAGGAAGGGAATGGTAAAACATTCAAAATACCAGAAAATGCCCTTGGTTAATGCAATCATTAAGAATTGAAATTATTAATTAAATGAGGATAATATAGTAAATTCTCTTTTTTTTATATTAAAAAAAATTAAAATTAAAAGAAAAATCAGATAATTGATCATATTTTTATGGAACACAACTACCCATTATCTTTTTTATTTCTAAAAGAAAATTTTAATTTTTTTTTTATAAAAAAACTCTCTCAAGCGCGGAAGTGCGTGTAGAGAAGCTAGTATTTAGTATATAAGATACATTGCTCTCAACAAAGTATGTAAGACACATTATATTTTGTCTACGATACACATATACGAGAATTTTCTATAGTACAATTAGTATATTTGGAAATAAATAAAAAATAGATTTTCACATGGCAGGCCCAACAAAGCCCAGCCCTACCCAACCCGTGATAGTGGGCTTGGGCTAAAACAATAAAATCTAAGTTGAAATGACCCAGCTTAAACTCAAACCGAACTCAAAATTTGAGGGTTGGGAAAAGCTTGCTTCTTTGTTTCCACATTCTATCAACCCCATCAAATCCCATCGACACCATCCTTCACCACAATCGAGTCATTCTATAGTGAGGACCTTATATATGGTCCTTAGGTGAGGTCCTATATCTTAACCATTGAATCAGGCTAACCAATTTAATCCAACGACTAACCAATTTGATCCAACGATTAAAAATAAGGCCTCAACTAAGGACCATATATAAGACCCTCACTATAGATTTCTTGCACAACCATCGTCCTCAACCTAGTTCTTCAATCTACCAATCTCCTCCAGTTGGGCCACACTCTCCTTCACCACAAGCACACTCCTACCCAATGAATACTTACTCTATAATCCAACAAGAATTCTATAGTGAGAGCCTTATATATGGCCCTTAGGTGAGACTTTATTTCTTAACCTTTGGATTAAGTTAATCAATTTAATCTAATGACTAACCAACTTGATCCAAGATGAAAAGATAGAGTCTCACCAAAAGGCCATATATTAGGCCCTCATTTAGAACGAGTCTATAATCCAAGGGAGCTTCTACAATGAGGAATTAAAGTGAGGAGGTTATTTGAGGAGACCGATCCGACCATTAAAACATTTAAAATATTTAAGTCCCATGATTTCTTTATATTTGTTGATGGTGAGATTTGGCCTCCTCAAATAACATCCTCACTTTAACTCCTCATTATAGCCTTTCCAATAATCGAATACCAAAACACATACAGGCCAAACCTAATAACCCATTGGAATTATAGAGCCCATATGCACCTAGCCAGCCCATTAATCCACCCCCCAACCGCATGGCAAAACAAAAGTTTCTGTTTGGTTTAACCAAAGTATTCAAAACCAACCTTTTTCATTTTCATTTTCCAAGTATTGAAAGAGAGGAAACGGCCAAAGAGAAAATTGCAGGAACTCATGATTTTTTACCGCAAAAATAATATTTCCAGGAACTCTAGCCTCTTACCATGAACACGTGTAGCAAATCCAGAGGCTCTGTGGTGATGGATCTCTGGAGCCACAGAACAAAAGTTTCCTATGGACCCCATCAGAATCCCAACAACGTATAACGGTCAACAATATTCAGCTTCTTCCTCCCTCTTCTTCATTTGTCCATAAAAAAAAAAGAACAAAAAAAGAAGAAGAAGAAGAAATGGAGCCTCTTTGCCCAAACTTGGATCTCAAGCCCGCACCTTTCTCACCAATTTCACCAAGATTCTCAAAACCCAATTCTCTGTCAGTGCACTCACATCGGTTTTCATGCTCGGATCGGCGTGTGACCAAGAAATGGAGGGTGCCAATTGTGCCCAGTTGGTTCAAGGCTGCTAGTAATGTAAGGGCTGATGAAGCTCAGGTTTGTGGTCAGGAGCTGATGAGGTCAGTTGGAAAAGGCTTGCTTGCATTGGCTGCTGCCGCTGCTGCAAATTATTCCATCTTTTGTGATTCTCCGGCTATGGCAGAGTCGCTTACTGTTGCTTTTCCCGGTTTCACGCACCACTGAGGTGATAGATTTTGTTTCCTGTTTGATTGAGTGTTGTTGGGTTGTGTCATTTGTGTCCATCCAATACTAATCAACTTATGACTTTAATTAACTATGTCAGATGACTTAGATGATATTCATGAATTGTACAATATTTTAAGTAAAAATACACTCTAGAAGATTTCACACACTTTTAAGAAATGGAAAAGAAAAACAGATCATTTTGTAGAGTATGAATTAAACATATTTTCGTGTTTGACATTAACTTGACCCGTTTATTATTCGTGTTAGTATGTGCCAATTATCTCATGTTTGGGTTCTTGAGGTAACAAAATTGCCACCCTCTATTCTATTCTATTGCTGTTGTTTCTTTCTTCTTCTTCTTTTGTTTTGTTTTGTTTTGTGTGTATGTGTGTGTTGTTTTGATATATAATTTGTGTTTGATTGAGTGACTGTAATGAGTTTTGCTAATTTCGTTAGATTTCTTTTACCAATTTTTTTTCTGTGTGTTACTACTTTTGCCAATAGATCACAATACAGTTAATACTCAGTTGGCTGTACTTGGATCACAAATTGATGACAGTTACTAAGTAGATAAATTTTTTTTTTCCAGGTGAATTCTGTTCAGAGAACTCTTGTGGAGACTTGGGGTTTGATTAGGGAAACTTTCGTAGACCCAACTTTTAATCATCAAGGTATTTGGTTACTTTATCCTTCTTTTTGTTAACTGACCGAGGAAAGCACACCAACAGTTGCATTTGAAGATCATTTATACTCCATTCTAATGTCCAACATCTAATTGTGTGGTTCTTTCCTGAAATGAAACTGCTATAACATTTGGAAAACTGTGTTTTTAGTGTTGAAGATGAGAATTCCTTTTCTGCAGATTGGGATCTAAAGTTGCAGCAAACAATGGTAGAAATGTTTCCCCTGAGGTCAGCTGATGCAGCATATACGAAAATCAGTGGAATGCTTGCTACTCTAGGTGATCCCTTCACGCGGATTATCAGTCCCAAGGTTTTCATTTCATTCCAGTCTCTGCTATGTCAATTCCATGTTAATTTAAGCTGACAATTGCAATACATATTTGATTAACAAATCGAGTTGAACTGTGATATGTCCACTTATGGCTATCATGACTATGTTTAACTGTGATATGTCAAACTTACATAAAAAGTAATTATCGCTATCAAGCTAATTATGTTTTTCACTCACAGGAATATCAAAGTTTTCGAATTGGAAGCAATGGAAATCTACAAGGAGTTGGCCTTTTCATAAGTACTGAACCAAGAACAGGCCATTTGGTTAGTGATGGCAAATAATCTTTTGATATTTCCTATCTTTTCGTAAATAAGCATACAGAAAATTGATATATGTTGTTCCTAGGATATGTACAAGTCATTTGACCTTGTGCTTAAAATATGTTAATAAACCAATATATGGTGGTTCTACAAAACCTACAAAAGTTTATTGCAATTTGTCTCTTGTATTCTTTCTAAGGTACTTAGCCGTTCATTCTTTATATGGTGTTTTTAGTAATTTTGCTGTTCATCTAGTTGCCAATTATAAATCTTATCGCCTTAAGTGCATATATCCAAGTTTGGCTTATGTTATTTCCAGCATTTCAGAATGTGAAATGAGGAACTGTGCCTTTATGACTGACCCGGTGACTTTATATGAGAATAAAAACGTCAACTTTCCACTGTATATCAAGCAACCAATCTGTTTTATTATAAAATTTTCTGTTATTATTTTTGAAAGAAGTTGTGCTGATGGATGAGCTCTTGATATGCTAATTTAGATTTTGTGAGCTGTGTTCTGATGTAGGAGAAAGAGATGCATTAATATGCTAATTTACCACATGTAAATTTTATTTTTATTGGGCATTGCAGGTGGTTTTGTCTTGTGTAGAGGGTAGCCCGGCTGCTCGTGCTGGTATACATGAAGGAGATGAGTTGGTTGAAATTAATGGTAAATCAAGATTCAAACATTTGGCATTTATTTCTATGAAGCTGAAAAAGGAAAAATCCTACTTAAAATATTTTTGGTGGTTGAATCCTAATAGTGGGACATGGTTAACAATGTTTTGATTCAAACCATCAAAATTATTTCAATCTGTTGTGGATTAATCTAGCTCAAGCAAAATCACATTCTTCATTTATAAACCTAATGCTGCCATCAGACCACAGATACTTGAGATTGTCTACATTCCATTTCTCAAATTATAAATTGGGCCTGCGGCCTGCACCTTATCGGGAACAATGAAAATGCTCTAACGAGATTATCAAGATCCAGTGTCAAGTACTAATACTCTCGGATTCCCAGTAGTATGACTATGAACAATGAACACAGATTTATGGAACTCACTGCTGAGTTGTTCTGCTTTTTCAAATATCCTTTTTTTTTTAAATTAAAAAAAATGAAACTAATTTTTCTATGCAGGATGCTCCTTAATCAAGAAATGTATTCCAAAATTCCAACTTTTTCAATGTCTTCTGTTTACATTTAAACTCGCTTGTCATTATTTCAATACTCTGTATGAGTTCAGGAGAGAATCTTGATGGTGTTGACACTGAAGTAGCAGTTCAGAAACTTAGAGGTCGAGTTGGAACAACAGTTACAGTAAAAATCCAGAGTGTAATCGTCAACTCTCCTTTTTTTTCATTTTTTTTTTTCATGTTTCAGCAGAAATTAGTGATTGTGATCTGTTGTGATCCTGTAGAGTGTGGCCAGCACTTGCAAATGGCTTCAGCTAACTAATTTCATGTTTTCTGTTATGCAGAGCAATGATTTGGGAAGTGATTCTAGTATACAAGAGGTACTAGGCCATCTATTATTTTGGCTTTCTTATAGTTTCATTCATTTTCAAATGCACTTGGTTTCTTTGTGATCCCTCATGCATCTTCGAAGTTTTTAAATTAACAGCATCAATCAGAAGCATGCATTTAATTTCACAATGATTTTAGTGAATTGATCTGAAAAATGACTTGTCTGCTTGAAGGTGAAACTACCTCGTGAGTACATTAAGCTTTCCCCAATTTCAACTACTACCATCACTCACAGAACTCCAGATGGACGTCTTACCAAAACGGGTTATGTGAAGCTGTCAGCCTTCTCTCAGGTACTTCACTTTTTCTCTTGGCAATGCAGAAAATAAGATTTCCTAATTTATAACAATATAATTGGTTGAAAGTACTTTGTATATTCTGAAAAGTCTTCCACCCCTTCTGACAGACAGCTGCAGCTGATATGGAAAATGCTATTAATGAAATGAAGAGTCAGGGTGTACACTCATACATACTGGATTTACGCAACAATCCGGTAACTTTTTCATTCTCATTTACATAAATGAAATCTTCTGATAGTTCATTTTCCTGCTCTGGATTTATGATTATTCAGCACGTTTATCTTCTTCTTCCAATTAAATTCTTCAGGGGGGACTGGTAAAAGCAGGACTTGATGTTGCCCAAATTTGGCTAGATGGGGATGAAACTCTAGTGAACACAATTGATCGGGAAGGGAATTTGCTGCCCATCAACATGGTCAATGGGCATGCTATAACACATGATCCACTTGTTGTGCTTGTAAGTTTTGAACTTTATATGTGAAGTTACGTGCTTTTCATCAGAAAAGTATGCAGTTTTGTAAAAGTTGCATATACATTTATTTTCTTAAAAACTGGTGCAGTGCTGTCTAAAATCATGCCAAACACGTTCTTGTCAATTTTGCTAGATCCTAGAAATAAAGATTTTATTTAGAAATTCCAATACAAGTGGCAATGCATGATGTCCAACTTTGATTCAGTTATATTCTCTCATGCAAATTGATATGTGTGCAGGTTGTCTAAATTTGTCACACAAATAGTTGCTTCTTCTTACATCTTCATAATCACAATGGATTCTAAATCTTCTACTATTTCAAACAGGTTAATGAGGGTAGCGCAAGTGCAAGTGAGATATTGGCAGGGGCACTACATGACAATCGCCGAGCTACTCTTGTCGGGCACAGAACCTTTGGGAAAGGAAAAATTCAGGTATGAAAAATTGTGTAGCTAATTGCATCAACCAGAAAATTTGTTAAACTCTACTTGACTGTTACAAAATGCTTAAGCTCCATTTCCAAATTCATGGATTGCTGTGATGTCCTTCTCTGCAAGCACCATACCTCCTCTTGTTTTCTCCTTTCACTGAATTTAAATTACATGTAATTTGTAATCTCACCTTTGATTACCACTGCTACACTTAATTCTAAATTTATCATGGTCAAAGAGTCTGTCATGGTGTCTATTCTACATCTTTATTAAGTCTCGAACTAATGGCTATGTTGCTGCTTGTTTCCTAATGCTCCTTGCTACAGAGTGTCACAGAGCTGCATGATGGATCAGCGTTATTTGTCACAGTGGCCAAGTATTTATCGCCGGCGCTTCATGACATAGACCAGGTTGGCATTGCACCTGATGTGCAATGCACAACAGAAATGCTCAATTCTTCCAAGGAATCGACGTCGAAGGAGAAGAGCTCAGTCTCATCTTTAGAAGCAGATTCCTGTGTGTTGGTAGCTGAACATGAATTGGACATCCAGGAGTCCAAAGGCACTGCTTCTTGAAGACAGGATCATGCACTACTTTAAATTTGTATAGCGTAGAAATAGAAGATATACACATGTGAAAAAGAACATGAAATAGCACAGGGCCTGCTTATACTTTTGTGTTTGTACATCTTGTGCAAGTAAGAAGTAGGTTATAGTGTATTCCTGATCAATTGAAAAATCAAATTAGCTTAAAGAAAAATCAATTGAAACTTTTGGGTTTTACCAGATCGATCATTTTCCTACCAATTTATTTTTAGGCTTTGTCAAGTTGGTGACCACTTTTCCGAAGTTGAAATCTAAAAACCAGAATCAAAACGGTTGCTATTGAAAGTTTTGGATGTAGGGTTTGTGGTCATCTAATCTGAATTCCAAATTGAACAGGTTAGAGGTTTTCTTTAACTTAAACTCAACAAGTAGCATTTGATGTTAACACAAATGGTGAGGGAAACGTAGGACCAAGTTAGAATGAGGATGGCTAAGAGTTCAATCTCTTCCAATATAAGGGAAGTAAAACACGAAAACTCAACATTGCGAATCATAATCCTGTTTTAATTTAAAATTGGATTGGATGTAGGTAGGTTTAAGTTGAACCATCAAAAAACACCCAAAAATAAAATTTTAAAAACGAACACAAAACACAAATATTGGTGTTGTAGCTGGGCCAAGAAGAAAAATTAGGACTTAGATAGCCACTTTTACTCAACACTCAATACTTCCGAGGCTGACTGGCTGGCTAGCTTGATTGGTTGGCTTTTTATAGGTCGGCTGGCATGGAGGACCATACAAAATTGGTAGTTTCATGATTTGTTTCTTTCTTAAGGTGGACAGTGGGTAGCCACAAATCAATTTGGTTTGATTTATTATGATTATTTGCTTCTATATATGGGGTGGGAGGAATGTGCAGCGTGTGGACCGCACAACAATGAGAAGGGTGACAACGTTCAAGCGGATGGCAACGTCTATCAACAGCTCAGGTCTTCTGGGGTTGGTTTGATTTTGGTTTGGCTTCACGACACACATGCTGACATTAAACATTCTTCAATTTTATGTTGTTTCATTGGCCAACTTGTGTCGGTGCCTCTCTTAGCACTTTCATTAGTGACTAAGAGAGGAGGTCACTAATATATATTTGCATGTTAGTGACCAATATGGAAGGTGATAGGTAACTAGAAGTTGTGATGAGCTTATAGTGACCAACCAGTAGCCCCCAATATTTTAATGGACTACAAATGCATGTTGAACTTTTTATATCCTAACAAAAAAGTTAATAGTTTTCTTAGATACGGTTAATAGTTTTTTCTTCTCTTCTCTATTCCAACTGCATATAAGTGTATTAATAGTTAGGCCATCTCCAATCCATGATTTTAAATTTAAAATATCCCAAATTTTAATCCAATTCTTCTCCTAACCCAAGAAAAGTAAGGAGCTAAAATTTAGGAAAACCTAAACTTGGGGCTAAATACCATAAAACTTTTTGGTGGAGTCCACTCAAGGCTGACGCAACCCATGTGTAAAGAGGAATCAATTGGGAACCATGTGTCGCGTTGTTGGTAATGCAGAAGCTGTTGCAACACTTTTTTTCTCTTTTCTTTTTTCCAACAATAACCTAAATCAACGATCCATATTAAATCCAAGTTATTTTAACGGTAAAAAAAAAAGATCCAACGGCTGAAATTTAAATTCAACAGTTAAAATAATATTTTAAATTAATCTAAATAAATCATATCCAACCTCAAAACTCACTCTAAACTCTATAAATACCCACCTATTTCTCAAATAAAATTTTATTAATTTCAATTTTTTAAGGTTAAATTGTTCAAAAAATTAAATTATAAAGGTATTTAAAAAGACTAAATGAAGAAAAGTTATCCATGGGAAAAAAAATTAGACTTAAACTATTCTTAAAAGATTGAATAAAGTTGTGGATTTAAAATTTGAGTCTATGGGTTCGGGGGAAAAATGGTTTGAGTCGGGTGAAATCAAAATAGTTACTTTTTGAAGGGGGAAAATTTAGATTTAGGAATAAATGGGTTGGAGAAGGCCTTAGAACATCTCCAATTGGGTTATATAAGCATGTTTATGTTAAATGTACACCCTTTGTTGTCATAATCACATGCAATATAAAGTGTAAATGGCTGTAAATATACATCACAGTTGTGGAGATACAAAATTGCATATTTTTTTTACATCTTTTGCAGGCGCCACAGGAGAAGTAAGTGACAAGTAGTTTCGGGAAAGAAGAAATAATCAGTATCGTTTTATTGAATCCGGCCAAACTAATTAATGAATCAAAAGATCCAACAAAATCAATGCCTCAAAGAAAACCCAACTACATACACCAACTGTACTAAGAATCAAATAACAAATTTCCATGAATCTGAAATCTTTCAGCCAAACCAATATATAAAACCCAAGCTTGGCATCTCACTAAGATCACAACAACAAATTAATTCAGGTAGCGTTTGAACAAGGCGCAAAATGAGACCAGAAGCGATGCTCCGACAACGACGCTGTTTGCAGGCAAAGAGTAAGCCGCTCCAGCATCCATCGGGGACGGCGCCGGGGCGCTCTCCTGAGCCGAGACCATCGCAGCCAAGACCAGCATCTGGACGAAGAAGAAGGCTCCGGAGATGCTAACTTGCGCCATTGGTGACTTGAACTCGGTAAATGATTTTTTTCTAAAGTAATGAAGGAGGTTTTGAGCTGAGAGTGTTTATGCGTTGTGAGAAAAATGGAGGAGCGGAGTGTTTCTTTATATACTGGAAGATGGAGCGGCGTGTGGACCCCACAATGTGAGAACGTTCAAATGGATGCTGGTAACGTGTATTAACAGCTAGTGTGTGTGTGTGTGTTCACCCACGTCGACAACGCTGCTGGTGACCGACCGGTGTGGCGTGTGAAAGTTCGTCGTTAGCCGGCGCCGTGTATGATTTTCACACGCTAATTTTTTTCCTTTTTTTTTGAAAAATATCAATTAAGAATTATAGAGATATGGAATATTTTCAATACTGTGGTAACTGATTCCTAATTATGCAAATATTTTAAATGTTTTGATTAACAGTTGGTAAAAAAAAAAAAAAAAAAAAAAGAATGTTGCATAAGTTTTTATATATGATTCATTTATATCTTATATTTTGTAAATGTCGTGTCCCATCACACGAATAAATCGAATTATCTCTCCCCGTATTTATGAAGCGCTTTTCTTTCTAGCTGATTTTGTGCTAAGTTTTTATTTTCCTTGTGTTTTCCTCGTATTTTGTGCCAGCCTACCGACCTTTTTCGGGTTGGATTTTTGTAGATTTGTACATCCATCTTTCTATGGTCTTTGTTGTGTGTACTTGCATATTTGGGGTTGATGAGGTGGATCTCCATAAGATCTCTATGTTAAGAAGTGAAGCTGTTTAATTTTGTGGATTTACTATGAATTGGCGCTTTGGGTTTAGGAGTGTTTGGAAGACGATGTGGTCCTTTGTTATAATTATTAGGAAAACAATAATGAAATATTAACTATAAAAAATTATTGTTTAGGTGTTGGCCACAATAATTAGTTTTATATTTATTATATTTAAATCAAGTGTCACCAAATTATTAAAATGTGACAGAATTAGTCACAAATAATAGTGAGGAGGAGTAGACAAAATCATTAACCAGCCATTAACTTGTCACCAATATCAATTTGGTTACTTTAAAAAAGGTGGTCTTTGCCTTTTCCTTTCTTTTTTTTTTTTTTTAAAATTCTTTTAAAAGACAACTCTTATATATTTACAATGCCCCTGGAGTATATACTGAATTTCGGATTGCACTCTAAAATACGTAGTGTTAGAAGCAATCAAATGTACTCAACTTTAAGTTGTTTATTAATCTTAGTTTGTTTTTATGACGTAGCGTGCATATGGAACCACACATTATAGATGATAGAACACAAATTTGTAGATACGAACATATGAACAAATTTGAAAAAAAGAAAACAACTTGTCTTTTTTTAATTATTATTATAAATTTTAGTAGTTTTTTTAAATTCGCCATAGGTGCAAATTGTTAATTTTTATGACTTTTTATTATATCAAGAACAGTTAATAGTTCGGGTAACATTTCGGTATCGTTTGTGCAACAACATTGCAATACAAATTAGTGACAAATTTGTTTCGGGAAAAGAAAGATCACTTTTATTACAATGTAAAGAATCAAATATCCAACAAAACCAACCCCTTAACAAATCCGCATACACATTATCCCCCAAAACCAATACATAACAAATTTCCAATGAATCCGAGCTTTGCCGTATCTCACTCTGAACAAATTAATTCAAGTAGTGCTTCAACAAGGCAAAAACTGAGACCATAAGCGACGCTCCAACAGCTGCGCCGTTTACAGGCAAAGAGTAAGCAGCCCCGGCATCCATTGGTGCCGGTGCTGGTGCCGGCGCACTCTCCTGGGCCGAAACCGTTGCAGCCAAGACGACCAAGACCAGCATTTGGACGAAGAAGAAGGCCCTGGACATGCTGATTTGTGCCATTGCTGAGAAAGTTATGAAGTTTTTGGTGGAGAAGCTTTGAGTTGGATGTGAGTTTTCGTTTTTCTTTGTGTTTTGGGGTTTTGAGTTGTTAGAGTTGGGGAGTGAGGTGTTGGGTTTATAAAGGGCATCGAGGGGCGTGTGGAGCCCACAGAGACAACGTTCAAATGGATGGCAACGGCTATCAACAGCGCAGGTCTTCTGTAGTGTCCCACTGCAACAGCTTTATATAATTAGTTTGGTTGCTGTTTTTAATAGCCTGTAAAAGTTGGTCGGTCGACGGCCGCCGTATACTGTTTTGACACGAAATGTAAAAGTTGGTCGGTAAGAAAAACAGTAACCTTTCATCATATTTTCACAATTTTTCATGCACAATATTACTTAATCTCAAATTATGAATTAGACATACGAAACCTAAACGAAATGTATGAATCAAATAGTGGCCTAGATTGATGGCACCGCCACACTACCACCATTAACACATTTACCAACCACCACACATTTATAGATCAATGTCTTTAAAAGATAAAAATTAAGTTAGGTATTGAATCCTACTTTATTTTAAAGTTAATCAAACAAGAAACTTCACAAATTTTGCAACATTAACTCCTATTATTTTCACGAAGTAGTCTTAGATTTCCTTATCCACACGCAATGTAATGTTGGGCATAATGTTTTCCCTACTTTCTACTTGTGCTTTA